>CM053745.1:48854548-48889106 GCA_028658305.1 Pachyuromys duprasi | reverse complement strand
GAATATTTTGTTTTCTCCATCTATGTTGATTGAAATCTTTGCTGGGTATAGTAGTCTTGGTTGGCATCTGTGTTCCCTTAAAGACTGCATGACCTCTGCCCAGGCTCTTCTGGCTTTCATAATTTCTGATGAGAAGTCTGGTGTGAGTCTGATCTGTCTACCTTCATATGTTACTTGACCCTTTTCCCTCGCTGCCTTTAATATTTTTTCTTTGTTTTGTAGGTTTAGCGTTTTGACTATGATGTGATATGAGGTATTTCTTTTCTGTTCTAGTCTATTTGGTGTTCTGTAGGCTTCTTGTATGTTTATGGACATATTTCTTTAAATTAGGGAAATTTTCTTCTATGATTTTCTTAAAAATATTTTCTGGTCCTTGGAGCCTGGAGTCTTCTTTTTGATCTATTCCTATTATTCTTAGGTTTCGTCTTTTCATGGCATCCTTGATTTCTTGAATGTTTTGTGTTTGGGACTGTTCTGATTTTAGTTTTTCTTTGAGTGAGGAATCAATTTCAGCAAGTGTATCTTCTGCTCCCGAGATTCTCTCTTCCACCTCTTGTATTCTATTGGTAATGCTTACTTTTGTGGTTCCAGATCTTTTCTCCAAGTTCTCCAGTGCCAGGTTTTTCTCTGTTTATGTTTTCTTTATAGATTCTAATTCTGTTTTCATGCTTTGCACCATTTCCTTCCTCTGATTGAAGGTGGCTCCTATTTTTGTATTTGTGTCCTCTCTATATATTTCTAATTGTTCCTCTATGTGGGCCATTATATTCTTTTGAATTTCTTTGAGAGCTCTCTTTGTTTCCTCTTTTTATTCCTGAATTCACTGGATAATCATAGCTTTAAATTCATTTTCCTGAGTTTCTTCTGAATTAAAATATCCATTAGTTTTCGGTGTTTCTGGTGGTGTCCTGATTTTTGTTGGGTGAGTTCTTATGTCGACCTTTCGTCATTGCTTATGCATAATCTTCACTGTTTCTTCCTCGAGTCTGACCTTTTGTCTGGAACCGTCTTACTCTGGTGTCTGTAGAATTCTTCAGGAAGATCAGTGGGGACCAGAGGTTTGAGAGTGTGTGTTGTTGCTTCAGTTGTTCTTTTAGTCATATCTTAGGGCCAATTCATTTCTCCTCATTCTTCCAAGTCCTCTCCCAGCAATGTGTTTCTATTGTTTACCTTATAGAAGGAAATTTGACTCAGTAGTAGAATGACATAGTCACTTTGTGCTATTCTGTTGTGATCTTATTTACACTTTATTCTGCAGATAGAGAAACCTGTTTCTATGTGGCTGAATGTGGGGGTCCGGGACTATAATCCAGCACATGGGAGGCTGAGACAGAAAGATCTCAAATGCAATGTTATCATAAACTCCTAGTAAAACTCCTCACCTAATCTGCAAGTACGTGATGCTTCTCTGCAGTCTCCACTACAGAGTGTGACTGGAATACAGGAAACAGAAGGAAAATAACATGAGAGCTATCACTTTCTTGAAAATAACACTAAAACCATAAGCGAGTCTATTTTGCTTAGGATTAATGCTTTTACTGAACTTGTTTTATTTCTTGTACTAGGCTCCTAAGGCTCCACTCATTCTAAACATATAGTAGATGGATGAGTTGCCAGCTAGCCTATTTAGACATAGATCTTAGTAGTAATAAACTGCATGGCCAAAACTAAATTAACACCAACTAATTCCCGTTTAGGTCTTCTTTAAAAACTTGATGCAAATTACTTACAAGAGTAGAGGTATGATTGGAGATTTTCTTTCCTACACATAGATTTAAACGTTTATGATCTTTCTTGTCTGCGTTACCAGGCAGGTCATATCCATTGGCTGTTTGAACTATGCTATTGGTACGGTTAATTGGAGAACATAGGCATAGGTGTAACAGAGTGCCTCTCTTCTTCTAACACACATAGCCTCTCAAATTTCTCTGGCTTGTTCATATTCTCAGTGGCATCTCCACCTGCATAGATAAAAATGTATTGTCTGGTTTCTGGCATTAGGCAGTGAGTCATGGCCATGCAGGATCAGCAACATAATGAAATAATCAACCACAGGTTTCAATTCGTTTCTTGAGATTGGACTCTGCATTCAGCCACAGAGCAGCACCATGGGCCAGGAAGAATGGGACTAAATGTCTGCATCTTCCTTTAAGTCAACAAATATGAATACTGGTGTCCTGAAGCTCATGGGCTTATGTATAAAGCCTCCTTATTTTCTAATTGGGCATAAAAGCCAACCATTTCCACATACACACAAACACACACAGACATATATACACACATGCATATACATATATGATGTGTGTATGTGCGTGTGCCAGCAGTACCACTGTTTTAGAAAAGCCTACAATGGCACTTCAGTGGACTGTTGAGAGTTTCCTAAGTAGGTCCTCTCTGTACTCATTCTCACCTTCATTCTCTTTCTTTTCTTTCCCTTTCATTATTTCTCCTACAGACTGCTCAGGTTCTAGTTCTGAACACAAACAGATAAATTCATTTTGGACACCAACCACTTTAAACAACAGTAGCCTTCCACTGAGGGACAGTAACAGCAAGTTAAAGACAGTCTGTGAAGCCTTTGGCAAATTACTCTTCCTCTAAGCCTTTGGTTGCCTATCTCTCTGAATTACACCTGCAACAAACTTTCTCTTGTTTCCTGAATAAGTCACTACACCCTTTATTCTCAGTGCCTTTTCATTAGAGATGCTTATCTATAGAATGTTTTCCCCCTCTTGTTTGCATACTCAGATTTAGAGACCCAGCCCTGGGAAGTCTTCTCTAACAGCCTCAGGCAGTCAGTCTCTTCTTTGCATTTGCTCTTACTGAATAGTGGTTCATTTATATACCTACTTGTCTAACTAGTAAAAGAGTAATTGGTAAATATTTAGAACACAACACTTTGATATAACCTGTCTTTCAGTCCTCCATAGTATGTATTTACTCTCATGGAAAGAAGGGAAGGAAACATAAAGAATGCATGAAATATTCAGTTTTCATTTGGTTTGCAACGTGCTGAAATTGGTAATGTTATAAACATATACTGATTGAAGTTGCTTTATGACTGTGGGTCTTGAGTTACACTACACATTTACTCCTGAGTAACAGATGAGATCATGGGTTGGTAGAAAAAATGCTTTCACCTTTGCAACTGTGTTTCTCTCACTAACAGAAGCCATGAAATTAAGGATTCGTTCTAATTGGAGGGAGACATAAATGTATGAACTGAGTTGAAAATGATATGATTGGAGTTAGGTTTCAGCCAGTTTTCAACCAGCAACAACAGGTTTCTGCTTGTATGAACATTTGTGGAACAGGGAGTACAGACGTCTGTTATCAACAACCTCAAATGGTGTGCAGCTAATTCACCTGGGGCGTGATACTGCCTTCAACTTCAAGTTCTAGCTGAAGTTTGCATTTGGGTGCCTTGAGAAAGCTATAGTGCTTTCAGTGGGAGCAAAGGGACACTCCCACAATTTTGTGCATGTTGTGTGACCAATGGTTTTTTCATTGTTATATTTAGCTTACTCTGAACTGCTGGGGATTTCAATGTCCACACGGACACACCATATCTGAACCCCTCTCGCCTCTTGGACCACTGGTAGCAAGCGTCCCACAGGACAAGGATCCTCTTCTCATTTTTCACCTTTCCTTACAGTCCTGTACTCTGTTCAAGGATTGAATTCCCAGTATAATTGATGTGTTCAGTGGTCTCCAAATCACATCTTTACCTTTCCCATTTCTTCTGAGGTCCAGTCAAGTGTAACACCTATTTATTAATCACCCCCATTACCAACTGAACTCATAACCTTATCCTCAATTTTATGATTCCTCTTATACCACCAGAAGAATGGCAGCACACAGTTACTTAAGATCATTTTTCTTTAGACATTTCCCTATGGTTTCTCTTTTCCCTACAATGCATAAATCAACCATTCGCTCCTTCCTGATTTACTCTTAATTAAATCTTTCTACTGGTTTTCTCTATCTCACTGTGCTAGTCTCAGTCTAGCAATACCCAGCACCCTTCCAGAAAAACCTCCACAGTAGATGCTTGTCTGGCTTGCATCCTCTGAGGCCTTCCTCTAAACTGCAGTCACAGGATCCTTTCACCTCAGCCTTCCCACTATTGGGATTACTGACGTATACTCCTACATCTTGCTCCAGAATAGTTTCTTTAAAGTAAAAATCTGGTGATATCCCTTCCTTATTACAAATAATTACTTTGTATTTATAAGTATTTAAAAATATATGATTATACATATTTGTGTATATATGTGTGTGTATGTTTAAAATAAACTTCTCTATAGTGGTAATATCATACCAGGCCATCTTCTGAGTGTCTTACAAGGACTAATTTAATTCTTATAAGTTTACAAAGTAAGTATTATAGATTACGGGAATATTGGAGTGGCTTTAAGGGGGGACAGTGCCTTTCTTGCCCTTTGGGTAGGCTTTGCTCAGAAGTTGTGGTGCTAGACAATCACCCAAAACTTTCTCTGAGCCAGTGGTCTTTGATAAAATCCATAGGCAACATGCTGAGTTTTAGAGAGAAGTTTGTTGTGGTTTCTTACATAGGAATTTAAGAGAGATAGAAGAATAAAGGCAGAGAAAGAAAGACACAGAGAGAGAGAGA
The DNA here is from genome assembly GCA_028658305.1 of Pachyuromys duprasi. Lineage (NCBI taxonomy): Eukaryota > Metazoa > Chordata > Mammalia > Rodentia > Muridae > Pachyuromys > Pachyuromys duprasi. The sequence goes on along the minus strand of CM053745.1, from coordinate 48,884,473 downwards.
GAGAGAGAGCGTTGCAGCAACAGCAGCAGAGTTCCCAAGGAAATAGGGTACTATTGAGTTGCTATCATTTTAAAGGACTTATGCCAGTAAATAAGGTGAGGTAGGGAAAGAGGTTAAGGTGGTCACATGTCTAGGCGTCTCCTCTTCGTTTCAGTCATTTAGTAACAGAGAGCCTTTTAGGCAGGGGTGCCCATTCAGGAGATAACAAAGACAAAGGAAACTGAGTTCTTCTCTGGCATTTTTGGTCCCCAGCTGCTTTAAATTGCTGCTTTGGGGTCTTGGCCCTATCTGATCAGTTGAGATCTCCATGTCTCTGACATCACCACTGTCCTCATTCTACATATTTGGAAACTGGACAGATAGAGAAAAAGATTTGTTGTGGGTTCCACTGTTACTGTGTGGTCTGTGGCCCTGGGTCATCATGGTCCATGGTCCACTTTGCTATTAAAACCAACGTCTGGCTTTTTTCTGTCCTTGAAAATAAAGGTGCCGAGTTAGCAGGCTGTTTCCTGGGGCACAATATCTCCTGATCTCTGAATCTTTCAGCCAGTTCATCTGCCTGCTTTCTGACTCATTTCCAGTTTCACAGACTTGATTATATCTTCCGGAATGTGCCATCCTGCATGCCAAGGCAAGGTGTTTGCTCATTTCCCATCTTTTTCTGAAGCAAGCTTGGGTTTGCTCTTTCATCTCCCAGAACAAGGTTTCCCGTTTCTCTACCATAAACAGCATAGTCCTTTGCATTTCCAGATCATGGGAGCCTTCTGCTTAGACACATATGCTCCACCAGGGCCTGGGCCCTATGTCTTATATTTCCTGCTTGCTGAAATTTCCAACCTTTTGCATATATGTCTGTATTTTAAACCACAGAGTTATCTTCTCAAAAGAATTTGTTCAGGGCTTGCCATGTGTAAGATCATGCCAGGAGTAAGACAGACATTTTCCTTTCTCATAAATGTTTTCTTAAAGAAAATAGGAAGTAAGTACAGGAGTTTACAAATGCCTTTGTCTCAGAAATCAAGGTTCATTGCTGAGATGTGCATGCAAAAATTAGATTAATAAAAGAAACACATATCAACAATACAAACCTTGTAGAAGACAAGAACTTTCATAAAAAAGTGAAAGCCCCAAAGAAATGTACGTTTTTGGGTTTTGTCTGTTTATTTTTTAGTTTATTTTAGTTTCTCCCCATTTTTTTGAGGCAGAGTCTCACTGTGCAGCACAGGTTGGCTTCCAGTTTCTGATCCTCCTGTTTCAGCCTCCCAAGGGCTGGGATGAGATAGCTTACGTGTGCAGTTTGCACTTGGTGTGAAGTCAATATTTATGAGAAAGTATGATTGGATAAGAAGGTAATGATCTAAAGGCGATGAACAGGGTGGAGTGGGGAGCAAGAAAGGGTGGGCTTGAACCCCTTGTACCTCTTTTTTTCAGGGACAGATGCTCTTTCCTCTGGGTTAGGCTCCGCTTCATCGGAGGTTCTTAGGGCTGCTTCGGGAAAAAGGAGCGGAGAAATGTGTCAGTGACAACGCGCTCAACTCCGTGAGAAGGAGGAAAGGGAAGGGAGAGGTGAGCTGTGGAGAGAGGGTAGAACCCTGGCAGAAGTGATTTGTAAGTGTCCATTCAAAAAAATGTGGTTGGTTTGGTTTTCAGTTTATAAATACCAGTTAACCGAATGTTTCCAAGGCCCTGCTTTAAGTAGCGGTGTGAACCATTCTGCTTGGTCTTTTTGACTGTTTCCTGTACATTTCACTCTTTCTGTTGATTTTTAACTGGTCTCAATATGTTGCTCTGGCTGACTTGGAACTCACAATGTAGACCCTGATGGCTTCTTTTTTGTGCCTGTCTCCTGCCTCCCGACACTGCGGCTGGGTGTATGTCACCACAGCTGGCTCATCCTCTACTTTTAACTAGAGCATGTTTGTCAATTCTTTTGATAAACAGTTCTTAGTCTATCATAGCATTTCTTAGTCTTTATGACAAAGATGTTATCGCAGCTTTCATGACTGTAAGGGAAAGTGTAATTAGCCCAACTCCACACATCCGTCATTTGACTTTTCAGATACTAATATCTGATATAAATTCTACCTGGGAGTGAAGTTCATACATATTTTGCTTACTAGCGAATCTGTTCAACTTCTGTATATTCTCAAGAACAATTGCATTGATTTCTTCTTGAGGCTTTGTAACATTTACTCTGTAGTGTATTTGCAGTCAATCAGTGATATATCTAGGTACTTGACGTGAGCGCCTTATTTACTAAACCAAATTAAAAAACTCCCAGAAGGCAGAGATTATGTCTTGTATTTTTATTTTTCTTCATGCGCTAATAAAACATGTCTAAAATTTGTCCCTTGAATACAAACTTAAATTTAGAATTGTAAGCTTTGATGATCCCACCGGGTGAAAATAATAACAATTCTACAGTTTTTGAGCCAAATTTGAAGCAAGTTTTATTAAATACTGACCAGGATGGTGGACAGTGGCCAGGTCCATACCGGAGAGTCCCAGAGTATGACAACAAACTACATTAGTCAGGAGCTTATGAAGACAAACCCCACAAGGCTACATACCTCCCGCCTTCGTCCAATCAGGGACAAGCATACATCTTGATCTACTTCCTGCTTGCTTACCTCCCACCTACCAGCGATCAAGCACATCCTGCCCAGTCTTGGCAACCAACTTTGTTTACAGAAGTGAAAACATGTGGCTTGTTGTTTTGCATAAACAACAACCCCCAGAATTCCAGAAGTAATCTGTCCTAAGGGAAATGGGGCTTACAGGTTAGAAGCATTTTGTTTTATAGATCACTTAAGCACAGTAATTTAAACCGAAAACACACTGGCTTCCTGGAAGGGTCATGTGGGTATAACTGGAGTTGATTATTTCTTGGATGATGTAAGGTATTATAGAATATTTCCATTTTTACAATGATATACTTGAAGGCATGAGGGATTAACTAATTTGTCTAGCATCCTCCAGGTAGGACACCAGAACCTAATAAAATAACATTCAAAATCTAGAGGGTTCCATGGGAATTAAAAAAAATATATCTGGCATAGTAATCTTTTTTTCCTTCAAAATTCTGTTCTTGGGATTTTAAAAATTAGTGTTTTATCACATTGTTCATAGAAAATAAGCCATGGAAGTCTATGATGTTTTCCACATTTGTGAATTAACGATGGTGATGAGATGCACGTGTTTTCTGATGTAGCCAGCACACGTGGACTGAATCACAAAATATTTCATAAATGCATTCAAGAGTCCAGAGGAAAACGCTGAGATATGATGGCCTGCTCAGAGCTGGGTGCAAGGTCGGATAAAAGGTTGCTGAGCATTTGATATGAACACTGATCAACCTTGAATCTGGGGCTGCCAGATCCTAAGAAGTGGACAGGAAAGACAGAAGATCATCAGATACGTAAGAAAAGAAAAAAAAGAAAGTGTGAGAAAGACCACAAGGAAAAAGTGTACTATGGAAATGAAAACAAGAAGACCGGATGACCACCACAAACAAGAGATGGAAAAGAAATGGTATCCATTTTTAAATTTCACAAAAGAAAACACACCTACTTTTAATTAGATCTCCATTTTCCCTTACAGCAATGTTCCGTTTGGCTGGGATGCTCTCTAACTGATTGCATATGCCAGCTCCTCTGTAAATTTCCTTAAATTATCTCTGGTTTAAATATCTTTTGGAAAATTTTAGGAAATTAAAACTTTTTTTTCCTCTTCTTGAGTAGTATCAACTACAATTTTAATATTTTAAGATTCAAGAAAATCTTGTTTTATTTTATTTTTAAAAATGTTTTCAAAACAAGGTTTCATGCTGTAGTCCAGGCTGGCCACCGACTTCCAGTAATCCTGTCTTAGTTTCCTAAGTGTTGAGATTACTCAGATAAGATATCATAGCTGGCAAAAAAAAAAAAAAGAAAGAAAACAAAAACAAAAACAAAACAACAACACACTTCTTTAAATTGCAAATACGTAGTTTACATGATAAGATACATATATATTTCATAGATGTTCCATGTATTTAGCAGTGAGTGTTGATTGCATCCTCTGCACTGAATCTTTCTGTAGAGGTTTAGCTTCTGCCTAGTTTTGGCTTTAAATGTTATTCACCGAAACTGGTAAGTAGCATTGACTCAAAAAAAAAAAAAAAGAAAAAAAAAAGAAAACACACTATTCCATACTTTCAGATATACAGAAATGATGAAAAGATTGCACAAAGACTTCCATGGTGCATTTTGTTTAGTTTCCTTTCTTGCCAACCTATTCTCCTGTGGTGCGGGGTACGACAGGGACTCTGTACTTGTTCATGGCATGGAGAACTTCCACATGTTGATTTCACTGGTTTGTCCCTAATGTCCATTTTTCATTTTCCTTGTGTTCTGCAGGACACTGTATTGTACAGAGCCATCATTTCCCACTTTGGTTGCCTCTTGAATCTCTTAAAGTCTCAGACTTTTCTAGGTTTTAGTGACTGACATTTTCTAGGAGTCCCAGCTAAGTGGTTTTTAGAAACCATTCTTTTAATCTAGAAATGCATTGGTCTGTCATTTTTGTGAAATATATCAGAACAACTAACTGGACTTCTCCAAGCCCTAAAATTGGAGACGTGATGGATTGAACATTGATGTTTCCTCATTCAGTTCACTGTTGGAATCCTGATGCCCATCATGATGGTATTAAGAGGAGATACTTTTTCAATAGGTCATGAGCACAGCACTTTTGTGGATGGCATTGGTACCCTTCAAAACCACAGCCTAGACAGCCTTCAAACACGTATCTACATGTGTGATCTACGTTTACAAGAATACTCTCGTTAGAACAAGATAATGCTTGTACCATGATTCTGGAATTTGGTCCTCCAAAATGATAAGAAATTTTTGTTGTTTAATTCATTGGATGCATAGCCATTTGTTATAGAAGCCCAAACTAAGACATGAGATTTATGATGGAGTATTTCTGCTAATACTGACATCCATCAGTTGAAGGTAATGTGCTGGGGACTGCATGGCTTTGGGCTTGATCTGACAGGATGATGATGATGAGGGGATAAAGAAAGGACAGACACATACACAGAAAACCATGAGCCGACAGAGATGCATTAGTAGCCTGGAATTACGTGCTACTGAACAATGAGGTGGGTTTATTATATACAGCCGAATGAGGAGGTGGGATTATTACAGACAGTTGAACCAGGAGGAGAAGGGTTAGCTAATCTTGATAGGCGGTCTTTATAGGGAAGCAGTTTCAGGTTGCAGTCATCCAAGATAATGAAGCTGTGGTTAATAGTTTCAGCATACACTTATTTTAGCTAAATGTCAATCATTTGGGACATCTGTACCTGGACCTGAGAAAGGCTTTGCTATTCCTATGGATCTGAAACGCTGGGGTCTATGACAAGTATATTCTCATCTCAACAATATACAATTGCTCAAGTCTTCATCCAGTCCCCACAGTTATGTTTTCAGGCTTCTTTGCTGTAAAGCGAATATCTTTCTTAAATATTATATTGATTAATTTATTCACTAAACATTTGAGTTACTTTTCTGTTGCCACGACACTATACCATGACCAAAGCAGATGGAATTGTTTATTAGGGCTTACAGTTTCTGAGTATGAGTACATGCCCATCAAGGCAGGGAACATGGCAGCAGGCAGCATCCCACCAGAGCAGTAGGGAAGTGAGCCATTGCTGTGAACAGACTAGCCATGCTGTTTGGAGAAATGTGGACACAAAGTTTAACATTGGAGCCCTGGCTTGGGCGAAAGAGATAAAAAGAAATGAAACAATGTGAGTTGTGCGCTCTGGGTGAGACCTCACCCAGCTAACCTTGCAACTGGTGAAAAGGAAAGGCATAAAGAATTATCTGTTCCTTCAGAGCAGCAATAAATCAAAACTTAATGCAAAATTAATTCAAAAAGAGGACCAAGTTGCATCCTAAGGAGGTGGCAGGACTTTTTGTCATCACCCATATGGTCTGGCTTTAGGGTCTGAAGGGTACAGGAGTAAAGGGGTTGAGGAGTCTTCCTCCAAGGTTAAGGAGAGCCATTGTGGTCAGGTGTGTGGCCAAAAAGGTCACCTGTGAAGCTTTGAAAGCGAACCTTGCACTGTCTTAGAGACTCCAAGATGGAGTCTTGGAGATGCCATAGTCAAAGAATACCTCTTAAGGAGAGCTGCAGACAAGGAGTAGAGCCAACCCAAGGGAGAAAAATGTGTTGCAAAACTTCAAGGGCAGAGCCACTTAAGCCTTTTGGCATTAGACAGAGAGCTACCGGATTTGGAACTTGTCTGCTGGGTTTTGATCTTGCTTTGGTCCACTATTTCTACTGTGTGTTCCTATTACTTCCTTTTGGAATGGTAATGTGTATTTTGTGTCATGGATGAAAGTATATATTATTTCTTTTTGGATTTTATTGGGGACAGGGTAAGAGATTACAATTAAGAGATTACCTTGAGTCTCAGAAGAGACTTTGGGTTTTTAACAGTCTTGAGACTGAAAGACTATGGGGACTTTTGAAATTGGAAAAGGTGCATTTTGCAGTATGATAATTTCAGTGAGAAGGGCCCATATGTTTGAGTACTTGGTCTGTAATTGGTGAAACTATTTGTGAAAGATTAGGAAGTATGGCCTTGGTGGAGGAGGTATGTCATGGGGGCTAACATGCTACCACACGGATGGTCATGGACTTAACATCTAAAACTGTAAGGCCTAATAAACACCTCCTTCTATTCATAGCTTTTTGTCGTGGTGTATTGTCACAACAACAGAAACGTAAGAAATAGTCTAGCCTGTACTCAAGAAGGTGGAATGAGGATCATTAATACCATCTTTTAAAGTAGTGATTATCTATTCAACTATTTAGAATTCTTCTGTAAGGAATATGTGCCTTTTCTCTTATTTTTAACCTTTAGTTGATTAGTTATAAGAACTACTGTATACTTACTCCGTACTTTAAGGCAGGTATCTTAAAGCTTTGGCCATTGGAAACTTCTAAATTGGTCTGCGTGTTTCACTTTCTAATTTGTAAAAACAGTCGAAGCTGGTTTGGAACTCACAGTGGATTTATAGGCATTTGACATCACATGTCACCCTGCTCCTCTGTTCTATGAAATGACCCCATCTTCCCTCCCCCTGCCCCGAATTACGTTTTAGTCTATCAGATGCTCTAGACTCACCTGGTGTAGTTCCCCCTGTAGTTCCATATTTAATCGTTTTTTTCAGTTAACATTGCTCCTTCTGCTCAAGAATGGGACCCAAAAGCCAAGGAACTGGACATCAGTGTAATTCTCTAAAACTCTAGTTCTGCTTTTGGATGATGTCCTTTACAAAGGGGGGGGGGTGGCATTGAAAGTTGAAGTAAAGCAAAGAAAGAATTTTTTTCTCCCTCTATTGCTAAATGCTCTTAAGATAATTTAAGGACAAGTTTCTTCCTGAACAGTAAGCAAAGAATTAATGAATGTTTGGTTAGACATTCAAAGGGAATATTACTTATTATTTGAACAATTTAGAAAGATCAGTGGAGAAACTTTTGTTAATGTATTAGTCTTACCAAAAGAAATCTTTGTAAATACAAACCACATTTGAATCTTCAGAATTACTACAATCTTTACCATCACTCCCTCTCCTAATTTCTGAATGGAATAAAGAATAAAGTAAATATGGGAAAAATCTCTGTCATGTGGTTTCTATTTGTAAATTCTTTATTAGATCAGCCAATATTTTAAATATTGAAATAATAAGTGGACTTTTCACTTACTGTGTATGATTTAGTGTACTAATTAGTTTACATATTTATTCTCACATTTTTAAGGCATTAGAAGAAGTAGGGCTGGATATACAACATATTTATAATTCAATAAACCAAACCCATGTGCCAAAATAGCAATAGAAGCAATAGCAAAGCCTTCACTTCTACCTTATCCCAACTAGTTAAAAGCAAAAGGCGCAGACCAGATTGATTCCTGTTCTGTTTCAGAATGATGTTAATTTGAGGAAGACTGTAAGGTAGAGGAGTGTTTAGAACAATACACAACTCTAGAGCTTAGAAGTGTTTCCATCTGAACAAAGGCTGGAATCCTCACGTTGGGGAGGTTTCTCACATTACCATGTTCCTTAGTGACAGGATGAGACCGGACCTCCCAGGTTTCAGGTTAACATGCTTTCTCTACTCTGGTTCTTGAGGTCAGTGGCATGCTGAAATACAGTGGAAATACTACAAGAAAACAAATTCCAGCAAGGGAAAGTTAAAGCCTAAAATCCCTGTACATCGGTGGATGGGACCTTTTCCTGGCTGTGTCAAGCCAGTAATGGTTTCAAATAATGAAGGACGACACGGTGACTCAGTGTGAAAGGAATCGTTTCTTCCTTACCTCTGCCCCTTATCTCATCCATTTCCCTCTCCTCTTCCCCTTCCTTTTCCTTTTCTTGCTTTTGTTCTTACTGGGAGATAAGGACATAGCTGAGAAGAACAAACTAAAATTTCAAGGGTGGTAACTTCCATTAATTCCTGCTCTTCTTGATTAATGAATGGTGTGTGTGTGTTTAACTGTGCATTATTCCTCATGAACTTCTGGGGTCATTAAAACCATGACCATTTATTATAGAAGAACTTTCAATATGACACAAAATAAATATTGAAGTATTGGGTGAAGGGATGAATATAGAGTTGTTATAAAGAAAGGGTGATCCTTTAAAATGACAGTCTTTATTATAGCTATGTTAGGATCATGATTTTAGAAAACAAACACATTTGAGCCTCACACGATGTCAACAGGGTAAAAGTCTAGTTTCTATAATTAAAGATTCATTCCTTCATCCACTCAACACATCCAATAGCACATACGCTTGGGATGTGTTGGCTGTTAGGGGTACTTGCCTTCCTGTGTTCAATGGACATTCTCAGTTTCAGAAGGAAGAATGTTAATACTGTTGTCTATATGAAGTAATTCAATCTGATTGAATTGACCCACTTGTAGATGCTAATGCATTAGGGAAACATGCAGACTGACTGAGCCCACTCACAGGTCAAGGTTTGAATCACTGGGGGATGTAGCTCAGTGGGCAGGGCTTGACCTGTGTGCACCGGGCCTGAGGTTCAGTCCTCTGCAGCAGTGACAAAGTGGGGAGATCAGGGGTTGCCTCTCTTAGCACTAATTAGCAGCAGGATTTCCTTCTTCCAGGAGCTGATCAATTCACAAAGTGAATCCTGACAGTGGCCTGATGTGGTGAAGCACAATCACTCCACCCACCAGGCCGAGTAAGCTGTGACCTCAAGTGCCCTGGTTATGAGAGGGAAGGGGCTGCTCTTCCTACAACTCTGAGCGCTGAGGTACAAACTATGCCACTGATATCTCGTCCTATATAATTGCAGTTATATAGTTTGGGCCCTAAAATGATTATTTCTCTAACCATGGCACTTGCCCGATGAAGCAGTTCTAAGTTCGCATGTGTCATATGGTCTAGACTTAACCCCTGATGGTACAAGGAAGGGGCTAGGATCCAATGTCTCCACTGAAAGACCTGAGGAATCTATTCTGGAGACTTGTATCCAAAATTTAGGAGTCCCTGTGTACTGTCTAAGGATGCTACAGGCTTTGGGATAATAGGGTACTTGCTCTTTCTTCTATTCTTGAGAATACAATCAAAATAGATCCTTTCCTGGCAGCCAAGGTCATGTGTTCCTTGGCTATTTGCTAAGTTTATATATCTACCAAAAGCAACAAGGCATAAAAATGTAATGACTTAGGGAAAGATTTTACAAGAAAAATTAAAATGTTGGAAGTTGTCAGCTTATAGCACATCAGAGCAGGCTATGACTGTGGTTCTACTTACAAGAACAGAAGAGCCCAGAAAGCACTCTGCCACTGTAATCTGGACAGTCAATCAATCCACCTTCTCTTTAGTGGAATACAGCAAGTACTGCCCAATTCCACTGGTGAATGAGTTGGAGAAAACGAGATTACTAATATCTTTCATTCTTTCTAATAGTAGGGTAATTATTAAGAAATAACTATTCCAGAACCATAGCTGCGCAGTGGGGACACAAAGCTACTTCTCAAGTAAATAATGTCAGTTAAGGACACATAAAGATTAATTGCACCCTCCCCCATATTTGTGTGTTGAAATCATGATCTCCACTGTGATCTGATTAGAAGATGGAGCCTTTAAGGAGGTAATTAGGTCACAAGGGTTAAGACCTCACAAATGAGATTAGTGTCTTTATACAAGGAACCCCAGAGAAGACTCTAGCTTTCTGTCCCCTGTATGAGAATAAATGAAAAGTCTTCATTTTGCAACTGCCCTGACCAGAGCCCAAGCATGCTGGCATCTTGCCTCAGATATTTGGCTTCCAGAACTGTGAGAAATAGATTTCTGTTGTTTAGGAACTTCCTAGTCTGTGGAATGTATTATTGCAGCCCTAACTGACCAGAGAATAGGGAATCTGTGCTATAAGGCAGTGTGTGGAAGAAAGCACAGAGGGAGAGATACCAAATACTATTTGAGAAAAGTCTGAGAAAACTTTATAGAAATGGCACTTGAGATGTGCTTAAAGTGACCATGGCCACAGAATATTTGTAGACACCTCATTCAGGACCCTGTCAGCTGCATTTGGTTAAGATCCATCTGGTTGTATTTGACTCATGACACTTTTCTTGAAACCTGTACTCTATATATGGTTCCCTTGACATTTGCAAAGGAAACATCTTGAGACTTCGCAGAAACCCTAAGTTCACAAGTACTGCGTTGTAGCGGCTAAATATCAGGCTGGCTTACTCACTGGCTGAGGAACACACCAGCCAATAGCAACACACACTCATATGTTCCCTCTCAAAGGTAGAAAGTAGAAAATGTTACAAAGAGTCATTTTTCTAGATTGGTAACAGGACCATTCCAGTGTTCTAGGAAGACAGGCCAGAGAGTGATGGTCTCCCAGGAATACGACTAAGGCCTTGTGGAGGATCTTGCCGAACACTTGGTTACTTGGAAGATATCCTAGAAGGCTTGAAGGAGACGGATGTCTGTTTTCACACTGTACGACTTACTGAGTGATCACGGGCCAGGTTAACGTCCTGCAGCTGGTAAGAATTAATCAGCATGTATCATTTACTGTTACTGATAGAGTGCTAAGGACATCACAAATACATGAATATTTCCTTTCTCCCAAGCCTTTGGAAATTAGACATTAAGCTTCCCCATGTTGGAAAAAAGGAATTGAGCTTGGAATAGTTAAGCAATGCACTCAAGGCTACACAGACTAAGAGCACAGAAGGGGTTAACCTAGGATGGCCTAGCATCAGAACCTTCAGGTTTTAAAGCTTTTAAATTCTTCTCCTCTTCTTCTTCCTCCTCTTTCTTCTGTTAAAGACACAGGGGAACAGCGGAGTTACGTAGACGGATACCAGGCTGATGTCCCTGAAGACCACTGTGTCTAGGAGATGCTTTTTCAGCAAGTCCTTCAGCCCTGTTACAAGATGGTATGCTCTGTGACAGGAATCACACATGTCAGGGCTTGATACATTGCTGGAAATTGATTACCCCAGAAAACCAGATTTTCATAGTTTAAATAGAAACGAAGGAACTAGAAGTAAAATGCGACAGTGTAAGCTGTGGCTAAATCACGCCTCAGAACTCAGCCTCCTATGTCCTTCTTCATGCCACAAACAGCTGCCTGTGACTCATCTTTTCTAAAGCCTCATTCCCTTGTATTTTTTTCTTATCTTGCTGTTTTTCTCCAACACTGATGAATTGTCATTTTTCTGGTAAGATCTTATTGATTGTTAAGATTATCAAAATGAGGTTAGAAGATCCAGATTTGCAGAAATAAATGTTACCTAATCCAAGTTCCTCAGCAAAGGCATATCTTATAATCTAATAACTGGTGCCAATGAGAACATCATCTACATAATTCAATTCAACATTTTTAAGAGTTTGATTTTTGGCTGGAACTTTGCTGAGTGCTCGAGATATCAAAATAAATAAGGTGCAGATTTTTTTCCAAAGGACTAATACTTTAATGGGTAAGACTAAGACATTAAGAGAAAACACTAACACAATATAGTGTTATGATAACAATATGTAAACTTACCATTACTGCACCTCATCCAATCAAAGAAAGTGTTTGAAAACAAAGCTGACATCAGCGTTCACACATTAATGTTGAATTAAAACTATTTAGGAGAGAACAGGGATGTCAGAAGGGAAGGGGATTTCAAACCCAGAGGTCCCAGTATGTGAGTAAGGCACAAAAGCATGGACGAACCCAGTTTGTGAGAGCTGTAGGCAGGGCCATGTTGCTAGATGTTAAGAGTTTGAGGTGGTAAAACGCTGGACAGCCTGTCGGGGCCATGAGACAAAGGACTGTCCGGATAAGCCTGTCATCTGTAAAACAGTAGGGCACTGGCCTGAAAAGAGCCTGCTCATATAACACTTGTGCTTTTGGTCTATTGTCACCCACTCTGAAAACTCATTCCGAGGATAGAGCATGCCTAGGTTTGGCTGTTTGGAAATGCAGTGGGGGATATTATTTTACATCAACTTCTATAGTGAGAATATGAGAGACAACATCTTCTCTTTCTTTGATTCTTTTGTTTTGCCTGTTCCCTCTCCCTAAAAGCATTCTGTTAAAAAAAAAAAAATATATATATATATATATATATAATTTTTATCAAGACTTTGAGGATTAATACAAGGCATTTGATCATATTCCCCCCTAACTCCTCTCAGATGTACTGCTACCTCCTCACCTCTTTCCATCTCAAGATTGATTCTCATTTGGAAGTTTTTCTTTTATTTTTATCTATGTCCATGTATTATATTTAACAGATATAGGCATATGACATATCTGTTAGATAGTTTCCACAAAGTGTGTAGAATGTCTGATGCTTATTCACTGTGGTATCCAAATGCCAGGCTGAATTGATACCAGAAAACAGAAGACAGTAAATACACAGAAAATATTTTGCGAATGAGCAGGAGAATCTGAATAAACACCGTGGGTTTTTTGGGGGGAGGGGTATTCGAGACGGGGTTTCTTCCTATACCTTTGACTGTCCTGGACTCAGTTTGTAGACCAGGTTGTCCTTGAACTCATAGAGATCTGCCTGCCTCTGTCTCCCCAACTGCTGGGATTACAGGCGTGTGCCCTGCACCCGACTGCTTTTCCTATTTTTCAGTTGTGATACAACTATTGCAAAAAAAAAATCATTAAATCTCAATAACGATAGCTACCTGAAGATAAGACCAGATCTAGCAACATGAAGTCACAGAAGGGGAAAATGTCTCTCAAGGCCCTGAGCTATTGGTTACTGAGAGATTTTGGAAGAAGGAACCCCTGTGTTTAATTGTATATGTGCTGTCACGCCTTCCAGACTTCAGTGAATAGTTCCAACCTCATAGTCACACAGACAGCCCTGGGTTAATCTCAGTGGGTCACAAAACAAAATTAATAGACACGAATGTGATAGAAATTTGTGAAGGAGAAAGTAGATAGGGTGGTGGGTGGTGAGAGAGGTCAGTAGGTATTGTACATGTGTGAAATTGTTTAAAAACAAAGTAATAAAACACAAAAATTTTAGGAAAAGATTCTAGCCAGGTTTGGTGGTGTATGCCTTTAATCCCAGCATTAGGGAAGCAGAGGTAGACAGATTTCCGAGTTTCAGGCTAGCCAGGGCTATATAGTAAAACCCTGTTTCAAAAGTAAACCAACCAAACAACAACAATCAACCAGGCAAACTAACAAAACCATAAATGATTTGGCAGCACAATGAACACTTTTCTATTCGCAAATGAAATGAAATGAAATGAAAAATGACGGCGGGATTTTAATACCACGTGTACTACCTAACTCTATCTGAGCTTCCAGTCTGTGTGAGGGCCTTGAGGAGAGGTGCTCCCACTTTTCCTTGTTGAATGGGGTTTATCAAATACTCCCACAAAGATGCCACAGATACTGAAAGCAGTGCCGCTGGCATCTCTGGAGAGGTAGCCCCCAACCTCTCTGCTGCATAGAGAGCCGGAGGGCCATTCCTCCCAACAGGCAGATAAGAACGGCTGTGAACTCCCAGTGGGTCCAATGTGCATCGATTTGTACAGTTTCAGAGCTTTCAGATTGAATTAGTTACTTTCTCTGACCAACAAAAATATTGAGCTATTGGGGTAATATAACAAGTCTTTGGTGTGAATGGTTTGTGTGTGTGTGTATGTGTGCGATCCTTTTACAAGAATATGATAGGCCAAACTGTAACAGTATAGCCATTTGGGATCTATAAGTATGGAAGTCAGTATAAAATCTTATCCAAAAGGCAAATTCTGTCATTCGGTTGAAGCTGTTATTAGCATTTTATCAACACAAAGTGTTAAGCCACTAGTGATCTTTCTTCAGAAATGACCCACGGTCCATAGAATTTCTTAATCTAAAAGAGTTTGAAACAAATGTCAGAGATCCCATTGATGTTGGTCATTTGCTGATTGACACAGACTCACGGTGTGGCCTTGTTAAGTTGTATTACACAGGCTGTATTAAACTCTGGCTGTTGGTAGAGATGTTTGCTCTAACTGGGGTCCATAACTTTCCCTCCCGAGAATGAGATCTGTTCTCAGAGTAACGCACATTCAATTCTTCCTCTGCCTACAGAGCACAAAGGCTTGAGCTCAGGTGTTTTGGAAAACTGACCGCTTTTATTTACATTTGTGGTCTTTCTCCAAATCCTTCTCACATCCCTCAAGTGTAGGACCCCTTCCAAAGTCATTGCTGAGGGACAAGTGCAAGGCAGATGTGTCTACAGTCACTGCACCCCCTATTCCGCTGAGTCAGGGTGCTAAGTGCCAGGGGAGACTCTGGGCTAAAAAAAAAAAAATGGACCCGCAGAAATACCTGAATTTAATTTGCTGTACAAATGGAAACCTTTTCTTCTCTAGATTGGATACAGAGGACTTTGTTCAATGTTTATAATTTAATAATTGCTTAGAGCCTTTCATCTGAAAGCAATTTATATATGTTGGGCTCAATTATCCTAACATGGTTAAAGCTTACCAGTACTTTTCCTCTGTACCCTCAGTGCATTAGTCTCCTTGGATGTAGGGGCTCCGTACTCACAACAACCCTCAAATGTAATCATAGAAATGTTTTATGGATTAGAGTACTCGAAGACTTTTCTTATTAAGGAAAGAAATATCTTGTAAATGACAGTGTTCCGGTATATTCTTATGAAACTGCAGATTTTAGGCTTTGACCTATTCAGGCAGAAGACCTATTGAGTGATGAAGCTTCACCGATTCTGTGCTATGCATATACTGTCCTAACCCAGTCCCATCCAGCTGTCTAGGCCCATCTGCTTTGCCCATGTACGAGTATGTATGACCATGTGTTTACACTATTCATTCAAGACATGTTTGCTTGCTCTGAGTCAGGAACTGTGCTAGCAGTGAAGATGAAACTGGGAAAGAGCAAGGTGTGTTTCTACCAGGGAGTTTCTAACGGATTTCATTGTCAGGATATGAAAAGTTCATATGACTTTGGGTCTCCAATTTGGGATGTAGTGGTGCATTTCTTTAACTCCAGCTCACAGAAGGCAGAGACAGGCAGATCTCTGTGAGAGTTTGATGCTATCATTAGCATAACTATGAATATTCATGACTACAATTTTGTGTTGCCTAAAGTGCTATTTAAACTACAAAGTGAAATTCATAGCATTTTATTATTGAAATATTGAAATAATTTTTACTTTTGTAGACAACTTATCTCACATAAGAACAATTGATTTTGAGATAGTATCTCACTATGAAGCTTTGACTGGCCTGGAGTTCACTATGTGAACCAGGCTGGCCTTCAACTCATAGAGCCTGCATGATTTGGGCTACTGATTGCTGGGATTAAAGATGTGTGTTACAATGCCTGACTATAAAAGCAATTTTTATAGAGTGAATTTGAGTAGCAGATATAGAATTAATGCATAGCAGCATTTCTTATTTCATATGAAATCACATTTCTTATTATAAATACATGAAAATAAATATTTTGTAATAAAAAATCCAAGGTCTGTCTCTCTGTCTCGATGTCTCTCACATACACACAGTCTTTGTAAAAAGAAGTTCATACAAATATATATGTCAGCACTCTGGGCTATGATGTTCCTTTGACACGCACACTGGATCCCTTTGATTCCATGGACTTGTGCCCATAAATTGAGAAAAGAATATATGCAGCGATTGTGTTAATCTCAATAGAGCTATTGTTCAGATAGAAAAGCATCTCATTGAGGCCTTGCCTGGGGAGTCAGGATTGATCTCTTATTTGTTCTTTGACTATTGAACTTAAAGGAATATCAATTTGTTTTTTCCATATTTTGGAATCATCTCAAGTTATGTTTCTCCCAAGGAAAGAGACATCAGCAAAGTATGTAGCTATTGATGTTCCAAAGGTCAATACTTTTGATCCTTACCTCCTTCATGAAGTTCTTCGGACTGAAAAAAAAAAGAAAAAAAGCAATTTTTTTCTTCCTCTCTTATTAGAATAAAAATTTAATGTTCAACATGTGGATATCCCACATCTGCCTCTCCATTCAACATGTTCCAGTGCTGTATCTCCTAGAACCACTGAAAAGTCACCTTGATATCACTAGGAGAACACACCCTCACAGTTATAGTTTGATTAGAAGAAACTGTTTTGACCTGAAGTTCCTTGAAATACATTTGGAGACAGACAAGATTTTCCTGGATGATTTTTGAAAATGGTTGTTATAATCCTTGCCTCGTTACAGTGCCTGTTTTATTGGCAAAGGTCAGCTTTCCAAATATGAAAAGCACCATATATGGACTTTTCTCATTTATCATCAGTTCTTACTAATCTGTAACTTATATAACATATACTAGTGAGCTTTCCTCTTTTCTTTCCCCTCTCCCCTTCATTTTCTAACCATTTGTCACTGTTGGGTACAAGTTTCAAACCTTCCTTTCTCTCTATGGATCCACAAAAATCTATGCTCACATGTGGTTTTTGCCTAGAGTAAATCCTTAGAGAGTCCCAGGCTTCTACAGACCTATCATCAACATAGTACAGCCTTGGCCCTAGAAAGTGCATCATAATTTGTGTCTTTTCTTGGCTGTGTACTTTTAGAATAGAGTCATAAGGAACATGGAATTTCCTGAATGACTCTCAAGGGCTTACAATGACTTCAGCCAAATGTTGAGTTGGGAGAGTTTCCCAGAACAGTGTGAGAATACCATAGCACAAACTGTTGCACAGCCCAAACACTCACTTTTGTTTTTCACATGTCATAGTTACTGCTGCCCTTCCTCAGATGAGATCTCAAGGTAGAAACCAAATTCACTATTGTCTCCTGCTCATGTTCTCCTGTTATTTCCACCTTCCAGTTAATGTTATTACCAGATCCCGAGTCCGGTTCATGAGACAGTCGAATGTGCTTCATCTTCTCTGTTCTTTGATACAGGACTTCATTCATTTCTTCAACTGTGGCTCCTAATTTTGCCTTTTTCTTTTCAAATGAAGCTTCCTATGAATTGCCACCTACACTACTGTAATTCTAGGAATCCCTGATTGAACTCAGTTTCACTGCGCAGCAAATATTTGCACTACTGCCAGGAAAATCTTCCAAAATCACATTCAGATAATATCATTCTCTTGTTTTCAAAGTTTCCACAGCTTTTCTTTGTTTACACAAGTGCAGTTAAAGTCAGAAGCTGGTATCCATATTTAACCTACCTTGGAACCTTTTTATACTGCTCTTACCTTATGCTCCCATCCCCTATGAGTTCATTTTGCTGCTCTTTCTCTTGAGCACTGTGTCTGCACACCATTACACAGTGTCCTCTTCCTTGGATAGAAGTTCCTTCTTGGGAATTTTGAACTCAGTAAGCATTTAACTATTGGATTAAAGAGGGTATGAATTTATCCTTTCCTTGCTTGAATATATATATATGTGTGTGTGTAAGATGGAGAACAATAAGATTGGTGTCAACATAATTAGTATGCTTGCATTGTTGAAAAATTTTACCTAGAAGTATCTGACTGTTGGATCTCTGCAGAGCTGAACTGAAGAGATGTTTCTGGCACAATTCCTTAATTTCTTCTTAATCTCTATTTTAATTCCTTCTCCAAGATTAAAGTAGTTTCTTCTGTGGTAAATAGATTTCAGCTTCTCTTGCAGCTAGCAATATGCCTAATATGCCGTTAGTTGCAGACATACTTAGCTGTATGCCTGAGTTTGGACAACAATTTGCAAATAGACTTAATGGGTTCCATCTGTGGGTTTTACCAATATGTGCTGCTCTAGTCTCTACTTTCTTCTAGACATCTGGTAGATAATGAAACTGGAATGCCATATTAGGTCTTTAAGGGGACCATGTATTGAAAAACACAGCTACATTAGCTTGCCTTAGACCATTTTAATTTCTTTTAATTTTATTTTTTGAGAACTTCATACATGAGAACTGTACTTACATCATTTCCACCCTTCCATAAACTCTTCATATGCCCATCCTCCCCCTCAAGTTCACAATTTACTCAACTGTCACACACAAACAGACACACACACAAACACCGTACTGAGTCTATTTAACATTGTTCATACGTACACCACCTAGGATTGGACAATCTACAAGGAGACTGTCCCTAAAGAAAACTGATAATTCTCTTTCATCAATTGGAAGTCATTAATTGCCTGTAGCTCTTCATGTAGGGGTGTGGTTTTGTGAAATTTCTTCCATTCACATTGGCATTTTAACTGGCATTGTCATAATGGTCATAATGCAGGTCTTGTTTAGGTGACCTATTGTTGAGATTTCTTGGGTACAGCTTTCCTGTCACAGCTAGAAGACATTGTCTCACATCAGGCGTCCTGTCTTTTTCTCTTGCTATCACAGTCTTCCTACTGTCCTGTTCTCCAAGCCTTATGTGTAAGGGGTACCTTGTATGTTGTGGATATAAACATGTTTTTGTTTTGGTCTCAGGTGTGAGGTGTGGGAGTGATTCAGATGGTCCATAGCAGCAGACTATTTGCTTCATGCAGGCTCTGAGAGGCACTCTTTGCCAGCTGCAGATAGTTAAAATCTGAGAACTCTGGAGAGAGAATAATCGCCAGAGTCCAGAGAGTGAGGAGATCAGAGAAAGAGCAAGGCTGCTCCTGCTTCCCCCTTGCTGCTCCTGGTTGCTGTTGTGAGACAAGAAGTTGGAGATCTCCTGAAACAAGGGCTAGACTGGCTCCAAGGAAACCGAGGACCCTAAGCAGCAGGAAGCATCTAAGAGAATTGTGTCCCCCTCTCCCACTAACTCTTTCTCCTGCCTGGTATTGGGGTGATAGAGGGGTTTGGGGGGGCGTATGGAGGAAGGGATAGAAGAAATGTAAATAAAAGAGTTTTTAAAAAGTACACCAACAACTGTAGATGTATCAGTTGGGACGGCACTGCCCACACACTTATTCTCTACATTGTGACCAGTTGTGGATCTCTGTAATAGTCTCCTGTTGAAAACAAAACCAAAAGCAAAGCTGCTTGATGAGGGCTGAGAGCTACCCTTATATAAGAGTAAGTATTTAGAATATAGTTAAAATTATAATGGTTTAGGAAAGTGGCGGCAGTTTCTCCTCTAGGGCTTTTGTCTACTCCAGACATAGATAGTTGATTCAGGTTTACAGTAAGAGGCTTAAATTTCCTCCAAATGAGTGGCCCTTAAGTACAGTTAGACTTTTACCTCAAGGTAAAAGTACCATTCTTGCCCCATTGGCGATATCTTGCCAGGCCAGTCACTGTTGTGGTTTACATTGTGGGTAGACTACTGATTACTTTTCTCCCTTAGCAACTTGCATAGCACCTTCTGATATTATGAATGACGATTCTCAAGAAGGAGGCTTCTGAGTTAACAGAACACTTTCTTAATTATAGACTGTTAAATTACTATGTTTCGGGTGCCTGAACCTTTAGCCAAAACATTGCTTGGACCATTCTAAATTATCAATATAATGAATGGATACAGATGTAACAGACCTCCTTAGGCCAACTACCTTGTTATTTTCAATTCTATGAAAAAATTTTAAAAACATAACAACATAGCACATTATTATAGACCTGGCACACAGTAAACAGTTCATAAATTAATGAGTAAATAAAAAATTTAAAATAGCCATGGGCTATTTAAGTTTTTATACTTAAAAGGATAAAATAATATAAATGAACTGAGGATCATATCTATTAGTGATTATTTTATAACAGAATTAGGATACATCGAGATTCTATATAAGAAATTCTTAATGCTAGCCCAACACTGCAGTTGTAAGGAGGGCAAGCAAAGAACCCCATTCTTAAGCTATGAGTACGCAAACTTGATTTGAGCAGCTTTAAAGCTGTAGCTAGGACAGTTCTTGACTTCACTTTGTTTCCCTCCTCTCTCCTTTCCTCATCTTTTTCCTACACTTTCCTTAGGAAAAAAAAATTCTAAGCACTACAAGGGAGACAGATATGTGACACATTAAAAGACAACAAGCAGTCACTCTATCAGGTAGGAGTTAAAATGACTACAATGTAAGGAATCAAAGTCCCATTAAAACAGAAAGCTAGGGGAGGGTGAGCCTACAGGGTGACTACAGAGAATGGCATGGGGGTACCAGATGGGGAATGGAAAGCTGGAGCTCTAGGGCCGGCTAGTGGGATTTCTGTGCCTTGGATTGTCCCTAGCATAGGCATATAGAGGTGCAGACTATCTCAAAACTCATTTCTGCCAGATGAACTGCTTCTTGGTGTAGGGCTGTTACATGCGTGCATTTTTATGTAGGTCTCCTATGTCTCAGGGGTCTAGAACTGCTTCTGCTCCTGGCCCGAGTGCCTCAATCCCTTGTTGCAAAAGAAGAGCTAGGCTGTCTAGATTTAACAACCCACCAGTGTCCCTCCCTCTGGGTGAGTGTTGCTCTCTTCCTGCTGTTGGTGGAGGGGGTGCGGCCTCAGCACCTGTTGCACAGCCCACCCTGGTATTCCTCTGGGCTTCCTCCCACATGGCTTCTGCTCTCAGGTTCTTTCTCTGCTGCTGTTGGCAGCTCTTTCACCTACTTAGGGCTCCAGGGATTTCAGCTGTCTCCTAGTTTTGCTGAAAATGGAGTTTGCAAATATTCATTTCCCCTCCTCTTTGTTGCTCTTGGATAGTCTCCAGGTGGAGAAGGAGCTGTATAAATTGCTTGGGCCAAGTTCACACCACGAGTTGCCTCCTTTACAGGTCTCTACTTCCATAATTTTTCCACAGTTAAAGACTGTAAATTCAAAGTTAGAAGACCTCTGATGAGGATGGCTAATAACATGATTATAAATGTTTTCACGAACGACCTGTTATTACCAAGATAATAGGAGAGACTATTAACACTATGGGTCTTATTTGATTAGATACGTACAGCTAGACTCGATTGAGACCACTTTTTGGTCTCTCTGCATCGGCAACCGTGAAGTCCTATACTGTTCACTTTCTTGTATTAGACAGCAAATGAATACAATTAAGATCCTACAACAACACTCCTAATCTTCTTGACCTGATTTAATGCATCCAACTATATACCCATTGTCTATCCTACATGTTTAATTCTGTATTACAAAATGCTGCTTGTTTTTCCATCTGTTTATTTATGTGTTGGGTTGTATGCCACAGTGTATTTGTGGAAGTTAGAGGACCACTTGTTGAAGTTGGTTCTAGCCTTCCACCACATGGCTTTCAAGGATTGAACTCTACCCACTGAGACATCTCACCCAAGCACTGCTCACTATACGGTTATTTTTCTTCTTCCTGAATTAATGAAGAAAAAAGGGACCATCCTTGTCACTGTACGAAGATATGCAACGGAAATGAAAGTAGGAAGAGAAAAAGAATGCTCCAAATTAATAATTGTACCAGCATTCATCTTAAAATAATTCATTTCATTTCATTGTCAGGAGTTTGCAGTGCTGATCCATTTCACAGCAATTTTACTGCCGAAGTTGATGTCAACTTCTACTTCAGACTTTTCTAAAAGGAACAGTGAAAGTTTCAGGAGTTCTCTGGAAGCACTCACATTGTGAGCAGAAGTGCGTGCCACTAACTGGTTTGTGTTCTGAGTGTGGGACACAAACCCCTCTTCTAATTTCCAGGTAAATGTGATATGCATGTTTTTACCTGGACATTATTTTAAAATGTTTATCACAACCAAGCCTTCGGTAGAAGGCGGGAAATAATAATAAAAATAGGGAAAGTTAGTAAGACTTGGGGAGAACAAGAGCTCCACAAAGACCAAACTGAGCAGGGCACAGGGGTCTTTTACGAGACAGTTTCTCCAACCAAGGACCAGGTATGGATATGGCCTAGAACCTCCGCTCAGATGTGGCCCATGGTAGCTCGGTGTCCAACTGAAGGCCCTAGTAAGGGGAACAGGGACTGTTTCAGTCATGAACTTGATGGCTGGCTCTTTGACCCAACCCCATACATGCCAGGGAGTAACAGCCTATCTAGATCCCAGGGGAGGACATTGCAGCCAGTCCTGAGGAGACAAGATGAACTGGGGTCGGATGGAAGGGGAGGAGGTCCTGCCCCGTAGGTGGACTTGGAGGGGGTGGGGAGGAGATGAGGGAGGGATGGGGAGAGTGGGAGGGAATAAGGGAGGGGGCTACACCTGGGATGCAAAGTACCTAACCTGTGATTGATATAAAAATAAATAAATTACATTTTTTAAAAAAATAAAATGTTTATCAGTTCCTTCCCATGTTTAATTCTGTTTGGGTGACAGATACATTCTAGTATTCTACTTCCCTTTTTATTACATGGTGATGCCAGAAACTCGGACTTTGAGGCAGGAAAGAACCAATTTCAGTGATGCTAAGTGAAATTGATATTAAAATTGAAACAGCCTTCTTCACTTCTCAATCCCCCATAATTCCTCTCATGCCTTAATTATGGTTTGTCAGACCTATAATTTGGCTATAATTTGCTTCTCTGAAAAAAAGTTTAAGAAATGAATCATTTGTTTTTAATCCTTGTTAGTGAATACCCCATCCCCCCTTCATTTTTTCACCTTCTAATTTTGAATATAAATGGTGAATCATGAAGTCCCTGGGATTTTCCTAAGCGTATTTGGCAACATCTTCACATTTCTGCCCTATAAAGACACCTAATTTGGGATTTTATTGCAGGAAGAAGCCATTTATTGTCTGAACAAAATTGTGTTGATGAAACGTTAAGAGAAGGATGTGTTTATGATGCAAGTTCAGAAAACTTTACATAGTCATATTGCATCTTTTTGGAGTAACATCTTATCTTGTTTTATATGGATATTGCAGTATCTTCGTTATAAAGAATATCTAAAGTCTTAAGGGCAAAGTGAAGTGATGCCTGCTATGGTCAGCTTCAAAATTACCTGTTACATGATTGCCAGATAATAGTAGAGCAAGTAAGTTCCTGTTAATAAGGTGAAATTTTGAGTTTGATTTAAGAGTAAGTAATCAGTTCTACAGGAACTAATGAGCAAATGAATGAAATGCTATAATCTAGAGAAAGTAGAATGCTTACCCATTCCAGTTTGCCCAGGCTTGCCCTGCTTTTTAAACTGGCGCCCCACTTACTGTGAATCCCTTCAGATTCTGTGGCTTGAACTGCTGATGGCCTAAACAATAGCTGACCTGTCACTCTTTGTAGCCTTGTTTCCATCAGCCTGAATGCTGGCTAAAGTTAGCTTATTTTTCTAAGAGTATTCTTCACCTATGAGTATCTGTCATCTCCATCTATTATCTATGGCTGTTTCGCATTGCAACAGAGTTGTGTATTTGCGACAGCCGATTTAGCCAACCAAGCTGGGAAAATTTGTTTTAAAGAACTGTGGGTTTACATTCTAATATAAAGCTATATATTTTACTTACCTATAAAAGTACTTACCAGTTTTGAAACTTATCTCAGGACTGGAGAAATAGTTCAGTTGTTAAAATGCTTGCCATGCCTGAGTCAAGCTAGATGTGGTGGTTTGTACTTGTGGTCCAGTTCCTGGGGAGGTAGAGACAGGAGGATCGAGGCTGGCCTTATCAGCAGTCCTCAGGTCCCAGTAAGAAATACACTGTCTCCGAAACCATGGCGAATTGTTCTGGAGGAACACCTGAGGCTGACTTCTGGCTTTCATACATACATGTGTAAAAGAGAGAGAGGGAGCAGAAGCAATGATCTGGCTTAGATAAACAGCTATGGCAATTGTTAAGGATAATAGCAGCTTATTAAAGTCATACCAGAAGCTGAAGAGATGGCTCCGTGGTTAAGAGCACTTGTTCTTGCAGAGGACATGGGTTGGGTCCCTAGCACCCACATGGTGGTTGACAACAACTCATAAGGCCAGGTCCAGGGGACCTGACACCCTCTTCTGAGCTCTGCAGGCAAAATGCAGGCATGTGTTATACATATTCATATGCAGGCAAAACACTCGGAGAAAAAAAATAAAAATAAATCTTTGAAAAATATAAAACCATGTTATATGCTATTGTGTCAATTATAGAATTAGCTAATGCTAAAACTTGAATATTTTAGAAATGTGAACCTTTAAAATCCTATTGCTCATATATTCCATTTCAGTTTAAGTTTCTAATCACTTGTAACTAATATCAACCAATATGTAAGTGCAAAATTCACTGGAAATAGCAGAGAAAAAAAATTGTATCCATGGTGACTTAATATGTATCCAAAGAGTCAAAAGTATGCAAAAAAAACTCCTTTCAAATGTCTATATTCATTTCAAAATTCCTGGGAATTTTGTGTCATTCTTCATAATAAGTGTTCCTTTTTTTTCAAATAAAAAAAATTGCATGGGTCAGAAGTGAACTAAAAGTAGAAATTTACATGTGGACAGCATTGGCTCAAGTGTTCAATATAAATCATTAAAGTTCCACAAAACAAGTACAATTTGTATTATTCCCATTGTACAAACAAAGACTAAGAAATTTGGTTCCATTCTGTTATGTATTGAAGGTTATAATGTTATAGATTAAACAGACAACATTCAAATCTAGGTTCAGCTTGAGTGTAAGCCTCGCTTCGGTAACATGGAGCCTGGGAGTGTCAGTGTCAAGACTTGCCAGACTTATTTTAAAGAGATGAATGTAAGGTTAAATATGAGAATAATGACAACAAACCTCTGCAATAGGGGTGGGGACTGCACATTAAGTATTATGAACTAAAAACAGCATAAAAGGAAAGCTGGAAGGCCTAGGAAGGAACTACCAAGCCAAACACGTAATATAAGCTTGTGCAGGAAATGAACTCCAGCTGTATATAGTTTACATCCCCAAGGGAGCCTGGGGCTCCAGTGAGCCTCCTGTTGCCACTGAAACCTTTAGTAAACTGAGCTGCAGAAACAGCCTGGTGGGATGGGTAACCGAAGAGAGCCAAGGAAACTGAGCGGGAAGCAAGGGGCACTGTCTTGGGGAGACTCCTGAATTTCCTCCTTCCCTCGGAAGCTGGTAACCGTAGGCAGTTTTGACCACAGATCCTGATGACTTTTTTTTTTTTCTGTTCAGTTTCATAGTTATTTAAACCTCGATTATTCTTCTGTCCTGGAGCCTGTGACTTGCTAGCTAAGGGTCGGTGAAAAGTATTTTCACAATTGTTTGAAATTTAGAAATATATATTTTAAAGTACTTTGAAAATAAATGACATGAGGACAACACAATTTTAAGAAAAGATTTCTTTAATATGGGTTAATATGTTAATGTCATGCATATACATACCACAATCAAGCAATGAACTTTCTAAGATGGAGGGGGACCGGCTCATGAGTCCCCATTTATAACTAGGGTGCTATGGCCAGTGATAGCTTCTAGGGCAAAGAAAAGTTAGTTTCCCTTAAGGATGTGGTTCACGGTGGGTCAGCCAGGCTCCAGTGGACGGGCCCAAACCCAAGAGATATGAGCAGCACACATTGAGGCTAATAGGTTATTACTATTTTCATATGAAACTCTCAAAGTATTAATGAAAGTGTTTTTAATACCCATGTGTCTATGTGATCAAAAAAATCTCAAGTCAATTATTACTAATTTAATAATTCATAATTAATAAAAAAGCATAAAACTCAAGTTCTAGAGTGATTCTTTTCCTGTTTTTTTGGAGGGAGAAGGATAAACAAACACACATGTGGCCCTGCTGCAGTTTGTAGCTCTCACCCTCGTTACCGTATTTAAGTGTTTGAGTTTTCATTCGGTGTCTATATCTGTTCGCACCTGTGGAGCAAAGAGTGCGAATGAGGCCTGGAATGGGTCTTACTTTCAGCCTTCAGGTGTGGGCTTGTGTCTAAAAAAGAGCTTTGTAAAACTATGGGCAACTTATTCTTTATCCTCCTTCATGGTCAGAAAATAGAACTGATCGTCACCATAGACATTAAGTTTCAAAGTGTCAATCTAATCCCACGGGAGATCAACACATCCCCTGAGGGGAATCCCTCAAATCTTTTAGCCTGCCTAGTGGAAGTATATAGAAATGAGAACAGTTCTAGCATTGCCTCCTGATCAGCTGTCCTAAGTCTGTTATGTGCCTCATTTTCCACTGGGAAGCCGGAAAGAATGGGATATACTCATACCCCTTTATATAAACCAAAGTCAAACCCCACAGATTTAGATGACCCACTAGAAAACATACTGCCAGTGAAGGCTAAAGTTACAACTAAAGCTCTCTGTGTTAAATTCCATTTCTTTTCCATCCACTTTCACCTCACCTCACTTGATAAGGTGCAAGGGCTAACAGACTGATTTTCTAAACAAGGTCAATATGTTGTAGCAAAGAGTAACACAGAGGATTTATGGAGAGACTATGAGATTGCTGAACTTTGTTGTACAGCTACTTTCAATTTTGTGAGGAAACTTCATCTTTTTTTTTTGTTTTTGTTTTTATTTTTGCTTTTCTTCTTTTAAAAAATATTATCATTATTTACAATTTATTCACTTTGTATCCTGACTGTAGCTCCCTCCCTCATCTCCTCCAGGTTCTCCCCCCCCCCCCCCGCCGCATGTAGAGGCCCTAAACCCCATGCTTAGATGTAGCCAATGGGCAGCTCACTCTCCATGGAGATCCCCTAATAAGGGGAGCAAGGGCAGTCTCTGGCATGAACTCAGTTGCCTGCCCTTTGATCACCTCTCCCTGATGGGGTGGCCTTATTAGGCCACAGAGAAAGAGGATCCAGACAGTCCTAATGAGACCTGATAGGCTAGGTCAGAGAGTAGGAGGGGACTAGAGGAGGGGTATAGGAGGGGAAGAGAGAAGAAATGTCATCTTGGCTACCATTTTTATATCTTACAACAGTGAACAGGTTCCAGTTTCTCTGAGTTCTTGACCACACCATTTTGCATCTCCCAGCAGTGAACAGGTCATTTTGTAATGGTCATCTGTAGTTTTGACTTGCATCTCCCAAGTGTAGTTTTGACGTGCATTTCCCAAGTGATGTGTACTTGGATACCTGAAGACATGGCTGAAGATTCACAGAAGAAGAGACTGATGACAGAGAGCCTCTTCTTACATGATCCTATGGGCTACTTGTATATAATCTTTTGAGAAATGTCTCTTCAAGTCCCCTTTCTCAGGTTTTAATTTGATTGATTGTTACTGGTTGTAGGATTCGTTCACACACATTGAATCAAAACCTTTATCATTTATATATCTGCATCCATTCCCATTACAATTGTCTTGTTATTCACCATGGCTAAAAAGTGGGAACAAAATCCACACTGTTTATCAACATAATAAAGAAATTGTTACTTGTACAAACAATGAAATGTTCTTCCACCGAGAAAGGAAGTGCTATGATATCCTGTAATATGGATGAAACTTGAAGACATTATGCTAACTATAGTAAGCTATCACATAAGAGCAACTACTGCAGATTATATTTGAGGTGAGTCATTGTCTTAGTGTTAGGGCTACTGCTGTGATGAAACACCATGAACAATGCAACTTGGGGAGGAAGTGTTTACTTGGCTTACACTTCCAGATTACTGTTCATCATTGAAGGAAGTCAGATCAGAAACCCTTGACAGGGAAGGAAAGTGGAGGCGGGAGTTGATGCAGAGGCCCTGGAAGAATGTTGCTGACTGGCCTGCTCAGTCTGCTTTCTTATGGCGTCCAGGACCATCTCCCCAGACAGATCCACAATGGGCTGGGCCCTTCCCCATCAATCACTAAGTAAGAAAATTCCCTACAGTCTTGTCTATAGCTCAGTCTTATGAAGGCATTTTTCTCCTTCTTCCTTTTCAATGACTTTAGCTTGTGTCAAGTTGACCAAAAAAATAAAAAAAATAAAAATTAAAAAAGCCAGCACAGTTATCTAAAATAATCAAACTCATCAAATAAGAGAAGTTAAGGGGTGGAGAAATGGATCAGTGATTTTGAGCAATGGCTACTCTCCCAGAGGAGCTTGGATTCGATTTTCAGCACCCACACAGTGGTTTACAACCATCTGTGACTGCAGTTCCGAAGGACCTGATGCTTTTCAGCGGCCTCTGCAGGCAGTAAGTGTGCAAGTGGTACACAGACACACTTGCAGGCAAAACACTCATGCACACAAAAGAAATAGTTTTAAAAGGGGAGAGGAGGAAAAAGAGGAGGAGGAGGGAAATAGTGGTTACCAAGGCATGGGGCATGGCATTGCCATATAGTGCTTTAACAGATCCATCCTGAAGTATGAAAAGAATCTAGAGACTTAGTGTACAATATTATAATTATCCAAACTTCACCTCACAATGAAGAGTGTTGGGAGGAGGACTGGGGTTAGAGCTCAGAAGTAGAGTGTTTGCCTAAGAAGGGAGGATCTAGGTTCAATCCCGAGCTTCAAAAAAAAAAAAAAAAAAAGAAATGAAAAGATGCCTAAGACAAGAGATATTACATGTTTTATTTTAAACTCAGTTAAAAAAAATCTTAAAACCACAAAGGATGGAAGAACTAAAACAGAATTTATTTAACATGTTAAATATATTTATATTCAAATGCTTTTTTTTTCTTTTTTAGATAATTACAATGCAGGTCATCACTTGGCCAAGCTTTGTTCCACTGGTGGGATCTTGGGGAACAGCTGCCTGCTGGGAAAGTAGGTCTAAAAGAGACCAGAGGTAGACCCCTGAGCCGGTCCACATCACAGGAAGGGAAGGGCTCTCCAACTTGTGTTCTCAGTACCAGCACTTCTGGCGTGCCCTCCCACAGACTTTAGCTGCCCTAAATTCACCTTCTTTGGAAGCAGAAAGGCTGACCTTGAAAAAAGTTGGGAGAGAAACATTATTTCTTTTCTTTCCTTTTCTGCTTGATAGTCCATGGCTCTGGTTTAGAAGTGTAAGCTTGGTTACATTTTCAGCTACAAACGACTGGCTGTTTTAGGAACTACAGTCTGTGAGGCTGGAGGAGTGTGGAAACTCTGACGGAGAAGGTGAGGACCTGGCCAATGGAAAGCATTTTGGTGGGTCTAATGATTTTGGGAAAAATCTCTGCAAGGCTGGACCATTTTGCCACACGTAAGTGGTTATTTCCGTAGCCTCTCCTGCATTCACTGAGAACTCTGTGTAGCTGACCAGAGGCTGAAAGAGCTGGAAAACACTCCCAGTGTGCATTTGTCAAGGGAGATATTCAATTTAGGTTTTCCAAATGTGTTGCATGTAACAAAAGCCTGTATTTCTTTTCATTTCAAAGGAGATCTGCCTCATTCTGGTTCATTTAATTCTTGGAAACATAGTTTTATATGTCCAGAAAGCCCTTTGAGCCCTTTGAGGGAGTATTGCAAAGGCTTTCACCCCCCACCTCGCCCCCCTTCTCTGGAAGCAGGAAGTAAGTTCTGCCAAATGCAAATGAGCTCAGACTCTTAACAGGCAAAGTGTCAAAGCACAGAATGCTACAGCGTTTTGAGAACGCATGCCATGCCTTACACAACTGCCGTTTGGGGGTCTGAAA
>CM053745.1:48804411-48854448 GCA_028658305.1 Pachyuromys duprasi | reverse complement strand
TCCCCTCCCCCCCCCTTGTTGGTTTCAGAATCCTAGGCGACTTTATCAAAGTCGTGTGTCTCTGGAGTTGTCTGTGTGGTTTTGGAACCACACAGTTTCCATCTCTGAGTCACATGTCCTTAATCCGTCTGACATAATGCTGACCACCTGAAAGACAGAGTGGGCCACTGCTGTCCTTCCAAGGGTTAACAGAGCCAGTGCCAAAGGAGTGAGGCAACCGTAGAAACGGGATAATAAATGTGACACTCTCAGACTATCACTAGCAAATATTTGAGCTTATCAAATAACGGAGGAAGTAGTTTAGTTACAAATAAACCAATCTCTCATAAAACAAGTTTTCACACAGGGTCATTTCATTGAGCTGGAGACAGCTAGAGGCCACTCTAGGCAGAACTCCCACTCTGTGTACACTTCGTAACAGCCTCTCATGATTAATGGACAGCAAGAGGGGGAGGCTGGGCCCTGGAGCTCACTGGAGCTGAGCTTCCTATCAGCCAAACAGCCATAAACAGCAGGTCAGGATTATAGCATGGGAAGTGCCTGTCCACTGGGAACATAGCTGGGTTTGTGCTCGCTTGCTTCCCCGGCCACCCGCCTTCTTTCTCTCTCACAGCCCTTTCTCTCTTTTTTCCTCCCTGTATAGCAGAGACCATCGCGTCCTAGAAACTATAGTAGATGTCACTGCTTGGCACTTTCTGTGCAAAGAGGACAAGTATGTGGGCGCAGGGGGGCGGCGGAAAGCTACACTTAAAGCCGCAGAGACGGCGTTGACTAGGAGCAGGAGAGAAGCTGTTTTTCTGGAGCCTTTGAAATCAGCATGGCGAAAGCATCTGATTTGGATTCCAGAAAAAAAACACAGGCACTGTTTGAGGGAAAGGGGGTGGGGGATGGGGAATGGAGCCTCTTGTCTCAAAGCAAATGTCTCATTGAGATTAAGAAGAAATTAAGAACAAAACAACAACACCCTGGCATAATTACAGAGGTTCAGCAAGTAAAACAGAAAAGTCTGGAAAGCTGCAAGAGTTCTGCGGTGTGACTGTTCATCTGTGGTGAAATAGAACTATGTCCATTTCTGAATTTTAATTTTGTAGAAAATTTGTTTCATTCCCCTAAAGGATAATAAAAAATAAAATGTGAATTAAATTAAATATAGGAATAGAAGTATAAAAATAGAAGAATTCAGCCATGACACCACCATTCAAGCATTTAGTATGTTTTCTGTCCATCTTTTCCAAAATCTTTTAAAAATAGAATGTTGAGACCTTCACCATATGGAGAATTTTGTACTATTTTCAGTCAGATTCCAGCATAGTCATAGCCCTACCATGTTAGCCAATTTTGTGTATATATAATTTTAGAGTGGAAAAATACTAATTATTTCAAGTTAAATTTACATTGGGAAGCTTTAGACCGCTTATATCTATTCAAGCTATAAAGCAGTGTTTGCTTGCCTCTTTTTCAGATGTGTTCATTTATTCCAAGTCTATGTAATGTGATTTTAATAAAACCTGAACAGAAAAATGTGGTACTGTTATCCTCATG
This sequence comes from Pachyuromys duprasi, assembly GCA_028658305.1. Lineage (NCBI taxonomy): Eukaryota > Metazoa > Chordata > Mammalia > Rodentia > Muridae > Pachyuromys > Pachyuromys duprasi. The sequence continues at coordinate 48,852,906 of CM053745.1, read as the reverse complement.
GTTAGGTCATTAGCTTTTATATTTAAAATGAAAGTTCTGGTGATTTCATTTTCTCCACGGAGCTGGGAGAGATTCGGAGCCCCTCTTGGCTCTATGATGTACTTAACCCTGGTAAAGCTCTTTCCAAACAAGCCCTCACCCAGTCGCTTTAAGAAATGAGATGTACATTCACCGTTTCCCTGCCTGCTGCCCAGGATACCTGCATTTAGATGCACTTTGTTTGCGTTGGACATCTGGACCTGCTTTTGGTAACCATTATCTTCTGAATCCTGGGCCTGGATCCATTTCCTCTGGCTGTGTCCCTGAGTCAGTGTTCACTCCACACAGGAATTTCACTGTATCTTTCCAACGATGTTTCTGCTGTTCTAACTTAACCCAGACAAAGGTTATGTTGGAAATGTGCAAAGAAACAAGAAGTGTAACTCTTTTAAAATATTTAAACATACCTTCTGAAATAGTATGAGATAGTGCCCACCAAGGGTTAACACATTGCTTCAGCCAGTGTGTGGGGGCGGAGCTAAGCTGCCTGCTGTGGAGGCCTGAGAGGCAGCCTATTTCCAGAGTTCTTTCAGCACCAACTCGCCCAGTCTGACTTTGTACCTGCGGACAAAACTTCTCCCAGTTCTGCTAGGTCTTCCCCACTCCTGTTGCTCAACAGGTTAACAGCACTTAATAATAAATTGTGTATTTCAAAATAATCTGAAAGACGATTTTTAAGTGTTCTTATCACAAAGAAATGATAAATATGTGAAGCGGATGGATGTTCAGAGGAGTCAAAAATATATACATAAAACATCACTTTAAATCCTATAGGTATATACAATTACTTGTCAGTGAAAAGTAAAAACAAAATTAAAATATTTTCTTTACAGTGACCTTTATTTTGTTCATTATAAGACTTGTGTTAGAAAGAAGAAACAAGTCAGACCTAAATTATTTTCTTCTTCCTCTAGAGACATAATTTAGAATGCTTGGGGGTTCAAAGGCTATTGCTTTTGTGTGGGATCCAAACAAGATTTTTAAGCTTCCAAACAGCAGAAGGAGCTTTTTGAGAAGGCAAATCCCAGCAGGTATGAGGGCTTATTAACCATAAGATAATACATCCTAGCTTGATGTCTTAGAGATTTTTCTTTATGTGAATAGGAAACTCTATAAGCAAGTCTGTGAAAGATAACTATTTAAGCTATCCAGGAGGAAATAGTAGTATTCATTTACTTTCTCTTACTGGTATACATATGTGTATGTATGCACATATGTGTGGAGACCAGAGATTGTCATTGAAATCTTCCTTGATCACGCTCCACTGTATCCTCAGAGGCAGGGTCTCTCCCTTGAACCCAAAGCTTGTCTATTGGTTTAGTCTCCCTAGCCAGCTTGCTCTAGGGATCCCTTGTCTCTGCCTCCTGTTTGCTAGATCAGAGGTGGGCCACAGTACCCTCCTGGGCACCAACGACCCAAATTCTGCCACTCACATTTGAGCAACAGTACTTTAGCCAATGAGCCATTTTCTCAGTGTTCCAATGTTCTTGTTAGATTTTTGCATTTTTTAAAAATATTACTTGATTGGATGGATTTTGGGCATGAACTTTGTAGATGGCAACAATATATTGCAATGTCAAAAGGTGGAACAACCTTGCCAGTCCTTTGGAAATGTGCTGCTTTCCAAACTAGCCTTGTATAGTAGAAAATCTAGTCATTTTGATCAATTACAAAAGAGAGTCCTTCACTATGCTTCTCATAGTGCATCAACAGTACAATACTACAATGTCAAAAAAGAAAAGAGGGTGCTGAAGGCCAAGTCATTAGAGGCACAATATTATTTTCCTTTCCTGGAAAATCCAACTTTCAGTGTCTAAGACCTGTGGACTGTTCAATGGCTGAGCTAAACCATGGAGGGGAAGAGCAAGGATGGAGATAATCTTCAGCCCTATGGCCTGAGCCATCTTCTTGTCCTCTTTTGACAAGCTAAGTCTGTCTGTTTTCCAGCGTCCCGCCTACTGTTCTCACTCCTTGCTGAGTTCTCTCTGCAGAGCCAAACTTGTTTTCATTATTGGAGTAGTATCCATAGAGAAGAGCCAAACAAAGCATGGAGGCAAACAAGGAATGCAGTGTGACCCCTAACAGCTGCAAGCTAAAGAAACCAGCAGTTTAAACTACAGATGTGAGGAGAGATACCCTTCCAGAGCGGGCACAACTACCGTGTCCAGTTCTCTATCCAGCCAAACAGTGCTGGGCAGTAAGCATCCCATCGTTTTGATTTCTAAAAGGAGTCGAAATTCAGAGGTTTAGCAACTGCCAAAGATAACATCTAGGAAGTGCAAAAAAATTGATTAAACTCAGATCTGCCTGACTCAGATGTGTTTGCTTTAATAGCTGATCATGGGTATTCTCACAGTTGTGACTTTCTAGAGCTTTCATTTATCCTGCTTCTGAAGAAGACATTGACAAATAAAAACTACAATGACCCTCAAAGAATCCAGTCTTATGTATATCCAGGGGTTCAGGTTATCCAACAAAGTTGTATGTTTCTTTTGTTCTAGGTTGTGAGCATGAGCTGAGAGGATGTTTGTACTTGTGTGTTTGTGTGCCCATGTGCATGCAGATATAAGTGCTTGGTGTATACACATGTGTGTGAAAGCAAATGGCTGACATTAGTGTTTATGTCTGTTGTTTTCCAGCTTGGTTTTTAAAAAAAATACATTTGTATTTTTATTCATGATCCTGTTTTGCCTGCATAAACATAATTGCTCTAGGTACACTCCTGGTGTCTGCAGAGGCCAGAAAAGGCCCATGGATCCTCTGAAAATAGAGTTATAGAGACACTTGTAAGCTGCCAAGTGTGTGCTGGGAACTGAACAAGGGTCCACTGTAATAGCATCAAGTGCTCTTAACCCCTGTGCCTTCTCCAACTTCCTCTCTGAGACAGGGTTTCTCGCTAAACTAGAGTTTACTCAGTGAACTAGAATTAAAGGTTAGAGCCTGGCATGGCGGTGCGTCCTCAGCACAAAAATGTCAGAAGCAGGCAGGTCTTTGCGACTTTGAGACCAGTCTAGACCACTTGGAGTATTCTGTGTCAACTAGGGCTAGCTGATGAGAGCCTATCTGGAAGAGGAGAAGGAGGCAGAGGAGGAGAAGGGAAGAAGAAGAGGAGGAAGAGAAGAAAGGAGAGGTTTCCTATTTGATGTGTGAAAGTTAAGAGAACATGGACCCTTTCCTGAATTCTCTTGGCCTCTGGGATTCTATTTTCAATATTATTTCTTCTAGCTGAATATTACATTAAGTAGAACTTGCACAGTTCTTTAGAGAATTTTTTTTTTAAATGTGCCTGGTGAAATTGAAAATGTGATCCTTTACATAGTCCCATTTCCACCAAAATTTCATAATGAGCATTGTCTTAAAACTAGCAAGGGATATATCAGAAAGGGAATTTACAGTGGCCAGAAAAATTCATGCTTCCATTGGATTGGACCCACTGACTCCTTCAGCTTTCAGAAAACATTGAGCCAGCTGATAGTCCTGACATGCTGTTCTGAATCACTAGCCACACTCTGGGATAATCAGGAGTCAGTGATACCTCTGTTTTGTTTTAGATCAGAGTTGCATCTATTCCTGAGTACCCTGACTCTTTCTAGAATTGACATTGAAAATTAACGCTTGCCTACAATTCTTGAATTAGACCCACTGAGACCAATTAAATGAATGTGTCCAGGGAGCTGAGCCATGATACCAGTTGATCAAAATCTCTCCGGGTTAATTAGAATGTGCAGATGTGGTTGAGGAGGACTCTGATTGCTACAAGTCCTCGTTACCCTATAGGAGCAACCAATTTTCACTCTCGTGCATCCCATCTCAGTCAGTGGCACATAGACGTCCACTTCTCATCACTCAAATGCAGGGTATTTTAAGCATGAAGGATATTTCATCTACAGAAGGATGCAGTGCCCGTTTATTACTTTTTAAACAAATCTTAATTGTGATAAGAGCCCAAATTCAGATATTATAGAACATCACAAAATAAGTACTGTATTTAGCCCATACACGTGCTCTGATATCTGGGAGGAAGGGTGAATACGAGAGTTCTCAAACTTGTTATCTTCTCATACTGAACCATGTAATTCTACATGGGTGAAAACATCACCACACTTTGTCAGATGTTTGGAATCATTCAGAACTTTCACTCCCCTGACACAGATAGCTCTCCCTTTTCAGCTGTGATAACCAAACCCAGACAAAAGAACATCACGGTGTCCCAGACATTGCTTTAAAAGGGAGAGGGAGAAAGAGGCAAAAGTAGGCAAACAGTAATCCTGGAGGTTAATCCATTAGAGTCAAAACCGCTGTCAAGAGAAGTAAAATTTCCAGTCTAGCCATCTTTGACAGCTGCTTCCTCCTCAAAAGCTTTTCTTTGTCATCATGACTGTCACCGGTTTTAAGGAGTCCAACTGTCTGTAACTCAAGAAAAATGAGGTGTCAAATTAGGGGTTGTTTAGAAGTGCAGGTATGGCCTGGAAAGAAGTCGTAAGGATGGGTGGAATTACCAATGAGCTTTAGGTTTTGTACCCTCCCATAACCTCTCTTCACATTCCCCTTTGCTTGCCCTCTCTTTAGATGGCTGGTTTGTGCACGGTTAAGACTAATCCAGCTTTACTCCACTCCAAGATTAATCCCTTTAGGAAAGATGATAAACTCAATCTGTGTGTAATATACTACAAAGGTGAATGGAATCCTGTGATTAAAGTTTCTGTTGCTTTAAAAAACAATGTGTAAATGTCTTTTTCACATTATCTTAGAGTCTTGACCTAAAGTCATACAATGACTAAGTACAATAAAGTAATACATAAACAAATATATCTCAATACGATTTTATCATTTCTCTAAATTTCAAGTCCACATGCTTAGTTGTAGGATACTTAAACCTGATTTTTATGCTAGTTTTTCTTAAGGCAGTTTTGGTTTTTCACCTATAAAACTTGGCTGTCAAATTCTCAGTTAGAAGCAATAGGTCTCATATAGGAGGAATGAGCATTCAAAGAAAATTGACAAATCAGGTAAACTTTAGCAAAGACCTTGACATTCCAGGAGAGTCTGGAGAGAATCTCAGTAACCAGATTCCCCAGGCTGACATGTTTGGCCTTTTTTTTTTTTTTTTGTCTTCCTGGATCTCTGCCAAGTCCCATTTTCACCCACAGCAATGGACTTCCTACATTGCAGTGCCATCTAGCATTTACCAGACATTTGTCTCTGGATTGATGGTCATTGCACAGTCATCATTGCAATGAGAAGACCAAAGACCAGCTTTGAAGTAGGGGGTTGGGGTATTGCTGTCATGTGCTGGACAGCCATATTACACAATGAACTTGGATCTTAGCATAAGACCAGGCAGAGCAGATAGTGGACCATCAATGTTGCTCACAGACAGTGGGGGTTATTATCATTAATGTCTGTAAAGAAAAAGAGGCCTCTGTAGAGCAACTGGCTGAACTTTCCATTCTCTCTCTTTTTCTATCTCAGGGAGAGAGGCAATCAAGTGGTAACTGAGACCTTGGACTTTGGAGACAAGCTTCCTGATAATGGAATTTACTCTACCAATTACCAGCTGTTTAGGACTGGCAGAGTATTAATATTTCTGTAGCTGATGTTCTCCTGCAAAGCATTGTGCTGGCTAGTTTTACGTCAATTTGATACAAGCCAGAGTCACCTTAGAAGAGGGAGACTCAACTGAGAAAATGCTTCCATGAAACCAGGCTGTAGGGAAGCCTGTATGGCATTTACTTAATTATTGATTGAGGGCCCAGCCCTCTCTCACACCTTCTCATGGGCTTTCTCTCTCTGTGTGTTCGAAACCTTGGCACCTGCTCTTATCTTTGTGGACACCATTCTTCTTGGATATGGGTCCTATCTTTATCACCTTAATGATTCTATCTCTAAACACAATCACATCTTGGATTAGGGCTCCAACAAATACATTTTGGAGACATATTTCCATTCATAACAATGATTTAGGAAAGAACACTTCTCATGGCTTAGGACTTTTGGAAGTCAGTTAAGATTAGGTATATCAGTTCTCTAGTTAAGCCTAGTCCTAAATGTGCAGGTGAACAGCTATTGGAGTCTGATGGGACAAAGCACAGAAATCCTTCTCAGTGTATTCTTTGAAAGTGATTTAACTAGGACAGCATAATAATGCACTTCTTTAATCCCAGCTCTTGGGAGGCAGAAACAGGTAGGTCTGTGAGTTTGAGGCTAACCTCATTTACAAAGTGAGTTCCAGGACAGCCAGAGCTACATAGTAAAACCTTGTCTTTAAAACAAACAAACAAACAAGAGGAAAGAAAAGAAAGGGAAAGGCTCTTTATGGTATGTAGAACCTCTAATAGATATATCACCATGCTGTTGCAGAAGCTGTAGTTGCTCACTACAAGGCACTGATTGTCTATTATTTAAATAAGCATTTGGTTAAGTTAGGGATTAAAGTTACATATGTAAGGATATTTAATAGTCATTTTAGTATAGCTAATTTGTAAAGGTTTCAAAATTTTGCATGCATTAGCCTTGGGTAGCATTAACGTTCTAATTCAGACTGTAGACCACACTTACAAAAGGCATTCCACAGCTGTACGGCCCCTTCCTAGACTTTTCTTTCCTTTTAAAATATTTTTTGAGTGTTTTTGTTTGTCTGCTGGGAGAAAAGGGCCACATGTCTTCATTACATGGGTCAAAACAACCTCTCTGCAGGCCATTACCAATACTGGGGAAGTCTTTCCTTAAATGGAATACAATTTCAGTTAAGCAATAAATAAAAAAAGAAAAATCATTAATTTAAATAGACATGTGCAGTAAGAGAAACCAACGAGTTGAAGTTAAATTCTTATACAGGTTCTTTCCTCCGCAAACATTTTTTTTTTCCTTCAAACCATAACTGGTAATGTCACCTTGGAAGCCATCCTGCAAGACTATCTGAGTTACTGGAAGTTGTGCAGTTTAAACTTAAAATATAATAGTGTATTGCCTCTCTCGGTTATCAACAAGCCAGTAAGTATTGCTAGTGATGAAACATATTTGTCTGCCTATGGCAATGAAGGCTGAATGTGATAAGATGTTCTCTGAGTGGGAAACAGAAGAGGAGAAAGGTATGTAGGTATTTGTCAGTAGAAAGTAATAGACTGACTTGGAAGATTTGGGTAACCAGTTTCTTGGGTAATATCACATAGTACACAAACCCAATGAGACAAATTTAGCATCAATGTCTGACAAGTGTTTCTGAGAAATTAACTAATCTCCTGTCATAAGGCTTGAAGGTGATCAGAGGACATAAAATGTTCTCGCACATGATATCCTAACAGTACTGCTGGCCAGTGTTTACAAGTAGGGTTAAGAGAAACTTTGTTCTATGTAACAGCTGCCCCCACAAACCTTTTCCTTTTTGTAGTCACAGTATATGCAAGAAATTGTTTTGGGGTCTTGGGAATGAAAAAGTGAAAAAGACTTTGCTTTCTCCGAGATTCACAATTTACCAGGGGATATCAAAGTTGACTTCTTACCAAGCATAGTGCAATATGAGAGATGTGGTAAACTGACTCCTGGATGCCCCAGCCTTCATCCCAATGGTAGCACCCACGAAGAAGCAAAGTTCTGGAGTTCCTTTCGAATGCTGAGGTGGGAAAAGATGAAGAAGACATTCAACTGCTGTATCGCTGGAAATCTGTATTCATTTTGTTAACAGAAATTTCCCTTTGCCACCTAGAAGCCATTGCTTCTAGAACCAAACACAATCAATTTCCTGATCCTGTCTTGGGAGGAGATTTAACCCTACGGACAGTGATACCAGATTTAAGGAAAGAGGTATATGGCTCCAGGAAACTCTTTCCACCTATGATTGACTGGTAATAGGCCCACATAGCCCACTGGAGGTAGCCACAGCTACTGTGACCTTATGACTGTATTGGGTATGCCAAGGACACAGCACCTCATTGGCCTTCTCCCTGTCTTCTGGCTCTGACAAGTTCTCTGGACCATACCCCACATGACCACTGAACCTTTGAAAGGTGCTACAAATATTCCCCTTAGGGAAGAACACTAGCTATCACTTATTTCAAACTTTGAGCTTTTTGCTCCTGATTTAATTTAGTAATTTGAATATATGAATGGAACTTTATTTCTGTCTTGGGAACACTGTGCCTTTCAAATTGAAACAGATACTAAAAATTAATTACAAGTTGCTTTTATTGGACTTCAAACAACACAAAATTAGGATCTGAACTTCATGCAGTTTCATTTTAAGAACCATTAAAAATAAAGCACATGTGATCTTGAAATTTCTCACTGCTTTTGCCTGCAGTTATGATAAAATGCAAGAAAGAGTTGAGAGTAAGCTGGGAGGATGATGATAATTTAGTGTCATTTAGACATGGAAAACCTCATGTGCCAGTGATGCATGATTGGCACACACAGATCAAAACATGTTTACTGTGCCAAGGGATTGTTTTGGAATATTAAGAAAAAAATCAGTCAAGTATCTATGAACAGTGAGTATCTATGATTACCCTCTGTTCTTCCAAATTCATAAAATACTTTACTTGTACATTTAGTCTTATTTTATTCCTTATTCTCTACTTTTTTATCATCCTAATACCCTTATCATTTGAAAGAATGATATATAGGACAATGACTTACAATGCCCATCGCCCCTACTCTAGAAATCAACACACAAGATGACAACCTTATTTTCCTATCAGCCTTCCAGAATTAATGGCAACAAATTCACACCATCAGGCCACAGATTTTGGAAATAAAGTTCTGTGTATGTGGAAGTCCAAAAGGATGACACACAGTGGTGCCCCAGGAGGGAGAGCATGTGACTTCAAAGCCACCAAAAGAGCTTTTGCTTTATCTGGGATCAAGGATCCTGAGTGGATAAAAGGCAAAGGAAGTCATTCACCTTGAACAAAAATATTTTCCTAAAATAGAGTCTTGCTATCTAAAGCTCCTTTAATTCCTTGGGTTTTGCCCTATGAAATCATTTTCCTTGAAGTTAAGTCATTCCAAATCCCATAATAACAATTTGGGGGAGAGCTAGATTGCCATAGAAAACACAGAGTATGGTAGAGTTCTAAGTCTAGCATTAAGGAGATTTGACCTGGTTAGGAAATCCATTCATGAAAGCCCTGTGGTTAAAGTTGGTGGGGAGCCATCCTGCCAAAGAAGCTGAGAGCATCCAAGGGGAAGCTGCTTCCCACAGCTCTGTGCTCTTGTAGATCTGTGACCAGCAGCCGTCATACCTAGCTCAGCAGAAGCAAGCTTTTCACATGTGCCAAGTCCCATGTGTCTGTTTGTATGTTTGTTGATAGAAAGGAAAGCAGAGGCTGTAGAGGGGGGCTGGGGGTGGTGTCTGTAATATAATAAAGAGAGGAAGTACAGAGTTGTTGCCCCAGACTTTCTTACGACACTGACCTTGTCTCATGTTTTTTTGCCTCAGACTCAGCAGCTCTAACAGGGATTGTGGTTTCTATGGGGGGAATAAAAAGATAAAAAAAGTATATATATATATATATATATATATATACAAAGTATATATATATACAAATGTGAAGCTTCAGAATTTCAAAATGTGATAAGCTATTTGTCACCCTATAGGTTTGACTTGGTTTATTTTTAAAGCTTCCCTATTCTCTTGATAGTAGCTGACAGATCCATTCCTTATCCCATATGCTTTCTGCTATTTTAAAAGAACCAGTACACAATCGCCTCCGAGCTGCAGCACGTGTTTCCCGAGTGTGGGTCTGAAAACTATCCATCTGGCCACGCTGGCGTCTTTCTGAATTGTATGTGACTGAAAAAAAAATGGATTCAACATTTTGAGACTCTGGCTAGATAGGGGTGGGAATAAAGGAATTTCCCTCCCTCCAGTTACTGAAAGTCAAACATGTCCCAGTAGCTTAGAATTCTCTGCCCACCCTGCCACCTGGATGGTCCTAAGGTACCTGCTAGGATGGCCATCACCTCCCTAGTAAATTCTTGTGTTACCCAGTCTCTGTGTTTGGTGCACAACTCGATTCATACTCATCGGTATATGCTTTTGTATTTGATTTGTGTTTTGTTTTGCTTCTCCTGTGATCTGTAACATTCCAACTGGAGACAAGTGACCCACAATACAATTCAGCTCAACAAAGTGTGGCACTGTGTTACAGAGACATTTCCCAGGAATAAGAAAGGGTGTTTACTCTGTAGTCTCAGTGGAAAGATAGAAACTGAACGAGCAATCAAGACAAAAAGATGATGCCGGTGAGCAGAGAAGGTACAGACGTCTGAAAACTCAGGTAGACAAAAGCAAGTTTGAAAATGCAAAGTACCTTAACATAAATACTCAAAATGATTTTCTAGATTGCTACAATTATTGTATAAATTTCTTTGGAACTTTTAAAAAATTACATTTAATTATTTTGAGTATGTTGATATGTGTGTTGGCATAAATGTGCCAGGGTAAGTTAGAGGCCAACTTGTAGGAGTTGGTTTTTCTCCTTCCGCCATGTGGAATTCACGCCACCAGGATTGGCAGCAAGTGCCTTTTCCCACTGAGCCATCTTGCCGTTTTGCTGGCCCTTTTGTGCACATTCTTACGAGATTAACATACACTTATGAGAAAGGCTAGGCATGGGCTAGGCATAATGAGTCTCTTTCCCTACTTCTCTCACCTATCATCTATCTATTTGTCTGTCTGTCTGTCTATCTATCCATCCATCTAGTTATCTATCCTTCTATGTCCAAGTTACTTTATTTATTTTTAATGTAATTTATTTATTTTTATATTAATCACATGTTAGGTACTTTGCATCCCAGTCATAGCCCCCTCCCCCATTCCCTTCCATTCTCCCCATCCCTCCCTCATCTCCTCCCTGCCCCTCTCCAAGTCCACTGATGGGGAAGACCTCCTCCCCTTCCATCTGACCCTAGCTTATCTTGTCTCTTCAGGGCTGGCTGCAATGTCCTCTTCTGGGATCTAGCTAGGCTGCTCCTCCCTGGAGAGGCGGGGTCAAAGAGCCAGTCATTGAGTTCATGACAGAAATAGTCCCTGTTCCCCTTATGAGGGTCTCTAGTTGGATACTGAGCTACCATGGGCCATATCTGAGTAGGGGTTCTAGGTTATATCCATACATGGTCCTTGGTTAGAGAAACAGTCTCATAAAAGCCAAGTTATTTTATTTTTCCCATTTATTTAACCAATTTGCAGCCTGATCCCAGGTTCCTCCCACCTCTCCTCCCATTCCCACCCTCACACCTTCATCCTCCATCCCTTCTCCTTCTCAGAGAAGGGGAGGCCTGCAGCATAAACCAACCCACCCTGGCACCTCAAGCCTCAGGGGGACTAAGCACATCCCCTCCCAGTGAGGCCAGACAAGGTAGCCCAGCCAGGGGAAAGAGAGTCAAAGTTAGGCAACAGAGTAAGAGAGAGCCTCTACTTCCATTGTTAGGAGACCCACATGATTAGCAAGCTGTACATCTCCTTCATGTGTGTAGGGGGTCTAGGTCCAGCCCATGCATGTTCTTTGGTTGGTGGTTCAGTTTCTGTGAGCCCCTATGGGCCCAGGTTAGTTTACTCTGTAGGTCTTCTTGTGGTGTCCTTGACTCCTCTGGGTCTCTCAATCCTTCCTTCCATTCTTCCACAAAACTTCCTGAGCTTCTTTTGTAGGTTTAGATAGTTCACGAAACTTACTTTATTTAGGGTTCTTAGCCACTCTTACCTCTCTTCCAACCTCCCTACCCCCAGTTTAGATTGGAAAGTAATAGGGAAAAGTTCTGTAGACCTCTTTTCTCTACTTCCTGCTGTTTAGGTCTTTAAGGGATTACCAAACTCATTTGTTAGGATACCAGCAGTCCAGTCCAAAGGCCAATACCAAGTAGCAACGTGAATCAGCACAAGTCAGAGAAAGCCGAAAGACTCAGTTGCATTGCCCAGAAAAGTTCTCTGGAAAGTCTTTCTCTTTGAAGTCAAGTGTTGAAGCACAAAGATCAGCACAGTGATGTCAATCCAAAAATGGAAGCCTCACTGTTCGTGGGCCTCCATATATCTCCTCTCCCCAGAGTCCACCCACAGATTTTCTTAGCTGGCCAGGCATGCCCCTCACATGAGAGAGGTCACAGCAAAACATCACATGCCCAGCTTGCAGTAAAACATCACATCACAAACTAGGTCTTCAAGGAAACCAGAAGCTTCCACTTCGTTTTCTCTACATTCTTTTGGAAGTAGATAATTATAATGAATTGATATAGCTTCAAATAGGCTACATTAAACCATTAATGAAACAGTACTAACAACTTTGCTGTTAACTAAGAGACTTAGATATTTTCCCAGAAGGTGTTAAGGGCAGAATGATTCTCCTAATGTGGGCCATATTAGAGAATGGAAAGCCTAAGATCAAGGTGGTAGCAGACTGAGTATGAAGTGAAGACCTTCTTGAGGTCCACAGACGCTCATCTTCTTCTTATATCCTGATGTGTATCACGGCAGAAAAACTATAATTATATTCCTGGGATATACCTACCTCTTAAAGTTCCCTAACCTATCACATTTCAGGGGGAGGGATATTAAAATTTTTTAACATTTGAATTTTGTAGGGACACAAATCTTCATCCCATACCAGAATACATAAGTGAATTAATTGCTAAAAGAATAAATCAATTTAAAAAATGGATAAAATAACTACATGTGATATTGTAGACAGATTGTCATAGACTTTGGCTCTTTAATGAAAGTCCCCATCTTTATCTTAAACAGGAATCCTTTTATCATGGCACCTGTTAGAAACCAAACTCACAGGGAACAAGAACCATCTGTGAAGAATAGACTTTAAGTTACAGAGCTATCTCTTGCTATCTGAACTGGCCTATATTAATGGAAATGTTATTATGTAAACTAGAACCAAGTCGAAGCACAGGATTTCAGGCACTTTTTGGAGAGCTGGTGTTCTTTAGAGCCCTGTTTCTAGGAAGAAGCTGACTACTCCTAAGTAGAGATGTGAGAAAAGGAGTGTTGTTTCAGACCCAATGCAGGACCAGCTTGAAAGATGTGCTGGAAGGGAGAGTCAAGAGTGATAAAATACCCACTAGAAGGCAATGCTACCGAAACAATATTTTCCTTTCTTGCCAAAAGGACATGTTTACTTTTTTAAAGGTATTTTTTTTTATGTTTTATTTAAGAAATAAATTTAAAACCCAAATTACTGGAAAACAATATTGTGTGTACTTGACACTCTGTCCAGTTTGGAGAACGTTCCACCCTAACTCATGCAATCCCAGTTCCTGTAAGGAAAAATCCTTGACAGTCTTCCACTTTGTCATGCCCAGGCTGAGGGCAGCTGACTCACTGTATGAATTCAAGTTAAATCACTTAACCTTTTTCTCTTATTCAACCCATCTGGGAAGCTGAATACAAGAGCTTCACTATGGAACAGATGGTGCGCCAAAGCTAAATTTTCCCAGATTAAAAAAAAGGAAAAAATGTGTTATAAGCTCTGAAAGAACCAAATATGGAAAAAGACCAAGGATTAAAAGGAAAAGAGCTATAAATTGGATCAGACCTTTTCCCCTGTTTAAAAAAAATGTAATGCTTAAAAAAATAAGTTGTGTGAGATGATTTGGAGACAAAGTTAGCAGAATGTTTCATAAACTCCATATGTGCAAAGGTGGCCATGAAGGACAGCATCAATGGTGAGGGATGTTCTGTGCTGGCTCATTCACCAATATGTCTCAAAAACCCACTGTCATACAGAGCTGTTTGTTGACTATTTGATAACTCTAAAATTGAGTACTCATAAAACTTCTTAAGAATTTTTATGAAACTAAATTGCAGGTAATGGAATTTAACACTAGCTGACAAATTAAAAAACTTGCAACATGTTCTCAGATAGATTCCTAACCTGTTCTTGAAAAAAAAAAGTGTATTCATTGCTTGAAGGGAAGACTCATTATTGCTCTTGTTAAGCTGGTATGATTTTAATGCATAAAAACGCACTAAATTCAAATGTATTTATATCTCTCCTATTTTATGGAAAGAGAAATGTCCTATGGTCCGTCGTAGATAAAACAAACATTTGGATGAACACAGTTGAAGATAATAGGAAAAGCCTGCGTCCTTTTATTTTCTGACTGGTCCTGATAAATATAAGGGAAGTTAGCTTAGCATTTAAACGACACAGTTTATGGATGAGGCTAGAACTGAAACCTGAGAAACTCGCATGATAGACTTCCAGATGCCAAACATAAAAATCCAGACAGGACCTCAGTTTAGGGAAGGACTCCAGAGGCTTCACTGTAGTTGAGCCAACTGATCCCTCATAGCCAATGCAAACTTCCTTTGGTTGATTTTTAAAATCATATTATGTATCAAAATAAAAGTATGTGTAGGTTTTTTTTCTCAAATAATCACTTTATTATTGAACTTGGGTCACATTCCAGATGAGGCATAGATAAGTGGATAAGAAGAAACAAAAAAGAAGCAGCAAACACTGAGAATCAGTTTCATGTGCCTCTTACTCTAATTTCCTTCTGGGAAAACAGTAAACAGAAACTGATTAGAATTATGGCTTTCAATGCCAAAAGCAATGAACACTCAGATAATGATGAATTTTCAATTTAACATAGTCCTTGCTCAAGGTAGCAAATTCTTGGGGATGTATGTCTTAGTGTTCTGCTTCTGTGGAGAGTCATCATGACAAAAACAACTCTTACAAAAGAAAGCATTTCATTGGGGTCTTCCTTGCAGGTTTGGAGAGTAAGTCACGATCCTTACGGCAGAGAGCATGGCGGCAAGCAAGGCACTAGGGCGGCAGCTGGGAACTCCATCCTGATCCATAGGTGGAGAAAACAGGGCTGAGTCTAGCATGGGCACTGGAATCTCAAAGCCCACATTTAGTAATATACTTCTTCCATAAGGCCAAAATTTATTCTTTTATAAATAATTAATTTTTCTTTATATAATAATAATGCTTCCCTTAAGAACAGTTCATTCCCATGGAATATGCATAAAATTATCTTCATATAAATGCTTTCAAATTGTTGCTATCCATAAATAGCCTATGAGCATTCTATTTGTTGTGTTAATGATTAATCATCAAAAACTACTGGAATCCTATAGAGTTGACCTTATTTCCTTTCTGCCCTGTGAAACAAGAGCTGCAACCAAAAAAAAAAAAAATGGTTAAGAGTCATTGATTCCACAGCCGTACAAAACGTACTTGTGTCTTAGTGATTGTAAGTCTCCTAATAGGTGGTAAGTTGGGAAGAAAAATGAGATATTTCCATTTGAATGAGAGCTTTCTAGCTTGTTGTCAAAACTCAGATGTGGTCCTATGTCATTTAAAATGCATTTTGCAATAGACAGCTAAATGTATAGCTTCCCACATGGTTGGTGATACTATTAAATAAGAAAATGTGACTTTTTGTAACTATCAGGACAATTTAAGGAGTATAATCTTAGCACTTCATGAAAAAAAGAAAGAAAATAATTATTTTGAAACTTTATCTTCTATTTTCTTAGCACTGTGGTAGTAGCTTTTATACCATTATCTCATTTAATCTTTCAACCCATACTAAAGTCCATACTTTACTTAATTTTCTTTTTCTTTTTAGGCTAGCGTATAAAGCATTGGGCCGTACCATGCCATCTCCATATACATATATTACTGTACTGTGCGGTATTTGTTCCATCTCCCAGCAAGTGCTTCTAGTTCTCCTCTGGCTGATTCCATTCCTACCCAGATAGCTTCCTTTTCTGCTTATGTATCACATGTACTCCTTTACCATCTTTCCCTGCCCCACCTCTCTTTTGATGTCTTCCTACTGTCTCATGACGTCCTTTCTACTTCCATGATTGCACAAAATTTCCTTTGTCTCTCTGCCACATTTTCTTTGTCTGTTCATCTGTTCATGGGCATCTAGGCCGGTACCATTTCCTGACATTGTGAACATTGAAGCAGTAAACCTGAATGTGCAAGTATCTCTGACATGCTGACTCAGAGTCTTTCAGCTGTAAATCCAAGATGGTATCATCGGGTCACATGGTGATGTTATTGTTCTGCTTCTTGCAAAGCCTCAACACTGTTTTCTAGAATGGCTGAATAAGTTTACATTCCTGCCAACAGTAAACAGAGGTTCCTCTTTTCCCTTGAAGTTGCCTACATCTGGACTCATCTGTCTTGGCTATGACTGAAGTGACACAGAATCATAAATCAGTTTTATTTTGCATTTCCCTATGGCTAAGGAGAGTAAACACTGAAGTATTCATTGGCTAATGTGTCTCTTCTTTTGAGAAGTATTTATTCAGTTTGTTAGCTCATTTATTTATTGATGGGGATTTTGGTATTTCACTTTTACAGTTCTTTATATATCTGAGATATTAATCCTCCTTCTGATATATAACTGGAAAGGACTTTCTTCCCCATTCTACAGGCTGTCTTTTCCTAGTGATGATTTCCTTTGCTGTGGAGAAGCTTTTAATTTCACATAATACCATTTGTCAAAATGCACTTATTATAATCAAGCAAGTAATTCTTTTTTTGAGACAGAGTTTCTTTGTGTGGTCCTGGCTGTCCTGGAACTCACTCTGTAGACTAGGCTGGCTTCAAACCCAATCCACCTGCCTCTGCCTCCTCAGTGCTGAGATTAAAGGCATGCGCTACCACAGCCTAACAGCAGGTACATATTTTAAACGGGAGCATGTTACAAGACAGGTGTTTTAACCAACTAAGCTGTGGAACCTGATGTAATGCATGAAATAGCTGACTTGTCCATCAATTCATTTTATACATGAAAGAGGACTAAGACATGCAGAGATATAATTAAACAACATAGACTAAAAATTAAAACTTTTAACATTTGTGTGCTAATATAATTTAAGTTTTCTTAGTAGGAAAATCTGTTTTGTTGCATGGCATTTTCCAGCAATGTCTGATTAAGCATTTTTTGTTTTGGTTTTAAATAACATTGTGATTTTAGGTTAATATGAACACCTCTGTCTCACTGTTCTCTAATTCAGTCATGAAGAATTCTTTAGAAAGCTCCCCTCCTCAAGCTTCTTATTACCTGACCAATGAGAATCAGGCCACAAGGAAGACAACAAACCACAGCTGACCTTGTTTCTACCCTTCCTTGGAGCTGGCTACAAGGATTCCAAAACTGTTACAAGTACACAGAGCTTTGTGGTTACAAAGGGTCTTAAATTTCTCTGATTTTGTGCTCACTTTTACAAAGGTAGAGGGCAAAGTTCTGATCTACTGTCCCTTTAAAGCGCTATGCTTATGGTTGAGATAAGAAATTGTGTTCTCGTTAGAAGGTTCATTGGAGTATTCATACAGAGTTCAAAAAATACCATTGACAATCCATCTGTTTTTCACTACACACCTATGAGAATAGGGTTTTTTCTTTTCTTTTCTTTTTTAAAGTACTGACAGTGCCAGAGCTGGTAAGCATGTAGAGAAATATATTCCTCTTAAATTATTGTTCAGAATGTAAAATGTACAGCCACGCTATCAGCTTGGCAGTGTCTAAGACAATCAAACACGCAGTTAAAGCACACGGCTCAGCAATCAGACTTCTGGATTTTTACTCCAGATATAAAAGTTTACGTTCAACCAAAAGCTTGTAGATAATGTTTATAATGGTTTTGTCAGATCCCCAAACTGAAATTGCCTATCCCCAAATGCTCTTCATGAGAGAAAGATGAACACAGCTTTGTAATCAATACCATAAAATGCTATTCAACTGTGAAGGAGAACAAACTGATGAGACACATGAATGGATCTCAAGTTGTTGAAATAAAAAAGAGCGAATCCAATTCAAAATGTTTTCTGTCATATTTTTCTTAAACTGATAAATCTAAGCAATGGAGGGAAGCTAAAGCATTCCCAGGCTTTGAAGAAAGAAGACAGAAGCTATAAGAGTGTCACAAGGCACTCCTTCACTTTGACAGAGTAGTTCTGCAGGGCTGCTAAATTCTTTCTATAAAGCTTTCAATGCGGAGCAGGTTTCTCAGAGAACCTTCTAACTGGAATACAGTAAAATTCTGAGGTATATACCTCATAGCTATCACTGAGTATCTCTGATAGAGTAGCACTATGTCCATTGAACTTACTACAACTTCCATGAAAGGATTTTAAACACTCTTGTACAATAAAGAGGGATACATTTCAGAGCTATTTAGAAAGCTCTGCAAGGTTGGTGCTTCCCATTTGGCCATAGATTGCAGGCTAATATTGCAGCTCCAAGACACCAGTGGCCTTTGTAAGGCCAAAAACACATTTATATGCATGCTTCATAAGATGAATCACTAAAAAAAAAAACAAAAAACAAAACAAAACAACAACAAAAAAACTACCTTTCCACTGCTTTGTTGAATCTGCATCCACACTAGACTTTCCCACAAACCTGGTTGCAGTCATCAGTTGGTACTTTTTTTTTAAGGTTAAATTACCTTACTTAGAAAGATTTGGGTATTTTATATCTGATAACTTATGAATCTCAAGGAAACTTTGTATCTATTGCATCTATAAGAAGGCACTGCATGCTAGGTGCAGCAGACATAGCACCTTGATTAATTTTGTTGCACCCAGTAAAATCAAGTTTGTTTTTACTTCCTTTGAAGATGTGCCCCAAAGCAATCTTGACTGTCATGACAGCAGCCGTCAAAATATAGTTGATATGTGATCTAACAAGAGTAATAATGACTTCAGAAATCAGTTCTTAGCTCTGCAACTAGCAGTACGCCTTGCAAATCTCCTCTTCATTTTCTTCCTTGTGAAATGGCATTCCTGGTCCTACATAACTGCCAATATTTGAATGGTAAGGCATATATATACTTGTAGTTGTTTTGGAATGTGGTGCTTAATACAGACAGCCTAGGTCTGTGACAAGTTTCCAGGATCTTTTAATGAACTTTGATATTTTTTTGAAAGTTCTCTTGAGGTGCTAAGAAGATGACGTGTTAGAAGCAAAGATAGAAAGTTAGAGAAGTGTTACAGTGGATGGGATTTGTCACTGGGAGAAAGTAATAAAGTTAAAGGAATATAAAAAGATGAAAATTGGTTCTGATCCATAAAGGGCAGTCAGGGATGGCATCTCTGAGGGAGAGTCAGCATTTGAGGTAGAATGAGTTAAGTGAAGGAGATGTGAGGATTGCAGATCACCCGAATAGAAAGCAACAGTGGAAGTGAAGGACTGTAAGTGGAAGGGACACACAGGTGGCGACATCTGCAGAGAGACTGGCTATACAGCTGTTAAGGAAAGAGAGACATTTGAACAAATGCATAAGCAGTAGCTTCGTTGTAGAAATCTATAGGAACAATTGTTTGAAAGATTAGGTACATTAAAAACATACACAATCTGGCTTTTATGTTATGGTAAGTAAAAATAAGTGTTGGTCTATGTAATGCTTATTATTATCCCTAAGATTATCATGTCAGTATTATCTAACCAGCTATCACAAATAATAAGACACAGGCACCTGTTATATTTTATAGTTGCCTTATTTACCTTAAGCAGGGCAGATACTTCACCTTCGCTGTCTCAATAACCTTACCATCCACCTCCCATCCAATGCCATCCTCCTTAACCATCCTATCTTCCATCCATTATCTTATAAATACTTGCTTTTATTCTTCATCGGGGCCTTTCCACGCCATTATTAGAGTCCTTTCTCCAGGCCCCAGCTAACCCATAGTGGCATCCTCCTTCTTCCTCTCTTCTCATTGTCTGTTTCCCGTGATTCTCCTGTCCTCAAAAGCCTTAGCCACACCTACCCCATTCTGCCTTGCTCAGGTGGAGACCGTTTAATCAGCCAATCAGGTAGGTTTACACAAGGAGGACAGGTGTATCCAGGCAACGATTTACGACCATCGGATCAACCCCCAACATTTTTAAAATATAGAAAGGACTTCAGCAGTTGTTTTTCGAAAGAAGATGTAAAATGGCAAACTACTATTACAAATGGCCTGACATCACTCTTCAGCAGGGAATTATACTTAGTTCGTAGGAGATAATGTTCGCTCACTTTAAAATGGCTGTTACTATCAAGTCAGTAGATAACAAACATCTGTCAGAGTAGGAAAAACGACATCAGCAACAAGAACAAAACCAGAACTCCTTGCTCAGTGTTGGTAGAAATGTAATTGGTATCGCCAGTGTGGGAAACAGTATGAGAATTTCTCAAAAAATTAAAAAAGAAATTCTATGTGATCCTCAATCTACTCCTGGAACATATTTTATACAGAAAAGAGCCGGCATCTCAGCAGAGGCGACAGCTCGGTGAGAAGAGTGCCTAACAGGCAAACATGAAGACCTGAGTTCAGATCACCAGCAGCTACATCAAAGCTGAGCGGAGCAGCTGGCGTCTGCACCCCCAATCCCAGAGGTGAGAGACAGCCAGATCTCCGGGCTCACTGGCCAGTCAGGCTAGTCAAAACCGTGCGCTTCAGGTTCAGTGAGAGACACTGCCTCAAAAGAAAGACTTCCCAGCATTAGACACAAGCCCGCATAGGTGACCGCAAACCACGCACACTTGCGTGCACGCCCCACCATGCACACGTTCACATAGACAAAGAACTTCTTAAAATCAGCGTCTCAAAGAAACCTCTTTCCCGTTATGTTCATCGCTGCACAATTTACCGTAGTCAAGATATCGAAATACTCTATGTGCTCATCACAGACGAATGATGAAAATGTGACACGTATGCACAAGCTAGGCACAAATCAGAGATAGGAATTTATAATTTTGAAGCGTAGCAAATGGAAATTGTTCACTCAAACTTTCAGTTTTGTAACCTAAAACTAAAATACGTAGATAACATACAAATTTTTCAACGTCCTTTTTGAGGCTGTTTCTATTTTGTAGACCAGGCTGTACCCAGACTTACAGATATCCTTCAGCCTCTGCCTCCCTAAAGCTGGAATTACAAGAGTGTATTTGCCAGGACCAGCCATGAAAAAAAAAAAACTGTGTAAATTAGAAACTAAGAACTTACGTTGGAAACCACAAAGATGATGATGCAGCCTTCTGGCTCAAGCACAAAACTGACTTCTCTCTGTCACTATTGTCATGTATGTGACTATTTGCTCAACACAATTTTCTCTGTGATTTTATTCTCTCTGTCATAATTCAGAGAACCTTTGCATGCTGTTCCTACAGGGTCTACTAATTAGTACCTGACTCGCCAGTTCTACAGGAGGAAAAGTAATCCGGTCATTTATTTGGCATCGCAGACTAATGATGCCCATCACTTTTAAGTTGTTTGGATTGTGCGTAATTTGATGATCTGCAATCGAGATGTTAAAATACTTAGAGAACTGGGGTTTGTATACTTACACTCTGAGCAAATGCCACCATTTCCAGGTCTGAACTTACTGAGCCAGGCATTCCAGGGGCAGTTTGGGGAATTTGTTTTTCAGACAGTCTTACATTGCCCTGGACTGACTGAAGCAGGGAAGGAACTGCTTATACGTTTGTCTGTCTGTAGGGCATTATGGTCAGTACATCAAGGTTTAAGTTACTTGGATAAAAAAAAAACAAAAACAAAACATAGAGTGACCCCAAGAGAGTTGACACATTCCTTAAATGACTCTGTGTCAACCCCCTGAGACAGCTCAAAGATCATTTTTCTATTACAACCACAGTGCGTTTCTATTCACAATAGCATTAGGGAAAAATAATTATCCTCTCTTGCATTTTAACAAAAGAGTTTAAGATGACAAAATAGTTTACTCAAAATAGCAGTTGAGAGGTCTGTTATAATGCTATTGTTACTTTCAGAGCAGATGCCATGCCACATGCAAAATGCCAAGACCACAGAGAAAACATTTTTAGCACTGTAAAAATATGTGACATTTAAGAAAGAAACGGTAGGGCCTTGATTCATTTGTTAATTAAGCCCTTCAACGTTTTCTGTACACACTTGTCAGAAGGTTATAGGATGTAAGGAGGATGCAGTTTTTGCCCCCGTGGATGCATATTTTTAGATGATTATGATAAACTGTTCCTCATAATTCATAACATGTGGGAGGAAGAAAGAAAAAGGCAAATGATAAATCAAATGTATTCTTGGTCTCATTGAGGAGAGACCCTGACATTGCCTGTCATGTGACAAAGGATGGTTGCATGGGGGCGGCATGGAGGAGGCAAGTCCCCTAAACGAACAAATGGATTTGCACAACCAAAGGTTCAAAATGGAGAGCAACACTGTAGGACTTGGGAGAACTTAGGGAAACCTCAGAGGACTGTGGGGGCTTACAGGCAATGAGGGGCAGAAGGTTATGTTAACTACTTATCAAGTTCTTTTAGGATATTTAAGAAGAAAAAAATAGAATAGATGTAAGTTCAGTGCCTAAATCCTGAAGGGGGACAGCTCAGGCGAATAACTGAAAATTTACAAAGACTTGGAAAGTCTGTTTATATTTATATGTCTAAAACTTTGAGCAGTAAGATTGGCATATGTACACAGCACTCTGTGAGACAGGGCCTCACAGGCTGAAAGTGACAGAGGCTATTACTTCTATGTTGTAAGTTGCTTTCTAACATCTAAAATGAAAACAAAATTGATTTTGGAACAGTGTTTTCCATTCTTCTATTAAAAAATGTAACAACAGGAGAGGACATTCTGGGATGCACATATGTACAAGCACAAACTCACATCCATAGGAAGAGCTGGACATGAGGTATTAAACCAAAGACACAACAAGCAAAGCAGCTTAATGTTCAATTTAGTAACGGAAATTGGGTGTATTGTTAGGAATTATAAAACTCATGGAACTTTATTTCTAACAGACAAGTTTCTTTTCCTAAGATTTTTAACAAGTTTTTGTATCATGGTGTTAGGGAGTACATGTATGTACCTTTGCCTAAACAACTGTGCCCACACACATGATGGCTAAGTAAATTCTGAAATCAGGAGGGGGCTGAGGCACAAAGACTTGATGACTGTCCCTCCATTTCATGATCTTGTATTAGTTCCTTTGAGTATTGCTGCTACGAAGTACTCAAGCAGAGCAACTTACAGAAGGAAAGCTTTATTTCAGCGTACGCTTCCGGGGGAAGCACCTCATGGTGAGAAAGCATGGTCACACCACATCTTCAGTTGGGAAATCCCGTCACGGTGGGAAAGCATGGCCACATGGCTTCTAGATCAGGAAGCAGAGAGAAAGCTGCAGAGCTAGCTTACTCTCAAGCTTTGTCACTGTTAGCAATGGTGTGTTAACAGGTAAGGTGGGGCTCCTCACCTCAATTAGCTTGACTTAGATTACCCTTCACAGGCGTGGCAACTGCTTGCTGCTTAGGTGATTCTAGATCCTGTCAGCTTGATGTCTTCCTTACACAGAACTAGAGAAATCCCACATACACATTTAGTTAAGGGAGATAATCAGTAAACGTTCTAAAGCTAAATAATTACACTGTTATATCTACTTAAGAACAATAATAACTCTGATCACCGAAGCACTTGTCACCATGGAGACAGCATGGCTACCCAAGAAGCCCACGATTCTGTTGCCAGAACCTGTAAATATATTCCATTTTGTGGCAAGGGTGAGTTAAGGTTGCAGACGAACTTAAAGACATTAGTAACATAAGTCAAGGAGAATGTCAAATTGTCCCTATGAAATCAAAAGGGTTCTTTAAACAAGGAAAAGAGGCTGAAGATTCAGAGAAAACTATGACAATAATTTGAGAGTGATAGAATGTGGGAAATGACTCAATCATCCATTACTGTTTTTGAAGGTGAATAAAGAGAGTTCCAGTCAAGTAGTATAGGAAGTTTCCCAAAGTCATAACAAGCAAGGGAAAGGATTTCTGTTAGAGTCTCCAGGAGGAACAAAAGGAAGCCTTGATTCTTGTCCTTGTGATGGATTTTGAATGTCTGATCTTCATAATTGAAACATAGTATGTTTGTAATTGTTTTAAGGTACTAAGCTTTTGTGTTTTGGGGTTTTGGTTTTTTTGGTTTACTTTTTTGTTTCTTGTTTTTGTATTGTTTGAAAACAGCAGTTGCAAGCGAATATTGTTTAAATACAGGAGTGTCCTAATGGTCAATAATCCTGGAAGAGAGGCAAAGAAGAGTTTAGGGAACACATCTGAGATCACACCTTTCTTTTTCCTGGTCACTAGACTCTTTGTCTTAGATTCCACAGCACGGAGATAACTGACACACATTGTATAGTGATGACCAGACCTTGCTTCATACTTAGGTCCAGAAGCCACGAAGTGGTATGGATGAGGACTCCACACCACGCTCAGGATAGGCCTCTTAAAGTTCCCGTCTTCTCTGTGAAACCTTCAGTAGAGGTGTGTTAATCAAGCTTGGTAAGGAGAGTCAGCTGTGTTAGCCCTTTCCTCAGGAATGGAACAGTCAGGTAGGGATGGTCTTCAGAGATAACAAATCAAACAAAGCATGGCTATCACAAGAAGACAATGAGGATGGGGAACGTTTTCAGGGGCATTCTGGGAAATTTTTTATAGTTTCCCAGGAAGAGCTAAGATTAGCATGATGACATTCATATGGGGGTCAGCCTCAGATGATAATAATTTGAGTTCTAACAATAAACACAAGATTCTTGACTGATTGTAAGAACTAAGAACATTAAAAAAAGAGTTCAATAGTCTTACCTGAATTAAAAAAATGAGTTGGAATTAAAAAAAAAGGCCAGAAATAGAAAAAAACATAAGAGAGAAACAGGTAAAGAAATCAATCCAAACAGCTATAATCAACAACTGGAAAGCGAATAAATTGCAATTATCAAATGTAGAGTATGTTGGCTGGTGGTAACTATGAGAATATGCAGAAGC
Organism: Pachyuromys duprasi; assembly: GCA_028658305.1. Lineage (NCBI taxonomy): Eukaryota > Metazoa > Chordata > Mammalia > Rodentia > Muridae > Pachyuromys > Pachyuromys duprasi. Next base: position 48,828,089 of record CM053745.1, on the reverse strand, counting down.
ATATCCAGGTAGACAGCTATAAGCACACTGGGTATGTGATAGATGGGCATTAATACTCACTGAGAATTTAAAGTAAAAGGACAAGGGAAGATCAAAGGCAACAAGGAAGATTCCAATGAAAGTCAGAAGGAAGGACAACAGTAGGGACTCAAAGGTCAGGTATTTGTAGTGAATGAACTTTACCCTAGCAGCATCCGTCACAAACAGTGTTTATCAGAAAATGATTATTCCCCAGCCAATATTAGAACACTGCCATGATTCACTCTAGGAACAGAAGTTAAGTGTTGGTGGCCAGTCCTGAGCCTCATTCTCATGAGTTTCATTGCCTCATTTTCCCTTAGAAGCACCACCATGTTGCTCAGGCAAGCTCATCATTCTATAAAAGACAAAACGTTATTACTGAAGAAATATTGATGACCAAAAGATAAACCAAAAAGTACAGCTCATGGGATAACTAAAACAGACAGGTCATTCAACCGAGCCACGGCAGTGAATGGCGCCTGAGTTGCCAGCACAGACTGAGACTATGAGAGGTGATTGAGAGTCAAGGCAATAGATGTGGAGGACAGCTCAACTCTCCAACTTTTAAGATCTTAAATAAAAAGAAAGAACGTAGAATATAGTAGGTACATAGGGAACTACCCAGCTCACTCTTATTTAATAAAAACGAAGTGTTGGCGTTGGTCTCCTTGCACCATCAGCCTCTGCTCCCATCAGAAAGGGTCTGCAGCAGCGGGTGGGCAGCTAGTTGGGGTGCAGCGCTCGCCCGTGTTCTTGATGAGTGTACCCTGCAGTCCCAAACCCTTTCTCAACGGACTGACAGGAAAGCTAATGATGGCAAAACTTAAGTGGGGAATGGAATACAAGGGCTACCTGGTCTCTGTAGACGGCTACATGAACATGCGGCTTGCAAATCCAGAGGAATACATAGATGTGGCATTGTCTGGACATCTGTGTGAAGTTCTAATAAAGTGTAACCACGTCCTTTATATCAGGGGCGTGGAAGAGGGAGAGAAAAATGGGGAAATGAGAGAACAGAATATATAGATTGATATACATACCTTCATATCTATACATATAAATAGATGTATTTATTTCTATATAATAAAGATTTGAGTTTTTTTCCATAAAATGGAAAAAACCAAAAACAACAAAAATCAAAGTATTGCAGAGCCTCACCTCTAATATGTCACCCTCCTGAATTCCAGTATTCTAAGTCTGTATCTACCTTAATGCATTTCCATATCAGAAGTTCCTTTTCTACAAACCATTTTAGAGAGACAAAGGTGAGTGTGCGTGTTTGTGTGTAAAGCAATACATAGATGAAAGAAGGTAAGAAAGAGGGAGAAAAAAACACTGAAAGAAGTACACAGAGGAGACCTTTAACACTTTCTAATATTTTCTTTATTCTTCAAGAATTTTGAATATTTATTTTCAAAGAATTTTGAATGTATTTTGATTTCATCCATCCATCATTATTTTCCTCCAACTCCAACTTTACCATATCTCCCTCCCAATTAATGCTCTCCATTTGTTGTTATTGGTGGTGGTTCTGCTATTGAGAACTCCCTGAGTTCAGTTAGTGCCATCCATATGCCCTTGGGTGTGGGACCATCTGCTAGTGGGTAACTCACTAGCAGCCATGTCCCCAAAGGCGATTGACTCTCCCTCCCTCAGCAAACATCTATTGTCAACAACTCTTTGCTGAGGGTGGGACCTTGGGGGCCCCTCCCCAGTTTAGTTGGGATTTTGACTGGTGTGATATCATGCAGTCTTGCGTAGCTAACCAGAGTTGCTGTAAGTTGATGTGTGCCACAGTTATGTCATGCGCAGAAGTCTGCATTTCACGGCTGTCCTCCTCTTCTGCAACATTCTCTAGGAAAACCTTAACATTGCACAAAGGAGAAAGATTTAAGAGGCCTGGGATCCAGTTGCGATGCTTTCTAAAAAAAAATAGTTGCAAACTACTGGGAACTTAAAAGTTAACCTACAACAGTGTAAATGCAATGGCTGTGTAGCAGGCAGCTCTAGAGAGCCAAGAACTATTCAGAATGTACTGAGTTCATATTATTGTATTGTAGAGGCCAAAGGTTCAGGACTACTTGGGCCCAGTACTGAACTCCAATGTACAGAAAAACAGAAGTCAATGAAAACTATTATTCTTTTAATAGTGTCTAAGAAGATGCACGCTGTAAAAAGCTAATGGCAACAGGTCTAAGGTCTCATGTAAGTAGGTGGAGAATTCCACTGCCACACTAACTTAAAGAGATATGCTGTTATAATGAATGAAGAACCAAGTAAACTAAAGAAAACTATTTCACTGTGGTACTAACATTGCTTACATGTTGGAGAGGATATGATATCCCTCATGGTGTTAACATATTATGACATTGATTAGTAAGCTCGTTAAGGCTTGCTTAAATGTGGATGACAAATATGAACAAAACCATACATTTGGCTTTGTGAACCACGAATTATGTTTCACATCAAGACTAATATGCTTATTTTCATCACTGGAAAGTTGCTATCTCAAATGATGGATTTCAGACATTCTTTATTTCACGCCCTTTGATAGACGCTATGAAAATCTGTGGGAGGAAATTATTATTGAGATTCTGGCTGATGTTGTGGGCTGAAATGTTTTGGTTTTTTACCAAAATACACACTGAGGTTTTAATTTCTAATACCTCAAAACCTGAGTATGAAGTATTTGTAGATGGAACAAACAAGGAAATAATTAAAATTGAGATCACTGTGGTCGACCTTAATCCAGTCTGGTCTGTTTAGGAAACACAGCTTAGAGCTCTGATGGCTATCAATGGAAGAGCACTTGAAGAGGCAGAGAAAAGATGAGGACTTGCAGGCCAAACAGTGAGCACTAGAAATAATCAACTGCACCGACACCTTGATCTTGGATTTCCGTCCTTCAGAAAATGGGAAAAGATGTTTCTACTGTTTAAAGCAGGACTTCTTTTTAAATTTTATTTATTATTTATACAGTATTTTACCAACATATGTGCTTCAATGCCAGAAGAGGGCACCAAATCTCATTTTAGATGGTTATGAGCCACCATGTGGTTGCTGGGAATTGAACAGGAACTGTGGAAGAGCAGCCAGTGCTCTAAACCTCTGAGCTATCTCTGCAGGCCCCAAAGCAGGACTTCTCAAACTTCTACCACTCATGAACCATTTTTCTAAGAAATGTTTACATGAACTTCAGGCATATATACATATTAAATATACAAACCAACATTTATTAATTATAATAAATTTATTTAAAGCAACTCTGTGGTATACTTATGATTTCTACAATTTATTAAAGATGAGCATATGCCTAGTATGGCTGAGAGAGACATGCTCTTTTCCTTTTCTATAAAGAATTAAATGATGGCTGAACATTTGACACTGTAGGGCCCAGGAGACTGATATTTTTATTTTATGGTCATCAATGCTGAAAATGCCACCTTGTATAAATACATAGTACAAAAAGGCAGACATATGTGTAAGTTCACTCAGAAATTTGCTAGAAATTCTCTACTAATCCCAACTCGAAGTTCATTTGATGATTTTTTTTTTTTCTGGAATTCAGGTCAACTCAAAAGCAGTTATTAAAACAAAACATAGTCATACAATGTACCCCAAAGACAGATCATTTGAAACTTACATGCTGAGGAATGATGATAGGGAAGGATCAAAGTCTGCCTTCTGTAGTTAAGCCACTGTGCTTTATAAGAAGCTGTGGTTGAACCCTCCCAGTTTATGGTACTGCATTAAAGAAGTCTAGCAAATGAGTGCGGCTAGTATCCATCACCTTACTCTTCATGGTGATTTAAACTGATAGAGTATGGTGCCCCATTATAAGCCAGTTCTTTATTTAGGAAGGGTTACATCTTTCTTATCTCTTCACTGAGCACTTCACATGCATCCTGACATTGCTGTGGAGATACTGGAAAAACACACTGAGATACGGATTCATCAAAAAGCTTAAATTCCAGGGGAGAAATGCAGCCATCGTCAGTGCTCAGAAGGTTCATCAATTTACTTGGTTGAAGCACAGAAGACAGAGGTTCGTGATTTTTTTTTCCCCTGTAAAAGGCAAAACAATAAATATTTTAGACTTTTGTTCCTAAAATATATCACAAGTACTCAAACTTGAACATCGTGACTCCTTATCTCTGGCATTAATTTGTGGGGCAGCTTTGGACAATGTGTAAACAGTGTCATCTTCTAATAAACTTGACTACGGGTGTCAAAATTCAAATTTCGTCTATTTTTCATGCCTTGACCTGATCTTGCTTGATTGTCATCTATTTACATCACAAAAATCACTCTTTGGCAGACATCAGAGATCTACAGGATGAGCATCTAAACTTAAATAAAACCAATTCAAGCACAGTCAGAGAGGAGATGGGTGAGAGAATTCTCCTAGGTGATGGTCACTGAGAAGTAACAGAAACATTTGTATGAAGATAGCTTGCTTCACGTGAAGCCGGCTAACAGAATAATAGTTGCTGAGGAGAAACGTAAGGGCAAGAACGTCATACAAATGATGGAACACACAAACACCCTTTGTCTCTTCACAAAGCTGTTTGTCAATATCTCCTCATCATTCACCTATGGGGCTACAAAAGCAGCAAACAAACCTCTTAGTTTTTGATGCTTTAGCAGGTCCACCCTATCAGAGCAAAAACCTTCCAGCAGAACATTGGGTTAATTTAAGAATGATTTGAGAGTAGGTCTTTGCTGCTTTTTAGCTCCACAGGTACCCTTATTTTTCCACTTGAATCTGCTGAATGCAAATAATAAGCACCACCACATCTACCATAGTCCTTTCTCATAGCAAACAATGTTTCAGCATCCACATAAAAAAAATGAAATCTTCAACTTTAAAAGAATAAGATGAGTATGTATCTAAAAGTAAATATTAATATTACTGAAGAGGAGATTTAGTACTCAAATTCTGGTTTGGCAAAAATGACTCAGTGCGATATTGTCTGTTTGAAATATGACACTCTCCGCCATCTGGCTGCTACCAGAACATGTATATTTAGATGATTTTTTTTTAAAGGAAACTATGGGAATTTTGGGTTTGTTTTGTTTTACCTGCTATGCATAATAAGCTAGATCAATAGTGTTTGAGTTTAATCAGTTTGAAATTTGTTCAAATGTGATAATAACAATGCAGCAAAATAAAGGGCATGTCTGCAGTTTAAAGTTTGAGAGTTGAGGAGCAAGAAGGTTTTGCTGATGAGCTTAGGTTGGGCTCTGTGACTGCATCACTGAGACAACTATGGCCACTAAGATGTTAAGTGCTATGGGGCTGAGTCCTCAAACTTAGAAAAGGAATGAATAAAGCAACACTCCTGTTCATTAGGAATCACTCCCCGCCTGGGAGAGAGGATTAAGTTCCTAACTTATGAGTAGCTACTACAAAGCAAGACAACACAAACGCAAAGCTGACATGGTCATTGATGCAGCTTTCCCCAATGCAGATCTTTCTGGAAAGACAAATTCCTATTTGATATTCTAACCAATAAGTTCTACTACACAGTCAGGCCTAGACAAATTCGGTTGAGGGATTATGTTTCACTGTGTCCTCCTACATGAGAGTGAAGAAATGATTAGGGTGAATTGTTCTGAATAATTGAAATGATTTGTAGAGTACATTATGTAACTGAAAATGCAAAGGGAAAAAATGCCAGTAATAAAAGATTAATATTCAAGACAAAGAAGATCATAAAACTTAACAATGAAGCCCTGTGAGTACATTCTCCAACTGAACCATCTATTTAATATTCATTGCTTCCAACATCGTTGACCGATGGATGGAGATTTACCACAAAAGTTTGGAACGCAATAATTAAATTTTACAACACAATTCTCACATTAGATGCCATGCCATTGACCACAAAATAACTTAGAAGACACAATCTATTTTGTTTTTAATTCTCAAAAGAGAGAGTTCATTTTCTAGTATAAAACTCCCCATTGCAATGACTTTCCATCCTGTTCTCATTGTCTGTTTTCCTTCTGGTTTTCACCCCTCCCCTCCTCTCCTGTTAGCTCTAATTCTAAATTACTCTGGTCTCCTGGCATTGTTCTGACATTTGCCTGGCAGAACATAAAACAACAAACATGTTCAACTTGAGCAGTTTCCTGCATTGTTATTCTATCAAACTGGCAATTTCCAAAAGGATTTCCAGTGGAGCACACAATTCCTCAGATGTGAGGAGGGCTAACAGTGACTGCTGAGGCGGCCTTTGCTTTTAATGGGCTCAGTTTCTGCCCGTGTGCAAGTGCCCCTCTTCTCAGGCTGCTTCTTGTGCTTTACATTCAGACTTTAGAGACTTTCTAGGGGCCACAGAACACTGTATTCAGCATTCTGAAATGTGATGTTCAGGACATGTTGCCATGTGTGGTGCATGGAGATAAAAAACGTTTTTCTGCAGCAGACATATGAAGCAACAAAAAGTTTATCAAGATGTGTAAATTGCAGATGATTTTTGGTAGCCTCGCATAAGGATCGCATGGAAAATTTGTTAAAATGGGCTATATTTATCCCCTGTATAGCTATTTCTTGCTTCATTACCCACATATGACATTTCCAAGATGGCGGCAGCTTTAGAAACTCTGATTTGATTGTGGTTTGGCTTGAATTAAAATTATAGTCTGAGATTGATTAAATTGGATGTCTAATGCCTCGGGCAGGAACAGTATGTGCCAATGGCAATGGTGGAAAGATGCACTGTAATGCTCATTTAGCACAGAGGGCTGTGCACTCTCAGGGTTCCTGATAGTCACTTCAGGGCCAGAAAACATTAAGGTCCTAAGACTGTAATGAGTGAGTGTGTCCTGGTGGTAAAACTGCCGCCCTTAGAAGGTCAAAATGTCTCAATCCAACAGCATGGGCTTCGAGTGAGCCATTCTATGCAGAGAGCAACCAAACCCTTCGAGTTCACTACTGTGCCGTGCTCAAGGAATAGTTGTAGAACACCAGGGTGATTCTGGTTTTTCCTGCAATTATTACACTCATTCTTCTATTTCAGGTCGCATTTTGCCACTGGGTTAAGAGATGTTTCAATCTTTTGCTCTAAAGTAAGAGAAATGACTTTATTGTTTATGACTAAGATTATTTGAATAAACAAACCTTTACTTTTTTTTTTTCGATACAATGATACAAACCTTTTTCATTAACTTCCCATACACATGCACTCTCATATCCTGCAATCCAGCAAGCAGAAGTTACTTCCAAAGCAGCCTTTGGGCTTCATGCAGTGTGACAACATGGCCTTTTGGCAAAACAACCTGGCATCAGACAGTGTCCTCAATAATGCATTGCAAACAGTTGTAAACCCCTCCGCTCTGTCCTCTCCCAAACTTCTGAGACCCACTGGCTGTTAGAGTAAAGAACAAGCTACTTCCTCTCCCAGTCATGATCCTTATGACACTGGCCTCTAATCTGCTTCTCCTGCCTGATTCTAAACTACATTATTTCTTGAGACTGCAAATGGGCAAAAAGTGATGATGTGGGAGGAATTTACAGACTAAGCTCGCTGGCAATTCCGTCTGCTTGGCAACTAGCTGCATGCCCTTGAAGAAGTCATTCTACCTCTAAAGACTTCGGTTTATTCACCTAAGAAACTACAGCCATAATTTAATAACAGCAGCCGTCTTTGAACTCTCAGGCCAAACATTTCTTAAAATTTTGAGTTAATACTATAACTATCATTGAAATGATGGAGTGGGGTGTCTGCAAATTTATTTCTCTTGAACACAAAACAGCCTCCTTGCCTTCCTGATAGTTTTACAGTCATTGCTTTATTACATGCGTGTGAATTAAAAGATTACTTTGGGGAGGTTGGTACTTTATATTGGACTTTGGTGTGCACTAGATCTCAAACACCTGTGTGAATTCAAGAATTGCTCTGAGCCTCGCTTTTTAAAATGTGGAACTGAAGAAGAGCCTGACTTGACCATCTTTCACATGTCTTCCAGTTTGTTATTCTGCAAATAATTTCTCTCTCCAGTTTAGCAACTTTGGAAAAGTCAATAAAAGTAAATGTAGAAACATTCACAGCTAAATTCTTCCCTTTGCATGGCTACACACTTGCCTTAAACCTGGAAATAAAAAATAGGAAACCTCAGAAATGGGTAGCAGGGGAAGTGAGTTAGTCATTGTAGATTTGACTTCTCCTCCAGGTATAACCATTTTCATTTATTAGACTCCACACCAGTAGTATCTTAGATGACTTTAATTGTCCAGCGTCTCACCATATCCTAAAACGTCTGCCTCCTGCTCCCTGGGAAATAACCACCAGCTTTCATCAGCACTACCTGAGCTGCCTTGGGTTTGGTCAGGATTTCTGGTATGGGTAAGGGTTCTTCTCTAGTTAAAAAAGAAAGACAAGACTATAATGCCATTTAGCTATAACATACTATATGTTGCCCTGAGTCAAAGGACAACAAATTTTTGGCCCAGTGTAGATAGCTATCAAATCAAGTAAACACCCACACTCAATTCACAAATCACTATCCTAAAAGGAGATGGGGGCTTGGGACATGTAGGTTCATTGGGTCTCCAAGCCTGTGCTACTCCAGCTATATTTCTGGCTTGGTTTTTGTGCATCTTTAACCCATCCCAAAAATTTAGTAAGAAAAACATGCTTCTATTGAAACAATATTGAAGTTGCCTTTCTTTTCATATGTTTATTTTCTCTGAGTTTGTTTAATTTTTGTAACCAATATTTTGTTTTATTTTTGTAAAAAAAAAAGAAAACTAAAATTCACAGACAGACATGATCCCTGAAGTATAAAATAATCCATACTTCTAAATAAATACACTTCAAAACAGATTTAAAACAGAGCACTGTGACTAAGAATGCTAAGAATAAATATTGTTGAATTCTGTATTTCAAATATCTGTTTATCTGTATCTTTATCTATCTATCTATACACACAAGTTATATATATTGGTATGTCTTCTTTTCAATTAATAGTTGAACTTTTCTAATCATCTTTGGAAATTGGGATTATAGTTTCTCACAAATTTTCTTTTATTTAGGAGACTAAACTTTTTAATGTAATATTTTTATTACATTATTATTTTATTTTTATTTTTCTTTAAGAATTCCATGTCATATATCTTGATATATTTGATGTAACTACTCCCAAACGTACCCCCATCTTTCCACTACACATTAAAAAAAATCTTTCTGTTTGTCAAGAGGCTTGCTTAAAATTGAATCTGTGAAACATACCATGACAGCTCATGTCCATAATTCCAGAACCCAAGAGGCTGAGGCAAAGAGGTTTGCCACAAGTTCAAGGCTACCCTTGGCCACACAGTAAAATCTTGTCTCAAAAGCCCTTTCCCAATATACAAAAGTTGAATATGTGTAGTACAGTGATTAAACTACAGCTTTTGTATCATAAAATTTGTAAGCAATATAGATGGTGCTTATGAAGTAAATAAATAAAATGAACATTTATTGAATTCTATATATTTTTAAATATTTAGGATAATTGGATAAGTGATAATATATGTTCAGTGAGCACTTGCCAACAGTGCCCTTGAACAGATTGTATAGCTTTATATTTTATAGTTTATACACAGTATCTCCTGAAAGAACTAAAAGTCATTAGCATACAAGACATCATTTAAAAAATGATCACTGTTATATGAGCTACTTGTTCTATAAATGCCATATGACCTTTTGATTCACGTACAATTTTACTGCTTATGCCATCTCTGGCCACTAATCTTGTCTTAAAATCTAATTTTCTAGACTTCATACCTCCTGAAGAGTAATATAATTATAAGTACATGGACCCATGAGAAAGCACAAGGGGGATACAGAGTTGAGATGCTGCAACATGATTGGCTGGAGAGGCTAGGGGTGCAGCTTCTTGGGTAGAGTCTTTGCCTAACATGCATGAGCCCTGGTGACACACATGTGTAATCTCAGCATTCGGTAGGTAGAGACCAGAGAACTGTAAGCTGAAAGTCAACCACAGCTGCATAGCAAATTCGAGACCAGCGTGCGTTATGTGAGACCCTAACCCGCAGCAGCCTCTATTCTCTCAGAAGAGGCAATATCACGGTTACCACAGCCCTGTTTCAAATAGGTCAGAGTGCTTACATGTTGGTTACATAGCTTCTTATGAGCAGAGTGCAGGCAAAACCATTCCCCAGTACCTTCTATTTCCTGAGTACAATGCTGGATATTGCAGATACGCTGAAGAATAAGTGAGATTTCTGCCAGCAGAGACCTTAGAAGAATTGAACATTGAAAGTAACTATATAATCAGGAACTAAAATGGAGGCTAACAGAGCGGCATCATAGGAAATAAAAGGAGCTATATGTTGTGTTCCAGAGTACACATACTGGATTCAGCTGCGTTGGTTTGAATCTCCACACTATCACTTGTTCGCTATGCTTCTCACCGCGCTTTTTCTCCATTAAGGAAAGTGGAATCCATGGTAACATTACACAGCTCCCGGCTGGTGGTGGTGAGGAAGCATCTCATGATTTATAAGGCACTTAGGACTTTGCCTGGCACGTAACAACTAAGTTGCATGCACGTGGTCTTTCTAATAAAGTCGGTTCTAAGCTTGGGAAAATGATTGATTACAAAGAAATAACTTTTGAGGTGCATGACATTTATTTATTTATTTATTTGTTCATTTATTTATTTATTTATTTGAACAAGGTTTCTCTATGCAGCCTTGACTGGCTTAGAACTCAGTATGCAGACAGGGCTGGTCTTGAATGCACAGAGATTCACCTACCTCTCTTCCTAAGTGCTGGGATTAGAGCAGTGTCCCACCACGCCCAGCTAACATGACTGATTTCCAGTGATGAAGAAAGTACCACGTTCCTCATACTATGCACTTACCCCATTTTGCTAGAGACTGACCTGTAGGAATTCTTCCATTTAACACAGTAGTTCCACACACAGGTGGAAATTTTGTCCATAAAACTGTCCAGTAGGTCAGATGCCCTCTTCTGATCTCCTCGGGCACCAGGCATACACAGGTGCCCACGCATACACGCAGGCAAACACTTGTACACGTAAAATAAGTAATTCTAATAGAAGAATCTAAATTGATTCAACTAAAGCACTAGTTTGTAAGCGATGTGTGACAGACTTGTACCAGTGCCTTCCTTCTCTCTGGAACCCTGGCTTCTCTCTACTCTTCATTGCACACAGCACTCTGCTTCTCTTTGTCTTCCATCTCTCCACGACTTGTTCATATTAGTGTTTGTGCCTGGGCTGTCTCGGAGCCTGGGGTTGTCTCGGGTGTGCTCTGCTAGCCTGTGCCACATGGCACTGGTAAAACAGGGATTTTTAACAGTTAATACTCTGTTTTGGGGGTTGGGTGGCAAACACTTAACAAAAACAACATGAGGGTAGAGGCTCGTTTTGTCTTGTTTAGCGAACTAAAACATAGCAAGATAAAACAAAACCACCGCCTCAAAGTTGGACAAGGCAAACCAACAGCATGAAAAAAAAAAAAAAGAAAGAGAAAAGAAAAGAAAACAAGACAAATCCAAGACAAGGCACAAGAATCAGAGGAGCTGGTACGGACCCATGTTGGCACTACTTTAGTCTCTGTGTGTTCATATGAACTTTGCTCATCTGATTTAGAGGAGTCTTGTTCTTCTGTTGTCCTCCATCCTCTGGTCTTTTTTTTTCCACTTTAATAAAAACATTTATTTAAGCCACTCACTGGATCTTATGCTCTGTTTGCCTCTTCTTCTGGGCGTAGGGTGGTTTCCTGAGGAATTTGATGAAGACATCTCCTTTAGACTTATCTGTTTCGAGGTCTCACTCTGTGTGTAGTGTGTGGCTGTGGTCTCTGTATTCACTCCCATTTGCTGCAGGAGGAAGCTTCTCTGTTGGTGAGTAAAGCCTAATACCATTAGGAGTCATTTTGTCATTTTATTGTTACTTTGTATTTATTTAGTTTAGATTACTAGTATTTGGTTTTACCCTAGTTCTCTTCGCTATCTGGTCTCAGGTTCTTGGTCATTCAAGCAGTATCAGGTATGTATTCTATCTCATGAGGTGGGCCTTAAGTGGCATTAGACATTGGTTGGTTATTCACACAAACTTTGTTCCAAAATTGCTCTAGCATATTTTGTAGGCAGGACAGCCTGTAGATCAAAGGTTTTGTGGTGGGGTTTGGTGTTTACATTTCTCTTTTAGTAGCCTGCAGACTACTTTACCAAAGACACTGGAACACACTGGCTCTTACTGACTCAAATTTCTTCACTATATTTGCCAGATTCACTTCTCTCCCTTCTATTGTATTTATCTTTTCTTTGCTTCCAAATTCATAAAACATTTTATTAACTCATGATATTCTATTATTAATTTTCTTGCTAGTCATCTCATTTTTTTTACTATTTCATTCCATTTTTTTCTTACCTACACTCTGAAGTTGCTAGTACACCAGTCTCCAGTTTCATCTTAGCCTACTCTCTTGCCTGTCCTGTCACTTAAAGCACTGTTTCCACAGCAGAAAGCTGATCTTGTCACAGTCTAAATCTAGGGATTCTGATTCCACATCTTGTCTGCACAGCTTATAATTGGCTCATGAATAAATGATGCTTCCTACAGATAAAACATATCTTTAAATGATTTAACAATCTAGAGTGTCTTTTAGACACACTGGGGTCTATGAAGTATGAAGCACTCATTTAAAAATATTCTTTACAACAGAAGAGATTATCCTGAACTATCTGTGTGAGAGACATAAAGAACTGTATCCATCCAATTAAATATCTGCTTCAAACCCTTGTCTGCTATAATATACAAATGCTTCTGCTAGCAGAGGATTTTGTTGCTGTTTCTTTTTCTCTACTGGGTCAATAGCATTTGCTTCATTTTAATTTTTAACATCAATAATCATCTCTCTCTCAATAAAAAATGTGAATCTCATGAATATAGTAAGTGTTCTACATCTTTATGTGTACAGATGCTTTTACCAAAGTCTCTGATTTCTATTCCACAAACACCCAGGATAAAAAATGCAAAGGGCCTTTACCTTCAAGAAGACACAACAAAAGACCAATTGCTGCCCCAAGAATTGATTTTGACATAATATCCTGTTATACTGTTGTGTAAGTATTTCAGAAAAGATTCAATGGCCAAAATGAATCATATGAAAGAAGGTGGAGTTACTATGACCTGGAGAGGACAGGAGCTCCACAAGGACCAAATATATCAGGGCACAGAGGTCTTTTATGAGACTGTTTCTCCAACCAAGGACCATGTATGGATATAACCTAGAACCCCTGTTTAAATGTAGCAAATGGTAGCTCAATATCCAAGTGGGTACCCTAGTAACGGGAACAGGGACTATTTCAGACATGAACACAATGGCTGGCTCTTTGACCCCCTTGCCCACGAGGGAGGAGCAGCAGAAGAGGACCACGGAAGAGGACATTGCAGCCAGTCCTGAAGAGGCCTGATAAGCTAGAGTTAGAAGGTAGGGGAGGAGGTCCTCCTCTATCAGTGGACTTGGAAAGGTGCAGGAAGGAGATGAGGGAGGGATGGGAAGAATAAGAAGGGAATGCGGGAGGGGGCTATGGCTGGGATACAAAGTACATAACCTGTGATTAATATAAAATAAAAATAAATAAAAATATCTGGTCATAGGAAGAAACAGAAAAATCAAACTTAAAAGACAAACAAGGTTTTGTTTCTCTTGCGGTGAATTTTTACATTTTTGCTTGAAAGCAAATAATTCCATGGCACACAGGCTTTTGAGTTCTCCTACTCTAACATATAACTTTGTTCTAGAATAAACAGATTGGTGACAATGTGCTGCAATATGTCAATGCTTTGCCTCATAGGAAAAGTAGTCTTCCAGGAAGGCAAAGCTACATTTTGATGATGTCTTGAGAAAACCTGTCAGTATTTACTGCCCTGCGCTAACACTGATATATGTGCTTTTCCCCCTGAGAGTTCTATGCCTTGTTCTTGTGTGGAGTAGACTGAAAAGAGAATATCAGGTGCTCAAGGAGGACAGCATCTCTTCATGCGTTTGTCAGTAAAGGGGAGCTCAACTGAGCTGAACTGAGTTGAATAATACACATTGTATGCAAAATATGCACTCACTAATCATGCTTTAAGGAATTCAAAGACAAGATGATGTGCCTTCCAACACCAAAATGACTCTACCACAAGGGAATAGAGAGGCTCAAAGGTCAACATTCCAGAGAAGTTCTAGGCCAAGAGAAAATGGTGAATGGGAAACAGCCACAAAATGACCTTCCTCCTTCCAGGTCTTAGGAATAGATGGTCCTCAGAAAGGGACTATAGGGATTGCATTCAAGGGAACAGATGGGAGAGATAAGCTAAATAATAGGACATGATCTAGATATCATATCTAGATGGAACATATCACAGGAACAAGTTTGAAGGACCATACCTAGAGAGAGGTAACCAACACAAGAGACTTTCTGTGTAGTGTTAGAAAAGCCATATGCAGTAGACCGTTAAAAGGTCCCCTTTTCATTCATTTAAAAAAACTTTTTATTTTTATTTATTACAATTTATTCACTTTGTATCCCAGCCGTAGTCACCTCCCTTACCCCCTCCCAATTCCACCCTCCCATCCTCTTCTCCTCTCATACCCCTCCCCTAGTCCACTGATAGGGGAATCCTCTTTCCCTTCCATCTTACTGTAGCCTATCAGGTCTTATCAGGAATGGCTGCATTGTCTTCCTCTGCAGCCTGGTAGGGCTGACCCCTCCATCAAAGGGAGGTGATCAAAGAGCCAGTCACTGAGTTCATGTCAGAGACAGCCCCTGTTTCCCTTACTAGAGAACCCACTTGGAGACTGAGTTGCCATGGGTTACATCTGTGCAGGGGTTCTAGTTATCTCCATGCATGGCCCTTGGTTGGAGTATCAGTCTCAGAACAGACCCCTCTGTCCAGATTTTTTGCTCTCCTTATGGAGCTCCTATCCCCTCCAGGTCTTACTATCTCCCCCTTCTTTCATAAGATTCCCTGAACTCTGCCCAACGTTTGGCTATGAGTCTCAACATCTGCTTCTATACCTTGCTGGGTAGAATCTTTCAGAGGCCCTCTGTGGTAGACTCCTGTTCTGTTTCCTGTTTTCTCCCTCTTCCGATGTCCATCCCATTTGCCTTTCTGTGAGAGGATTGATCATCTTACCCAGGGTCCTCTTGCTTGCTTAGCTTCTTTAGATGTACAGATTTTAGTACTTTTATCCTATATTATGTTTCTAATATCCGCTTATAAGTGAGTATATACCCTGTGTGTCTTTCTGCTTCTGGGATAACTCACTCAGGATGATCTTTGCTAGTTCCCACCATTTGCCTGCAACTTTCATGATTTCCTTGTTTTTATTTGCTACATAGTATTCCATTGTGTAAATGTACCACAATTGCTGTATCCATTCCTCAATTGAGGAACATCGGGTTGTTTCCAGGTTCTGGCTATTACAAATAAAGCTGCTATGAATATGGTTGAGAAAATGTCATGTTGTATACTTGAGCATGTTTTGGGTATATGTCTAGGAGTGCTATAGCTGGATCTTGAGGTAGTGCCTCTTTTCATTCTTAAGACTTCAGTTTTTATTAAAACTGTATTCCAAAGAAATTATAAATGAAAATCACTTCATGGTGAAACTAGCCAGGGCAGCATTCTATAGTCCTTAAGACTTTAAAAGGGCACAGTGAGCTCTCAGATGCTCTGGAGGCTTGAGCAAAGGGTCTGTATGCTGAATTGAGATGAGCTGGTAAAAAGGTAGCCATGCTCAAGATGGAAGAGGAAGATACTGCACTCTCAGTGGGAAGATCTGCTGGCAGAGTGAGGTTAAACATAGAGTATGTGCAGGTTCTTTCAAGCCAATCATATTGGGAATAGAAATAAAGTCTGGCAAAAGTTGAGCTTTCATGACCCTTCAGTGAACATGCCCAGACTATATAATATGAAAACTAACAAGCAACCTCACACACAGACAGCCTCACACACACACATACACACACACACACACACACACACACCATATTTCAGGATTAAATATTAGATTCCCTTTCCAGACTTTCTAAGAAACAAGAAAATATGAAGGGGAAAAGATGGGGCAATAGGAAATGTTCATAACAGAGAGACAACTTAATATGAGCCAGTGTTAAAGTTACATTGCACAGGTCAGGTGCTGCTTGTAAGCAGTCATAGAATGCAGAGATACAGTCTTTCAGGCCTGTATACTGGGTGACCCCAGCCAAGCACACAGACCATGCTTGAAATGATCCCAGAGCATACTCAACTTAAAGGTTAAATGGCAGAAGTAAAAGAGAAGAAAAGAAGGAGGAGAGAGAGAAAGAATGGAAGGAAGAAGGAAAGAAGGAAGGAAGAAAGAAAAGAAAGAAAGAAACAGAGAAAGAACAAGTGTCATGTTAGTCTGAGAAGAGACAGGAGAAGGCTTTTGTTTTAATTCTGCATCTTGGAGAGAATAAATTAACCTCTGGCACATTTGCAATCACAGAGAGGTTTCTTAGGTATTGAGAAAGCAAACAATAGTGTAAGCCAGTTCCTGCCGGGGGATTTCGGAACAAATAGGAAGAACAGATGGGGTAAGGTATGTCCTCTCCCTTAAGGCCTCTTCATCTGGTGCCTGAGATGTACTGAAAATCTTAAAAAACTTTAATATAAGAAAATGTCTTTGCTAAACCAAAGTCAACGATTTCCCTCACCCCTCTATGGCTAACTACTAATTACTTTTAATTTGGGGGGGGTAGCTTTTCTGAGACTTTTGTATTAACTTATTATTTTAACTTCACTCCAGAGTAAGAGAGATGAAGGTCTGCGCAGTATAACTCATAGGCCTCAGGGCCATGTCTGGCATCCCACTAATCTGACCACAAGGAAAGAGGCTGCCCGTCCCATGCCGTTCCATTGTCATCTTCCTCTTCTTTTCAAGACAAGAGTTTCTAACTCCTGAGTTTGAAGAGAAAGTTGAACAGACATAGTCATATCAAGAGGAGGACTGTTTTTTCCTAGAGAAGAGATCCCTAATTAGCTATCCTAAGTGGTCTGCCATAAGATAAGATACATGCAGGCACATATTATATATAGCGAGCATGTTGTCTGTCTGTCTGTATATATTTCTCTGTGGCTTGTGTGTGTGTGTGTGTGTATGTGCCGACAATAGAAGAGAAAGAGGCCATGAATTTCTGGGATTAAAACCCGTATTATGTACTCTCTATGACCCCCTCCCCCATTATCTTCATTGGGAGATAGCTGGAGTTTAAAAAAACAAAACAAAACAAACAAAACAAACAAACAAAAACACTCCAGAACTGACTCGCTGTAGAAACTGAAATTATGGATGTTCCTCTCCCTAAAAGTGCCTCCGCAACCACCAATTTTTATGTTGGTCTAACTGCTCCTCTCCAGGCTCTGGGTCTATTTGAGCGGCCCTCAGTCATCAGGGTTATTTGAAAGCACCCTTCCTTGTCAGAACAGGGCCCTATCTCCGAGGCCCAGATCCACAGGAAATTGATCTCTTGAGTGTGTCACAGAGGTATGAGGCTCGGCAGGTAGAGTGTAGTGTTACGGTGCAGGTGCACTGCCAGATGACGTGCTGACGGCAAGGGCGGAGAGGAAGCCCTGCTCCTTTTCACAGTTGCAGACAGAAACACTGCGACCAGAGGACAAGCGGCATGCCTCACATTCTTCCGTGTTGAAAACAATAAAAGGTGGGGGAAGGAGAGAAAAATCAAATTTCTACAAAGAGATGTCAGCAGCAAATTTAACGCAGGTGCAATGCTCCCCAAACAAAGAAAGTTTTGTTCCTGCTGCCTGTGGCTCCATCAAGACCTGCCCTAGCCTCCTTGCTGCTCTGTTTTCTTTTTATCAGTGTAAGGCAGATTAAAGTGTTGATTCCTTCCCATAGCAGAAGCGTTTTTTAGTGTTCTCTGGACAACTGTTGAAGAACTGTTAGCTACCCTCCCCCACTTGGATGCAGCCAAAGTTTTTGGGTTTTTTTTTTCCAACTTATTCGTTAAGCTTTATGCTTTCCTCATGGCTTCTGATGCTTTGACACGGTTTCTTTCCCATTTGTACTCTCTTGCATCCAATTTAACAACAAAAACAACAATGGGAAACCAAACGTCGACTTTAGCTAGAGTAACACCGTAACAGCAACAACAAAAATCTCTTCCTTGGTCAAGATGAGATAAAAGAAATCATAACACATAAAAGATGAAGAAGTAATTTTTTCTCTCCTGAGTCCCTCATAGGCAGAGTGACTGACCCCTGACAGGGAAGATGACATTAAGATTTTTTTTTAATTAATTGATTTTTTAATTAATTAATTTTTATTATAATGTATTCATTTTGTATCCCAGCTGTAGCCCCCTCCCTCATCATCCCCCATCCCCTTCCTCCTTCCTTTTTCTCCTCCCATGACCCTCCCCCAGTCCACTGATAGGGGAGGTCCTCCTCCCCTTCCATCTTGACCCTAGTCTATCAGGTCTCCCCAGGACTGCCTGCATTGTCTTCCTCTGTGGCCTGGTAAGGCTGCTCCCCCTTCAGGGGGAGGGGATCAAACAGCAGGCCAATCAGTTCATGTCAGAGACAGTCCCTGTTCCCATTACTATGGAACCCACTTGGACACTGAGCTGCCATGGGCTACATCTGTGCAGGGGTTCCAGGTTATCTCCATGCATGGCCCTTGGTTGGAGTATCAGAAAAGACCTCTGTGACAGGTTATTTTGGTTCTGTCGCTGTCCTTGTAGAGTTCCTGTCCTCTCCAGGTCTTACTATCTCCCCCTTCTTTCATAAGATTCCCTGAACTCTGCCCAAAGTTTGGCTATATTCTTAGCATCTGCTTTAATATCCTGTTTTATGTGGTGACTCACAGACTTTCCTCTCATGACAGTTCCCAGAGAACATTTTCCAACTCCATTAGTGAAGCTGAAGCTCAGGCCTCCCTCCACATTGTGAATCACCTTACCAGGCCATTGGCGAGTCTGTCAACCTCTCTTGGGAAGTGACTCATTTAATTTGGAACAGATAAGTGATATGCTGTGGCTGTCACGCCGCTCTTCCTTGGGGTGAACCAGCTCATTGAGAAGTAATGTTTCCCAAACATGCTAGTTAGCAGTCACTCAGCTGAGCATAGAAATGCCTCCAAGCCTGGAGCTGCCCAGTGTCTGGAAGGGCCACAAGAGTCTCAAATGTCTATTTGAATCATGATTGGCAGCTTGTTTCCAGTGTACCATCCATTGTCAACCTTGTAATGTCTATCCCCTCCATATTGGATGTGATATTTTGGTGACAGGACAGAAAAGGCAAAGTCAAATTGGGAGTATAATGTCATGATCTATAAAAATAATTAGGACAGATAAAAATTGAAACAGTAGATACATATGGGCTAATCTAAAAATGCTTGCCTTACAAAAGACACCATGGGAACACATTTGTTGTGTGACACTGAGGGACACAATGCTGCAAAGATGTGTATCTCTGGAGTGCATTTTTCTTGTTGCTTCTCTGAAACCAAATGGCTGTTTAATAATTCTTTCATGTTGTTGGATTCCCCTTCTGGCTAAACCACCATCAGACAATCTGGTGAAAGATTTAGAAGTGACAATAAACCCATATAATTTCAGAATATTTTCTAAAGAAATTTAATGAGCAAGTAAATATTTGAATCAGAGGAATAGAGCCACCATGACTCAAACCCTCATAAACAGCTAGAATTTTTGGAAAGAGCCAATTTTTTAGATTTTGTGTGTGGTGTGTGTATGTGTGTGTGCTTTTGTGTGCATGTGTGTGTAGACACATATAAGTTGGAATCAAGCAACTAAAGTAGTATTAGTGAGTTTTAACTTTTCATTATTCACTTCTTTATTCATTACTTATTTAAGAAACATTTGTTGAAACCCTGAAAAGTAAGTTATCAGTTTATGGACTAACGCATATAAAGTTTGAGAGAATGGGGTCCTTCTCTTGAAATGTGTAGCAAGGTGTAGCAAATATTATTTTATTTAGATTTATTTATTTTGTGTGTATGAGTGTTAGCCTACATGTATGTGTACATGCCTGACCTCTCAGAGGTCAGAAGAAGGCATCAGATTCCCTGGGACAGTAGTTACAGATGGTCATGAATGAGCATGCTGGTGCTGGGAACCAAACTAGGGTCCACTGAAAGAGCAACACGTGTTCATAATCGCTGAACCATCTTTATATTCCCAACATGTAGTAAACTTATTTTAATAGAGATATGTGCTGAAAATTGAGGAAGCAGAAAAACGAACTTCCACCTTTCCAAAAAGGTGCTACATAAAATACAATGGGGACCTTCACCTGAGCCTCAGAGGGGAACAAATAGAAAGTGTAAATATTGCTTAGGAAGATCACTTTACTATAGGAGTTGGGAAGCCACTTTGGAGGTGTAATGAAAGAAGACATTTGTAAACCAGGAACACAAATTACAAAAGGTCTGAATGTTTTCCAGAGATTCCGGTTGTGTTCAATGGCAAAGACCGATTGTTGAATATTAAAACTACGAAAGGACAGACTTGCTCATGATGATTTTAGAGCCTGGGCTAAGAGGGCATTCTGTCCTCACTGGTTAGGGCCTGGGGAAAGTTGCTGTTTCTATTTGGCTTATAGTCCAGTATAATGGGAGAGGAAGATATTAGCCAAATAATTCCACAAGTGAATAGATAGCAGAACATTGAAGCAAGTACTCTAAAAGCAAGGGGCCAGATTCAAAGAGAACTCAGGACGAATTACACACACTTTGATACAGAGTATAGAATAAGTGAAATTCATGTAGATCCATAAAGAAATGAAAAGTGAGGTTCAAATTAAAAACTCACCGCATTGGTTAAGAAAACTCTTAGAGGAGAAAGATCCAAGATGGTCATGTTGATCGTGCACTGTGTCAGCAGGGCAGCAGTGATTCCACAGCAACCAACAGAATCAACTATGGGCCCCAAAACACCAGTGTCTGGGTTGCCAGGAAGACCAACCAAACCTCTGTGCTTCCTGGCTCTTCAAGATGGCTGCATACCAGTCTGAGGAGGGCTCCTGTGGGTATATCTAGCTTCCTGCCATGGACATTTCTCACAGAATTCTGCTAGACCTTCAAAGAAGAGCTAATACCAATACTCTTCAAACTATTCCACAAAATAGAAACTGAAGGAACTTAACCAAACTCATTCTATGAAGCCATAGTCACCTTCATACCTAAACATCACAAAGGCCAACAAAGAAAGAGAACTTCAGACCAATTTCCCTTATGAACATTGACTCAAAAATACTCAATAGAATACTCACAAACTGAATCCAAGCACACATCAAATATATCATCCACTCTGACTAAGTATGCTCAATCCTAGGCATGCAAAGGTGGTTTAATATACTGAAATCCTTCAATGTAATCCACCACATAAACAAACAAACAAACAATCTCCCCCCCCCAAAAAAAAACATGATCATCTCGTTAGATGAGGAAAAAACACTTGATAAAATCCAACACTCATTCATGTTTAAAATCTTGGAGAGATCAGGGACACAAGACACATACCTAAACATAGTAAAGGCAATATACAGCAAGCCTATAGCCAACATCAAACAAAATGGAGAGAAACTTAAATCAATCCCACTGAAATCAGGAACAAGACAAGGTTGCCTATTCTCTCCATATTTCTTCAATATAGTACTTGAAGTCCTAGGTATAGCAATAAGACAACTAAAGGAGCTCAAGGGGATACAAATTGGAAAAGAAGAAGTCAAAGTATCAGTATTCACAGATGATATGATACTATGCATAAGTAATCCCAAAAATTCTGCCAAGGAACTTATACCGCTGAGAAATACCTTCTACAAAGTGGTTGGATACGAAATTAACTAAAAAAAAAATAAAAATAAAAAATAATCAGTAGCCCCCCTGTATACAAAAGACAAACAGTCTGAAAAGAAATTAAGAAAACAGCACCCTTCACTTTAGCTACAAAAAACATAATGTATGTTGGTGTTACCCTAACCAAGCAAGTGAAAGACTTGTATGAAAAAACCTTCAAGTGTCTGAAGAAAGAAATTGAAGAAGATATCAGAAGATGGAAAGATTTCCAATGCTTATGGCTCAATAGGATCAACATAGTGAAAATGGTCATCCTACCAAAAGCAATATGCAGATTTGATGCAGTCCCCATCAAAATACCAACACAATTCTTTACAGAACTTGAGAGAACAATTCTCAGCTTCATTTGGTAAAAACAAAAAACTCAGAATAGCTAAAACAATCCTATACAATAAAAGAAGTCTGGAGGTATCTCCATCCCTGATTTCAAGCTTTACTACAGATCAATAGTAATTAAAAACTACATAATATGTCATATAAACAGAATAGTGGATATTGGAATCAAAATGAAGAGCTAGAAATAAATCCATACCTACAAACACATGATTTTTGAAAAAAAAAAAAAACAACTAAAACCATACAATGGAACAAAGAGAACAATGGAACAAATGGTGCTGGTCTAACTGGATGGCTACAGGTAGAAAATGCAAATAGGGCCATATTTATCAGCCTGTACGAGACTAAAGTTCAAGCGGATCAAAGACCTCAACATAAACCAGACACACTAGATCTGTTAGAAGAAAAAGTGGGGAAGAGCCTTGATCTCATTGGCACAAGAGACAACTTCCTGAACAGAACACCAACAGCACAGGCTCTAAGATCAACAATCGATGAATGGGACTTCATGAAACTGAAAAGCTTCTGTAAAGCAAGACACTAAACAGAACAAAACAGCAGCCTACAGATTAGGACAAGATCTTCACCAACCCTATATCTGACAGAGGGCTAATACCCAGAATATATAAAGAAGTCAGGAAAGTAAACTCCAACAAACCAAATAATCCAACTTAAAAATGGGGTACAGAACTAAACAGAGAATTCTCAATGGAGAAACATTTAAAAAAATGTTCAACATCCTTAGTCATCAGGGAAATGCAAATCAAAATGACTCTGAGCTTCCACCATACACCCATCAGAATGACTAAGATCAAAAACTCAAGTGACAATACATGCTGAAGAGGATGTGGAGAAAAGGGAACCCTCCTCCATTGCTGGTGGGAATGTAAACTTGGAAAACCACTTTGAAAGGCAGTCTGGTGCTTTCTCAGACAATTGGGAATAGTGCTACCTCAAGATCAAGCTATACCACTCCTAGGCATATATCCTGAAGATTTTAAACCATACAACAACAATGTTACTTTGTTCATAGTGGCTTTATTCATAATAGCCACAATCAGGAATCAACCTAGATATTCCTTAACTGAAGAACAGATAAAGAAATTGTGGTACATCTACACAATGGAATACTACTCAGCTTTTTTTAATGTTTTTTTTTAATTTATTTATTTTTATATCAATCACAGGTTAGGTACTTTGCATCCCAGGCGTAGCCCCCTCCTTCATTCCCTCCTACCCTCCCACTCCCTCCCTCATCTCCCTCCTCCCCGCCCTCTCCAAGTCAACCAACAGGGGAGGACCTCCTCCCCTTCTATCCAACCCCAGCTTATCCTGACTCCTCAGGGCTGGCTGCAATGTCCTCCCCTGGGATCTAGCCAGTCTGTCACTCCCCGGCTTGTATGGGGGAGGGTCAAAGAGTCAGCCA
>CM053745.1:48755118-48803911 GCA_028658305.1 Pachyuromys duprasi | reverse complement strand
TAGACAGAAAACCTTTCTTCACTGTGACTTCCCGCCTCACCTTTCCGTCTCTATTTCAGCTGGCTCCTACATCTGTACAGCACTGATCCAACCCATTTCTGTCTGCTGTGTTATCAGTTCCTGACATTTTAGCCCAATGCAGCAGGTCAGAGTTGGACGGTTTCCAGGAGTCCTACAGGCTGTGTATTTGATGTGCACACGAGGAACTTGTTTAGTACATTTCCTTATCCTTTGGACTAATCCAATAGGAAAACTTTACTTAGCACATTACTGTATCTTCAAGACCCCGAATCCACAGGGTTTGACAACAATTTATTTCTGTCTGAAAACTATAGACAGAATGTGAATTTTGAACAATTTAAATAATGTTCTTTTGCAGAAAAATCTGGGCCTGGGTGGTCTTGCAGAGGCCGAAACTCTAACCAAGACCATGCATGGAAAGGACCCAGACCCCTTGCTCAGATGTAGCCCATAGGCTGCTCAGTTTCCAAGTGAGTTCCCTAGTAAGAGGAACAGGGGCTTTCTCTGACATGAATTCAATGGCCAGCTCTTTGATTACCTCCCCCTGGGAGGTACAGTCTTGCCAGGCCACAGAGGAAGAGAATGCAGCCAGTCCTGATGAGACCTGATAGGCTAGGGTCAGATAAAAAAAGGAGGAGGTCCTCCCCTATCAGTGGACTAGGGGAGGGGCATAGGCAGAGAAGAAGGGGGGTGGGTAGGATTGGGAGGAGATGAGAGAAGGGGCCACAGCTGGGATACAAAGTGAATAAATTGTGAAAATAAATAAATAAAGTTCTTAAATGTGACTAAGTTAAGCCCTAAAAATGTAATATCCACTTATAAGTGAATACATACCATGTGTGTCTTTCTGCTTCTGGGATACCTCACTCAGGATGATCTTTTCTAGTCACAGAGGACCTCTGAATGATTCTACCCAGCGAGGTATCAAAGCCGATGCTGAGACTAAACTTTGGGCAGAGTGCAGGGAATCTTATGAAAGATAGAAAGACCTGGAGGTTACAAGAGCTTCACAAGGAGAGCAACAAAACCAAAACATCTGGGCCCAGGTGTCTTTTCTGAGACTGATACTCCAGCCAAGGACCATGCATGGAAATAAGCTAGAACTCCTGCACAGATGTAGCTCATGGCAGTACATAGAGGGTTCTCAGTGAGGGGAACAGGGACTGTCTCTGAAAGGAACTTAGTGGCTGACTCTTTGATCACCTCCCTGTGAGGGTGAAACAGCCATACCAGGCCACAGAGAAAGACAACACAGCCAGTTCTGATGAGACCTGATAGGCTAGGGTCAGAGGGAAGGGGAGGAGGACTTCCTCAATCAGTGGACTTGGTGAGGGGAATGGGAGGAGATGAGGGAGGGAAGGTGGGATTGGGAGGGGTGAGGGAGGGGGCTACAGCTGGGATACAAAGTGAATAAACTGTAATTTAAAAAAATTTAAAAAGACAAAAAATCATCACAAATATTATGCAGTTAAAAAAAAAGTCAGCGTATTAGAGGTGTCTCCCTGGAAGGCTATTGTAGATTCTCTTTGTTTGTTGTTGTTTGTTTTGTATTTGGGACAAGTCTCTGTGAAGGCCATACGGACTTTGAATTAGAGTCTTCCTCACCCACCCTTGCCAGTGTTATCTTATTAATGTGTCTCATAATCTACAACTAATGAAAGGTTAAATCCTTAAGGCAAATTTCTACTTGATATTTTTTTTCCTGCATAGTTTTAAGGAACCTAAAAGTTATTGAGGCTCACACAGCAGGAGCTCTCTAGCTTCTGTGCATCTCAAGAGAGTCTGAGGCATTGAAGAATGGTCAAAAGAGCATGTGATAGATGGAATCCAAATGACATGCGCTCTCTTGGAAAGAAAGCTGTCACTACTAAATCTCCAGAAATCCACACACTGATCCTCATGAGACATGATAAGAGGTTGTTCAAGGGAGTAACAGCTTGGCTAGACCCCAGGGGAGGACATTGCAGCCAGCCCTGAGGAGAAAAGATGAGCTGGGGTTGGATGGAAGGGGAGGAGGTCCTCCCCCCGTTGGTGGACTTGGAGGGGGTGGGGAGGAGATGAGGGAGAGATGGGGAAGGTGGGAGGGAATGAGGGAGGGGGCTACGCCTGGGATGCAAAGTACCTAACCTGTGATTGATATAAAAATAAATAAATTAAAAAAAAAAGAAGTGTCAGAGTATCCTACGGACACTCTGAAATTCCATGACAAATAACATGTAGCATTTGCAAAACCTACAAAAAAAAAAAAAACCTACCACAGAATATTCTTCCATCTTACCTTTTCCCCTTTGCTTTTCTCCTCCTCTTCCCCATTTCTTTTGAAAAGAATATGTGCTTAGTTTTCTCATCTCATTCACTTAAGTCCGTCAATTCTCACTCTTGTTTTCCTGTATTTGTCAGGTGCCATTCTAAGTGCTGGAGAAAATGACAGTATAAAGGAGAGACCTGTTTCTTCAGGAAGCCGCTGCTCTGGGAAAGACTAGTGGGGAAAAAAAATCAGAAAACAAATAACCAAACACAGTAAGTTCACAGCTAGTGAAACACCATTGACCAATGAGGTGGGAACCAGCTAGAAGCTACTTTGTATCAGAAGGCATCTCTGACCTAGCATCATTTGAGCTAACAGTGGACTTTGGGGAGATTCACAAAAGGTCATCCCAAGCAACACAGACATCAAGTCTCTTCTTGAGAATAAAAAATGGAAAAAATATAAACAGAAAAAGAAAAATGTCTCAAACACGACAGATGACAGGGAACATATCAAATGACAGAAAAATACCAAAGTTTTGATATCCTAGAATAACATTGGCTTTGATTCAATAGGAAGTATTAATGTATTTTAATTAGCTGCCATAGCAAACACAATTTACTAGGTAGGTTAAACAATAGAAATAATTCATTACAGTTGTAGAGACTGAGAAATCCAAGATCAAGGTTGGTAGGGAAATATCCCTGCAATGGCTGATAAACTAGAGAATATATCCCAGTCTCTGAAAGCAGCATATATGAGAAGAGATTTACTCAGGCTACAGCAGTAGTTTGTGGCTTTTAGTGTGGGCAATAAGACATAATGGAGACCAAGCCATCTGCTAAAATACTGGCCTATGTGAAGGAGAAATTCAACAAGAAAAAGCCATTCAGATGTTATCGCCTGTGCTTGCCTTTGGCTTGAGGTGAGACGGAGGCGTTGGCTCGTTGCTCCTTACAATTATTAGGACAGAAGTGAAAATAACATAAATCAGATCTGCACTAAAGAGGACTTACTGGGATCCAGAAACTTGGAACTTAAAAGAATCCAACAGTGAGGAGAGGGAAGGCAAGGCGGCAGTAATGGCAGTTACATCTCAGGTCCAACCTTTAAGACCAAAGAAGCTAAACCAGCAGGTTGGGGGAAAAATGGCAACGACTGTTCTTTCTGATTTATAGTCATTTTGTTTCTCTGGTTAGGGCAGAAGATGAAAAAAGACAAAAAGCTAAAAGGTAGAGAGTTAAGGGGTAGATGGAAGGAGAGCAGATAAGGAAGAAAGAACTGGAAGAAAGCAGAAGCTAGAGGTGGGGAGAGAGAGAAGAGGGAGGGCCACATATATCTAGAACAGCCTTTGCCAGTGTTTGTAAAGAAGCAGTGTTTCGCAGGGCACATTTTAAACTAGACTTGCTAGAGCAGGAAGGCTTAATTGAATATGCTCGTTTGCTCTCCTTTTCTTGTAATCATTCTAGGAGAGAGTATGGTTTACAAGGATAAGCATCAAGTCTGATGAAGCAAATGAAAAGAACAGGAAAGTCATTCTTCATCTAAACACTGCAAATCAACGTCAGTCTCCCATACCCTCTCATTGAAGATTCTACCCCATGAATGATTCATGGTGAACCATCAGCTCCATACAGTCACTCCAGGAGAACACCAAGGGTTTGCTTACACATAATTACTCAGAACTGAGTAGGAGGAAATCCCTGTCTTGGATCATGGGAGATAATGGAATTCTAACTAAGGATGCCTTGGCAAAGTATAAGTACTTTCCCTTGGACCTTTGAAATCCTTAATGAGTTGAATCATGTCAAGTAACAAAATAAACACGGATGAGAAACATTAGTTGGGTTGGGTCCAAAGTCTAGTCTGCTTAAAGACCGGGCTTCCCCCATCATTGCTTAAACATTATACAGTTTTCTATCAGCCAAGCCTGTGGTTTTATTTCATTTTTTTTCTTAAATCAGATTTCAAAAGCCAGGCACTAACTGATGGTAATTAGTAGGCATAGTTGACGTTCATTCTTACTGTTCTTTCCATGCATGCATAATTTTTGTGAAGAGAAAAGAAAATCCAATTACACCCAAATCCAGCCAGTGTAGATCATCTGCTCTTGTGTTAGATCTTTAGAAATTACTCTTACCAATTGAAAGGAAGACATATGGTATTTGAGAACAGCATCTTGTAATCTTGTTTTTAATATTAAGAAAAAAACAGTCTGCTTCTGTGACCTTTATCTCACTCTACAAAAATCAAACTCCAGGAATGCTGACATGTGACACAGAGAATTGCTCATGTCATAAGGAATTTTTGATGATTATATTTTCAAGGTCCCAATACATTAAGAAAACTAAAAGATACTAAAAATGTTAATTTGAAACTTGCCAAGAACACATACCCTACATAAAGTAAAGCCATCTGATGCAAAGTTGAAATATACAGATTCTTCAAACCAAGAAGGATAAAGATTTCTAATCTACATTGCAAAAAGGAGCCTATGACAAGATTCCAGAGCATTGGTTTCCTAACTACTTAACTTCTTTCTTGAAATGTTCACTAATTTCAGTTATCTTCTTTGAGTTCTAGAAAATATTTTCAGATTACAAAATGTATTTTGGAAATAAAATACTATTTTATTACTTGAATTAGCATTGTTTAGGTCATATGCTTTTCTGCATATATTTATTTTGGAGGAATAAACACTATGTTAAAGGTTGAGCCTACTCAAACTGCTCCCATCACTTTTGGTTAGACTCTAGCAAAACGGAAAATCCAGTGTGCTGACATATCCCTGAAAACCCAGTCCTTGGGAAGTAGAGACAGGAAAGATCACCCGTTCAAGGCCATTCTTGGATGCATACAGAGTTTTGAGGACTGTAGGAAACCCTTTCTAGATAGATAGAAGATAGATAGATAGATAGATAGATAGATAGATAGATAGATAGATAGATAGATAGATAAATAGATAGATAGATCGGTCACAGTAGGAAACCAGAAAAAGTAAGTAATTGAAAAAATTACATTTTAAATAAGCCTCCTTTGAACACTTCTAATGAAACAGTTTAATAACAGTTTATATTTGTGATAGATTCCATTACCCACTCGAATCTAAATTGCTGAATGGCTGTGCGCCCTGGGTCTGTGCAGAAAGCAGAAGCCCAGCTCTCAGCACTGCAAGACTCTTGCAGCTCAGGAAATTTTCTGTTAAACATGCAGCAAGACATCGATTGTGGACAGAACTTTCCAGCCATGAAAACAAAGTGTGTAAGAGCTTGATCACACCATGCTTCTGCTTCAGGTATCCTAACAGAGTCTGACCCTATGAAATTTGGTACAAACCTCTTAATATGGTCCCACCATGATGTCTCTCTATAGATTTGCTCATTTCATTTCTCTCTACAGGTCAAAATGCACCTCCTGACCAGCAAAGCAAGCTGTGAGCATGCCAGCCAATGTCTCCTTTCAGGGCCCAGGCCGCCTCCTTCCCAACTCCCACCCACCTTTTCATATATCTACCCAGTTTGTCATTCAATAATAAGCACTTTAGAGCAGGTTCTGCTGTGGACATTTCACAGAACTGTAACTGAGATATGTAGATAAGTGAACACAATGAGGGCAGGCATTCAATATTAGGGCAGAGGCTTAGTGTAAGGAATGCCATACTGATGAGATAAGTTTATTTGAATCTTGAAGGGTAATTAATAATCTTTCTTGAGTGTGTAGGTCCTGCCTGCTAAATTTTATTATTATTTATTATTATTGGATGTGTATATGTAGGTGTGGGCATGCCAAGGTCAGAGGACAACTTTGAAGAGCCAATTTTCTGCTTCCGCCTTTACTTGAGTCCCAGGGATCAAACTCAGGTTGTCAGGACTATGTAACAAGTGTTTTGCCCGCTGGCCATTTTGCCAGTCCGCACCTCGTAAGTTTTCTGATGTATTGGATAAGGTACCACAGATAAAAAGTTGAGCCTTCGTATTCCCGGAAGCAGGATAAACTGCTCTCTTGTATGACCACAAAAGCATGCAAACTTTAATTTAACAGTATTGTCTGTACTAAAGACTCTTTTTCCTGGGATACACAAGGGCATTGGGAGGAACAGTAGAGAAGACAATCCCACAGCCTTTCAGGGCCTTCTTGGAAACACTTCGCTGTTAGCCCAGTGACGCCAGCAACTCTGCACTTCTTCCCTACATCCCTAAGGCCCTTCTGGTCACCCAGATAATGCTTTTAGAAGTTCAAAACCGCAGCAGGGATCTTGATTTCCAAGAACTCACTGATACAGGTCCTAGAATCACTCACTCCTTCTGGAAAGAAGAATCTGAAGACTCATCGTCAATTTGTCCTAGGACATGCAAGACAGTCTACAATCACGTTAAGGGGTAGGACTGTAGAAAAGTAGTCCACCTCAAATTCTTGTTGTGTCGGGTGCCGGGTGGGGTGTGTGTACAGTTTTGTGAAGGCCGGAAGTCAGCTTCAGGTGTTTCTCAGCAACATCCTACCTTGTTTACGGAAACAGGGTCTCTCTGGCACAAAACTTGCTGTGGTACTGACTTTTCTGTTGCTGTAAACTTATAGCAGGAAGAGTTGCAGGAGGGTAAGAGTCCATGAGGGCAGGAAGGCACTGCCTCGAGCAGCAAGCTGAGAGCTCTTAGAAGCAAGATGGGGGTGGAGGGTGGCCCAAGGCATTAATTCTCAAAGACCTCATGGGATGGCATACCTCCTCCAACTAAAGCCGCACCTCCTAAACCTCCCCAAACACCAATATCAACTAGAAGCTAAGTATTCAAACACATGAGGGATATTGCTTATCCAAACCACCATATTTGCCAAGCAAACTAGGCTGTCTAGCCAACAATTTTCAGGGACCTGTCTACACCTCCCCAATCCTAGAATTAAAAGCACATGTCACTGTATCTGATTTTCTTTTTTTTTTTTCTTTCTTTTTTCTTCTTCTTCTCTTTTTTAACACGGATGTGAGGACTGAACTCAGGGCCTCACGCCTGAACAGAAAGTGCACTTCTGAGTCAGCCATTTCCCTGCTCACAAATTCTTGCTTTTCTTCTGAAAAGAAATATTCCTAGAAATATTCCCATTGACCATTTGTGTCGGCAACGAAAGGTTCTTCATTGGACTGGTGTATTTCACACGCTTTCTTCTCAGATGCTTTCCAAGAATGACTCAATCAAGGCTAATCCGCATAGAATTCCAGGGCAGAGGATGGGAGAAGGTTGTGGTTTGTTTGAGCATGACTGTGCTCATTTGTAACAGGCTGACTAATGATGTGCTGCAGGTGACTAGTCCAAGCAAAAGCCAGAGGGTAGGAGTCTGGCGCTGTGACTTTGTCAAAATCAGTGGAACAAACAAGAGAATGTGAACTAACTTTCCTAAGTCTTAGTTTCTCAACAACGAGGCAGGTGAGTTAAGGCCTAAATTTCACACGTTCAACAATAGTGATGGAAAAAGTGATGAACAGAAACAAGTTGGCTGCTGCTTACTGGACGGTTGATGAGTGCAGATGAGTTTACAATCTTCATAGTCATTATAAAATATGCTTCAAGGGATTGCAGCCTGTTTCAACCAGTGCTTGGTAACAGCTGATAACATATGTGGCAGTAAGCACAGGGTTCTGTATGGAAGTGATGTTTAAGCAGAACCCAAGAAGAAAAAGAGGAAGAAGAAGAGGAGGAGGAGGAGGAGAAGGAAGAGGAAGAAGATAAACAAGAACAAGAAAAAGATACACAGATATGAAGAATGCTGTATTGGAAAAATGGAGAGATTGCTTATGAAAGTGTGCAAGGCAGGAAACGTGGCAGGAAGACAGAATGCAAGGTGGGCTTTTGGGTCTAGAGTGCAAAGGATAAGGGGAGAAATAGCACTGGAAGGGCCTGAGAAACAGCTGGGAGCAATTGCCTCTAGGCCTGTGTGGGCCAAGCTAGGGATTCCACATGTTTATCTATTTTTTTTTTTTTGGCCTGCTTGTTCACTTCTTTTCATTGTAGATCTGCATAAGAGTGATTACCAATAGTCGTGCGACAGAGTCAATATTAAGTCTCTTTGAAATTCCTCCGCAAAGGAAATTAGTTCATTGCTTTTTAAATTTAGCCTCAGGCAGATTCTTAGGGCAAGGGCAGAAAGCATCCAGATTCTTTGCTAAAATATCACAAAAATGGTTCTGTAGCCCAGATGCTATTATATTCCCCTCTAAAACCTCTTGGACTGCCCGTCCACAATCCCTGTTTCTTTCAGCATGACTGTCTTCCATGCTTCTGTTAGGATAACTCATTAGGCCTGGCTTACCATGTTCAACTGCTTTCCTATCCCAAAGACTTCCCAGAGACTTCACATCAGGTTTGTCACAGTAACAGCACCACCCCAGGACCAACGTCAGCTTTAGTTACTTGTCTGTTGCTATGACAAAACACTGTGACCAAGGAAACTTATTTTTAACGAGTGTTTATAGTTTCAGAGGGCTAGAGTCCATGGAGGTGTGCAAAGGCATCCGCTGGCACATCTGATAGCTCAGGTCTCAACCCGTAAAGGGGAAGCACAGACCCGCGTCTCTCAAAAACTCAAAGCCCATCTCCAGTGGTGTGCCTCCTTTAACAAAGACACAGGTCCTAGTCCTTCCCAAATACTTCCACCAACAGGGGAGTGTCAGACATGTAGGGGTGACAGTCTCCCCGCTCAGTTTGAAGTCTGTTCTGATGCAGTGTTTTCTCACTATGCCCCAATTCCTTCCTTTTGAAATGATAATGCATATTCTGTAGTATTTTATGTTAAAATTATGTAATTTGATTCTTAATTTTTTAAATGTTTATTTGTCATTTATTTTTAAGTATATGAGTCATATCTATCTGCACATATATCTCCATGTCAGAAGAAGGCATCAGATCACATTATAGATGGTTGTGAGCCACCATGTGGTTGCTGGGAAGTGAACTCAGGACCTCTGGAAGAGCAGCCAGTGAGTGCTCTTAACCTCTAAGCCATCACTCCAGCCCTGATTCTTAATTTTTATAGGGAGATACAATTAAGAGATTACATTGAATTTCAGAAAATATTTTAAACTTTGGACTTCTTTTTTTCCTCTTTTAAAACTGAAAATAGATTATATATATATATAATATATTATGATTATGGTTTTTCCTCTACCAACTCTTCCTAGATCACTCCCACTTTCCTACCAACCTAGATATATACCTTTTTTTCTCTCTCTCAGAATACAAACATGCACTTAAAATGATCATAACCATCATATAATAAACTAAAAACAAACAAACCAGAATAGGAAAGAAAGAGCCAAGGAAAAAAGTATAAGAAACACATATCGATCATATAGATGATAGATGCACAGACACACATGTTTGTACACAGTTTTAAAAGTGTTGGGACTGTGAAAGACTATGCTGACCTTTGAATTTGTACTTAATGCATTTTGCATTATGATATGCTCAGAAGCCTATGAGAGGCATGGAGTAAAATACAGTGATTTGAGTGCTAATTGCCTCCATAGGCTCATGTGCTTGATACTTGGTCTCCAGTTGGTGGAAGTGTTTGTGAGTAATTAGAAGGCATGGTCTTGTTGGGGGAAGTATGTCTATTGGGCTCAACTTAAAAGTTTCAAAAGGCTTGAGCCGTTCCCAGTATGCTCTCTGCTCCCTGTTTGTGAACCCTTAGGTGGACTGCCTCCATGCCTTTCCTCCACCATCACAGGCCCAAACACTCTGAAACCGAAAGCCTATTAGACATCTTCTAGCAATTTCCTTGGTCATAGTGTTTGGCTGCAGCACTAGAAAAATAACTAAGACAGACGGTGAGTGGTGCTGAATCTCATCACAAGATCCGAGGCTTGAAACATCCTGTGAGCACTGACACTATTCAAGACCTGTTGAATCGGAGACCCAGAAATCCTTGTTTTGACAAGGTGAGCCAGCACTGATAATGCAGTTTATGACACACTAACCTGGAGTAAAATGCACACTCACTAGACAAACAGCAACCTGTGAAGAATTGAGAACCTAGGGAGGGAGTTGAGGAACTAGACCGGAGCTCAGAAATTTGGCAGACTAATTAAAACACGAGCCGAGTATCACGCTAGCAAGGGAGACGTTTCTGCAAGGAAGCGATTAACATCCTTTAAATCATATTGCTTTTCCTATCTGCCAGTAGAATCCACCCCGGCCACAAAAATAAGACAAATGGGGAAAAGATAAGAAAATGCTCTGCAAACACTCTATGAGGGTAACATAATAAATAATTTACCGGGAACATTGCCCGGCATAAGAGAGTAAGTTTCAAGTCTGGAAAATAGACAGTGAATTCTGGAACATAAATATGGCAAGGAAATACAGGGATGGGCAGACGTGTTCTTTTACTAATCCAGGATGACAATTACAGGTTCTTTCTCTGGGCATTCTCAGAATACTGATGAAAGAATTTGACACAGCTGCAAACTGCCAGCAAGTAAATCTGTGCGGAGGTTTATACTATAACTGAGGGATAACGTTTGTGAATTTGGATTGTAGGATGGAAGGTAAAAGTTTTCTTGGTGTTTGTGTGTGTGTGTGTGTGTGTGACGTGTACACATATGAAAAATGCCAAACACTTGCAACAGGTGTTACTCAAAGGAACAGCACAAATCTGCCTAGGTACAACTTCAAGTGTCTTAAAGAAGACCTGTGCAGGGAATAGAACAGCCCTGTCTACAAAGAAGATCCCCATGGAGTCATGAAGAAAAGGAGATAGAGTGACACTCCCTGCCACAGCACCCAGCTCACAGTCCAAGCAACCAGCCATGCAAGGCCTGCTTTAAAAAGGGGAGGAGGGGAAGGAAACTCAGACTCTTAATGAGATTTGAGGAAAAAAAAAAAAAGCTAATACGTCTAAGGAAAGATAGAAAAGAAGTTTGTGTTCAAGTAGTAAGAATAGAGTAATTATCTCCAAAACACAAAAAGTACCCAGATGCCTTCAGCCGCTTGGAATATACGATACACAATTAAATTGAATCTGACTTTGAAGTTGCCCTTGTCTGCTCATCCTTCCTCATCCTCCTTTTCTTCTTTCTCTTACCCACCACGCCTCAAATATTAGCAAGTTAGAGGTTAGTGTATTCAACAAGAGAAATCAGACTTTATTACTTTAGAATTAGTGCTTTTTGAAGTTAAGTGTTATGTAAAATCCACATAAAAGTGAAGGGGCACAGTTGAATGTGAAGCCCCACGGCTTCAGAATGGCTACTGAAACTGTATAGACATTTATTGAGACTTTGGGTCCAGTTAGTTTGGGTGTGTTATTGTTTTTTATTTGTAAGTTTTTAAGAAGAAAGTTTGTAAAATTAAAAAAAACATTTAAAATGTATTTTGAATTTTGATAATTTTACAAAAATTAACTTTATAAAAAGTGATGGGTTTTGTCTTGGCATTTTAATACACCTGTGTCACGGTGGCTTATTTTTATTAACCCCTCCCCCCACTGTCTCCCCTAACCCCTCCTGTCTGTTTCTTGTTGGCTCTATTCCCCTTCAAGTAGTGTCTTGTTCTGTGTTTTCTTGGCCTTGACCCACTTGCTCACTTTGTTAAGACTTCTTCTTTCCTCCTCATGGCCCCCTTTGTGTACCCACTCACCCCTAACCCCTGCCCGTGCAAATGTGCATACACTTTTCAGTCTCCATTCTATACATGAGGGAAAAACAGGCTTTATTTGTCTTTCTGTGTCTGGCTTATTTCTTTTAGCATAATGATTCTGATTCTATTCACTTTCCAGGAAATGTCATGGTTTCATTTTTTTTATGACTAAAAGTTTCAATTGTGTATACATATCACATTTTCTTTATCCGTTCATCTATTGATGGACATTTATGCTGGCGTTTTAATGTCCTAGCTATTGTGAAGAGAGCAGCGATAAACATGGATATACAGAGGATCTCTTTGGTACCTTGACTTAGAGTCCTTTGGATTTATGGTAGTTGGGTCTTGTAGCCGTTATTTCTTTTTCGTGGTAACTCTGTGTTGACCTGCATAGGGGTCTCAGCAGTTGGTCTTTCCACCTGCAGTGTATAAGGATTCCTCTTTTCCTGCATCCTCGCCAGCATCTGTCACTTGTTTTCTTGATGATAGCGCTTCTGATTGGTGCCAGACTGACTCTCAAAACAGTTTTAATTAACATTTTTCTGATGACTAAGGATGGTGAACATTTTTTTTCAAAGAATAATTGTCCAATTATATTTTTCTTGAGAGTTTCATTAAAATGTTTATTGATTTGGTGAATTTTTAGATCTTAAGCTTTGCAGTTTTCAGAATAGGGTAGATGTGAATTCTCTGCCTGACGTATACTTGGCACCTTCATATTTTCTACCTCCCATTTTTGCAGATGTCCAACACATCCCCCAATCCCAGTCCACACACACACACATAAGTCCATACATAGTCCAGCGACTGTGTGATTGCTGGAGACTGGAGTCAACTAGGGTGAGCGTACGGCCGGTGCCTCTCACAACGACCACCCAGCACTAGCACACTATGGCAAGGTAGAGAAAGAAGGGCCATGGGTATAATGTTACCTTTTTGGTTACCAAACAGAGAAATAAAAGCTTCTTGAAATTCCAGCTAAGCGGTGGAAGCACTAGAAAGCACATCATGAAAGAAGCAAAAACTAGCAGTGAAAATCAATTGGCTGATTGTTTTGGAGGCTAAGACTGACACGTAAGACTGGCTATAACACATCCATGAAATTAAGCTGGCTGATGACATGAGAATCAGGTATGAGACAAGCTTATCATAATTCAACGGGCTGGTGAAGTTAGATTAACTGAGAAAGTGGTGTGCTTAAGACCTGTGGCCATAGTGATTTCATGTTTGAAAGAAAAACATTACTTGTCTAAGCACCAGACATATAAGGATTATGCAACAGACTAATCGTTTTTAAGTGTTCTCATGTCCTTGCATATGAGCCTCTTTTATTCTGGTATAGAAGAAAAAAGGCAAATGTAGAATTTTTAGAAAATTTGACTTAAAAATACTCATGTTTTTACTATTGGAAACACTGCTTTCCCATTGGTGAGCCTTTTTCTAAGCATTATTTTATTTGGGTAAATAATTTATAAAATTTGTATGGTGCTTCCCTTACTACATATTATAACAAGAGGAAATTTTCATTGTTTTACTAATTAGCGCATTTAAAGCAAACATATGCATTCCTAGAGTGAATAGACCCACAAGTTATTTAAATTTTATTTTATTTTTTTGGTCAACATTGTTTCCTCCTTTCCCTTCTATTCTATATAATAAGACAATGAACACCTTTGTACACAGACCTTTCAGTATGTAAGATGATTTTCTTTGGATAAATTCCCAGACTTAGAATTATCTTCCTCATACTTGGAAATTTGAAACACCCTTTCTTCACATTGTCAGATTGTTTCCCAATGCATCTATAATATTTTTTTCTTCTGGGAGTAATACATCATCTCCAATATCATGTATCTTAACATTTTTATCTTTGTCAGTTTGATAAGCAAAAATTTATAACCTGATTTTGATCGAATTTTTATCTAGCAATGTACTAATAAAATTATTTCATCATATTTGTAAATTAAACAGTTTCTCAAACATATTTTCTGAAGATGTTAATTTACAAAAACATGAGCATGAATTTTTGAGAATTAAATGAAACAAAATAAATTCTGAACACATGAAACATTTTAGTTGTTATAAGAGAGCCCAGTATTAGATACAGAATAACTCACAGGTTCAAATATCCACCTTTGGGACACTGACATCAATGACAACGGTGTTTGAAAAAATAAGAATTTCAAAATAAAACAATCAACCTTTTATTTACTGAATGTTATCCAGCATCAGTACAACACTACAGATATGACCGTTAGACCGCCACATTCAAATAAAAGAAATATGTTCAACATCCAAAAGCTTAAATTCTTGGAGCAGTCAAGTGTTGGCTGACAAACATCCTGAATACCTGCGCCATCATTTCCCAACTGTTCACTGGCCCCTAGAATGGACACGTCTGTCAGATAATTGCTTAGTAAACATTAACTGGAAGAAAGCAAGTTTAGTGATCTTTGTAGACTTTTAAATTTCCTTCGCCTGAAGAAAGGCAACTGACAAGTGTCAAAAAGGCCAGTACAACACCTAGATATAAATTGTGGTTGAAAACCTCTTTTCTCTAAGTTCACTCAGTGAAGGAAATACTTGGTGTTGGTCAAGAGGGCTATTGATCTCCTGGGCTATTGACAAAGACCATAAATGTATGCTCATTATTCTTGTTCTGTCAACAGCCTCTGACGTTTCTATTTGACCGATCATAGATCAGTCATGGAAAAATACAAGGCAAGTGACTCCCTTTTGCTAAAGTTCATAGACCCAAGATGTCTCAGAAATTGAATTATCTGCAATGTACTGTTTTTTCTGTTTTTCTAGAATCATGCTTGAGTTTGATTCTACACATATACATTTGTATTTGGTGTTTCTGTGTATGCACAATAAAGTATCCTGTTACATTCAACATGACATTCTACATGGGAAATCAGATCTTTTAGAAAGAATGCAACTTAAAACAACTAATCATGTACAATTTTAGAGCCCATGTTTCTGAAACCTATTCGATTTTCATTACTTTCCACCAATTAATTTGCATCGGTAGTGCAGTTTGGCTTAGTAAGTAAAAACTGTATCTTCAAAGAGAAATCCTTTCATGAAAAACAAAAGACACGAAGACAGAGCTCTGTTAACATTAAGAGACATCCAACATTGAAGTATTTATTGATGATTAATTTAACATTTCTACCTATTTTTCTGTTTGTCAAATAGCAGGTATATTTATAAGACAACCACCCACCCAAGTCTCTTTTGGTCAGTTCTTTGTCCAAATCATCTGTCCAAAATTTTCTGTTCTCTGAAAGCTTATGCATTTAAAAGCAAAGGTTCTTCTCAATGAGCAAGTTTTTATGGGCTTTTTGTTAAGCTCTGAGGACAAACTCCTGTGGTCACAACTCAGTGTGACTGTTATCAACGTCTAGGCCTGAGCTGTGAAGCGCACAGGATAGCCCATAACAAATTACCTAGGCTGAAATATTTCGACTTAGCCTTGTGTAGTAAATAAAAAAGACTCTGCAAGGCAAAAGGGACTAGAATTAGATAAATGGTCACAATCACCACCTTCAATTACAAGACTAACCATCATGGCCTTGCCACAGTCTAGACCAGGGATCTTAAGCCTCTTTTATTCACAACTCTTTTTTACCCAGGTAATTTGTATATGTCCCTGACAGAATATATACTTAAACACATATATAAATCAAACACAAATCATAAAATATTTTAAAACAATTCTTTAGTACGTGTATCACTTTACCACATATTAAAGATCATATAAATATATCTAAAAGTACTTCCCTTTCTCATTTCATCATATATTGAATTAAAACTTGCATTATTACATTTCCACAGATACTGTATTTAATTTTGTAATTTCCCAAAACTTCCATTGCCAAAAGCATATTTTAATTTTTGTCTGGATAAAATGTCGTGGTGACACCATGTTAGACAATGCAGAGGAAGTTAAACAAGACTAATTAAGGCTGAAAATCATTACAAATATTTAAATGTGTTAAATAGACCTTGGTTAAAAAGCACTACCTAGTGTAGTAATATAGTTCCAATGTGTTTTGTTTAGATTGATTTAAAAAAATTAATCAATAAGAGATTACTTAGCATCTTTCATAGATGTCTATGTTAACTGAAGCCAGTATTGTCATTCAGG
Organism: Pachyuromys duprasi; assembly: GCA_028658305.1. Taxonomy (NCBI): domain Eukaryota; kingdom Metazoa; phylum Chordata; class Mammalia; order Rodentia; family Muridae; genus Pachyuromys; species Pachyuromys duprasi. The sequence continues at coordinate 48,787,863 of CM053745.1, read as the reverse complement.
GTATCCCAGGCCTAATGATTTGTGTCTGTACCCAGAAACCCAGGGCGCTTATTCAACTATTCATTAAGAATTCTGAACACTATTATCAAAGGAAAAAGACACGTGTTGGCAGAGGACACACCACCACCTGCCACCAGGCCAGTAACAATACACTGTTTGTGTCCCCATGCCAAGGCAGAGAAGTAGTTCCCATGGGACATCTACTGCATGGTCTACTGTGGGTGCATGCTGCTCCCTGGCCTGAGAGCCGATCTCTTTCACCTTTTTCCTCAATAACAGTCTGTCTAAATCATGTGGCATCTTTTAGTCTCACTGGAGACTACACGTAAATAGGAGACCCCAAATGAGCTGTGTCCTTTACCTAGTGAGCCCAACTGTTTATTAGGCTGTCCTTGTTGCTTTATCTACTCCAAAGCTGTGCGCTTGAGGTTAACCAACTCTCACTTTCTTCCAACAAACCTATATGGGGACTGGGCATCTGTTTTAGTTACTTTTCTATTGCGATAAAGAGACACCATGACCAAAGCACCTTTTACAAAAGAAAGCCTTCAACAGGGGCCATGCTTACAGTTTCAGAGGGTTAGTCCACCAAAATTTGGTGGGAAGCAGGCAGGCACAATGTTGGAGCAGCAGCTGAGAGCTCTAAATGTTTATGCACCAGCAGTGGGCAGACACTGAGCCTGTCATGGGCTTTTGAAAGGCCACCTCCAGTGACACCACCTCCAACGAGGACACACCTTCTAATCATTCCTAATTGTTTCCAATTTAGGGACAAGAAGTTAAGCATATGAGCCTATGGGAGCCATTCTCATTCAAACCTGCACAGTCTCCATCACCAAAGCATCATTGTTTAGAAATGATTCTTACTTACATTGGTAACATCCATCTTACAACCCTAAAGAATGCTATACAATTAAGAAAACCGTTCTCCAGATGTAAACACATTTCTCAGAGTTCACAAACAAGTTAACCGTCGCTCAAAACTAAAGAAAATTTCTAACCAACAAGTCAACTGCCTCTCCAATGATTATATTTTCTTCCTCCGCAGTCAGGGATGACCAGAAATGACACATCATATCTTTTTCTTCTCCTGTGATGTGTAGAAGTTTTCTCTTTATTCTGGAATCTTCATCTTTGGCTAGTTGAAGAGACATGATTTCTAATCTTCATAGAACTTACCTAGTGACTTTTACCAAAATTTGCTGACTACTTGGAAATCACCATTATTCTATGAAAATGTTACTGCAGAATATCACTCATAGAAAAAAAGAAATCTATAAAGATCTTTTGAATTTTTTTTCTTTATTGAGGATATGCACTCATATTGAGTTAAGAAAACAACTTTGTGGAATTGGTTCTCCTTCCATTTTTCTGCGGGTTCTAAGGATAAAACTCTCTAAGGTCAGTTGACAGGCTTGCATGGCCATCACCTATTCTGAGCCATCTTGCCAGCCCAGAAATATCTTACATGGAAGCCAAGGGGAGTGTTATAGCACAGAGGATTTATGGACCTGAAGCTCCAGCCTTGTCTTTATGTTTCTCAAAGCTTATCAGATCGAATACAGATAGCATCCTTTCCCTACAAAGATAATACGAGGAGAAAAAAAGAAAAATAGTTCATGAAGGACAAACAGTGCCTGGAATGGTTTATTATTTGCATGATATAATGGAAGGCATACAGAACTTAATACAACATGCACATTAATTAAAATACTTAATAAATAAATAATAATTACTTGATATTAGATGATATATTTGTTTCGTATTTCTCTTGTAATATTGAAGACTGTGGTAGGAGGTTTTTGTGTGGCTTAAATGAGGTAAGTTGTTAATGCAAACATATAACTAGAAAGCAAGAAAATCTCAGTATTGTAGTTTTCTCTTCTACATTCTCCTTCTTGGGTCTATTTTAATGTCTTTCTAAAGTTCTTACTAAGTTCTTGGCAATCACCTGAATCTGATCACGGCCTCAGGCCTGCAAAGTATTGGTGTTTCAGATGGGAAAGACACTTTTGGAATTCTGCAGTTGTGTAAAGAGGAATCTCTACAAATACGTTAAAGGGCTTCTAGCCTTTGGTAGGTATATGTAGCTATAGAACTTTTCAAAGTATCATCTTGTAATTACAAGCTCATATTTATTGGTTCTTTATTTGATACCAATCACATGAATTACCATAGCTAATATTACTTTCCGGTGAGTAAAGCCTTAACCAATGCAGACATGCTATGAGGATCTTGTCACATCGATTAGGGACCCTAGGAAGAAGCCTTATCTCACAGATGAGGAGAAAGAAACCTAAAGAGATTACATAAGTTGTTCCAGATGGGGAACCTTGGGTCTATAATAAAGGCAAATCCCGTGCAAACAAACAGAATGGACAATTGACAATAAAATAATAATCAACAAAAAAAAGATATCAGTCAAAAACTGGGTGATTTTCATTTACCTTCCAACATACGCAAAAACTCTCCAAATTCCCATTTTCTATAAAACATGTAGTGAATAGTATCATGCTTACTTTCACACCACTGAAAACATCTCTTTGACTTATATAGGCTTTGCAGTAAAAATATTATTTCCACGTATCTGGAGTCTAGTCATGGAAACAAGCGAGTGGCGCCAAGTTCAGATGAAAAACTTTCTGTACCTACCTACATCCTATGACAGTATGGAAAAAGTGATACTCAATTTTATTACTAAGGTATACATCTATTTGTTCTGTATGATTTAGTTATATTTTGGCTTGGACACAGAAAGTTAAGTGACATAATTCCTGTTTGTTCTTTGGTTTGCCTACTTACAACAGAAACTGCAAATCATTGTGACTGAAAGAAGCCAGAAGCTCATCATTTTCTCACCCTGGAAAGCTGGATGAAGGAAGTTCAAGGCTGAGAAGGAGCCTTCACAGTCATAGGGCAACTTAACCAAGTTTCCCTACCCCCTACCTTTCCCATGATGCTGTTTGTCTGGAGTAATGTGACAAATGCCACAAATGTGCTGAGTTGAAGGAACAGCGATCTATTTTTTTCGTACTTCAAAAGAATAGAAATCTGTCATCAGTTTCGCTGGACCTGAGGCAAGAATACTGCCCTCCCCCACAGCTTCTGGGGAAAACTTGTTTCTTAACCCTGATGGTGGTGGTGCTATTAGCCTTCCTTACCATGTGGACATTCTCTATGGCTACTTTGCTTTGTTTCTGTCAGTGCAAAGGTTCCCTCTTAAGAGGACACATGTGGTTATTAATATTTAGGATCTGCTACAGTTTGAATGTCCTCTCCAAACTCATGGTGAAATTTAAATGTCATTGAAACAAAACCAAAACAAGGAAATGATTTAAGAAATGGTTCTGTTGCAGAGACACCACCCTTATGAAGGGATCATATCCATTATCTTGGGAGGTTAGTTGTGTGAGAGTGAGCATAGGTTTAGAATGCTCCCTTGCCTCTTAGCTTTCTAGCATGAAACACTAGGTCTCATGAAAGACCTAGCCAGTATCATATTCTTGGAATTCCCAGTCTTTGGAACTACAGTCCACATGAACTTCTATTGTAATAATTTACCTAATTGTGGTATTCTGTTTTAGTAGTAGCAAACAGGCCAGGAGAGGCTCCCTGACTAGTACACTATAATGCCTTTTCTTAACACGCTTTAGTTAATCCCACCTGCAAAGTCCCTGAGTTTCAGAAAAAGTGGCACTCTCTGGTTTCAGGACTGGCACATGAATATTGGAGGGAAGAAGGGCACTGAAGGGCTAATTTTCAGTCTGTTGCAATGGATCCTTTACCCAGTCAGAGGTCAGTTACATGGCCATGTTTAGCTGTGAGTTATGCTGGGAACTAAGTCTTTGTTTTTGTTTATCATAATCTCAGTTTTGCTTAGAAGAAATGGAGAGAAGGCATTATTTAGAGCCATTAGCAATATCTGTTTATCCTCTGTTATTTTGGTCGCCTAAATATATGTATGCATGTTTTATCATAAACTCCTGCTTTTTTGTTCTGCCTCAAGAGCAAGATATCTAAAACTCTAGGCTCAGATCTATTAGCTGTTGGACCATCATCTCTAATTAGCACAGTATGATTCTGTGTTCAGTTATCTGTCCCAAAACACCAAAAATCAAGGTAATCCAAACATAGCTTCCCATTTGGAAAAATCTAAGTGAGCAATGGCACTCTCTTGAAAGCTGTGTCTTGTTGGACAGGAATGATGAGGACTCCCATATTCTAGGCAGAGAGAGAGAATGGCTATGTTACCCAACCCTGGAATGTTTCCAAAGATCCGTCCTGCTCCTTCTCCTTCACAAAGACTGAAGAATTTAAGGCCATGCCATGTGTTTTTTGGACCTACCTAATCCAAATAGCCTTCTTTTTCCTAGCAATGATTTGAAGTCATCAGGATGATTTGAGGATTCAGTAGGGTTTTGGAGAAAAATAGTCCTTTGAGCATCTGGCAGGCTTCCACTGTACTTGTTTCTAGGCAGTCCCATGTTTCTGTGACCATAGACGAAAGTCGTGTAGAACCACATGTCTTAAAACTGGGTTTTTTTAGTTTCACCTCTGTACTCTCTCTCTTCTCTCCTGCTTTAGATCAGCCTTCTCAAAGCCATGTGAAGCACACGGCTGGCATGGGGAGTCTATATTCTTCTCATTTTTACCACAGCTGGCTTATGTGTGATAGCAAACAACACTAAGACTACAGGTATTTGGGAAAGGTGCTTATCATCCGTGAATTCTGACCCTTTGCATTTTTTACTTACAGTTGCCTCACTCTGAGATGTAGTTCCATAAGACCCAAATTGCCAAATATTTACTAGAATAGTTAGGAATATAGACTCTAGAACCACATTGCTTAGCTCAAGCCAGACATGCCATGTATTAGCTGTGCAATGGACAATTTCCTTCACTGTTCGGCTCCTCATGAAAAATGAGATTAAATTAGTATTTACTTCATTGATTTGTTTGAGAATTGAGTTTCTTAAATACACAAACTACTAAAATGGTACATGGTACATTACGTGCACCATATAGGTGGAGGTATGTAGTATATAACTCATTGCTTTAAGATTGTTAGATTCTTACCAACTTTTGCTGCAAGCACGCTCAGGTACCAACTTAATTGCCTAGATTTATTCTTTTTGTAGATTCGTCTAAAATACCAAGTAACCAACATAAGACAATATTTTGCCTCATTCCTGAAAATCTTTAATCCATAACTGGAGTATGCGTTCCGTCCTGATGCCACGGCACCAGTGTAAACACATTTGAGTACAGCATGCAAGAAGGTTTGCATCTGGGCCGTGTATTACCCGAGTCATCAGGACCCATGTTTTAGGGTTTGCCACAGCCGATTCTCCGTTTCCAGGCGTAGACTTTGGTTTGCTTCTCATAATACATACCCTGTGTAACTAAAGCATAGACATAATGCATTCTCATTTCCTTTTTGCATGGAAATCTGAAGTACGGTGGTTATGGAACGGTATACTGATCAGCAAGTCAAACTGGGGCACGGATTGCCTGTGGATTCCTGTGCTATCATCAGCAAAATGCGTTCTCAGACACACAAGTCAGGCTGATGGGCACCTTCGTGCTCACCTCCGAGCTGCAGAAAGGAGGGGGAAGAAGCAGCATGTGTGCTGGAAGGACATGTAGAGAACTTGTTGCAAGACCACGCCTTGCAAGGGAGTTTGGGAAATGTGGTCTTGAGCTGGTGGCACTGAGCCAAACCCCAAATCAAACTCTCTGTTATCATAGAAGAAAATGAGAACAAGCCCTACAGAGACAACCAGAAGCCTCTGGTACATTCACTGAAAGTGATTCTTTCTCTAATGGAACACAATGTCTGTTAAAAATAATGCAGTGTATGTAACCTATTCAATCTCTACCTCTTTCCCTACCGCAAGGAACAGTAAAAACAGTGGGTCCATATGCATTCAATAAAGAAGAAAATAAAACCCAAGAGCATATATCAAATGACAGCTCTGTCTCAGCGGAGTTCACGGTTTTTCCTTACAATATAACTGTATTTCCTAAAATTGGAATTAATTTGCATGCGTAGTTGTTGAAAATAAAGGCCAAAATCTTTGCATGTTTGTGTAACTTGGGGTTGATACAGACTCATTGTATTTGTAGAGATACCTGTTTTAACCCGTCCATGCTTCTCCAACTTGCATACAGAAAACCGACTCTTTAAAAAGTAAAATACTTAATTTGAAACAAACCCAATATTTTCTATTACTTTTGAATATGTACAAAAAGTGAAGACTGACTGTTTTTCTTTCAATTTTTTAGTTTTTCTTCATAAGGCAGAGAAGGAATTGAAGAAACAAAACCTCAGTGATCAGGGTTTTACAGATGACACAAAATTTCAAACTTAAAAATTCTACAAAGTGTTTAAGAAGGAAGGAAAAGCAATAAATGGCTCGCTTTGTTTCTTCATAAAACAACTTTGCTGCCTTTCTGCCTAAGCTTTTTGGGAATTTGGGGGGGGGGGTGCTTTTGTTTGTTTTGTTTTGGGTAATGTTCAGCATTTTATGGCCTGATAAGAATTTTAATGAACGTAAAACAAAAGCACCAGTACCAAGCTGAGCCCAGTGGATGAATCAGGTAGGCGTGTGTATTCATTTCACCAATTGCGGACAATTCTCTTGTGCCACTGTGGCCCAAATGTCAGTCAGCCCGACATGTCATCAGAGAGGTAAGTTTTTAAAAGATGCTACACACTTTTTACATGCATTTCTTTACAGGAATAGAAATAGAGCTAATTCTGCAGACAAACATTTTACATAGCCCCTTGGGGACTCAGTAGAAGTGGAAGCTGGACAGAGCCAAGCCGGACAAGGCAGTTCCTCTGGCCAGTGCCTCCCAGATACGTCAGCTGTGAGCGTTTGCTGCAGCTCTGAGGAGCTAGCCATGTCCTTCTGCAGTCAGCCCAGTCCATAAATACAAAAATCAGTTCATCTATTCCCCCCTTTATTTTCAGCATGTTAATGTGGGCAACTTGTATTTGGGTTTTTTTTTTTATTATGATATATTTGACTTACAGCGGGGGTTCCTGTAGGTCAGAGAGCACTCTATTCATTTTGTGTGATTACTCATTGTTCCCTTCTCTACATCCTTGTGCTTAACCATGTCCTGGGCAGATTCTGCCTGACTTATTGGCCCTTCTCATCTAACTCACAGCCCTTCCTCCAACCCAAGATGATTTCATTAACACTAGGAAATCTCCAAGATTTAAAACTAGGGTGAGCCTGTCCTACCTTTACTCTAAGCTTCTTCAGTCTCTCCCTTCTTGTATTGCGGGCACAGCCTTCATGCTGCTGCCTTTTCCAACGGAGCGCCACAGTTTCCCACCCACCCTAGCAGCACAGGACTTGGCCAGAAACAACTTCGTGTCAATAAAGTAATTCCAAAATAACTTTAAGCAAGGGAGGTTAGGCCCGAGTGAAAAGGTAGCCTCAGCCGAAAGCACATAGGCTTGCTGAGGTATCATCAGTAATGCAGCTGGCATGCTTTACCCATCGTTAGTGTTTCTGTCCATATTTACAACCTGTGGATACGCTTCAATCCAAGCTTTGTTTTCAGTGTAGTATTCACTGACAACTAACCAAAACCTGGAGAAAAAGAAATGCCTACCAAATGGTTGTCTAAATTCATAATAGGAAGTTATACAAGACATGACCTCATTTTAGGAAAAAGAAAATCAACGCTATGTGAGAATACTACAGTCACAATATTACACATGATTACATATTTTTAATAATTCAAAAGGGCATAGGAAATATCCCACGAGATGTTACTAGCATTTACCTTTGAATGGAAACGAACTTGCTGTTTGGTGTGCACTCTCCTTTTCCCTGTGCTAACTCCTTGCCCATTTTTTTTTTAAATAGGAAAAGGCAGGAGAAGGTAAGAAATTTTAATGAGTGAGGGCTCAGTGTGTGTTGTGTTCTGTGGCAGGCTGAACTTTTAATCGTCAGTAACTCTGTGAGGTGCTTAACATATGACATTTTATGGACACATACAAATGACAGAAACTTGGAGACATACAGTAATGGCCAAGAGCATATCTACTGCATCTTTTCTCAAACACGAGGTTCAGACATTGGCACTGGGCAGACTCCTAAGGAGTTATTAGATGTTCTGCTGATGATGAATACTTAGGTGGTGCTTCTAACATTATAAGCAACACAGGCAAGAAAAAAATCACTGAGCAGATAGCGCAAAGCTTAAACAAGCAAAATAAAAACCAAAGAGCCATTTTACCAATCAGTAATGTTTAAAGCCCCTTGGGAGACTATATTTTAAAATTTCATTTTTTTTTCAGTGCCAGACCTCTGATATTCTATTTCATGGTACACCCCCTCCCCCCCAACAAAGGAACCTCCAGGGTTAGAAATGAGTGAATCTAGTCACTCATTTCTTTCACTAACAGAGAGTTATGTTGACCAGCATTTTCTAAATTTTGTGATATAATTGCTTTGGTGACAAATGATCTTGGTGTCTTTGGATATCTAAAGCTCTTCGTTAGGATTCTAAGCACTTGTGTTACCTCGTACTCTTTACACACAACCAATAACAACTTGAGTCTTGACGTTGTCCACACTCTGGAATTCTGTTTCCAGTGCATAGTACAGTTCACGTTAAAATTTCCAAGACTCTCCACCCCTTTTTATTCCACCAGGTCTGCTTCTACCCTGGAAATGACTTAAACCCAGCTTCACCATTGCTTTATGTTCAAGAGCCTGAGAAGCCAAACATATCAGGAGCCCCGGCCTATCAAAAGGAGTCTAGTATGGAGAATGGGATGTGCATCGCTGACTACTTCCTGCTGGGAAGATCAACACCACATTGGCGTCCCTCTGCCATAGGTACCTCAGCAACCTGAGACACCTTAGGGCTTCAGGGGCAATCTGATCTGTATTTTCATGTCACTGCGCATGGTAGATACGCTACCTCTGAGTTAGAACAGTATGGGGCAATGCTAAGCATTTCTTGGTTTTAGGAGGAAGAGGTGAGAATCCATGTTTAAGCTACCTGCTTCCCTGGCTGGAGTGGCCTGTGTGTTCCCAGGGGGGCAGGGATAAGGAGATAAGTGGGGGGAAGGAGGCTTGCAGGGGAAGAACTGTGTGAGCGACGGGAGGTGCGGGCAAAGAGGAAGGGGAGGCCACACCAGTTGTTCTGCCGCAGAGCTGGGCACGAAACTGGGGAATTGGACTTGGAGATATGGAGGGAAAGGTAAAAATAGATCTGAGTCAAATCTATTTTCTCCCCCTTATTTTTTTGATTGATAACAGAAACATACAGTTCTCCGAACTCTGAAGACTGAAAACTCTACTGCATTTCTTGCAGTGCCAGTTCTCCTTATACGTTGTCGCTGTTTTGGTTTTGTGGTTCAGTTTTATTTTTCTATTTGTGAGGTCGGGTCTTTCTAGGTAGCCCTGGCTGGCCTGATACTTGCTATGAAGGCCAGATTGGCCTTGAGCTCCTGGCAATTTGCCTGGGTTAACTTCCTGTGTGCTGGGATTCCAGGCACGCGCTACCACGCCTGTTTTTGCTTTTGTTATCCAGACCTTGTTCTAGCATTCTAATTTATTTTTATTTTTGTGGGTTTTTTTTTTTTTACACTCTGACAAAACAGCTGGCAGGAACGACTCAAGAGGAAAGGGCTTATTTTGGCTCAGAGTTTCCAAGGACTCCGTCCACAATGATGGAGGAGACACGGTGACAGAAGCAGCTGAGTCTACGTGAGGTCTCAGTCGGTGACGGTGTGAGTCCCTGGACGATGCTCACTCTGTGGGGCCTGACTGGAAACAAGGAGCTGGACTGGATCCGGAGGTGTGTAGCACGAGCTGCTTCTTTTTGCAAGGCCACACATTCCCACGGTCCACAGCCTCCCAGAACAGCTCCACGAGCTGGTGAGCTTTGAAATACATGCACTTCCAGGGACATAACATACGGAAACGATCTTGCGCCTCCCCCTGGGTAATCTTTGTCCAGGTGAATTGAAAGGGTCCTTCATGCCAGAGTGAGCTGAACTCCTAAGTAGAGTTCCGTTATTCTACTGGCAGATCAGTAAGTGTTCACTTGTCCAGAGGTACTTTATGGATTAGGAAAATGCCCACCAGAACATCAACAGAAAGAACTGCATAGGATTTCATCCATGGATCTAGAAGGTATTTTTCTAATAATACCTTTTTTTGACTCATACAGAATATTTGTTTTTCTTTCTGTGCCATGTTGCTGAATTAGAGGAATAAAATTACTGTTTTAAATTACATTACATAAATAAAATGTATTCAGAGCATGCAAGTTAAATGTCTGATTTCAAATTAGCTTTGCTTTCCCATCTGCCTATTTTCAACGTTCACAAGTAGATGCATGAGATTTGATAGTAAGAAAGCCATGAAGGAGAAATTCAGTATGAGGTTTGGGTTCAGGTCCACTTTATTCTAAAAAGCAGTGTGTGCTTGCCTGTCTTTTCCATCTCACAGGAATGTGGTAAAGAACAGCTTCAGGCAATATGATTATTCCCTATGGCAAGAAAGCCTTCAAGTCAATTAAGTGAGAAGACAGTACAATGAAATGTTTTTTAGTGGGGACTAAAGTTGTTTTCCAACCTTTTTGAAAATTGTTTTTATCTTTTGATAAATGATATAATGATATCCTTTCCCATTTCTTTTTCTCCCTTCAAATCCTCCATGTATCCACATTGTTCTCTTTCAAACTCATGGCCCATGGCCTTTCTTTCTTAGTTGTTGTTGTTGGTGGTGATGGTGGTGTGTGAATGCGTGTATGTGTGTGAGAGAGAAACAGAGGGAGAGAGAGAGAATTCCTAAATACATAAACACAACCTGCGAATTCTGTATAATTAGCAGATTATATAATATTACTTGTATGTATATGTTGTCAGGACTGACTATTTGGCCATTTGTTATTGGCTAGCCAAATGGTGCGCTCTACCTGAGGAAGAGTGCTTCACCCTCTTTCAGTAGTTCTTTGGTAGGACTGAATGCTTAGGAACTTCCCATCATCCACATTCACAAGTCTGTTGTAGCCATCCTTTGGCTTGTGTTCAGGCAGCCATGCCCCTGAGACTTGGTGGGTGTTGCTTGTGACATTTCTAGGAGCCACAGTCTTACAGCAATATCCCTGATCCTCTGAGTCTTTCTGGCCCTCTTCTAAAATGATTTGCTGTGGTTCTCTGATGGTCCCTGCCCATTGCAAAGAGAAGCATCCTGGATGAAAGGTAGAGAGACACATAGATCTGAAGACGTGGAGCACACTCAGATGAGAGAGAATATATGATGTCTGACTTTCTGGGTCTGCTTCACCCTCCTCAATATGCTCTTTCCTAGTCTATCATTTATCCTGCTAGATGTTAGGTAAGGATCTCTTTTTCTACCTTAAAACATTACTTTTCCACAGTTATGAATAAATGCATTGCCTTAATTCAATCAAAATCAACATGACTACCTAGTAGTTGGCTTTGCTGAATTTCTTTTAATAGATAACAAATTAACATACTAAAATTTCTGTATGAAATGAATGATAGTTCATAATTCATAGTCTTCAAAATTTTAGACCACAGATGTAGCTTAACAGTTGAGTATTTTGGCTAGTGTAAGTGAGACCCTGGCTTCAGTTCCTAAAACCATGCAGCAAAGGGGGAGCTAGGCTGCAGACACAGCTTATATGGTAGAATGCTTGTTCAACACACACAAGTCCCTTAGTTCAGTCCCCAGCACCATATAAAATAAGTATGGTGGTTCTAAAATTCAGGAGAAGAAAGCAAGAGCATCAACATCAGGAGGTCCAGACCAGCCACAGCTACATGGCAAATCTGATGCTAGACTACATGAGAGACTGACTCAGACAGAATGGAAATTAAACAAAATATATATTAAGTTGATTTATCTCTTTCTGCTTCTTATGCCAGTGAACCCATTAACATATTTGTCTAACAGATATGGTTGAAGTTAGCCTGTGACAGGGTTTAAGAATATACAGAAGAAGAGATCACCATTCTTTGCCTTCTGCTCCATTTCAAAGGCTGATGGAAATCTGACATTGTACTGAAAGAAACATCAGGAATGAGATATCTGGCAGTTACACAGTGGATATGACTGTGGTTTACTATGGAGTGTGGATGGACCACATCATGGTGAATCAAAAGGTAGACACCAACTACATGCCACCGGAGGGAGGGGAAAGGCCTCAGAGGAAGGTAAGGGTACAGATGAGAAGAAGAGCATCATGATGCAGGATTTCATTCTGCTCCTGAGAAGACTCAAGGCTTATCTCTCCCAAGTGACATGATCTCTCTAAACCTCAGTGTCTTTTGCCCTTCACAGAGGGCATTAACAGTAACTCCTTGCAGATTTAATATCAGGAAGCATGATTTGCTGCATGTACAGGGCCTGACACTAAGCAAATTACCAGAGACAACTCACCATCCTTTAAAAACAATGCCAGTATAAGGCTTTCAGTAGGAAAAGAAAGAAGGTCAGCAGCTCAGGAAGGAGGAAGGTCCAGGAAAGACATTGTTTGTTGTTGTTTGTTTTGTTTTGCCTAGGCAATATGCTTTTGAATAGCAAGGATACCAATTCTCATGGAGATTTGATACTGGGAAAACAAGGATGTCGTGTCCACTAAGAACAGGGATGACAGTGACCTGGGGAATCTCCTGGACACTCTGGAGTCCCAGGCAGAAATCAAGTGGCCATGAAATGAAACTCAAAGAGGAATTCAGGAGCCTGGGATGGTGGGCACCCCACTAGCTTCCCCTTAACCAGCAGCAGGGTAGTCTGGAGAACTGTCAGTATTAAATTTTCAGTCTACATTGTCCTGAGTTTGGTGTGGAGGTCTGACTCACCTTGCAGGATGGCAAAGAGGCAAACATCAAGTACATCACAAAAGACTGTAAGAAACCTAAATGTGTGGAATGGAACAGTGCAGTCTGTAAGAGAAGCAGGCACTGCTGAGTGTGTGTGTGGCCACACAGCTTAGCGGGTCCTGCTGAGCTTTGCTGGCCTAGGATAGAGGCAGCTTGGAAGGGGGCTGGGCCAGACTCTGCCTGATAAATTTACCAGGAGGCTAAGGGAGGCAAGGTAGATTATAAGTCTGTTTTGTGAAGTATCCTTCTGTGTTATATGTATCTATAAATAAGGTTTAAAATACATTGGAGGAGACATGCACTGGAGAGATGGCTCAGCAGCTAAAAGCACTTGTTGCTGTTCTGGTAAAACCTTGCTCGGTTTCTAGCACCCATGTCTGGCTACCCATAAACACCTGTAACCACAGCTCCAGGGAATCTGTGGAGGACCTCTTCTGGTCTCTGAGAGAACTCGCATCCATATGCACTTACCTACACACACACACACATACACACACAGACACACAAACATACACCCCCACACATAAAAACTTCTAAAAAGAAATCTTTCTTTGTTGTATAATAGGTCTCGATAATTACACTTCCTTACTAGTATATAAGTTTATGGAGCATTCTAGTATCTTCTTTAATTTTTATAAGACATTGGAAGACAGGGCTTGGTATTTTTCCCTGGTTTTGCAAATGAGGACAAAGTCTCAAAGGACTTTAACTTGTCTGCCCAGGGTGGCTCTCCTGTTCCTGAAACCAGCTGCCTCCGTATTCATTCATATTCAGAAAACATGTAGTGGGCTCCTGTCCTCTGCCAGGCACTTGGCTAGAGGCTGAGAATACAAAGACAGTGCTCAAATGAATTCACAGAGAGCTGGAGGAAATACATCCAAAAACATGATTCAAATATAATGAAGTGAAAATGCTACAAGGTTGCATGTGACATTGTTACTGAGACGATGCACAGAGGGCACCTGGAACCCCAGCTTCTTAGAACAGGTGTCACTTGAATCCCTTCTAGAAGGGGTGAGTAGGTGTTTAGGGGAAGGAAGAGAAACAAGCTATTCTAGGCATGGGCATGGTGCACACAAAGCCACAGAAGCTCAAGAGTGCAGTATACGATACCAAACTGAGGGATTAACAGAGGATGGCCTTGAGTTGCAGGTGGAAGGTACAGAAGCCAAATTAAAAACAGTCTTTGTAGGTTGAGCTCAGGAGCCTGAATTTCCACGCTGTAAGTGGCTGAGATCCACTGGAGGATTTTAATTGTGTGAATGACAAGATCAGATTTGCTATTCAGAAAGCACACCCTGGCACAGATCAGTGGGTGGAATAGAAAGTGGTTACCCTGGAGACAGGCAGACCCATTAGGAAGCTCTGACAAAGATCCAGGAGAGAGAAAATGAGGATAGTGGTTGGAGGAACGAGCAGATTCAAAGACATTTTAGAGGTGGAACGGATGGTCAGGAGACGTCCATTGAGTATAAACACCGGAGGAAAGAAGAATTAAGAGGAATGGTGTGGTTTCTAGCTTGCATTTCTGTACGGATAGTGAATAATTAATGAAGGTGTGCAGGGTGGGGTCTAGGGGCTTGGAGGGAGGGAGTGGTAGATGGAGAGGATCGATACACATTTGTTTAAATGCATAGAACTTTTAAAAAATAAAATATTATTTTAATAGGTCAAGGTATGAAATACCAGAAGAATATCAAGTTTGAGGGGAATGCTAATGAATTCATATGTGACCTGTGGAAGTTGATGTGTCTTTAGGACTTCTAGGTGAAGAAGTCAAACATAGCGAACATATTATCACCAGAGTTTAGAACAATGAAATGTAAACAGATAGGAGTAATCGTTAAATTACATTTAGCCATCTCCAACGATAGCATCTGGGAGCCATGGCTTTTACACAGCCCATTTGCGCCGTTTCTGTAAGCCCCAGCTCAAGCCTCGCTCCAAAGTACAAATGAGCATAGCAGCCCAGTAAACAATGCCTCTGTGCGTCTGGAAAGAAAGATGTTCAGTCACCATAGGCCCAGAATTAATGAAAAGTCACAGAAATAATAGCTCCATTCTCTAGTTGCTTTTGAACCTCAAATCACTGGTTGGCAACAAGGTAAGGATTTACAGAAACTGCTGAAAAGAGTTTCTGGCAAATAGAGCACCAAAAAGAGTTTGCTTTTGATATCTGTTCTAGCTAAACCGTATATGTGCTTGTGCCACAAATCCACTAGTTCACATACTTGACCTGAGTTCCTTCTCTAGCTGGAAAGTCTATTTTAATTCTGATTACAGGATTTAATGTCTTGAGAAAAATCTTCTATGGGAATTTCTTGCTTCTCTTTCTACTTTTTTTTTTTACCAGATCAATTACAGGAATTGGATGATGCATGCTTATATATTAGATATAATTTGCCTTATATATTGGATACAATTCCTAGAAGTAAATATATATATATATATTGCTTAGTTGTGAGCAAATGCCAACAATGTAAATTTCAGACCTCACATATGAAAACTGATTTTTCTTTCGGTAGAAATGACCAGAGTGCAAGAACATATAATTATCACTATCAATACTTGCCCAAGCCACTAAAAAGCCATTATTTGTTCCAAAATTGTGCTAGGTATGAAACAATCAATATCATTACTTTTTCATTTTTATCCCCTCACGTGAAAGGAGCAAGGGAGCTCTTTGGCCTTAAGGGTGCTTCTTGACAGCACATACGCCATACTTAATTCTAATCATCAAGGGGAAGGATGAAGATACTGAAAATTCCTTTACAGATTTTTGAGTTTCCAAAAAATTTTGATAATGTTTCTGTTCAATGTTTAAAGTGATACAGAAACCTTTAAAACAGTGCCTATCATGTGACAAATGCTCATAAATTGCATGAGGGTTGATTAGATAAATGAGGTTACTGAATTCCTCAAGGGTTCCTAACAAATAAATTATAGTATCCTAATAACAGCATCTTTAATTCCTAGTACAATTTCTTCTTCACTGTACCAACCCACACATCTGGTCCGGGCAGATAGGTTAATGGTGCTTGATGTGTGTGATAATTCTACTCCCAAGATTGTTGTTTTGGCTGTTGGATAGACTGTGAAGCTTAAAAGCAATTAGCATCAATAATTGTTAAACTGAGATTTGAGCAGGGTTAGTGGCCTGGCCTAGGGAAACAAGTAGCACTTTTGACATGGCTGGCACTAAAGTGATGCCAAGAACCACATGACCAACCCAAAGGCTTCAAGGTGTTGGCAACCCCCTTGTAGAACATGGAGTTTGGTGTTAAGCATCTGGCAGTTTCTGGCATAAGAAGAATACATGAAGGTTCAGAAATTACCTGCGATATCACCACACACGGTACAGATGTCACTCAATATTTAAACTGGGGGAGAAATCACAAAATCCCTGATTTCTCAAATTCAGAACCTCAAGCTGTTAAAGTTGTTTGGTCCTTGGAGGCTACCCCAACTTAATTACCTTATTTCCCAAATGAAGAAATGTGCCATTATTCATGAAGACAGAAGAAAAAACCAAACATGAAGTTAGAACTCTTACAGCTCTCTTGTTTTGGAGGCTTATAGAAGTAGATAGACACCAGAGGAACACCACAATGCAAGAGGTGCAACGCAAGATAAATAAACAAATAAAACAAACAAACAAATAAAGAAATAGGCACACTGTGCCGACTCAGCGCAGGCTTAAACTCGCCTGTATAAATCCAAGCTCTTCCTGTTCCACGTCACGTGCAGATGTTGGAAAGGGACAAGGAGGTAATGAAAGGCAGCAGCCAGCCCCTCCTTGCTGTTCTTGCTCTAACCACATCCTGGTCAGGTGCCATTATTCACCGGCTCCCCTGACTCATTCTTCACACTGTCATCACTGCCTGTGACCTTCCTAAAGCACCGTTTCCCTTCCAAAAACACTCCAACAAGGCAATTTATAGCTGACCTATGTTTTTCTAATAATGTTTTCTCTCCTCTCTCCATCCCAGTAATCTATGTGTGTCAGTTGTTCTCCGTCACTGCCACCAGCTTGGTGATCAGCTTAGCTCGGCGCAGGGATTCAAGGGCTTTGACGATCTGCTGTCTGCAGGGTCTGTTTTAAATAGATGTTAGATCAATAATGATCATTTGAGAGAACAAAAGGATGTTTTGATTGAAACAGGGAAAGCTGCTATGTAAGTCATGCTTCCCCTCAGTTTACACGCCTTTTCCAAGGAGTCCCAAGCGTACACCGATCCTCCAGTCTTCCCTCTTCTACAGCCTCAAATGGACAGAACATACTGAGAGGGAACTAGCTGGGACACAGCCTCAGACTTTAACCCTGATCTTACTTCCTGAAGGAGGACTGTTTGGTGTGCTAGCATATGATCTTTTCACGGGAGCTATTTAATAAGTCCTAGGTCTCTGGACTTTCAGCTTACATAGCCAGGATATAAATCCTCTCCCTGCTCCAAGACAAATTGCTAGGATAGCCTGCTTCTCTTACCCCCTCCAGACTGAAAGATGCTTTCACAGCAGCCCTGGGTGTTCAGCACAATTTAGTCTCACCTGAGGGTTAAAAAAAAAAAAAAAGGAAAAAAAGGTTGGGAAATGCACTTAGGGCTTCTTAGAAAAAAAACAAAAACAAAAAACCAGGCCATGAAACTTAACATATTTTAATAGACCAGTGTTACAACAAAGAAGACAGAAAACAAAAAACAAAAAATGAGCACACTACTTTGCTGTGGGTGCATAAAACATCTTCAGGAGAGGCCTTATCTTCTAGTTAATGAATTAAGTGAATTATTCCTTTATCCTGTTGTATGTGTATATCAGAGGTCAGAGGAAAACCTGCAGGAGTTGATCTTCTCATTCTTTGTGTGTTTGGGAATTTGAACTCAGACGATCAGACTTGGTAACAAAGAAACAGTCATAAACAGACCCACACCCAAGTGACCATATTGTAACTCATTGATTTGGGCATGGTGACTACATCATCGGTGATTGGCCTGTTCCACAGACTAATGCTGAAGTAGTGCCATTTCTTGAGGATGATCCACCTAGGGTAAATGATGCATTGACCCCTTAGGATGTGTTCAGCATCCAGACAAGGTAAGAACAATCTTAAAAGTGTGGCCATATATGAGAGCTATGTCCAAACATCCATATGCACTACTGTAGTATATAGATATGCACACACACACATATATATATATATTACTGTAATATTCACAGCAGTCAAAATAGGGAATTAGTCCAGATGTCTGTCAACACAAGAATCCCTTAAAAAAAACATAATATAAACACACAGTAAAGTTTGATGCAGCTACAACGAAAAATAAAATTGTGTCATTTTCAGGAAAAATAGAGGCTGTTATATTCAGTGAGATAAGACAGAATCAGAAAGACAATAAATTAATTGAATATAATGTTTCAGAAACAGCCACATAGGTAGAATGGTTGTAATAAAGATGTTATCACTGATAATGGAAAGAGTATTTTATTTCTTTTCCTCATCCACAATGCTGTGAGTCCACCTGAAGTATTTATAAAGAAAAAATAATAATAAATAAACATTGAGTCACAGCTCATTACTTCATTTAAAGAAAGCTGTGAAGTTGATGCTGGCCCTTTCCAAGACTTAGAAGTTAGAAGTGAAGGTTTTGTGTAAAATACTGAACTTTACAAATGAAGTAGCTAGGGTATATGGGTGTGGATCAGTGTTAAAGCACGTGTCCACACACATAGGGCCTTAGGTTAAGTCTCTCTCTCATTCTCTCTTTCTCTCTCTCTCTCACACACACGCAGAATCATAACTATCTCAATTTTAAAAAATCAACATATAGGTAAAACAATAACAGCTAATTATCAGAAAACTTATGATCTAAAAAATTTTAAATATTAACCTTTGAGTAACATGGAATCCTTCCACAGAATACAAGAAACAGTTATTCGTTTGAAATTTATAACCCATAGTAATACATCAAGTTTGATGCATTGGGGGGCTGGAAGGGAGGCAGAGAATCTTGTCTGTTCCACAGAAACAGTCTTAGATTTGAAAAGTGGCTTAAAAGGGAAAAAGTTAATCATAGCCTGTGAACATCTGGCTTCACTCTAGGCAGTCAGGCTTTTCTGAAGCACAACTCTGATAAAACTAACCCAATGAGACATGGCCTAAAAGCGAAATCCAGCACACACTGGGAGATTAAAAAGCTGCCAGGCCAGGCAGCGTCTCTCACTCAGAGACCTGCAGCTTCAAATGAATGGCAGAAGTGAGACCAGAACTCTACTTCATACTGTTGGCTACAGCTAGCATCATTAATTAAATTGTGTGGGACTTTAAATTATGCAAACGAAATAAACACGTGGGCATGGTAGTGCATGCCTGTCATTCCCAGCGCCTGGGAGGCTGAGGCGGAGGATTGCAGTGGACTAAAGGCTAGCCTGATTTGCACAGGTAGAGCCAAACTAACCCGGGCTATGCAGTGAAACCTTGTCTCAAAGCAAACAATGAAGAAGGCATTAGAAACAACCTGCTACCCAGAAATCATGAGATATTCAATTCTATAAATAAAGTAAGTCTACTCCCCAAACGAGACTGCTATTTAAAACAAACACAGACAGAAGCAGAGGGTGTTCACAGGAAGGGTCCTGCCATTACTAGCAAAAGGCCTAGGCTGCAAAGTGACTAGATTCAGCAGGCAGGATTGGTTGCAGTTTATGGAAAATGAAACGCAGGATCCTAGGGTCCTTGGTCAAAAGTGATTTTTAATTTCAATGGTCAGAGAAAAGAGGACACTAAACCCAGAGCAAGGCCAATGGCCCTGAGTGACTGCTCTGTCACCAGGCAAACACTGATCACACACAAAAATAAAAGACTTTGCTGTCACACTTGCTGAGAGTGAAAAATCACACCCTCAGCCAGGCTGTCTGTGAGCACAGGGATGGACCACGTGAAGACTCTGGGGTGTGATATGCTTTTCACATGAGACTAAGTAGAAGAGAATATCTACTTACTGAGTCTAACTGTGCCTTTGCTTCTGAAAATGATAGCCTGCTGATACAAGGCTGTGATTTTCTGAATATATTTCCATTTCTGCTGCCAGCCTTGTGTTCCCTAGGCTGTTCAGAAAGAAAGCATTGTGGATGTGATTTTTTTTTAATTATGCTCCAGTAAGCTTTCAAACTTGGCCAATCAGAAGTAATGAATTTGCACATACACACACACACACAGACACACACACACACAGACACACACACACACACATCTTGCCTGCTTTAATTTTATCAGTTAATAAAGAGATTGAAACTATTCAGAATATTTAATATGAAGAACAAAAGAGCAGCAGCACATGAAAAATATATGAACTGGTTTCAACTCTGCTACTTCGTCCTGTCTTGTCTAAGCACTTTATCTGCATGTATATTTTCCAGGAGACAAATTTTTAAATCAGAATATTTGTGAATTGAAGCCCGTGTCCTGTCAGGTTGTGGATCAAAATTGCAGGTGAACTTTTCCTTCTTGATTTTTCTAAATTGTGAAAGGACTTGCAAAGGCAGAACCCTGGATGTTACATTTACTCCAAGCACAGAAAGAAAAAAATGGTAAAAAGATGTATATATATATATTTTTTTTCTGCCAAATACAGAATGTTCTTCTGTTAGATACCCTCAACACTGACAAGGCACATATTTTTGTTTTAAATGAATGAACAAAATGTAGCTTTAAACGCTACGTTTGAGTAGTCTTTGCTGTTTCTTACTATTCAAGGAACTCATTTCCAAAATCAATATCTATTCCTATTTAAGCTTCTTGGAAGAGAAGAATGAAATTGTATATGAGAAAATGTGGCTGGTAATGAACTCCACCAGGGGATTTTTTTATACTTTATCTTTGGCAGTCCACCCTGTGAAATAATAATGAGGTTGGAAGATGGTTGCTGACGATCCCTTGTTTTTTGTGCCAGGGAACCACCATCTCAGAGGGCAGAAACCACTAAGAAGGAGCAACTGCTGTAGAAGAGGAACAACCTCGTGAGTAATTTAGTGATAGGATGGTACAGGAGGGACTTCATCCAAATGCACGCCGAGTGAAGAGGAGGGGTGGCATATTGTAGAATTAGCAGCTGACCTTGTTGGAGTTGCAGGGAGAGAGTGAAGAGAAAGAGGCAGCAACATCCCTATATTTTGATTTGCCCTACATCTTATTATCTCCTTTTATGCTACAGATTGCCCTCTATTTAAAACATCTGAGCTTAGGATTTGTTGATTTTTCAATGATGCAAAAGCAATCCGCGTTCAATAGAAACCAGACTTCCGGTTTCGCGTTTTGACTTTCTACCATGTAAATGGCTTTTGAGACTGCACTCTCTTGCAATAATAAGCAGCAACAGTGAGCGGTGTCTTCCAGAAGGGGAGATGACAATTCAGTGTGGTGTGAGTTAAGCTCTGTGTTCAGTAGGCTAGGCGTACTGATATTTAGCAATTTCCTCTTGACGAGATTTAAAGTTGGGATCATACTATAGCGTCCTTGTAAAATGTTCCCCATGGTATCATGTGTCAGATTATGTGGTCTCCTGCTGGTGATGCTCTTTTGGGAGGCCTGGCTAGTAAGTCACTGATGTGGGCCTTTGACAGTTACAGCCAGTTCCTTCTCTGCTGCTTGTCTGCCCTCACAAAGTAACGGCCTCCAAGCTCCCAATGGCAGGATTGGAGCTACTCCTGTCACCATAAGGGACTGTATCCACCTGAACTGTGAGCCAACATGACCGTTCCTCATTTGTCTTACTTCTGCCAGGTCTTTGGCTACAGCAACAGGATAACTAATAAAGATGAGTTGACCAAGATGTAACTCCATTCAAACTCAAAGAGGTTTTAGGCTTTAAAATATTCTCTGTCTTGGATATTTTCCTTAGTGCCTGGTTTCATGCTTTTATGTTTCTCCTGTGCCATTTCTGATTTTCAGCAAGTGAAATTTCTCTGAACTTACTTGGCCATCTTCCAACACATTCTGAGAGTCATTTCTATTCTTTTAACCAGGTTTTCCCCCTACTGTTGATCTTCCTGGCTTGTCCCCTGCAATATTGTAAAGGCCTTGATTGTCATGATTGTAATCTTTCCCCCTTCTCATATGTCACTTGGATAACTTCTAGATAAATCTTTGGCAATGTTGCTCCTGTGGCTTACAAGATTAGGTTGAATCTGAGGCAAGAAGGCTTGTATAATACAGTGTCCACTCATTCTTAACACTGCTCCTAGCGCAGCAAAAGCTAGCACCAGCGCTCAGCAATATGGATGTTATATTCAGTCATTCCCCTTAGATTCAGAGACCTGGATACAAATGAAAAACTTTATGGAGATTCATGGAGTTTAAGGGTCATAGCTTGTTTATCTCCAACTCAATCCTAGTTGAAGAAAAACATTCCTCAGGTTTGTGGGGAGAAGGTGTGCTGTACCCAAGGATACAAGTGAAGTCTTATCTAAGACCTGGTACTCAGGAAAAAGAGATAAAACAAGCTACTTGGATTAGTACCAATGTTATGAAAAAGTGAAAGCAACATTACAAAGAAATCCTAAGGCTCATATGTGATCCATCCTCGGTCAACAAGTCAGCATTTCATTGATACTCAGAGTCAAAGCCTCTGCCAACCAACCATGTTTTTGATACCACAGAGGAATATAATGCAGATTCCTCTTCCTTAATTTAAGGATCCAGATTCTGGACAAATTCCTTTCCATCAAAGTCCAGTAAAAAGTAATACCATGGCAGTCCCCAGTAGGTACTTAAATCATTTTCCCTAGTGACATCAAGATAATTCAGTGATGAAGAGTATAACACAAAATGAGAAATCACGTGACTCTCAGGAAGATCTCTGCCTTCTCAAAAGCACCTGTTTAGTACAGTGCTAACAGTAAGGCCGAGCAAAAGAATGCCGACATTCTGAATGGTCGTAACAAATTATGGAGCCATTACTACGTTCACAGAATAGAACAAAATGTTTCCTTTTATTAATCAGTTTCTTTGCCAGATTCTCATAGTATCTTAGTTAGTGTTCTTTTGGGATGAAGAGACACCATGACCACAGCAACTTTTATAAAAGGAAGCACTTAATTGGAGCTTCTTATAGTTTCAGAGGTTGGGTCCACTGTCATCATGGCAGGAAGCATGGTGGCATGCAAGTAAACATGGCGTTGGAGAAGTAGCTGAGAAAGCTACAGACAGAACCACAGGCAGCAGGAAAAGAGAGACTGGGACTGGCTTGGGCTTTTGAAATCCCAAAATCTGGGCTGGAGAGATGGCTCAGAGGTCAAAAGCACTGACTGCTCCTCCAGAGGTCCTGACTTCAATTCCCAGCAACTGCATGGTGGCTCACAGCCATCTGTGATGAGACCTGGTGCCTTCTTCTGGCAAGCAGGTGTACATGCAGACACAACGCTGTATGCATAATAAATAATTTTTTTTTTTAAGAAAAGAAATCCCCAAATCCACTCCCAGTGACAAACTTCCTCCGAGGCCACACCTCCTAATCCTTCTCAAGTGGTGTCACTTCCTGATGACGAAGCATTCAATTAAATGAGTCTATGGAAGCCATTTTTATTCCAGCCACCACACGTTGCAAAGCTGTTGACGGCATTTTCTGAATAAACCAAGCCATGGTGTGCTTCCCAGCAACATGGTGGCCTCATACCATGAGAGACTTCATTCAAAGACTGGTCTTCTAACAATTTTGTCTTTCTTAATATCTTAAGAAATTTACAGACCCTGTGAAGGGAAGCACTATGCTGAAACCCCCTCCAGCGTTCCTGGAGAAGGAGTCTATGAAAGACATACCGTGTGGTCACACTGAACATCTATTTCACAAGCATCATGATAGAATTCTATTTTATTTCCTAAACCAGTAAATTCCTTACTTTCTTCCAATGGGGAAAAAAAAATCAGTAAAGTGAAAGCATTAAACAGAGCTGTAGTTCTTGAGGGCAACGTCATAGCTGTCGAGAAGGCGTCCTAACTGGGGTGACACCCATCTTGACATGAAGGCACTCCTTCAGAACGGGAATGCTGATTCAACACATGCACACACACAGGTCCCACTGATGGTTTTGGCGAGACATCACAAGGACCTTGTTTTCATCACTTCAGTCTCTTTAAAATGAACAAAAAAGCTCATGCAAATGAGGTGGCCCAAGTCCTAGGCCTGACAAAAGAGTAAAACATTCCTTTGCTAGGTTTTTAATGCAGTCTGAAACCATTGCTGACATCCTTCTCTGTGTGTGCATACACACTACCTTCAGGAAATCCAGCTCCTTTAATCTTCTTCCCCTCCCTCTCTCCCCCTCCACCTTCTGGAGTTGGCATATCTTCCAGGCCTGCAAGTGAGTGAGCTCTTTCAAATGAAGGTGCTGACTTTTGCATTTGTTTCATAGTCATATATCCAACAGCCCCACGGTTTTGGAAAGCAAAACTGTCAAAATGCCTAAGCACAAAAATCACAAGATGATCCAGACAGAGCGGTGCATGCCTTTGATCCCAGGACTTGGAAGGCAGAGGCAGGGGGGTCTCTTTGAGTTCAAGGCCAGCCTGGTCTACAGAGTTAGTTCCAGGGCAGCCAGAGCTACATAATGAGTCTATGTCTCAAAAACAGCAAAAGAGAAATCACAAGATCCACTTGGGGTTCTTTTTATCATGTTTTCCTTTTGCTATCTGGAATACTTTTAAATCAAATTCGATCAGTGCTGATGTTTGTTCCCAATAATTTACATATGTTGAGTGTGTCCTCAAGACTCTCCCTGGCATTTTAAGTGGGTGCTGGTGATTCAAACTCAAGGCCTCATGCTTGCATAGCAAATGTTATTGCCCACTGAGCCATCTCCCAGCCTCATATTTTAATTTATTTTTTTTATCTGACACAAAAACCATGAGAGTGATATTCATATATAGGTTATCATATGTTATTTTGAGATGAATTTAGGTTTTAAAAGTGTGACCAAAAGCAATTTTAGGGAGTAAGATTTTGTTTCCACAACAAGCCCTTTGAAACATGTTTACTGTAATCTTACTCTCTTAGTTACCCTGGAGGAGAATAAAATGCACAGTGTTTTTTTATGGCTGCGTTTTGAACAGCTAATTCTATGGAATTTAAAAGTCAGTAGATACAGGAGGTGCAAGAATGAAACTCCAGAATGTGCTAATATGAAAATAGAATGAGTGAAAAGTTATCTAGAGGCTACAGCTTAGTGGGTAAAACACTTGTAGCTCAGGTATTAGAAGGACCAGTCTTCCGATCCTCCAAACCCAAACAAGAGCTGTGTTGGCCTGGCAGCCTGCCAGCTTTTCCAGTGTATAGGAAGAGGGGGAGCCCCTGCAGCAAGCTGAGGAGTCAGGCTAGCTGAAATGGAAAGCTCTGGGTCTGTTGAGAGATCCCATCTCAGCATCTAAGGTGGAGAGGGAACAGGGAGAAACCCAACATCCGTCTCAACCCTCTACATATATAAGCACATATGTGGACCTGCACACACATACACAAGCATACACATATGAACAGGCATACACCACACACACACACACATATGGCATAATAGGCAGATTCTGGGGACCACCTTTGACCAGACTGAGGTATCAAATGGCCCTGTTTGCCTTGTGACTCCAAGTTTTAGTCCCTGAACACATCTGCTTGAGGGCCCAATGGTGATCCTTCAGCTCGGACAGAGGTGATGGCGATCACTCTTTTGGAGGTTGTCCAAATGCCTGCCTGGTAGATCCTCCCACAGTAACTGACTTCCTCTATTCTCTCAAATCCTGGGCGGGCAATTTGCTCAGCAGCTGCAGGCCAAGATAGTTTGCCTAGATCTAGCAATCTGTTTGTTCTGGGATATTTTTATGTGGTAAAAGTTCAATAATTAAACACTAACTGTATGGGCTATTTCTCAAGGGGGAAGAAGGCCTCCAAGAGTTTCTGGAAAGTATGAGAAAGAGAATTGATAGAACTCTGATCGCTGAGGTACCTAAGAACATGAAATCCACTGATACTAAGAGTACTGAGCAGAACAGAGAGGTGAAGTCCACTCAGCAGCAGACTGAGATAGGAAGACTTAGGTCCTCAGCGTGATGGGGCAGCGGGGTAAATACACCGATACCAGCACTGGTCCATTTGCCCTAAGAGGTTTAGGTAACAAGTTACAATTTGAAATAAGTAAATGGTTTGGGTGGTGGTGGTAAGGGCGGGGGGGGGTAGAGAAAAAGACTTAGAAAAGCTATGTTTACTTTATAATACTGCTATGCCTCAGAATACTGCGGTGAGCAGGGCGGCCTCAGTGTTCCTTCAACAAGGCTGTTGAGGGGACCTTTGCCTATACTGATAGGCACAGAGAACCCTGTGGAACGACGTCTCCACTCTGGTTCTAAGGGTCATCAGAAGGAAGGAGACAAGCAGGTAACGTGGGTGTGAATATAGCCAAAGGACACTATATGTGAGTATGAAATATAATGGAACCCACTATTTTATACAATTACCATCGAGTTCATTTGAAAAAGAAAAGAAAATAGGTCAGTGTCAAATGGGCCCTTGGAGACAGGTTTTGCATGAAGAGCAGACACACAGCCCTATCTGTGGTAGGAAGAACCACTCCAGGGCTGACATGGCATGGGGAGGTTTTGTAACCCACTTCAGAGCCAACACGCTGAGGTTAGGCAAGACAGAGCGATGAGAGGAAATATTTAGCACCCTAAGACCACATAATTGAAAGTTCTAAAATGTGGTCTCCCCAGAAAATTTAATAAACACAAAAGTGCAGCTTTCCCTAGCTGTAATAATGACTTGCAAAAATTCTCGGTTGCATTTTTATAAAAAAAAAAAAAAATTCCAGTGTTGTTTTCAAGGACTATTTTCAATGAAGGCTTCTGTTTAATTATTTTTAAAATCCGTTTGGCAGATTCAATAATTGAGGCATGAAACAATTGAACCTTTGACCTATATGTGCTGTTAAATAAATAACGTAAATATCTCAAGCCCCAGCTTCCCACCACGACTACGCTGCCTCTATGGCCCCCGTCAACTCTTGCCTAACAGCTTTGAAGGATTTCTTTCTGATCCTGGGATATACAACCATAATAGTTGTGGGACATTGAGCAAGCCATAAAATCATTCGGTGCTTTATTTAATTATATAACATGAGGACAATAGTTGTTTTAATACTCTGTGATGATTAAATGAATTATTTTAAATGTACAAGATGTTGGGCAAGAGTGACTATTACGCACTCACTAGGCATTCACTTATTCATTTCCATGCTCGTTCATTCATTCATTCACTCTGTAAGTAATTCACTCCCAAGTGCTTCCATAAGTTCGAGAATTTATAACTTTGACTGCATTCCTATAACTATGGCACTTCCTATAGCAAGTTCGTTAGCAAGAACTTCTGTGTCAGCACTGTTACTGTTGCTTCCGGCTGTTTGTTTTATCCTGTTCCCACTCTTATGCTAAAACCATGTCTGTCAGCACTGACACTGATGATGCACGGGACGGGCTGATTCTTGTGAACATGTTCTATTCATTATAGAGTTTCACAGCATTGCTGGATCCTAGACATGCCACTGTCTGTCACCCACTCCCAAGCACTGCTGACTTTGCCCGACAAGAATTAGAGTTGGCTCTCCTCTGTTCTAGGTGACCGCTGCTTTAGACCATCACTCTGTCACCACTGAATTACTGAAATTAGCCTCACCATGCTGCCTTTTCTTCCTTTTTTTTTCTCTCCAATTGCCACATATATATTATGGGTGTCTTCATATTCCAGGTTCCTTCTAAGTACAGCTTATGACTCTACCTGGTCTCAGCATCCCATTGAGAGCTGCATTTCCCAATATGTTTAACGGACAAGACCTTGCATCCCACCAGAGTGATTTGTCTTAGCTGAGACAAGGATTCAAACCAGGGCCTTACTCAATTTTCAACCCAACTGCTTGAAATCAATAAGCAACCGTTACGAAGTACGTTTATACTAAAAATTGAGTTTTTCACTAATGAATTCCCACCCCCTGGTTGGTCTACTGGAATGGTAGTCACCTCCGTTTCTCAACTCCACCACCACTTCTCCCTACACAGTTCATACTTTCTGTGAGTCTGCCTCCTTCTCTTTATTCTCTCAGTTGTGCATGTGGGAAGCGTGTGCGTGTATTCATGTGGGAGTGGGTGTGTGAACACTTACAGGGAGGCCAGAGGTTGACAATGGATGTCTTCCTTGATCTCTCTTCATCATTGTTTTGGAGGGACAGGATCTCTACTGGAACGTGTAGCCGACTGATCTGAGGAGGCTGAATGGCCAGTGAGGTCCAAGGATCCACCTGCCCCACCAGCCCTTGAACCGAAAGCACGGAGGTTATAGAGATACATTCTCACAACCAACTTTTTAACGGATTCAAGAGATCCAAACTCCAGTCCTCGTGCTTATATGGGAGGCACCTCACCAACGGAGCCATTTCCTGACCCCACATCTGTGTTCCTTCTGCGATTTTCCTCATGTTTCTTCCCTGCCTCGGAACCTACTCTTATCTAAATGCTCTCTATGCTCTTCTGTGATGCTTCCATCTTTGTAACGAGCACTTCCTGTTCTTTCCGTTACTATCTACATCTATTGACACTACATCCCTCATCACAGCTCAACTGTTGTGTTATGTATCTCCCTTCTTGGTCCAACTGATATTAGATCTATCATTTAAATAGTTGTGTGACCTTGGCAAAGTCATGGAATAATTCTATACATCAATTTCTTTGATTTGTAAAATGGAGACAGTAACATAGACACTTGTTTATACTTCCCCAGTTTAACATGACAGTCTCTATTGTGGAGCAGAGATTGTTGCCCACCGAATGCCTTGGCTGCACAGTCATGACAATGAAGTAGCAAATAAAATAATAATAAAGTAAAAATTACAATGAGATCTATATCTATGGTAATAGTAGTGAAGTTATTCATATTCCCTTATAAAGGGCATGGGAAAGGTAACTTTGCTTCTAATATAGTGGAGGAATCATCAGGTTTTGATGGGTTCGCAATGTTGTTTAAGGAAGTTGGCAAAATAATAGCTATTGCTGCTGGGTGATCTCCTGTCTTGCTTGAAGAGGGAGTTTTCTGGTTTTGTCTTGCAGTCTTCATATATTCATTTTAAAACAGATTGGGAGTAAAGCTGAAAATTCAGAAGGTCCCCTCAGTTCTCTGGTGTTAGAAAGGATTGCAGAGTTGGCTATGCATCTAGAGAGTTTGCAAATAGAGACTGAGGTGCTTGGAAAGCAAAAGGAAACAGTGGCTTTCAGGAGCATAGCGCTGATATCGTTGGACAAGCTGTAGCTAGAAATCCCCCAAGTGAAAATGCCTGGCTAGCTCATTTGGCAGAGCAGGAGACTCTTACTCTCAGGGTCATGGGTAGGGCCCACACTGGGCACCACCTGTAGGCTTAGAATTTTCACCAAACCTATTTTATTTACGGTTCACAAATGCTTATACTTCCCTTCCACCCACTGCCTTCACACAAGCCAGCCTCCAACAAAACATCACATGCCCTCTCATAAGACAGCTTCTAGCAAAACACCACACGACTCAACTGAGTCTTCAAAGGAACCAGAAACTTGAACTTTACTGTACCCCTACCTGAGATTCCTATGGGACCCACATGAAGACTAAGCTGCTTGTTAGCTGCATGTGTAGAGGGCCTAAGTCCAGCCCAGCATGTCCTTGGTTGGTGCTTTAGTCTTCCTAAGCTCCCCTGAGCCCAGGTTCCTTGACTGTTGATCTTGTGGAGTTCTTGTTCCCTTTGGGTCCTTCTATTCTTTCCCCCAATTCTTCCGCAAGGCTTCCTGTGCTTGGCTCTCAGCTACCCTTGGTCTTTGCAAGTATTAGAGTTTGCAAAGGCTGATGGAGGGTGAGTCTCCAGTGATGTAATGTTCATGAATCAACACCTAGGTGGGGTGGGAACTTGGTTATAAACCTGCTTTTGAGTAACATTTGCTAAGTGACATTTCTCCCAATAAACTCACTGGTTTCCCATGCTGGACTTGGGTGGAATCATTGCTTTATTAGTAGTTGTGATTAACAGACACCTCCCTCACATCTACCAAGGAAAAGCTGATCAATAAGTACACAGTGGGATGTTGGGCAGAGGTGAATGCTATACATGTCATAGGCACTTTTTACTGACTTTTAAAATTTTAGACTATTCCTGACATGTAGTAAATTCAAAAATCACCAACTAAATAATTAAACATTTCACTGTACCTTCTAGAGTAATTTCTTAACTGAAAATTAAATATGCTGAAATTAGCTGAGACTACTAACAGTGGGGGTCATGGATACTGAAGAGAACACCCCCTAGCTAGACAAAACTTCTAGTGGAAGGAATGGAACAGTAACCCACCCACAAAAATTTTGACCCCAAATTTACCCTGCCTACAAGATGTGCAGGGATAAAGACAGAGCAGAGATTGAGGGAATGTCCAACCAATGCCTGAACCAACCTGAGACCCACCCCATGGAAGAGAGCCAGTCCCTGACACAAACTGGAGCCTAGCATAGCTCTCCTCAGAGAGACTCCACCCAGAAGCTGTTCAAAAAAGATGCTGAGACTCACAGCCAAACATTAGGCCAAGCACAGGGAGCCTTGTGGAAGAACTGGGGGGAAGAATAGAAGGACCCAAAGGGAAAAGAACTCAACAAGAAGATCATCAGTCAAGTTATTTGACAAGAGTAAAATAACCTGGGTCTAGAGGAGCTTATGAAAACTGAAGCACCAACCAAGGACCATGCATAGACTGGACCTAGGCCCCCTACACATATGTGGCTAATGAGCAGCTTAGTCTTCATGTGGGTTCCATAGTAAAGGGAGCAGGAGCTATCTCAGACATGGACTCTGTGGCTTATTTTTCAATTATGATCCCCCCTTTCCTGGCCTCAGAGGAAGAGGATGCTCTCAGTCTTGATGCAATTTGATGTGCTGGGGTGAGTTGGTGGGTTCCACTTTCTGAAGAGTAGGAGATTGGGGATGGGAGGGAGGGAGGGAGGACCAGGAGAAGAGGAGGGAGGTAGCTATGACTGAGATGTAAAGTGAATAAATAAAATAAAAATATTAAATAATAAATAAATATGCTGAGGTTTAATGCATGTTCTTATTGATAAGACAAAGCTGCTTAGATCATCTAAGAGTCACTGTTATATAAGACCTATAATAATGAAGACTGCCATTTCTTCAGTACTAGTGAATCAGGGCAGAGTCAAGAATCTTTCAATGCTGTCTTTGATGGATTAGAACCAAAGCCTGTGATCTCCATGCTGTTCCCATGGAGGACCATCAAACACAGGTCTAGGCAACCTTTTCCTTCACTGACCTTATAATGTTTTCATCCTTCCTACTTATTTCCTAAGAACTGCTTTTCTCTTTTTGATTTCTTTGCCCCTCTTGCTTCACATTTTAATTTTTTGTGAGCTGTGAAGCTCTGCTGGATTAGGTTGAAGTCTGACATCTCTAAAGAGCTATTTGTTTGTGTGTCGTCTAAGATGGTGGACTCCCTTTTCTCAATGAGGTTCTAAAAGTCTCTCTCTCTCTCTCTCTCTCCCGCTCTCTCTCTCTCTCTCACACACACACACACACACACACACACCATCTGGATACATAAGATCTTGTAAGGATTGTCACATAGCCCTTAGGACAGATTACAGACCAGACACTTTCCTGATTCAAAAAAAAAAAAAAAAAAAAGGTCCAGCAAACATCTGAGAATTCCTAGAAATGCCCCACCCTGCTAAGGAGATCTTAGTTTTGAGCAGTGATCTTCAATTGTATTTGGGGATTCTCTCACCCACAGGATAACTAAGTACTGTGTTCTTCTGGTGGTAGGACCATGCTATTGTAGGGAAAATGAGGCACTGTACCATTACATGGTACAGCAAATCAGGTATCCCTGATGCCATTGAATCAAACACAGTCACCCTCAAAATCTCTCTCACTGCCCAAGGTTTATAAATCATGGATTTTAAATAAACATGCTGGCTGGCTTAGTGATGTGTGATACCAGCTTTCCACAATGGCTTCCTGAAATTTGTCATTTATGTCCTGCTGGGCTACTCACACCTCTGTGCTTAGCACTGCAGCCTAACCAAGAGCTGTAACACTTTGGTATCATCATTGGCTTTGGAACAAGGGGATTTCCAACAGCCAACAGCGATCTCATTCTAAAAGAGCTAAACTGTAACACTCCTTGGAATAGTCTTTCCATACCCCAGCATAGTGTATGAGCCTTGCCCTAATACACTCTAGGCACTCATGAGATAAACAGAACCCTTGTTCTCAGTTCAGAAGCCGAGTTCTAGACCCCTGCAGAAATCCAGGCCTCTGCAGATTGAAGAAAGACAGTGTGCCCTTTTCAATAACTTGGAGTCACAAAGTATTAGAACAATATATTAAAGAAGCAAATAATTCACAGCTCCAAATTTTTTAAAAAATGTAAGGATGTTACAATGAACATTCAACTACTTAGCAAATGACTTGGAGGAGTCATGACTTGATGGCACAATAGGCCTCGTCCACCAGACAAAAATACTTTTTATTTATGTTATAATTTAAATTTCTAAATTTAAATTTCAATTAATAATTTATAATTTAAATTTTCTAAATTTCACCTTGAAGGTCACTTGTACAAATATCCCTAGTAAGTATTGTTTTCCAATATGTGTTAAACTCTCCATTGAAACAGCATAGACAACTTTTTAAAAACAGCCATATTTAAATGCAAATCTCAGCATTTAAGTATTTTTTTTTAGGTATCTTCCTTTTTTTTTAATTTTAATTTTTATTTTTATCTCAGTCACAGGTTAGGTACTTTGAATCCC
>CM053745.1:48681603-48754618 GCA_028658305.1 Pachyuromys duprasi | reverse complement strand
AAAAAAAAAGAAAGTCAAGAAAAATTATAAAGACAGCCAGAGAGTTTAAAGAAATGGAAAAGCACTGGGTATATACCATACCAATGCTGTGTGGTATGAAGAGGCCTAGAGATGAGGCAGAAGACACACAAGATATACAATTACTTCTGTGACAATGACCATGGACAGTGGTTTAAAGCCAATGTGCTGCTCGACATGACCAAAAAGTCCTGTGCCATCTTCTAGTTCTGAAGGTCAGAGGATCGAGTAGAGTCATTTTCAAGGTCTCCATGATGCTCCACTCTCTGTAGCTGAGGGTCATCTCTCTCCTCAATACTCTGTCTTCTTTGCCTTAGAGGAGTGACTACCAATGCTGCTTCTACCATCACATTTGCTTGTGGATTCTACATGTAGTTGAATGTCCGTGTAGGTAGAGTATAACATTTAGAAAGGGGGACAAAAAAGAACGATAGAATGAATTAGAATTCATTCATTCATATATGTTTTAACTGTGGGACTGTTTTGCCTGTATGTAAACAAACCATGTGTGTACAATGCATGCACAGTACAGAAGAAGGTATTGGATCCCTGGAGTTACCGAAACAAATGGTTGTAAGCCTTCGCATGGGTATTGAGAAGAGAGCCTGAGTATTCCACAAGAGTAGTAATTGGTCTTAACCACTGAGCAATAGCTTGAGCCTCAAGATCTAAACTGTATATTATGTTTTTCATTGAATATTCCTGAAGGCTGTCATCAGAAACCTGTTATTGTACTATCTTTTCACTATTCCCAGTTAGAGGAAATCCCACATACCATTAAAAAAAGTTTACTGGTTACATTTCCTGCTCTTTATACAGCTCATGAACTTTTTTTTTAAAAAAAGAACATTTATTTAGCAATAGTGCTACATTTTAGAATTTGTAACACAGTAAAAAAAATAAAAATTTCTCAGCGTTTTCAAATTCTTGGTATGTTACTCTTTGAGATTCAGGGACAATAAATAAGTATATTCAGAGTTTTCAAAAGTATGACTACTTTAAACATGTTTTTAACAATATTTATACTCTATTACTATAATAGCTAAAAATTCATATTTAAAGAATGACATACACAAAGTTTAATAGATACCCACACTCTTGGTGAAAGGAGGAAGCATAAAAATAAGGCCTGCCAATATGAAATATGTCTCAATCTAGGTGTGACAAAGCATCAAGTGTGAACACAGACTAAGTGCCTGGATGCTGGAAGGTTTCTGAAGGTGAAGCAAGTTGTCATAGGGAGTCACCCAGGATGAGGTTAGACCTGAGGGTGGAGAGAATGACTGCTAGCCAGGGGTTAAAGTCCTCTGAGAGATTTTCTGACCCTATCACAAAGAGATATACACAAAGCAGAGTCTTAGAAGCTGTCTACAAAGGGAGAAAACATTTAGGCAATTGCCAAAATGATTCAATTAAAAATCCTCAAATGACCCTTTAGGAAAAGAGGACTTTTCCTGAATTCATCTCAATGTGTTTACTTGAAAATTTACAGCTCATTTTTTTCCTGCCCAAATCTTTAATAACTAGCAGACTGCCTCTAGTCTGCCTGGCCTTCAGACCTGTGGATAGGTTGACATTGGAACTACTACCAAGACAACTGAACCAGAGAGTGCCACCAACTTTTTCTTTGCTGGATTGGTCCAACCACAAAGAAAGGGAAGCAAGGAAAAGAGCTTGCATTGGGGAATGTTCAACATTATCAAAAGCATCCTTGTCCAACTCTGCATTTTGCTCTCTGAGCTGTGGGGACATGGCTTGCTCATATTGGCCCCACAGCCCATGATTCAGCCCTGTCATAAAAGAATACTCTTAAAAGCAAGTATAACTCATGCCTTGTTTAATGTATTCTGTAATGCAAGATAAATGTGTGCCTTCCTTGCCCTCCAGAAGCTACAGTTGTGTGCATACTGCTATTTGAAGTCATATCATAGATTAAACCATCTAGTTTAAACTTCTACTCAATAGGAACAAAGGGCAAGTGAATTAGTAGAACTTTTAAGTGGTGGTAAAGCCAAAAAGTATTAAGAAATAACCTACCAAAGTATTGGCAATAGTCTTCTTCCAATTCCTGCAAGTATAATAATTACTTCCAGATCAGCTGCAATGCTTTAGCTAGAGAAAAGCCTAAAGCATTGGTGAGGGTACTCACAGTATCATTTGGATCATATACAGCACAGGTGGCACATTCATAAACTAATATCTTCTCAACTGTGAACGCCCTTTGAAGTGGTTCATGATTCTTACAGGAAAGAGAGGCTCAGCTTGCTCAAAGATGGATGATAAATACAGCTCTTGTCCTTATATTGTCTGGGCCCTGTGGATAGCACAGCATGTGCCCAGGTAAACTACTGTGTCCTTTATACAGACTTCTGGGCCAGAAACAGTTATGATTTGCAGGAAAAGTTAGAAAAATTCTCCTGGAGATGATGACACTGAAGCAGACTTAGAAGTCACTGCAGAATTTCCTCAGGAAATTGAGGGAAGGTGAACAACTAGGCATGAGCAATGCCCAACGTTACCTTCCCAGCCTAGTATCATGCTATCTCGCTTTCTGCCTTGTGAAGAAATATTCATGTTTACTAAATGTTGAGCAATAATTAATTGAATATTTTTGAAGCAGGATGAATAATAATCAAATATTTTTGAAATAGGACAAAACTCAATAGTGTATTATTCAGAAATTCAATGGTGAACACAGAAATCCAATAGAATCAATGTTGAGCATAGTTTCTATCTCAGGAGGAAGCCGCATGAAACACATCAGGGTATATTTGGTGAATGAATGAGTCCACAGGCAAATCAGCGCTACATTTAAAAGAAAAAAATTAACAAGAGCTAGTGCCAAAGTTCAACATTGGAGTAGTATCTGCTATTGCTTGTGGTAATACTGTTTTATTTTCCTTATTGTTCCATTGTATGCCCTAGTAACTAAAGAAGACATAACTTGGTTAAGAGTAGCCTCTATTGTTCTATCTCATTGCACAAACATTCTGTGCTTGCTTAGGCTATTTTTGAAATTGCAAATTAGTCATTGACCTTGGGTGGGGACTCCAGGCCCACAGTGAGCAATTGCTTATTGGAAGGGCTAGTCAAGGCAGAGTCATACTCCCCCATGAAACCTCTGCTGTCTCACAGGCAAAATCAGGATTTGATGCTTTTAGTTTATAGAACAAAGTGACAAACAGACATATAAGACAATAGGAACAAAAATGTCTCTAAATGATTCAGGATATTGATTCTGAGAAAACCCAAACTTCTTCACTGCTCAACCACAGAAGCTAAGTCTCATGGGGTTTCATAGACTTTATGGGCAATGTAGTCATTTTAAGGGGGCAAACTGATTTGTACTTCTCTGTCCAGTATGCAAGAAGCTGAGAACAAATATACCCAAACTTCCCCCACCCCCTAAAAATCTGAAATTGTTCTTAGAATCAGATAATCCAAACCACAAGGAGCAATGCTTCCTATCACCCTCCTGCAAGTTGGAGAAAAAGGTGGACATATACAGAGAATACTGCCTTGCCAGGAAAGAAAGCCATGAGCAGAGAAATCCAGAGTCAGTATGAGGTTATGAAAACTTGAGCAGTAACTGAAGCCATTCTAGAGGATGCATGTAGACAAGTCTGAGAGGTAACAGGCAGGAAACTTTCCTATGGGGACCCTCACAGCTCTGCACAACTTTACCCCCAGATGTTCTGTCAGGTCTTCACAGTGAATATCAGAAAAGCTCTCTTTGTCCTTCCATCAAGAGGAGGGCAAATGACCATGCTGAAGCCCTCTCGAATCTACTGTTCCTAATGAGGTCTGGCCTCTAGAGAAACTATCTTTCCATAGGGTAATTTGTTGGGGGTTTCCAAGCCACAGAATTGGGAGAATGGAAATATATAGCTCCAGGGGACTGGAGCCTTCCATGTGAAATAGAGGAAATACCCAACTCCAGCCCCTCCAGCCATTCTGTCTCATCTCAGGGTGAGGTAGCTAGAGACGCATGGGTGCCTCTGATAGCAGGTAGGAGCAGATAAATACTGGGGTAAATCACAGAACCAGACGATGACCCCCTACACGCCTATTATCATTCTGAAGCCTATTAATAAAGGCTCGGGGGTGGCAGAAGTTTGAAGAGACTCAGCACATAAGAACAGGTAAGACGATGTAAACATTCATGGAAATCCCAGGTGAAACATCGAAAAGAAGTTGCTGGAAATCAAAACCCACCACCAAAAAGGAACAATGTCTTTGGTGGGCTTGGAAGTTGATCTAACAGAGCTGGGGAAAGAGTCTCTGAGCTTGACCGGTTAGTAGAAATGTCTAAAACTGAAAGAGAAAATAAGGCTTAAAAATATTAGGAGAATCCCTGCAACATCCAAGAACTGCATCACAATGAAAGTTACCAAAAGGAGAGGAAAAGAGCAAAAGACAAAAGAAGCGCTTCCCTAGAGTCATTGTTTGCGTGAATATCTCACCTGAGAAGCCACGCTTTGTCAGTGGTGAAAGTTTAAATCCTGCTGGTAGTTAGGTCCTACTCAAACACCGCGCCTCTTTACAAAGGAAAAGTAACTTAGCTCACTTCTGAGAGTTGACATCAGCACTGCCGTAGGCTGCAGTGGGCTCCGTGAGTTTCATGTCTCCTCCTAATAAGTTACCTGAGGGACAATGACACCTTTCTGACTCTCCTAGTACTGTCTGTAGTTTGAAGGGCATCCGAAGGAGAGAGAGTTTCTGGGTTTAGATGGCAAGCACTTACAACAAAGCTATTTCCTGTATGCTGCAATACCAGCTTTTGATTTATAATTTGCCTTTGAATTTTCTATTACATTTATTTATGTGTGTGCACACACTAGCACAGCATGTGGAGTTTAGGAGACAATTTATAGGGGTCAATTCTCTTCCTCCACCATGTGAGTACCAGGGTAGAGCTCAGATAGGCAGCCGGGGTTGGCAGCAAGATCCATTACATGCTGAGCTATCCTGCCAGCTCCACAGTTTGTCTTTTACTAACCAAATATTCCAGTTAACAGTTAACTATGTCAGGAAAATTCCAATTTTTTCTCCATTCCCCCTTTGTTCATAATCTTCTGTGCTTTTGTATAAGTTATCAACTGCAATGAAGTAATCACATCATTTGGGGGGGGGATGAGATTAATTTATTATCTTACAGAAGTTGGAGTTATGTGTTAGTGGGAAAATGTCAGTATATCCTAAATTTACTTATAGTATGAGTCACATTTAATGAAAGGCTATGCATTTAATGCAGGAACTTTTCACACTTGCTACAGCTACTCTCATCAGGAGGAAGACTCAGTCAAAACTGCATGGGAATGTTTGAACGTTCTGAATGTTGCTGTTACTACCTAGATATAAAAGAATTAGGGATGAAACAAATAATCACAATTATTCAAAGAAACTCTATCCTTCATGCCTCAAATACTTCATGCCTGCAGGGCAAGCCCTTCACCAGCTCACCTATCTCTCTAGACCATGTCCCAGTTCATAAACATTAGGAGCACAAAATATTTTCAGAGAACTCATGAAAGGAAAGCTGTAGACATGTTTTTCAGATCTTTATAGTTTTGGTTATCAGTGTTATACAAATCATAGTCATTTCATTTCATTTTAGTTTTAAATGTGGCAGATGTTACATATATATTTGTGTTTTTAAATAGAGACTTACTTGTTCTTTATTCTTTTTCTATTCAAATGTCATCTTTAAGACAATATTTTAAATGGTCACATTTTATGATGGACTTAGGCAGCTGGTGCCTTCATTAAGCAGTCTCAAATATTCATGCATTTGTCTGGTTTGAAATGGAAACAAAGTTTTGAACCTTGCCGTATGCTATGTTCCACGTAGTGTTAAGGAACATAACATCAGCAGAACTCTTACATTGGTGTGAAACCACAGTAGGATTAAGCAGCTGCCTAGAGCCGCAGGTTTCCAGTGCTCCAGACTGAAAGGTCAATAAATAAATCCTGCTGGAATAAGTCAGAAATACGGTGCTGGTTAATTTAGGCTTCCTTGTTCAGCTTAAATAACTAGAGAAATAGCATGTGCCTTGAGTGGAAGTGGGTTTTCTTAAGCCCTTTCTGTATGTTCCTATCCAAGAGTACCGCACTCTGTGCAGTAAGGGTGTGAAGTTGGCAACCTCAGCAGAGTTCTTGAAACCAAGTAAATGCATCATGACAAGAAGGCATATTGGTTACTTTATTCACATTAGTGACAAGCAGCTTCAAGAAGAAAGGCTTATCTTGGCTCACAGTTTGAGGGCACAGTGTACAGTGGCTAGGAGGCATGGAGATGCTAGTATACTGAATCCTTCAATTAGGAAGCAGAAAGAGATAAATGTTGCTGTTAGGCTTCTCCCCTCCTCTTTTTTTTTAAATTAATTTTTTATTGTTTTTCTTTTATTTACTTATTTACATTTTTAAAATTTTTATTAATTACACTTTATTCTCTTTGTATCACCCCATAAACCTCTCCCTCTTCCCCTCCCAATCCCACTTTCCCTCCCCCTTCTCCACACATGCCCCTCCCCAAGTCCACGGATAGGGAAGGTCTTCCTTTCCTTCCTTTTGATCCTAGTCTATCAGCTCTCATCAGGAGTGGTTGCATTGTCTTCCTCTGTGGCCTGGTTAAGCTGCTCCCCCATCAGGGTGAGGTGGTCAAAGAGCAGGCCAATCAACATGTCAGAGGCAGTCTCTGTTCCCAAAATTATGGAACCCACTTGGATACTGAACTGAGTGAGCTATCCCAGAAGCAGAAAGACACACATGGTATGTACTCACTCTTATAGACATATAAAATAGGATAAACCTACTAAAATCTGTACACCTAAAGAAAAACTAATCAAGAGGGAGAACTCTGGCTAAAATGCTCAATCCCCAGCCAGAAAGGCAAAGCAGACTGACATCAGAAGAAGAAAACAGGAAACAAGCTAGGAGCCCCTGAAAGACTCTGCCCTGCAGAATATCAAAGCAGATGCTGAGACTTATGGCCAACTGTTGGGCAGAGTGCATGGAATCTTACGAAAGATGTGGGAAAAAAATCTGAGCACAGGGGTCTTCCCCTGAGACTGATACTCCAACCAAGTACCATGCATGGAAAAAACCTAGAACCCCTGCTCAGATTAGCCTCCCCTCCTCTTTCCCCCATCTCCTTCCCCTTAGCCCACTAAAAGGGGGAGCTATTGCCATCTGCCCATAGCTTGTTAACTGTCATCAGGACTGCTTGGATCCTCTTCCTCTGTGGCCTGACAAAGCTGCATCGTCAGAGAGCCACTTGCTCAACTATTTTCATAGCAGCTTTATTCATAATAACCAGAACCTGGAAACAACCTAGGATACAATAGAATACTAGTTAGCTATTAAAAACAAGGAAATCATGAAATTTGCTGGCAAATGGATGGGACTAGAAGGGATCATCCTGAGTGAGGTGAAACAGAAACAGAAAGACAGACATGGTATACACTCACTTATAAGCAGATATTAGCTGTATAATATAGGATAGCCATGTCTCTTCTTTATTCAGTATGCAACCTTAGCCATGGAAGAAGGCTATCCAGATCCTGGGTGGCACTTTCCATCTCATTTAGGCCTCTCTGGAAACCCCTACACACACACACACACACACACACACACACACATTGAGGTATATCTCCTAAATATATCTCTAAATCTAGACAAGTTGATAATCAAGATTAAACTTAAGGAGTTAATAATGATTATGATTATCTAAATTTTAGAGGAAATAATACCTAGAAGTTATATCACATAGGAAATGGCATATAACAAACCAAGTGATTTCTGAATTGTTAAGTAAGATTAATGTAAACAGAAAGGCTAAATAAAATAGAAGGAAAGTCACTATCTGGTACGTAATGGCAAATACCACTTTTTCTCTGTGTCTTAGACACTGTTCTGCTCCACAAATCCAACCACTTTCCGTTAACTTTAATGGGTACTCATGCATTTCAAACTGTGTCTACCTACATTGTAACATGCTATGTACAGTATTCTATACTTTATTTGTCTTCCAAAGGTTTGGGAGCCTTTCCTACCATACTGATAGAATTTTGTAGGGTTAAATGGTTCATATAGTAATACATTGTGTGGTTGAACTGTAATTCATATATAAATTTCAAATGGTAAACATTTTAGCTGTTTATGTTCTTAGACATTAAAATCAGTACTCCAGGTAGAAGTTAATGTATGATTAAAAGATATTTACAGGTGTTCCAGAAGACTAGTAAATAAATTCCTGCCATGTGTAATTTCCATTTCTTGAACACTGTGTCAGATAAAGACGGAGCGGAGAGGGTGAAAAAGTCTATATGTATCCAGTCCTGCCTGGGGGGGTTAGTCTTCTTGCTAAAATATCCTCATTTTTGGAAGCACAAATAAAATATGAAATCAGAGAAAAATGCATTAAAATGGACTTACAGCTTCATTTGTACAAAACGAAGCTAGAATAATGTAAAATTTAAATCTATATACTTACACATTGTGCATTGAACAGGGGTTGGGACTATAACTCTTTTGGTGGAGTACTTGACTAGCAAGCATGAAACCCTGTCTTAACTAATGCTATCATATCCCTCAAATCATTAAAT
This sequence comes from Pachyuromys duprasi, assembly GCA_028658305.1. Classification (NCBI taxonomy): domain Eukaryota; kingdom Metazoa; phylum Chordata; class Mammalia; order Rodentia; family Muridae; genus Pachyuromys; species Pachyuromys duprasi. The sequence continues at coordinate 48,745,994 of CM053745.1, read as the reverse complement.
ATAGATTTACAGTAAGACCTAACAATATTCCTCAAAAGAAACGGAAATATATATCTCCATACAAAAAAAACCCTGCACAAATTATTATGGCTGCTTAATTCATACTATTCAAAATGTAGAAATATGTATCCAAAATATGCTCAAGTATACAATGAGGACATTTGCTCAACCATGTTCATAGCAGCTTTATTTGTAATAGCCAGAATCTGGAAACAACCCAGATGTCCCTCAACTGAGGAATGAATACAGAAATTGCGGTACATTTACACAATGGAATACTACTCAGCAATTAAAAACAAGGAACTCATGAAATTTGCAGCCAAATGGTAGGAACTAGAAAAGATCATCTTGAGTGAGGTATCCCAGAAGCAGAAAGACACACATGGTATATACTAACTTATAAGTGGATATTAGACATATAATATAGGATAATCATACTAAAGAAGCTAAGCAAGAAGGAGGACCCTGGGTAAGATGATCAATCCTCACTCAGAAATACAAATGGGATGGACATCAGAAGAGTGAGAAAACAGGAAATAGGACAGGAGTCTACCACAGAGGGCCTCTCAAAGACTCTGCCTGGCAAGGTATCAAAGAAGCTGCTGAGAATCATAGCCAAACTTTGGGCAGAGTGCAGGGAATCTTATGAAAGAAGGGAGAGATAGTAAGAGGTGGAGAGGACAGGAGTTCTATAAGGAGAGCAACAGAACCAAAAAATCTAGGCCCAGGGGTCTTTTCTGAGACTGATACTCCAAGAAAGGAACATGCATGGAGATAACCTAGGACCCCTGCACAGATATAGCCCATGGCAGCCCAGTATCCAAGTGTATTCCCTAGTAATGGGAACAGGGACCATCTCTGACATGAACTCAATGGCTGGTTTTTTGATCACCTACCCCTGAAGGGGTAGCAGCCTTTCCAGGCCACAGAGGAAGACAATGCTGCCAGCCATGACAAGATCTGATAGGCTAGGGTCAGAGGGAAGGGGAGGAGGACTTCCCCTATCAGTGGAGTTGGAGAGGGCATGGGAGGAGTAGAGGGAGGGAGGGTGGGATTGGAAAGGAATCAGGAAGGAGGCTACAGCTGGGATACAAAGTGAATAAACTGTAATTAATAAAAATAAATAAATAAAATTTAAAAAAACTGTAAAAATAAAACCTCCATCAACTGAGAAATAGATTAACTATGTCACCACCACACAACTGAATAGTGTTTGGCCAAAAAGTACTAATACATGACACAATTTTGTTGAACAAAATAAGATAATTTGAGAGATTGGAGCAATGACTCAGTGATCAAGAGCACTTGCGAGTCTTCCAGAGAACGCAAGTTGGGTTCCCAGAACATGGAGTTTTCACCACCGCCTGTAGCTCCATTTCCAAAAAATCCAATGCCCACTTTTGGGCACTGCACACATGTGGTATATATGTGTGTATGTATGTATACATACATGTGTGTGTGTATATATATGCACATTTACATTTTTTAAAAGGCAATTACAACACACCACATTTTATACAATTCTATCCAAATACAATCCAGATAATTTACCATGACATATAGTAGAGTTGCATAGGGCTTAGAGAAGAAAGAGATTAGATTAGGCTTGCCTTCATCCGTGCTGTTTTAATAAATAAGACTTGGAGGGAAAAAAAATGTACAGTACAACTCTGAAGTTTGGAAAAATCCAGATCAAGGCACCAGCAAGTTCATCAGTATGTAGAAGGCCCAGTCTGCTTCCAGGATGGAGTCCTGAGGGCAGAGTAATTGCATAAGAGAAAAGGCAGCCTCATAGGGCAGAAGACGAAGGAACCCTCAGTAAGGACACGGAATCCCCCCACTGACGGAAAAGTCCCCCTGGCTTACTTAGCACCTCCTCCAGGCCATGCTTAGCAATATCACTGTCCTGCCCCGAAGGTTGGAAGGGCTGCTTAAAACGGAAGGGCCACTAAGAGTCAAGCTTCCTTCTGAGGAAACGTTTAAAACACTGTCTGGGGTCACCGTGGCATGCACAACAGTGACTATGTCAGAGCCGCTAGACTGTACATTTTCAGTGCATAATCATGCAGTTAGAGAATTACATCTTCTTCAAGGTTGTTTTATTTTAAAGTCATGCACCTTATATATATATATATAAAAAAAAAAAAGAGCCTGCACTTGTTATATAATGCTGCCTCTCAAGCTTATTTAAAGAATCTCTGGTTTCTGGGATAATTAGCGGTTTTGTAATAAGACAAGGGGCAGTTTTACCAAGAAGGAAATAATCACAGTGGTCTTATTAACCTCCTGTATAATCAAGCACCATTGAACATTCAGCGGCTCTCAGCGGAGGCAGCTCCTGCCAGCGCATCCCAGTCTTTATGAGGAACCCGTTACCCTGATTTCAGAATTGTCGGAGCGAGAAAGGCGCAGCTGCTTTCAATGGACAAAAAATTAGGCTAAAGAGACGCGGGGCCAAGAAATATTCGTATTGTTCCTAACAGCTTCTTTCTTTCCGGGTTCACTTGGTCCATGGGAGTCGGAAGAGGAAATTTGTAACCTGTTATTTCTCCTTACTTATCTACAGCTACGTTTGCTTCTACATAGAGAAAAGTCACAAGCAAAATCTCATGTTGACTGTGCACTCAGCTCTTAAAACAGAGCAAGATGGTTTTAGGAAGACTTTTTTTTTTTTTAAATGGATGCAATTCCTTGTCTCTGAGAGAACATGACAGTATTTTTAAATCCCGTCTTCTAAATGTGCATATATTTCAGGCAATGAGCTAAGATGCTCTCATTTTATTTAGCATCAAAGGGCCAGTAAAACTGCAGTATGTAAAGGCCCTTGCCATCAAGCCTAAAATCCACACAGCAGAGAGAACCGATTCCCATGTCTTCTAACCTCGAACATGCACACTGTAACCTAGACCCTCGGCATTTTCTGATTCTCTTCTTCTTTCTCTCACCTGTGTTCTCATATTACCGAAGATAAACAAGTAAAAGTAAAAAAAAAAAATTTCACATCGCTATTAAATCAAGTGTGTTAATACAGACCCTTAGACATTAATAAAATTTTTAACAAAATAATGTATGAAACACACAAGGATTCAAGCCGACAGCCACCAGGGAGCTAACCCAAGACCAATAGTGCAACACATTGCAATATACACATATACAGTTTTAGAAAAGCTTTGACTCTTAAAGGTTTAGGTTTAAAAATAGATTGAAGAACTAGCAGCATGACCTTTTGCAAACAAAATAGAGAATTTGGAACTAAAGGCTCCTTTACAGGAACTCAGAATCTGGGGAGCTGGACCAACAATAAAATAGTAAATTACAAAAACTTACTGAAAAGCAAAAAGAACTACTAAGTTCAGTTCTGTTTCACAGTTGTTGGTTTCCACAAAACACTGAGAAGAAAAGCCTCCCAGAATTTACAGGAGAAGCCAGGTTTTATACAGGCATAAGATTCATGTATGTGCGTTTTACATGGTCCGAGAAGCTCTAAGGTTAGGAAGAAGTGTGTAGCCAGCTTTAGAGTGGCTGGCCAGGAAAGAACATGTTCTTCACTTGGGCATTCCCAGCACCTCCAGGTATAGAACCTGAAAAGGGTGAGCTTACCCCACAATAACAAAACATAAGCCCAATCAAGTCAATCTGAGAGAAACAGAGGTGGGGACAGCAAAATCTGAGTTAGACCTCACAGCTGAGGACATTAGATATTTAAATTATCAGTCAGAGAAGGAACAGGGTGAGAAAAAGAGACAAGTAAACAGTTATTGCTAACCTATAGTGGGAAAGAAAAGACTGATTCACCGACAAATGGATTAAGTTTAACATTTAAAATACATAAAAAATGTAAAATTGATCTAATAGATGTATAGAGAACTCTGGACCTAAAAAAATAAAATCCAGAACACATAGATGGCTTCTGAAAGTTCAATACACGTCAAGAAATAAAGGAACTGCCAATATTCCTCAAAAAACATGTGCCATGAAAATGTTTCTCAGCTGGATGTGGTGGTACATGTCTTAATTCTAGCACTCAAGGAGGGTGAGGTAGGCAGATTTGCATAGGTGAGCCTGGTCTATACAGCAATTTTCAGGCCAGGCCAACCAGGGCTACATAGTAAGACCCTGTCTCAAACAAAAACAAAAAAATAAACAAAAACAAAATAAAAAAACTGTTTTTTAATGACAATGCATAATTTCAAAAAACAGTATAATAAAAATTTTAAAATAGTTTTGTGAAATTCTGAAACTGTACATTTTAAATAGTTTAGCTATTTTAAATAACATAATGCTAAGAACATTACTTGTTCTTGTTTGGTGGGTCACACTTGTATGCACATACCTGTGTGCATTCGAATGTGTATATATGTGTGCCTGTTACAGAGAGAGAGTTTCTTGGAGAATGGGTTTTATGTATCACATATTGTGATCCAGCTGGAATGCAGACACGCTCCTAGTACATACTTCTAATTCCAAACAGTGAAGGTGAGGTTGTTTTATAGAAGAAGAAAGCAGCCGTGTTTAAAAGTAATGTCTAACTGAAGGACAGACAGAGTGACAAAGAATCAGAAAAAGAGTGGACAAAGTGAATCAGATATAGGATATGCTTAACTCTCACAAGAACAGGACAGGAACAAGAAGCTACTTGAGAGCAGCGCAGGAAGGAAAGGAGTTTTCAACAGGATTCTCTTACTGGGTCAGTTTGACAGAGACAGGTTACAAAAAGAACAAGCTAAACACACATGAAGGCAGAATGAGCCAGACATTGAGAAGGAGCCGGAAGATTAAAACATATTACCATAATTCGTTTGAGGCCAGTCAGAGCAATTCAGTGAGAAGCAAGAGAAACCAGTTTGTATCAGTCAGCTTGTTTAGGCCAGAACAGCTTGGTTGAACCAGCTAGTGAGAATTCGGGAAGAGCTGGAAAGGCTTGAGAATATCTTTTATCCTATACCCTCATCTGAGGAAATAAAAACAATATTTACATATACCTATTGGTAGTACTAAATATAGTATTATTTATAGTTATTATTCCTCAAATAATCACAAAGTATAACATACAATAAAAGGATGTTCAAAGACCTCATTCAAGAAGATCAGGCCCTGTAACTAATGTGCTTTCAACAAAGTAGAAAGGATCTAAAATCAAGTTCAAAATGTCAGAAGTGACCAGACTCAGCTATGCTGGCAGAAACAGGGAGGATGCTTTATCACTCATTCCAGGAAAGGCTTAAACTGAAAACTTAAACCCATAAGTTTCCGGAGATGGTCTTGACCTTCTCTAGGGATCCAAACCTTATAGTTAATTTAGCAACATGATTTCCATTATTCTACGAAAATTGTGACTGTAGATTAAATTACATTCCCTAGATATGTGCAACCACTTAGTTGTTCATAATATGTAAGATACTTGGGAAGCATAAATTTGAACAACAACAACAAAAACCTGTTTATTAGCTCCCATCACATTTAAGTCCTTCAAGTGCCTGAGAGATGGCTCCAACAGAAGGGCCAACACCAGTCATCAACAACGACGAAAACACTCTGTCCTTGAATCCAGTGGCAGCCCTGCCATGGCAGTCAGCATGTGCTCACTGTGAGCCCGTTTCATGTGTGAACTTGGCTTAACAAAACATTTCTAGGAGTATTCTTACTCGGTAAGGCAACCTCACAGCCTTGCTTGCCACCTAGAGCTTTGGTGGCATTCATGGTAGGAACTCGCTTCATCTGCTTTTAAATTCTAAGGCAAGCCTCCACAGAGCTTTCCTATTGCTATCTAAACCTCAAAAATAAATGAATGGATGAATAAATAATAACAAAGAAAAAAATTTAAAGCCCACGTGGTTTCTGCTCAGCACTATTCTCTCCACTTTCTAGAGTAAGAGGTACAATCCAACCTCACCAAACTCCAACCTTCTCACCTTTGAAGTTGAGGGAAGCAATGTTTACCCCAAAACCTTCTCATATCTTCTCACATAAAATGAAACAATAAGATAGTGACTGGGTGAGTGAAAGACTAGAATATATCGTAAAAAGCTATTTTTGTTTTATCATAAAAGATAACAACACATCTGTATCTTAAACAATATATATTAGGAAAAATGTGCATGTAACCCATATCAAACTTTGTTTTGCTTGCAATGGCCATGATCATAAATTTGGGGGCAGGAAAACCCTAACCCTAACCCTTCAGAGTGATCCAGTCTCTTTCAGTTTAATAAGAGCTTCTTTTAGGCTAATTCGGCCTTCCTGGGCAAAGAGTCCAAGTAGAAACTCCCCACCAGACTGTCTCACCTGAGTCCCAGTTTCCTAAATGAGGCTAGTGCAAGAAGGAGCTTGTCTGCTCACACAACATCAAAGGCAGTCTGCTGGAATTAAATCAGCACCCCACCACACACACTTCTCTTTGGACTAGCCCTCAACTGAAGGAAATTCACTTTACCTACCTCTATACTGGTCTCTAACCCCTCTGCACCTGCTTGTGACATTGAATAGCTGATGTCCCTCTAGGTTCTCACAGACAGACCATGATCCAAGAGTTCATCGCCTGCTTCTCAGCTACATAGCATCGCTCACTTTCTACATGTCATCTACAGTAGGATAGGGGAGGACCAAAGAGCTTTCCTACTTCTCTCTTTTCCTCTTTCATATTTTTTTTGCTAACTTTAACGTGTATGCATGCTTTGGTTACATGTATAAATGTGTACCACATGAGTGCAGCCCACAGAGACAAGGAGAGGATATGGGATCCCTTAGAATCAGAATTACAGACAATGGTGGGTCACCAGGTGGATGCCCCCTAGAAAAACATTCAGCGCTGTCCATCTCTGCAAACCCCTGTTTCTTAGTCTCCTACCTGGAACTGATGTCAACTGCTCCCTGTGGTACTTGCCTTCTTTCTTGATACCCTCTATGTGATAAACAGTAGCAGCACACCCACTGATGAGTAAAGGCAAATATGTTTGTATGTCTCATCTCCACTCCAGTCTCCTACAAGTCTGCTCACACAGTGCTCCAAGACTTCCGAGAGCCAACATGTACTGCATATCTTTGTAGTAACAGCACATAGCACAATATTTGCTTGCAGTTGACCTGCACTGGAAGTTGGCTGAGGGAATAAATAATTGAATAGACATCTCGTGTAGGCTCAAGGGTTCCAGTGTCTTTTCCTCTGTGTGTTGATGAGCTGTGGGTTTCAGTGTTATTCGCCATCTACTATAGGAAGAAGCTCCTCTGGGGATGGTAAGCAGTGCCCTCATCTGAAGTTCTGCTTCAAACTCTGGGTTCAGATTCCAAGTCTCGGACTGTCACCATGGGTGGGACAGCTCCAGTTAAGAATGTTAAACCGCGGCATGTTGACAACGTATACAACATATATATTATACAACATAACATCATCATGATAAACATAAACCAAAAAGAATTTGAGGAACTATGGCTTACAAATTTGGAACGCTATTTTCTGTGTGCGTGTGTGTGTGTGTGTGTGTGTGTGTGTGTGTGAGCGCGTGCATGCATGCAGATCTGGAGATGGAGTAACCCTGCTGGGGTTTTAAGCTGCAGGACTTGGATGCTGGAAACTGCACATGGATCTTCTGCATGAGCACCTTGTCCTTGTCACCCGTGGGCTCTCTAGACCCCATGAGGCTATTTTAATGACCATTGGTATTCTCAAGACACACACCATGGAGATAGGTGGGGATTTGAATCTGTTTTTGTTTCTAAATCAAATTTAAACAATTCTGCTTTGGGACATTGTGTGCTGCTATAGATCACAACATCAAATAGAATGTTAGAGGGGCAAATGTATGCCAAGAAGCGTTCTTTCGAGGATGGCAAGCCAAGAGGAAGTCCGTCATCCCCTCAGCTTCTGTTTGCCCAGCTAACCATCCCAACTTCCACGCCACGCTGTTGACTTTCTGGGGTGGGAACTTCGAGACAAGTGACTCTGCTGCCAAGCATTTCTGAGTCCTCATCTCTTAAAACAGCCACAAGTACAAACACCAAGCTCTAAGGTAGTTACAATGATGTCACCCCAAAGTATCAAGATCTGTCAACAGACCTGCCTTCCTGTGCAGATAACAACAGCTATAGATAGTGCTGTGTGGGCCTGCATGTGTGTGTGTGTGTGTGTGTGTGTGTGTGTGTGTGTGTGTGTGCTCATGAGTGTGTGCATGTGTGTGTCCTGTCAGGAAGGGAAAAACACTTGTAAAAGTCTTCAAAACTGAAAAAGGATCCATGAATAGGCCTTTATGTAGGATATTTATGGGGATTTTGGTTTGTTTTCTGATTCTGTTTCAACTTTTAAGGAGTACTGTTAATGTGATTAATTAGCAAGAATTTATTGACTTGAAAAATCTCGACAGCCAAATATATATGATTTTTTTAATGTATTTTTTCAGGTGAAACTATAAACTAGAGGGCTAATTAAGACCTGCTGTTTCCTGCAACTCTGTGTGCACCACCCCAGGAAGGAGTCCCATGCAGCTTTACCTAAAGGGTTACATCTAACCTTTAGAGAAAATCCCAACATTCCGGTGTGCTCCTTCAAACAACTCCCTGCCGAAGACCCAGAGTGGATGTAGACTTATGCCCACAGTAAAACATGAAAGCTGGCTATGGCGCTGGCTTGGGGAAAACTCAGACCAGCGTGAACGTCAGGCACGTGAGCTTCATCTGCTCTCAGTCAATGTTTCCAAATTGATGGCAACCCCTTGGTGGATCGTTTGATTTCTGTTTTTTGACATGCTCTTATGTCTGCCCTTCCCTCTGCGTTACTCAGGTTGGAAGTCGCTGCAATAGAGAACGAGTGGAAATACTTGTAGGAACTAGGACAACCACACAAAAGCAGTATAAAAGGTTAATTTTGGGAGTTACAAATGGCTCTGACGGAGCTGATTTCTCACTAACGCCCAGTTTATCTGTTTTCATTACGAGAAAAAGAAATCTGTTTTCTTTTCCTAACATTACCTTCTCGTTAAATAGTTCCAAAGTAAAGTTTAACTACAAGAATGAAAGAAATGAAGGAAAAAAAAATAAACCTGCCAACATCTTGTTAGGTTAGTGACATATTCATGTGGCTTATCACCAAATGTGACAATCCTGTGATGGCAAATCTCCCAGTCAAAATAAGAAGTGATTTTTTTTAACTCCCTTAAAATAAACTTCCAGTGTTTCAAGAAGAAAATATGAACTGTTTATTACTCAAACACAAAAGCTGATCTCAAGGCTGGATATTTTGAACTGATGTTTCTGCTAGTATTATTAAAGCATATAAACTATACAAAATAACTTTTATACTTGTATTTTTCTAAAAACTATACTCTAAAAGGAAGCCATGGGCTTCGTGGGTGGGAGCTCAGAAGACCCAGCCTAGATTCCCAGCACACAGCCATCTGCCACTCCAGCTCCAGGGGCCCTGGTCTCTCTCCTGATCTCCTTGCACGCATCAGGTGCACAAACATTCATTCAGAAAAAAAAAATAGTCATACAAATGAACAAATGTTTGGAGTTTTTGTTAATTTTTTTTTTAAAGAAACTGATTTGGTGTGTCGATCGTGATCGAGAAGCAAGGTCTCTGCTTCAGGTAGAGCACTACACATCAGGTAGTGTTTACAGTCCCCTATGCCTCGCTCCACAGCCTGCAACAGGACAGACACAAAACTCTGAACTAACAGAAAGCAGCCAACACAAAGCTCCTTTCTCCACTTCATGGTACAGCCTTCCTGGGTGCCTTCCCAAGCTGTGGGGGAGCAGAATCTCCCCTTTCCCTTTATAATGCGGTAAAGTGTTGTTGGTCTGGTAGCCTATTGCCTCCAGAAATCTCCTATCCTTTCCCACGGATATCCTCTTGCCTTGTTAATCATCCAGACTGACACTCATGTGGTCACAACGTCTGACAAACAACATGGCTCCCCTGGCTCCCCTTTGGTACATTCTTGTTTCCTCCAAGACCAGGCCGGGCCTTTTCTCCCAGGCTCAAAGCCCCGGGCCACTTAAGGGCAGAGCCAACACGTCAGAGCTGCTCCTGGCACCAACGAAAATTATTTGCCCCAAGAGGCAAACACAGCCCAGGCAGTGTCGAGGGTATCAATCCCTCTCTTCTCTGCGATAAAAGGTCCTATTGTAGAGACACAAATCATTCAGAGATGGCATAGACAATGTCTAATCAGTCAATAGCCACTGGGTACCGGCCCCAAACCAGTAACCTATTCACTGGAGAAAAGCAGGGAAGAACATGACTCACACAGATTTATATTCATCTCCTCTTCTACCTCAGGCAGAGCAAACACGAACCCTGTGAACAAAAGTAGACAATGGCCGCCATAATAGAGATGAGAACACTTTTATCTCTGGACAGCAAGGTGGCTGATAAAAAGGACCAGTGTACTATTCACACTGGCCTGGCTCGGAGCCTTGCTTCTGTAATGAATCAGGGACGAGGCTTTCTGGAGTCCACTGGATCTCTCTGAGATTCTCCCTCCTTGCTTGTGAAATAAGAGTGACGATATCTCCCTCATACGCTCGGTGAAGAGCTTCTGCGGACAGAAGTGCTGGATGCTGGATGAAGCAGGCTGATGGCGCTCGGTGGTATTTGCTCTTTTCCCCATCCCTACGCTTGTCAAGAGTCTCTCACATACAATATCCCATTTAGTGCTCATGCGAGTCGCACTCACATACAGTTTAATGTCAGGGATAGCGTTTCAGGTCTCTGGATTTTCTTTTGTTACCCTCTCTGACACGTACTTGAGAAAACGCGGTTGTTAATTCGGAATTTACCTCTCCTCCCTGGCAAGTGTTAGTAAATACCTGAACCGTGAAAGGGTTAATTTTATTCCAGTGTTCCAGATGTCTTCAGCACCTTGACTTTGGCAATATATTAAGAACAGTAAGTCTTTCTAATGAAAGTGAAAGGTTTGCATTGTGCTTAACTGGACCGCTTTTCCCTAAAGAAATGCTGCCGCCGGGACTGCATCCGCCATGTTCTACAGGGTGAGATATGATTTTGCTCAGGTTTACCCTTTTTCAGCACATTTTCAAGCCGCTGCAGTTGGTATCCAAGCAGTTAAAACTACATCAGCACTAATAGCTATGAGCTCATCTTGTATAAAGACATTTTTAGTTAAACACCACAATCTTGGGGGGGGGGGTTTAATGTGCTTAACCAGGCTGGCTTGGAATAGCCCACAATATGACGCATACCACAGGAAATAGAGTGGTATGAGACACCTACAAAATATTTTTCAAACAAGTCATTGACGCTGTAAGCCCCATGCCTCAGCTCTAGGAAGTCACTTATTAAGAATCAACACCAGCCGTGCCAAGCTAAGCTTCTGCTCTTGGTGATTTTCCAACTGAATATTCAGGGCCCTGTCTCAGTCTTGTTTTCGGGGAAGTACATGCCTGGAATGTTAGCAAGCTATTTGCTGGAAAAAATGCCCACAACAGACCCAATGTTGATCACATTAATGCGTTTGAGTGGGTATAGAGTGCAAATGATTGAAAATGCTTCCAGATCCCCGTTAAGGGGGACAAAGCAGGCTCTGTTCTCTGATCTGATGGTCATTTTTTTTCCAGCAGAGGATGTGGTGCAGGAAGAGGGAAGAGTGCCAATCTCTGTCTAATGGTTCCAAATAGGGCCTGGGCCTAGCTCTTTGGATGCTGATGAGTGGGAAATGAAACACAGATGGGTCAGATGGGTAAGGAGAGGGGGATTACAGGTCAGGCCAAAGAGTTGGAATAAATTAAGTGCTTATGAGGTACAGAATGGCACATTGTTTAAGTGAATGGACAGGGGAAAAACATTCCGGCATTGTTTGGACCAGTGAGGGAACTCAACATCCCCCTCCCGGACCCACATAGGCTGCAGATCTGCATCTTTAGGATGCGTGTGAACAAAAACCCAAAATGTAGCCAATGGGCTCCTGGAGCGTTCTTCTCCACCCTGAAGAATCCAGTTGTGCTTTATTACACATGAGACATAATTTATTGGGAGAAATGTTTGGGTTTATGTCAGATCATAGCAAGTCAGATTTGGAGCTCCCTGGAGGGCTCCGAGGAGAAGGTGAGTAACCACAAATTAATACAGCAGGGAAATAAAACGACAAAAGAAAAGCTTGAAATACGGAACCAATTTCCCCCATTTTAGCATTTTAAAACTTTGCCCACATACCCAAGATCAACTCAAGAAAACGAAGCAGAGCCTACGAGACATGGAAACGACACAGACAACAAAAACGTGCATCTGATAGATCATTTTTTCTTAGTTTTAGCACTCTGCATATTGCAGGTAAAGATGGTGAGAATGACTTTTTTAGACAACTAAAGAAGTGTGAAGCAAACAGAAAGGAACCAGTGAGGTGGAAGATGAGGGTGCTGCTGCCAAGCCTGAGTTTGACCCCCAGGTAGCCACACAGTAGGAGTGCACTAACTTCTGTGAGGTATCCCTGAACCTGCACAAGCAAGCCATGGACAGGATGTGTGCACACAAATAAACAAACAAAATAAGCCAGAAAGGTAATTTTATAAGTGAAGCACCAATGATGACAGCAGATCTGCTGTGAGCATTCTGTGAGAGAAATATCATAAACTCACAATGTATATACATTCTCAGTTCTTTAATACTAGGTAATTGTAGGATAAATTGAATGTGTTTTTTTGATAACATAAAGCCAATAAAATGTTAAGAGCAGGAAATGTCATATACAGAAAAAAAATCTAAAGCAAATTTGCCAACAAAATAGGAAACTTTAACCTTGTAATGGATAGTTTATTTTCTTAGTATGACAGAAATTATTTTCAGCTTACTTCCAGACCTGCTGTGTCTCCATTTTGTGGACTTGACCTTTGCCATAATATCCCACAGGCAAGGCTGGAGAGAGTCCTCTACACCCTAAGGAAGCTCACACCTTGGGTACTAAGAGCGTCTTGACCTAATGATGTCATTGTATTCTGGATCTAGAGAGCACAGCAAGAAATTCTTAGTGAGGTGTCTCTTTAAGAGTCTAGCAAGTTTTTGCTGTTGTTATTTCTTTTTCTTTTATACGTGTGTGTCATATTTTCTACTGCATAAGACCATCTTAAAACTGAGCTTGTTCAGCTGAGCAGTGGTACCGCAGGCCTTTAATCCCAGCACTCTGGCCACAAAGGTAGGCAGTCTCTGAATTCAAAACCAGGTTGGTCTGCAGAGCGAATTCCAGGACAGTGAGGGCTACACAGAGAAACCCAACCTAGAAAAACAAAACCTAACCAAACAAACACACAAAACTGAGATTGTTATCTAAAAAGCTAAATAGCTTACCTGTTCGCCCAATTTTCTCCCCTCCAAAATTCTTTTGTGTTCTTCTCTGAGTCTTGAAAAGGAATCTCAAGATGAAACAACAAGTTTATAAGGCAAGTTTGAAAGCTGACCATGATACAAACATCAGTATTAAGAGATGGAAAGGAAAAAAATGGCTCCTGACACACTTCTCCCTTATGCTGAACAAAAACATCAAGCTGTTACTCATGGAAAGAAGGACATAAACCCATCAGAAACTAATATCCGTTTGTGAATATTGCTGTTTCCTTTCCAATAAAAAAAGATGATGTTTTTCAGTCTCTCACATAAAAAATAAAATAAAATGGACAACGGGATATGTTGGTAGAAGACTCTAACAGGCAAAGTTGCTTCAGTAAGAATTAAATAAATGAGTATATGTTATCACATGAAATTGGAGATAAGTCTTTTCAGAAAAAAAATACAAAGAAACAGGACAGGGTTCCCATGAAATAGCTGCTTTAAATGGGACATAAAAAAAAAAAAATTGCAGTGAAGTGCAACAAGCGTAGAACTCTAACCATCTTGGTGCTGCCAGAAATGGAGGGACTAAAGAGAGGCAAGCAACAGAGAGACGCTCATGTACTCTTAAGGATTCCCCAGATATTGTTAGTGAGCCTTGGGTTAGAAATCATCAGTCAGGCCTCTCAGATGAAGGCGTAGCGTAAGGCAGGCTGCATGAACTTCCACAGTAAACACCCTTAAGTTGGGAAAAGATGGTAAAAATGGTGAAGCCATTGACCCATCAGGCAGAGGTACCTCCACGCAGCTGAGCCTAGCTAAGGACCCTCACAAATCCCTTAGGCATATCACATCAAAGCAAATATACCTCTCCAGCGTAGTCTAAGTAAAAGAACATCCATATTGTTCTATAGTTACTCTTCAAGCAGCATGGCAGACAGACAATAACTAAGAATTTTTCTTAAAGTGTTTTATCAGACCAATGAGATGACTCAGCTGGTAAAGGCATTTGCTGTTATGCCTTGCTGACTGGAGTTCTGTCCCAGAACCCACATGGTGGAAGGAGAGAAGCAACTCTGGCAGTCTTTCTTCTGACCACGACACCCAATGAATGGCATGCATGCATGCACACATACACACCAAATAAATAAATATTTTGAAAAAGGGTTTTATACTTTATATGCTCCAGACCCTACAAAACCTGAATCCCCTCCTGGGATTTCCACTTAGGAGGCAGAACTACAGAAATATTTTGAGAGATGGGGGAGGGGCGGTACGCATTTGTTTCTTGGTATATTTGGCTTGTGGCTGGGTGTGAGTTCATCCAGAGCGATGTGTTGAGTAACTAAAGATGTGCATGCTCCACAAAATAAGACTGAAAACGAATCCCTTTGGGTCCTACTATGCTGCTGAGGTCAGATATAGAGACACTGTGCCCAAACAAACAACCTTCTCAGGGTTAACCAACCATCTCCAAGTCATCATTATTTCACTTATTATTATTATTATTTGCCTTAAAAATATGCAATGTAAACAAAACTTTCAGAACTGGGGGCCACCGCGAAGGAATTTTCTTTTTCACCAGTGACTTTAGAAAGGAGGCAGTGTTGACTGCTTATCTACAAACACATTCTTGGTGCCATTTTTGACTCCTGGGGAAGGATTTATGCTCTACCAGCAAGCTCCCCTTTGACTCGCTTATAAACAAAAGCAGGTGTTTACAAGACACTCATCAGGGAAAGATTTGTTTTATCACCATGAGCAAGGCAGGGATAGCTGTAGAGGAAAGGGGGTGGCCACAGACAAGCCAGGCAGGGTTAAAGGAAGGATTCATTGCTGTTCTCCAAAGAAGCGTCTGACAGCACTCCCTTATAAGGATTCTTACAGTTGTTCATTAGTAACATGGTTAAGGAAAATACATCATCGTGAAAATAAAAACAAGTTCACATGAGGTTTGGGGCAGAGGGTAAATGTACATTTGGGATGTATTTATGGTATATCCATGTTGGGCTTCATAAAGATAATTTTCCTTCAAATATAGCATATTTTGTGATTATGTATACTATATGCCCGCCCCTCCCTAAACATGATGTGCAAGGACCTCTGTGCTACATTGATTAGAGTCAGTTGAGTATAGTATAGACCTGGGATTTACCATAGTATATACTATGGTAAATACACTATATATAGTATATTATAGACCCAGAAATGGTCTATCTCAGTCCTATGTTAGCTCTAATTTTCATGTATTTGAGGAACCTCCACTCTAATTTCCGCAATGACTGGACTAACTTACACCCCCATTGCAGGATAGAAGGGGGCACTTTTCTCTGTGTGATTACCAGCGTTTGTTTCTATTTGTTTCACTTGTGTCATGCACTCTGGCTGGGTTAAGACAGCATCTCAATGTAGTTTCAATTTGCATTTCCCTGATGGCTAACAGTGTTTTGTTTTGATGTTTATTGGCCAGTGGTACTTGGTCTTTTGAGAAGTGTCTGTGCATTTCATCAGCTTCACTTGTTTGATTTTCTGGAGGTTTGGGAGCTCTTTATACATCCGGGATCTTAGGCCTCTGTCGGCTGCCTTTTCTCCAATTGTAGGAGCTGTCTCTTTACTCAGTGAATTGTCTTCTTCCCTACCCAAAAGCTCTTAATGTCATGCAGCCTCATTTGTCAGTTCCTGCTATTATTTCCTGAGCTGGAGATTCAACTTAAATGAAGGGTTTCTGCAGCCAGGCCAGCGACAGACCTGGTAGGGCTGTTCTCCACCACAGTCAGTCGCTTTACAGCACTTGTGTTTGCTGTGTGCTCCAGAAAGCGCTGCTCTGGTGGGAGAGCCCAGATTTCCAAACGCTGACTTTATTGATTCAATAAAATTTAAGAAATTCTGCTTATGGAAAAACTCATTAACCAAAACTAATAAATAAGAGTTTACCCTGCAGTCTGGTTCCTCTTTATTTGACAGAATTAAAAATCACCCTGGAACAAGTTAGTTCATTTTTCACTTGTTAATTGAGCTTAATAGTTTCATGTAACTCCCATCTGTCCTACGCTTGTGAACTCTTCATTCTTTCTGGCCACATTTGCGTTCTCTCACTCTTGACTTTACAGAGTGTATATTTATGAAGAAGCTAAACAGAAATAAGGAGCCCAGGGAAGGGGGAGGAAATAACATTTTGCTTAAACTGATGCAATGACTTAAGGAACAGCCCAGCCTCTGCGGATGGGTGTCAGGTTACACCAGGCAGTTAGAAGGCATAGCCTCAAGTGCAATGTTGAGGTGAAAGACAATTTTATTATTGCATGCATGTCACAGCAGATTTCCACCTCAGTTCAGCATTTAGAGAAAAACTGCAAAGAGCCAAAGTTGTGCATGTATGGAACTAAACTTTTGAAGAGGTTCACCCACAGAACAAACACTTTTTTATTTGGAAGGCTATTATTTTACAAATGCTTGCTTGTTGATTCTTAGCATAAAACTTAGAAGTTTTAGAAGTAGAGAGGAAAGCACTGGTGAGCAGAAGGCAGGAAATGGTCTTCAAAGATTATATAATTACAGGTAGATGGAAAGGATGAATTCAAGAGCTCTATTGTATAACTGGGTCACTATAGCTTATAAAATGATATATTCATTAAACATTAAAAAAGAGTGTTCTCACCATAAAAATGATAATTATGTAAAGTAAGTCATTGGTTAATTATCTAGATTCCATAATGACTATTATGTCAAAATATCATGCTATACACAATTGTATATGTCTGTGACATGTACATGTCATACTATGTATGTCAAACTGTTTTTTTTTAGAATTACAAAATAGGGCTGGAGAGAGGGCTCGACAGTTAAGAGTACTTGCTTGACTATCAAAGCAGATGCTGAGACTTATGACCAACTGTTGGGCAGAGTGCAGGGAATCTTATAAAAGAAGTGGGAAATAGTAAGATCTGGAGAGGATAGGAGCTCCACAAGGAGAGTAACAGAACCAAAAAATGTGAGCACAGGGGTCTTTCCTGAGACTGATAGTCCAACCAAGTACCATGCATGGAGAAAACCTAGAACCCCTGCACAGATGTAGCCCATGGCAGTTCAGTGTCGAAGTGAGTTCCATAGTAATGGGGAACAGGGACTGCCTCTGACATGAACTGATTGGCCTGCTCTTTGATCACCTCACTCTGAGGGAGGAGCAGCCTTACCAGGTCACAGAGGAAGACAATGTTACCGCTCCTGATGAGACCTAATAGCCTAGGATCAGAAGAAAAGAAAAGAAGACCTCCCCTATCAGTGGACTTGAGGAGGGGCATGCATGGAGAAGGAAGAGGAAGGGAGGGACTGGGAGAGAAGGGAGGAGGGAACTACAGGGAGGGGGGATACAAAGTGAATAAAGTGTAATAAATAAATATATATATACATATATATAAAAACATATATAAATGTATACACACACACATACACACATATATATAAAGAAAAAAGAGTACTTGCTGCTTTTACAACAGACAGGGCTTCAGGTCACAGCACCCATATGGTGGCTCACAACCATCTGTATCGGGCCTCAATGCCTTCTTCCAGCCCCTTTGGCATCAGGTATGCATATAGTACATACACATACATACATACATACATGCATACATACATGCATACATGCAAAAATACTCATGCGTGTAAAGAAATAAATCCTTTCACAAACAAATGAGTAATTAAAAGTTAAAGTGGAAACTAGAGCTGACTCCGGCAGTAACTTGAGTTCAGTTCCCTGCACCTGTGTAAAACACTGGGCGTAGCATTGCACTCTCATAATCCCAGCAGAGACGGAGATACGAGGATCCCGGAAACTCAGTGGAGGAGTTTCAGGTTCAGTGAGAGATGCTGTCAGGAAAAATAAGTTGAACAGTGGAGGATCTGCCCGATGTTCACTTCAGACCTCCTCATGCACCTTCACACATGTGCACATGTATGTGAGCATGTGACGCACAATAAAGAGAAAAACCAAAGCTAAAATGGCTGTGAACATGGATGTGTTACGATCTTTGGAACAAAGCTTGAAGGACAAAGACAAGATTGGCCCTGCCAGCTTTCTCACTCGTCACCTTCCCTTCGGCCACCAGAGAGATGCTGCGGCTCTGTCTTGTTCTTCTCTGTCGTCAGGGGCTCAGTCATGATGCTCTCTGTATTCGTCACTGCCCGATACAGAACTGGCAACCAGTGGACTCAAAGCCAACATCTCAACCAGCATCTCAAAAGCTAACAGCCTGCGTTGTCTTAAAGGGTTTGGGACATGCTGTGACTTTATTTTTACCACTCCGTGATATTTCTTTTCTTCCTTCCTTCCTTCCTTCTTCGTTCCTTCCTTCCTTTCTTTTTTGATATATGCATTGAAAGAATAATTAATGAAAAAGGATTTTTATTAGAAAAGCAGGAATACCCAATGTAAATTCAATTGTATATATAAAAATATATATAACTGAAAATGAAAATTTAAGGAGGAAGAAGAGACAGCAGCCTAAACTAAATCAGACAATGTCAAATTGCTTTCTAAATGGTTGTATCAACTTGAGTTTCATTCAGCAGTATTCTGAATTGTTCAGTATTCTTTCCAATGTGGATTTGAAATAATTCATAGATTTAGAAGTAGCAAAGCATTAAAATGGGCTAAAATAAGATGTTTGTGCTTCTGTATTAAATTGTCAAAATCGGGTCAAAGGGGAATGGTTGAGATGGTCTAACCTCATCTTACTCTTCTGCCCTTAAATTCATACTTGGTTCATCTTAACTTTGACCAGCATTTGGTAGCTTCCAAGTTTGCATCTCTGCCTATGACTTCTTCCTGCTTTTTTTTGCTCAATTATGCGTTTGGTCTCTCATTTTTGATGAGAGCATCTCAAATTCAACTTCTTCCCTTGTCTCCTGAAACCACCTAAAACTAACAACAAATGAAGCCATTAACTATGAATGGCTGGTTCCACATGAATGCCTAACAGTCCATTTCAAAGACTCTCACTGAATATGTGAAAAACCAAGTTTCTTATGTTTGTGCGATATATTCATCTCCTTTTTCTACTGCGAAACTTGTATTCTTCAACCAATTGTGTCTAATTTTCAAGCCAATCAATTTTAGGGCTCTGTATTTGCATAATTTTCCTTCTGGCAAATACTCACTATATAATAATTACAATGACATAGTCCTGAGTTTTCACTTAACTTTATAATACCAATTGCCTAACAATACTAAAGTTCTCCTGAAAATATAATCATAAGTGCTGCACAGTAGTACCTTGTATATATAAACCATAAATAGCTTTTCCATTTCTCTATTTTTAGTCCACTTATTTTATTTCTAGAAAGCTGAAGTTGTTTGATTCTATTGTTAATTTCTTTTCCAATGTATTTTTTGCAGATTATCATTATTGGTACATAGGAAAATTAATAAATTTACCTATTTATCCATGTTGTCACATGACTACACTTGTCAAAGGTTTGGATTAGTTTCTATCACATATAATCACTAGTATGTTATTTGCAAATAATGTATAATAGAATCCATAATAATAGAAATATTACTTCTCTGCCTCCAGTTTTGCTGCACGCTGAAGACGATGCAGTACTTCTCCAAGAATGTTAAGTGAGGGCTGCTGAGCTAGCTCAGTGGGTAAAGGCATTTGCTTTCAACCTGATTGAGTTTGGTCCTTAGGTGCCTCATAGTAGAAGGAGAGAATGAACTCCCACAATTGTACTCTGACTTCCATTCAGGTGCACCCACAACACACACACAAATAAATAGACAAATGTAACTTTTGTTTTCTAAAAAGATATGTTAAGTAAGAACTATGATTCATTGAATACTTACTATACACAAGACTTAGTCATAATCACGTAATACTTTTGACTTCCCTCATTATTTCATTCCTTTCTTCCTATATTTTTTAAAGAAATGTTTTTAATACTTGTAAGTATCTGGCTGGCAAAATTAGTGTGATGTAGCTGCAGTTTATTATGCTAAAGCAAGAATTACTTTTGTTAAATTAAGTAAAGTTAGAATAGTTTGATGTTTCTACAAAAGCAAAATAGTCCAGAGAGTTTCTGAGTATCTTCTCTTCAGTTTCTAATAGATACATGTCTTGGGTTTGGGTTCTAGAACCATGGTTCATTTGTTAGAAGTAAGGAACTCGCATTGACACGTGGCGCTGACTGAGCTCCACGTTGCCCAGCTCTCTCGGATCTCCTGTTGCAGGATCCCACCCAACATGCAATAATAAACTGACTCACAGCTTCCCCTGTTGTGGATCAGAATTTCTTGTCTTATTTTGATGACCTTGATAACCTTGGAGACAGTAGGCAAATATTTTGAAAAATGCTTCTGACTTTGACCTTTTCATTGACCCCTGAGACTCTTTGATACATCTCACTGCTTGGGGTTGATCTGTTTGTTCAGCCACCTGCTCCTTCTGGGTGCTTCTACTTCCTGTTGGCACTGGAGATGCTCAGGCTCACCTGGTCCTTACTTCCTTCACTCCAGAAGCAATCATTTCTCCAGACAGACTTGTTTCTTTTTGCTGGAATCCAAGATTTGGCTATTGAGTGTTATATTATCTTTTGCTTATTGTTATTTTGTGGGAATTTTTTAATTGTAGAAATACACCTCCAACATAAATTTGCCTTTTTCGGCATTTTGCACAGTTCAATGACACTAAGCATGTTCATACTGTTGTACAACCACCATCACCACCTGTCTGTTTTCATCAGACAAACATAAATCTCTGCATGTACTAAAACATAACTCTTCATTATCCTCCACCACAACTTTGGCAAGCACATTCTCCTTTCTATCACTGCATTTGGCTATCTAGAGGGACTAGGACCCTCCCATAAGTAGAATTATATAGCATTTCTATTTTTGTGATTGGTTTATTTTACATGGACTCATGCTCTCAAGTTTCACCCATGATGTAGGACACTGGACTTCATTTCCCTTTTAAAGTCGGATAATAGTCTGTTGTATACACTGTACCTTTTATATGTCTATTAATTTTCCAGACACCGGGGTTGTTCCTAGCCCTTTGCAGGTATGAATTCTGTGATGAATGTGGGTGTTGAAATACCTTTTAAAGTCTGTGTTTCAATTCCCTGTGATATACACTACAAGTAGACTTGCTGAATTACATGCTTTTGCTACATTTAATTTCTGGAGGAAAGTCTATGGTGTTTTTCCTCATGATTTCACTGTTTTACACTTCCCTGAACAGTCCAAGGGCTGCCCTTCTCACACACCCTCACTAACGTGTATGTTTTCATGGTTTGGTTCTGTTTTTATAGAGGCTATCCTAATTGATATGAGTTGATATTTATTGATTTTGATTTCTGTTTCCCTAATATTCAGTGATACTATCTCTAGTCTTCTCATATGTAATATTTTTGAGGGAATGTCTAATCAGAGTCTTTGTCCACATTTTAATGGTATTGTTTGGTCTTCTTTATTTTGCTTGTTTTCTGCTTGGAGGAGTTCTTTTTGTTGTTTAGCATTGCTATTGGGTATCTGATTTATAAATACTTTATCCTATCTTCTGTGTTGCCTTTCATGCTTATGAGAGAGTCCTTTGATGAAAAAGGTTTTTAATATTGATGCTGTTTTGATGCTTCTCTGTCTTTTGCTGACTTTGTTTTTGTTTTTTTCCCCCTTCAAGAAATCATCCCCAAATCAAGTGTTGTGAGATTTGTTTTACTTTTAATGAATATCTTTAGATTTCATGAGAGACAGAAAATAGAAGTGGGTCTCTTAAACTAGAAAGACAAAGGCAGAGTCAATAGTTTAAAACCACTATATAACAGGACTTTTGATATTAGTAACAATTTTAAAGTTGATGGAATATGCCTGGAAAAAAATCATTGGAGGTTTTTAAGTGAGAAGCAATGATTAAAATCAAAGACTCTAAGAGATAACTTTGAAAGTTGTATTCAAATTAGTTAACGGTAAGAAAAGAAGTCGGATGCAGAGATCCAGATGACCCTGGAGTACCCATGACAAGCAGATTATGGATCTATGTAGCTGCTCTATGAGACTATGTCACATAGTCATGACAGACTACAATGAAATTAATATAAAACTAAACTGACGTGGCCATGGATGTCCTGCAAGTTTAAAAAATGAACTAGACAGAGTGTTTCTCAACATTTTTCTAAGGGCGTCAGTGAGTCCATAAAATTAGCTATGAGCTGTGTGAAATTTAACCATAGGGAGGGGCAAATGATTATATCACATCAATGAAGCCATTTTCATTTTGATTTGTTTCAGAAAATATTGCTTATGTAATAAAAATATTATTTATATAATATAATATTATATATATGATATATAATGTCTTGGCTTTCAGGGACTTGATCTGACTGGGGAAGGTAGGGAAATAAAGAAAAGACAACACAGACAGACACACAGCATCCCAGAAGCTCAACGTGCTCTTTATGTACATTTAAACAGAGAAGTGGGTTACCAAATACAGATGGGGAGGAGAGTTTATGGCATATAGCTGGATCAAAGAGACATGTTTAGCTAGTCCTGGTAGGAGCAGTCTCTGTAGGGGAGCAGTCTTCAGGCTGTAGATACCCAGACAGTAGGGGAATAAAGGTACGGTGCAGATTTTCTGCTCATACTATCAATATTAGCACTGGGACGAGGAGTGCCAGTGCTAGAGATAGTATCACTGAACATTAGGGAAACAGAAATCACTAAATATCAACTCATATCAATTAGGATAGCCTCTATAAAAACAGAACCAAACCATGAAAACATACACGTTAGTGAGGGTATGTGGAAAGGGCAGCCCTTGGACTGTTCAGGGAAGTCTTTGTAGATTCCCTGAACCTATCCAGGGGAAGGCTTCACCATTTCCCCATGGGTCAGAGGGTTTGTAGTCCTTGACCATGTCACAAGTACACACTCTTTATTGGGACCTTACTCACTCAGAGCTTCCTTACAGATATTCCTTACAGATATTCCTCACATATATTTATTCCCTAATAAAGTTGTTTCTAGTGACCCACATTTGAGACTGCATACAGTTCCAGCTTTAAAATGCATGTCAAGCTACTTTCAATGGAGATACCTTCTAAGCAATCAATAGTAGTAATTAACTCAATTTTTAAAATAATTGGTAAAAACAAATAAATAAGTAACCTGACAACTAAGTAGAGCATATTGCAGAAAGGAAACAATTTTGTGGAGCATATTCGCCTTCTCTGATAAACTTGTGAGGATAAACTGATGAGGATGAACACACTTCTTAAATGAGTTGATTTAACAACCTCACTCCCTGTCTGATAGGGCTAAAGCAATCTAAATGGAAATATTGGTTCCCACAGATTTCTATAGGCTTTGATGATAAAACCTTCTGCCCGGCCTAGTTCCTTTTGATCTAGTTGAAAAAGGATGCTGGGAGAGGCTAGGACCAGGCTCCTTCAATGCCCAGCTGCTGATACAGCTGTGGCTTGTTAAGGCCACAGAACAAGTAAAAGTTCCCGAATACTTCCTGTTTTATCACATTCTTAAGTTAACATTATATTACTAAGAAAAGTGATATCTACACAGATGTAGAAATATGGCATGGTCAGAAGGCCAAACACATTGCAAAAACGATGATCCAGCCCTGGGTTGCAAGGAATGATTAAGATATAAATAAATGCTTATCAGCAGAACCTTTCTTCCAGCCTAGCAACAGAAACAAAGATCTGCTCTTAGATAGTTTAGTTGTCTAAGATTGATGGGGAGAGAGTTGAGATTCCCCGGAGAAACATGCTTTCTGGTCTCAAGTATCCAGATGGATTTGCATCCTAGATCCAACCTGCAGTTTACGGGAGTGCTACACGAGACCTCCAGCTGATACCAGGATCTTAACTATAACTCTCGCTGGTTTCCATTAAGGAAATAAGAAGCAACTCACTTTTTACAAGGTGTTAACTAAGCTTGGCTGAGCAGCCCAACTGAAAAATCAAACATGCCCAAACACTTCATGTTTATAAAAACAAACTCCATTAACGTGCCTGGCTTCCCTTTTCATAAAACTGCAGATGATTTACTGTACATCTAGTGAGCTCCAATTTTCCTGTAAAGTGGGTGTTCTGCATTATGTGAGGTACAGTTCAGACGATAGATGTGTAATTGTTGGATTGAATTAGAATACCATCAAAATGATAACGGAGGATTTTGTAGAACATTGACAATTCTGCTGGCATAAAATAGTGTTTATACAAGCTGTAAGAACTGGTATGCCCCAGTAAGAGGAAGTTAAACATTTTGCTTAATATACACTGTCCATCCTTCCAAAAGTCAGACTTGAAAGGGAAAAGATTAATTCTTAACAGCTAGCTATAGTGAGTCTATGTATTCCAATAGCTCTTTCCAGGACAATGCAATGCTTCCCAAAACCCACATGCAACTTTATTTGTGAAATTATTCTACTAAATTAAATTCAAAGGCTTTCTGAAATTTCTTACTATAGTTTCAGAATAATACCTGCTGTTTTTCTTTATATGTTTAAACGACCAGAGGCAATAATAGACAGTCCATGCGACAGCCATTTCTGTTTTCACCCACCAAACTAAAATACACAGTCACAGCCCTACTTACCTGTCCCTGATCCCCTTACCTGTTGCTCTCTCCCTAGAAGTAACCATTTAGCCCCATTCATTCAGCTACAAATGCAGGTTAGCTCACCAACATACAATCCCTGAACAGGGAAGCCCAACTTGAGTAGGGTGGGGGCGGCTTCATATAGTCCTCGGAAGTCCCTGGTTTTCTTAAGCATACTGCCCTTCTTACCTCTACAATGCTTATTAACATGTTGGCGAGGGGGAGCCATGCAGAGACCGTCAAACCCAAACTTCCACTGGGAGAGCTCACCTCCTCCCCAAAACAGGCGAGGTTCTGGAAAGTTCCTGGCACAGCCCAGGGCAGCCTCTGTGCTGGTTTTATGCTGTGCTTGAGTCCTAAAGATGACAGAAAATTTGTAGCTGGCAATAGTCATAGGCGAGACTTGCAGATACTTCCTGAGAGCCACAGTCTGTTCCAAGCAGAGGATGCACACCCAAGATAGACGCAAAAGAAGCCGCTGGCTTATGGACAAAGGCCATTTAATTCTTACTAAAGGTGACTTTTCTCTAATGCAAAGGAGAGAAAGTTAGATATGAAGACAAATCCTAAGAGTTGTATATGTCCAATGTCAGAATGAGTATACATTTACTAAGAATGTATGCTAGAGAACCTTTAACCATGAGATTAAATTAAAAATACTGAGATCACAGCTCCAAATAGATTTGCTGTAAGTGTGATCTGAGAAAAATGAGTTTCAAGATATGTTCTGTGATTTTAATCACATTCAGTTATTATCTATGCACTAATATATGCCAGGATAAGATACATTATTTTCCTTTTTTCTCATGTAAAGTTGTGCAATCCTTGGAACTTTGACTTTAATTAAATTAAATTAAACATCCATGATTTGCCACTCATGTGTGTCGTCTGTTCTGAAAATGCCCTCTGAAAGAACATTGTACAAGAGTGATAAACAATACATTTCTTACATGAACAATTACATTTCAAAGGAGAGTTTAGTTTTGTTTTGTTCCTTGTAAGAACCAGGGGCTAATTCAGCCGGGTGGAGCATGCTCTTAATCCCAGCATTTCGGAGGCAGGAGGCAGGCAGACATTTGTGAGTTCAAGGCCAGCCTGATCTACATATTAAGTCCAAGGACAGCTGAAGCTACACAGTGAGAGGCCCTGTCTCAAAAGACAGAACAAAACAAAACAATGAACGAGAGGTTAAAATATCTAGAAGAGCGTTTCAGGCAAAGATAAGCAAAATTAGAATTGTAATATTTGCTAAACAAGAAGAGGCTCTGGGGTAAGATGATCAATCCTCACTTAGAAAGACACATGGGATGGACATGGGAAGTAGGGGAAAACAAGAAACAGGACAGGAGCCTACCATAGAGGGCCTCTGAAAGACTCTACCTAGCAGTGTATCAAAGAGATGCTAAGACTCATAACCAAACCTTGGGCAGAGTACAGGGAATCATATGAAAGAAGGGGGAGATAGAAAGACCTGGAGAGGATGGGAGCTCCACGAGGACCAAATATATCAGGGCAGAGGGGTCTTTTGTGAGACTGATTCTCCAACCAAGGACCATGTACGGAGATAACCTAGAACTTCTGCTCAGATGTAGCCCATGGCAGCTCAGAATGCAAGTGGGTACTCTAGTAAGGGGAACAGGGACTGTCTCTGACAGGAACTCAGTGGCTGGCTCTTTGATACCCACCTCCCTGGAGGGAGGAGGAGCCTTGTTAGGCTACAGAGGAGGACACTGCTGCCAGTCCTGATAAACTAGGGTCAGATGAAAGGGGAGGATGACCTCCCCTATTAGTGGATTTAGAGAGGGTCAGGGAGGAGATGAGGGAGGGGGCTACAGCTGAGATACAAAGTAAATAACCTGTCATTAATATAACAACAAAAATTATAAAAGAAAGAATTGTAATATTTGAAACATATACTAAGTACCTATTATGCAAAGATTTATGAGCAAATATTTATTTAGCTGTCTTTTTTCTTTTCTTTTTTAAAAGATTTATTTAGTTTTTTATACGCTGGTATTTTGCCTGCTTGTCTGTCTATCTGAGGATACCAGATCCCCTGGAACTGGAGTAACAGACAGTTGTAAACTGCCAGGTGAGTAGTGGGACTTGAACCTGGGTCCTCTAGAAGAGTAGCCCGTGCTCTTAACTGCCGATTCATCTCCGCAGTCCCTTAGCTGTTTGTTGTTGTTGTAGTAGTTGTTGTTTGTATGTTTGTTGTTTTTTTTTTTTTCAAGTTAGAGATACTAAGGATTAAGTGAGGGTCAAAAAGCCTCTGGTGGCTTTTGTCCTGGGGAATTTGCAAACTACCAAAAACATTAACTAAAAATAAAATGCGAAAGTGTTTTGAGCAAGGTTTGAGCAAAGCCTGGCATCCTGTCTCCTGTACAGCTCCCTCTCACTCCTCCTCCAGACTTTTTGTGTTGTCACTGTTCCCAGGTAAGTTCTAGTTTTGTCCTTCAGTTAGCCACAGTCTGCAGTCACTAACCACGTGCATGCTCTTGGCTTTGACCTCCCATCCTTATACTTTATCTAACCAACCTGATGCAGGTGGCAACAGATTACACCAAACTTCAGGTGACGAATGCTGGCTCTCATCGAGTTCCTTGTATGTGGGCATACAATACCTCAACCTTGTGGACAGGCGATACCCGAAGAAAGTTCTGAAAGGGAAGCTAGGAACAGGACTTAAGACCCTGGCGCAAGCTCGAGGTATCCGAGTTAAATAAATGTGGCTTTTAGAGGAGGTATCAATCATCGTGCACAGACAGATCAACCCTGAAGTGGAAAACCCTGTAAGCCCTCCACTATTGAGCAACCCCATCATCCAAATGATTCTCAAGTTAACCAGGGAAATAATTCTTCATAAGTCACGGATTATAACGTAGACGCAGAGTCTCTTCAAGGCCACAGCAACATCTTTGGGTTTTATTAATCTTACTCTGTTCTGTTGTAGCACCAGACAAGCACGGATGAGTCCGGTATGACATGCCATGGTGACGGTGCTGCGGAAGATACAACGATGTAGCCACGAAGCAGGAAGTACCATTCGCCCCCCGAGGGGAGCTTTATGGTATCTCCCCCTTACAAACACATGGAAATGTGAGCATTTGCTACCCCGAAAATAAATTTCAGCCAATGCTTTCAGCCACACATCATGGAGCACTGACGAATATGCGGTGTCGAGATACTGTGGTTACGTTTTCTTTCTTGGGTCATCAGTCATGGGCTTATCTCCGATACCCAGTCACCATCTCACGCTCTGGAGGGACTCTCTGAAGGATAATGATTTAGGAAGGAGTAGAGAATAGATGCGCAGTCCGCAGAGACTCGGGAATGTGTTCAGTGGAGTTGGTGAGGACGATGGTGACCGGAATGATAAGGTCCCCAGCTGTCGGTTAAAGGCTTTTTCTGAGAAACAGCTGGAAACGTACTTCTAAAGATCGCATCTGGCTTGATTTGCCAGCACTCAAATCCCATTGATCTGGTTCTGTTCTAGCCCTCTGTACTCACAGTTCAAAGAGCAGGGAGGCCTGTAAAGAAATCACTGCCATATTGTTCAATCGGCCACAGTGAGCAGTATATACGACTATAATTAGGAACACATTAAGGGAAGCAGCTCAGTGGAGATAAGCTGCCTGACTGCGTTCCCTTTTTGATGAGGGCTTAGCGCCAATCCGAAAAGAAAAAGATTAAATGTTTGTTACCAATCCTTTTGAACTTGTGGCAGAACATGTGGTAAAGCATTTTTGATTCAAATTAAAAGCATCCTAGGATAAAAATAACCCTGTTCTCCCGGGCCCTTCCAAGTGAAACCATTCGGAGACTGATTTATTGTGTAGCCCTTAACCCCTTTCCAACAGCATGATTAACGTAAGCATTTCTGAATCCCGTGTAAGCCTGGACAGGTATTTGTCTTGTTACACATCTGTGGGACAAATGGCAATACAAATTATACACTCAACAGATGTACGTTTTCAAAGGCCGGGCAAATTTAATTTGACTGTGCATGTAAATGAAAAGTTCACTGAGCTGGGGGTCAGCAATGCAGGTTGCAGGTAGAGAGGGTTGCTGTGTTCAGCATGAGCCTAAGGAGTTCGGGAGAGGCAGTCATTGGGAAAGGCTGTAATAAAAAAAAGGGATGGAAAGCTTTTAAGCTCAGGACATGAAGCACGGTTTCATGGTCTCTTCTACAAAAGGAGACTAGAAAGTTGGTCCCCAATTCCCTCTCATGTTCCCCCCCCCTCCCCCTGAGGTCTTGGGCAAGTCCCCAAATCTCTGTTCCCATTTAACTGTAAAACTGAGGGTACAAATGTTACCTACTGTGCAGGCAGTCCTTCCAAAGGAATCCTTAAAATGACATTACAGTGTACATGTGGCATGAATCTGGAAAGTATATAACCCCTGATAGCTGCAAAAGGCATCTTAAATTGATTTTAATTATATCAAATGTTATTTTAAATTCTATGAGCAGTGACATTTATTTACTGAATGAACACAAAAATGCTGAGAAAAAAATCGCAGTACGTTCACACATCTAATCCATTCTTTTTCCCAGCACATGTGTACACATTCACACACACAAACACACACCCTCTTCTCATTCCTTATTTTGAGGTCCTTTTCTCCACTATATACTTTCTCCTCTGTTAAGATACAAGTTGTCAGTGCAATAATGTCAAGCTCTTAAAGGAAAGAAAACTACGGGCTGGAGAGATGATGATTCAGCATCTAAGAGAACTTGCTTTTCCAGAGGAACTGAATTCAGATCCTAGCACCCAGTCAAGTAGATCACTGCTACCTGCAACTCCAGCTCCAAGAGATCTGATGCCTCCCTCTCCCCACTGGAGGTACCTGCATACATGTAGCATACATGTACACAGACACAAATAATCACAACAACTCAAAATAAATCTTAAAAAAAATAATAAAGACAGGAAACAGAGCTGCATCTCTGAATTCAAATCTACATAAAGGCATTCCAAACTAGCCAGAGTTATAGAATGAGAGCATGTCTCAATGATGATGATGATTGATGATAACAGTGAAATAAAACTAAATACTTAATGCCACAAGCAAAAAAAAAAACTTCCTAGCATTTCAATCATAAATATCTGTTAAGATGCATCCATTATATTGTCTAAAATAGTATTTTTCAAGTATCCAAGTGATGTTAATAGGTGTTTTATGTAAAAAGTTCTTTGTTCTCATAATTACAGACCATAGTTTCTTAAGCAGAGTGATATCCCACTAGTACAAAAAACATGCATTGTGAGAGTCTAGAAGAAAAAAAAATATGAAAGAATTTCTTAAGTTTATTTGGTATCCCTTTACCCCTGAATTTTTTTTTCAGGATTGGTATATTTAAAAATGGCAAAAACAATTCAAAATCATCTTAAAAAAAAAAAAAACCTTCAATACACACTAAGCAGAAGCTTAGGGAACTTATTTCCAAGCCTAAATGTGATGGACTGAGAAAAAGCTTCACCCTCTGAAAGCAGAGTAAAGGAGCCAGACAGGTGGAGGATTTGTTTGAGCTACTGTTTCCACAGGAAAGAAAACATGTTGCTATCACCCACTTGTTTGTTTTGATTCCTCCTTGTAGCAAGAATAACAGAGAATCTGAAGTAGCATGGCTTTCTCCATTATAGATCTGTGCTAATCACCATCAAAGAAACCAAACGCATAGTTGGGGATTGTTTTATAAGTAATTTGCTTCAACAGGCCTTACTGTTCTTTGAATGCCAATTAAGAAACTCTTGCTGCGCGACCACTATTTGTCAGAAACTGGTGGCCTTTCGACCCCGCAGCAGCACCAGAGCAGTTCACTACCTTTCTCTTACATGTCTTAAGTTCAAAGGCAATGAGGAACACCTTGCAGGGAAAGGGGCTACACAGGAAAACAAAAAATCCACTGACATATTTGATAGCCCCTAGCAGGACGAGCATAGAGCCTTCTTTCAGTGATTGTATTATTTATTTATTTTTGAGATAGGCTCTCATATATCTCTAACCACCCTTGAACTCCCTATATAGTCTAAGATTACCTTGAACTTCTGGTTCTCCTACCTGGACCACCTGACTTCTGGTGTTACAAAAATGCACCATAACACTCAGTTTTGAACTTAGGGATTTATGCATGGCACATAGGCACACATACCCAGCACCCCCACCCCTTGTGACCATCTCAACATGATATGTTTTCTGAGCCTCTCTTGCCATTACATCTAATTTCCTGAAGTCAGACATGGTGTCTTACTTTTTCCTTTCTCCTGGAATATTCCAGTAGTACCTGAGTTACAGTTAGCACTAAACTGAACTGTTACCAAGTGATTTGGAACAAAAACTATGTCTAAACCTATAGCTCCTGGTACCATTTCCATATCTACTTAGGTATTTCTGGCCAGGATACACAAACTCATCTGTGATGGAAAAATACAGCACAAAAGCGTGATAAATTTCTTTACTATTATTGCTCTTGTTCAAATGCAATGTTTACATAATTTAGTTCCTTTGAGTCCATATGAAGAATGAGAGTTCCTAACCTCCTGGGCAAATATCACCACCTGGGTATAATCTATTGAGATGCCTTTGAGCCAAGTGTAATATCCCTGAAATTGGCCCAAGCTTGAGCTATCCAGAACTGTGAAAACTCTTTTTCTCACTGTTATTATCTAAGACTTTAATAAAAATATTAAACTGGTGGCCAAAGAAAGAGTCCAGTGGTAGAAAACTCCAGATTTCCACCTAACTCACCTAGAGCTTTAAGATCTGGGCATTAAACCTCCAGTTACACATGAACCCATCCCGGCTTTTTTCCAAACGCAAGGATATGCCAAGACTTTGTCAAATTCTTTGCTGACAAAGATGTACTTTGATTCTCTTGTATTTGTAAATCTAGTGTTACCATGGAACCAATTTAGTTAAAACAGTCCTAAGTCTATGAGGTGCTGAATGCATCCACACAGAATGAATATCAACGGTGTACATACTGGGCAGCATGCTTACATGGTTCTGTTTTGCTGACATTGTTAATGTGGCCATGGTCATCATGTTACATTTGTGAACATGTGTGACTAGTAACTTAGCTCTCAGACTCACTTACCTTTATCCCATATGTAATGTGAACTCTACACTTCCCATTCTTGTTTGGTAGTATCTTCTTTTATCGCTAAAATGTAAGTAGTTGGGACAAATCCCTTTAATGTAAAAGAGCGTTTAGATTTTGAAAACAGCCCCTTGACGTCACCTGGCAAGTAGAATGATAATTGTGGTGCCAGTCAACTGACACATTTTCCCTCAGTCTCAATGATTATTTTTAAGTAAACACCATGGAACTTAATGTCAGAATCCCCGTATATGTGAGACAAGGTGATAATTTCATTTGAAAAGGGTGAATTATTTAATCACTCATTTGTGGATTACAATACTGCAGCATTGAAGCCAGATGAATTAAAAGTTACTAAAAGTCAATAAAATATATTTTCAAAAGATCATGGAGAATTATACTCAATGTTAACCAAAACAGTTATGAAACAAAAGAAAGACACATTGTACTGTAGAAAAACTAACGCAAAGACAACATACAAAGCCAATGAATTAACTCAAAATAGGAAAAATATTGAGTAATAAAATAATAGACAAAGAGCTAATAAATAATGACATACAAAGAGGAGGCAAGAGAGGGAAGGAGAGCAGAGTGTGTGTGTGTGGGGGGGGGGTCCTGACATAGAGACGTGGGGTACTTGTGGAAGTTCACAGACGAGCAAAGTCTAGCTGGGTGATGCAGGGTCATAATCGTAGCAGTCAGGAGGCTGAAGCAAGATGATTAACAGAGGTGCAAGACCAGCCGGGCCTGTGTAATGACATCCAGTCTCCGAGCAAAGAAAAAGGTCGAACTGCCTAGTAACTGTGTCCAAAGAATCATAATTTGATTAGCAGTAGAAGCTGAGGAATTATAGAGAAAATAATGATAACTTTATCAGATTGCCCTTAGACTGAAAAGGAAACAGAAATTAGAATACTTGTATCAACCTGCATAAAATGAAACAGTACTTGAATAAAATAAAGTAGGAACTCAAATACAATGTTTGCAAAAATGGGAAGCATTGCTATATTTTTTTAGAGAGCAATGTGTCAAAATCCATCGAAATGAAAATATTCTTTCTCCTACAGAAATGAAAATAAGTTATATGAGGATGTATCATGAGTATATTTCATGTAGACTTGTTTCAAGTGGTAAGGACAAACAAACAAAAATACAAGATCTAGAACAAATAAATGCTTGTTGAAAAGCAAGTGGTTATATGTATAAGGGTTTTCCTTGGTACAAAACTGCAATCAGCTATTAGGGAACAGAAAATATAACTAGGCTATATGATATGATATGATAAAAGTATTCTATGAGTATTGTTAAGTAAATTGCAGAAAAATTCTATGATATAATCTTCTGTTTACAAGCAATGACCAAATTTTTATCTCTAGTATGCAAAAGCATGAGAATATATGTACACTGCACATGCTTTTGTTTGCAATTATATAAACATGATAAAATATAAAGGTTGATGAGTGTGTTGTCAATGTGGAAATATGGTGAACAAAAGAATTATGAGCAGAGCAGAAGTATTTGTAGGTTAAAGAAAAGTATAGGAAAATAGTAATTTCCTGTGTGGTGGCTAATCTTAGTTATCAACTTGTGACACTCCTGGGAAGGGAGAATCTCACCTGAGGAATTGTATCTGTCAGAATGTCTGTTGGGGCATCTGTAATTGCTGATTGACAAGTCCACAGTGGGCAGTCCCATCTTCACAGTGGGCAGTCCCGTCTTCAGGTAGATGAGCCTGAAAGGTAGCTGAACGTGAGCCTGGATACAAGCCAGGAAGCAGCATCTCTACACTGTCTCTGCTTCAGGGCCTGCCTCTAAGTTTCTGTGTTGAGTTTCTGCCTTGGCTTTGATGATGGACTGTGACCTGTAAGCTGAAAATCAACCCTTTTTCCAAGTTGTTTTTGCTCGTGGCATCTATGGTAGAAACAGACATGAAAGTAGAACATCCTGTTAACTCTCTAATATAGACATAGTTATACACACATCATCATTATATATTATTACACCAGTATAAGTATATTTAATAAAATTACTAAAAGAATTTCTCAAAATGAATATGCAAACGGAATAGAGAGACACACATCTGTATTTCCGGCACAGCAGAGGTTGATACAGCAGAATTATAAGGTCAAGGCCAGCCTGTGCACATAATGAACTTCAGGCCAGCCTAGGCTACATGGTTAGATCCTGTGTATGAATGAAAACGCAAGCAAACAAACAAAAATTTTTAAAGCAGTTCATGTGCTTTTCTGGTTGGACATTTAAAGTTTTTACTGAGACCAGGTGGAATTATGAGCTCATGTTTGTAATTCCCTACATGACCACAAAATCTAAATGATGGTAGAGACAAGCTATAGAAATGGAAGAGGCAGAGGTAAGGCCTCGAAATTCAGTATTCTTAAAGGGCGCAAGTGAGCCCGGGAAGGAAGACTCCCAGCTGCTAATCTCAGCTGTGCAGAGAGCCTGCCTTGTGACTTGCTTGACTTTCCTGAGCTTCCAAGTACCCATAGGTAACAATCTGGGTCTTGTTTTTAAAAATGAAATTAGACAGATGATTTACAATAAAGCGCTTTGAATAGTAAAATGTGGCATATTTTTATTCAAACCTACTTAGGAAAGGTCATCAATGAAATACTGCCCTATTGATGGGATCCTGTTCAGCAGAGAGTGCAGGTTCTCTGGGCACATTACCGTCTCAGCTATATTTCAGCACAGCATAAATTATGTGCTCCAAACAAGTCTTCAGTGCCCTTCGGAAGTCTGAGCAGCTAGTGTGAGGCTCCTTAGTTCTCTCAAAATAGGTACTACTGCAGAGCAAGGAAGAGTGTTTAAGAAAACACGAGCAGGCTCTGCCTGCCAAGTCTGTGCTCGAGCTGCCGTTTCTCACGTGATGGATGTTGAGAATAAAGGAAGCATGTCTAAAAACCCAAGTCTAGGCAGGAATTTCCATCCCCTCTGGTTATTTTACTAAGTTACTAGAATAGATGCATGTCCAAGCCTAAGTGTGAATATATACAAACATGACATTATAACAACAGATTTCTTTACCACGTTCCACACCCAGCTCGTGGAATGGTACCAGTTTCACAGTTCTTACTTGCCGCTGTCTTTCAGCCCTTTGCGTGCATGCTTTGAGCAGTTTTGACCTTCCAACCATTTATCCATGGTATAGTACACTAGATAGCCATAAAGTGCATATTTTCCCCATTAACTGTACTTCTAGGTTACATCTCAAATAATTATTTTACTACTTGCTAGGCTTAGAAATTCCCACATAATTTGTTATTTGACTGGAATGGGGGGCATTGTTGTTTTGCTTGGTTGGGTGGCTGTTTGCTTAACATCAGAGCTTTTTAATATGAAAGACTTGGAAAAATGGTCATAGATTTGTCTCAGTCTGGGGACTCTGATTCAACCTGGGGGTTCTAGGCTGGCATTTTACTAGAGGTCCCTTCATTGAGGTTTCAGAGGTCCTAAGATCTCTGTAAGGAGAGCTCTGTGGGTCTTTATCCTCTTCCTCACTCATAAATGTAACACTGAACCACTCACCTAAGGAGACGGTGAAAAAGTTTCATTTCTCGTCGCTAATACCCTCAAGGGCTGCCAGTTTTTACTTACAAAGACCCTGGGAGCCTTTGTTATTCTAGGAAAGAATCAACAGCATGAGTTAATGGTTATAGGTTGACATTGTAAGGTTGATCGTTTGAATTGACATCCCAGTTTAATTTCTTAAATGACTGGGTATGTTTCTTCATTTCTCTGATCCCATCTCTTCATCTGGCAAATGGAGCATGATAGCTTCTGGATGAAAGGAGTAAATAAGACCATGTGGAAAGTTCTCCAGATACTGCCAGACATGCGACCAATATTCACCCAGTGGCAGCTGGTGGTTACAAACAGTGGCTCTCACAGTTGATGCTGCAGGAGGAAAAGTAAACAGTGATAGAGGAGTCTAAGGTGAAGGGAGGCTTTTGCTGTCAGAACTTAAAGCAGACATGTTATCCACTTGAATTAGTAAGATTGTAGGTAACTATGCAGACAGCTTTCCTGTTCATAAATCACCAGTCAGGCTACATAAAATCCGTAGGAGGGATTCAAGAAGAGGGAGTCACCTCTTTCTTGGGTGACCTGAACCCCATGCCAAAGCAAGAATGGAAGGATGAATCCAAAAGTACTTGGTACGTTCAAAGAACTAATGAGTGTAGCTTAAGGAAGATGTGGTGGAATGGCAAACACAGAGGGGTGTGCATACGCACACCAAGAATTCTAAGATGTAGTTTGGAAGAATTGGTCTCTCTGATCTTGGCATGACTGCACAGACACCATGGGGACTTTACTTTCTAGTCTTGTCTTTTCAAAAAGCAATCGGGCACTTCTGTGTGGTTTCTGTGGGCAAGGTATTGATATCACGCTGTGCGGAGAAGCAGTCCTGCTTTATAGTAACACTCCCCAACTTAGGGTAGGGTTAAGTCCTGACAAACCCACCCTAAGTTGAAAACGAAATGAGTGGAAATTGTGTTCATTGCCCGTCACTTACAGGACAGCATAGCTTAGCAACACTGCACACTATAAATGATCACTTAGTGCTGTTCTGATCCCAAGGCTGACTGCAAGCCATTGCTGAAGGCCACCACCCACTATCAACAAAGACCATCACCTCTCACTCCCCTAAGAGAGGAATAAAGATCTAATTACAATTTCTACTGAATGATTATTACTTGCATTCCATGATTAAGTGAAAGGAAATGTTAAGCCAGACCGTTGTTAAAGTGGCTGGCTGTATTTGCCAACTCCTGGGGTGTTAATAGTTGTACAAGAAGGCATCACTGGAGACACAATTGAGAGCAGACACACACAGCAGCATCTCATCATCACATAAGCCCGTGCACACAGGCTTTGACACACACACACACCTCTGTGTGTGAATTAACGCTCGGAGTGGAGGCCATTCAGAGGAACACGTCATTTCCTGCGCTCTCCTAGGTGACTTTCACTCTAAAGTCTTCAGATTTCTATTTCTTCTCTCTAGACTGATTATTTCTAGTTCCTTATTTTTCCAATGCTCTCCTCTCCTTGTCTGAGAAAGAGATAAAGATACCAGGCACTTAGAGACTGGGGGCCTGAGATTCTAATAACGCTACTACAAGGTAAACTTACTGAAGGTTCATAACTGTGTGAGTACAAAGTAAGTTGAGACTCTTACAATTGCACATATGGTCTATTTTCAACACACTTTAATATGGTCTATCAACTTGTTCTTTCTCAACCCAATCCAGTCTGCATATTTCTGCCAGATACATCTTCCCAAAATAACATTTGGATCACATTTCCTCCCTTAAAATCTCGTGGTTTACCGATTTCTTCAGAAGGGGAGAAAAATGAGTCCTGACTCTGGCTTTGAGGCTTCGCATGGAATTCCAACAGCTTCAGGTTCTCGGCTTCACCGAGTCTTCCCTCTAGGCAACTTACCATGCTTCCTCAGTCCAGACCCATGCCTTTCTTTGTGGGAAGTTCTCATTTGTCTTCATGTATGTTACTAGTTCATCTCTTTCTTGTTGTTGGAACATAAATACCTGTCTTGTGTTCACATGCTGCTTTTTCCTGCCACTCTGTCCTTAAACACCACTCCCACCCTCCATGATTCAATCTTCTGCTCTCTGGGCTCACTTAGGGGTCTCCCCTGAAACTCTCAAATTGTTCATTCATAATCTCCTAAATGACAACCAACAGAAAAGGCATCGGGACTACATCTTTGACTATCCTGGCCACAGAGAACATACTGTGCTAATGTAAATCTTTTTCATAGCTTCATCCAATATGGCAGCTACTAGTTACATTTTTGTCATTGAATACTTGAAACCTGGTTGAGAAATTGCAATTTCAGTTTATGGGTTTTAATTAATTAAAGTTTATATTTAACTGAAGATAACTAGTAGCTACATATTGAAGTACTTAGCCTGATCTTCTATACCACAAAAATAATTTAAAAAAGAAAACCTGTCTTCTACTTTACAGCTGTTCAACAACTGTCTGATGAAGGAATTGATGAAATTCCCTTTTAAAACTTCACAATAATGGCTCAGAAAATAGTAATAATGAGTGCTGACCTGTGTTTGATGTCTGGATTCCATGTAAAAGTAAAAGGAGAAAACAGACTCTACAAAGTTCTCCTTTAACCTCTATACAGAGCCATGACACATGCATACACACACACACACACACACACACACCTGCGCAGGCACACAGGCACAGTCATAATAATAACAAATAAATGATGTAAATCACTCTAGTTTATTCCTCTGTCTAGTGGCCCCTTCCTCTGGCCAATTCTGCCTTAGCTATTTTAAACTCTAAGAGCTCATCTGTGCCCTTGCCAACAGGTAAGGTAACCTTCAGCTGTCTTCCAC
This sequence comes from Pachyuromys duprasi, assembly GCA_028658305.1. Taxonomy (NCBI): domain Eukaryota; kingdom Metazoa; phylum Chordata; class Mammalia; order Rodentia; family Muridae; genus Pachyuromys; species Pachyuromys duprasi. The sequence goes on along the minus strand of CM053745.1, from coordinate 48,707,598 downwards.
TGCCAGGTAAAGCTTAAACACACCAGCATCCAGGCATGTGGGAAGAGGCTGTGTGTTTCCTCAAGGTCTTCCTGACCCTCAAAGGCCAGCGAGTAAAGATCCGTGTGCTTTAAAAAGTCTACACTTAGATTTAAAAAAATTCTCTTACGACTCTGGGTCACTTTTGTTACGCTATTCAAATGTAGTAAAAAAAATCTAAACTTTAATTTCTTAAGTTAAAACATGGCTAATCCCAGGTTTAAGAACATAAAGTGGGTTGTTTTTTTTAATGGCAACTGACTTCATGTCTTCTTGTGTGTTCACTCACACAGATGGTACAACAGTGCTTTGGCAATTTAAGTCATCTTTAAAAATATAAATTATCTTTTTAGCAATAGTGAAGGAAAAATTAGAAAATTCTTCTTCTCAAACAACTTGGAAAACACTAAGCTCCATTGAGAAAAAAACTTAGAATAGAATGTTAAAGTGAAAAACGCCTTCAGCTTTGAGGGGTCCAGTGAACTTGTTTTACACTCAACACATATAACTGTGGTCATTTAGAGTTGTTTTTAGAAAGCTACAAACATCCTGACAGCAGAGATAAACAGAAGTATATCCCATTTCTGCAGAACTCTCCATTAATGAGCAGGCTCCTGGGTTATAGGACCATTAAAATGTCTTTTATTTAAATGAGCACATTAAATTAGATCGCTTAACTTTATGACCATAAAAAGTAAAATGCAACTTTTATTCTTCACTCTCTAGTAGTCATTTCAAGTCAGGTAAGGCAATAACATCTGTCTCATACAAAAACTTCAATGTCTGTACGAGAAGGAAACATTTACTTATTTGCCCTGTGTTTTTATTAGACGCTGAACCCTGCACATGTCACTTTCCATGAATAATTCATTCCAGAATTTGGCCCTACTCCTCATTAGTTCCTCGGTCTTCAGAGGCCTTTAGTGTTGCAATGCTGGGACTTAGCACGTGTGCACATGCAAATATATGAACTCAAGAGTCAGATTAAATACTTCATGCTGAAATAAAAACACATACAACAGAAAGTTTTTCAAATGAAGTTTGCATTTCAGAAAACATTTAGGCAGCTAGTCATTTTGGGTGGTGCTTTCCATTTTTATATAATCATTGATTTCTAGCTGTACAAGTTCATAGGGTCTGTTATGCTAGAACATGAGTGTTCTGCTCTACAAATTCCCAATTTTCTTATCAAAAAGAATCTAAACCTGCTTCCAGTGATATTAAAATAAGCTAGTTTCCTGTCAACTGATGAATTCTGTAGCTGCAATTAATACACTATGAAGAGTGATTCTGCATCCCCAGAGGAATCATTTAATTAATCCAATGGCCTCATCTTCTAGATCACACAGTATCCAAATCCAGTGCTAGAATGTTTTGCCAGATAGAGACTACTCAGCACTACTCAGAACAGATTAGCATAAACTGCAGTGTTAGCATTCTGTGTAAAGGTGACCAGAGGAAGAGCTTATGCTTTTAAATTCTCTCTTTTCACTATCTTCTGTGTTTTCCTATGGATGTGTTCAAATTCTCCTTGTACACAAAGTACTATGGTTGCCTCACCCTCAGTCAATTATTGAGCTCTTCTTCTCTTACAAGTGAAGTGGTCACACTTTATTTGGAATGTTACAGTGTACTAAGAATATTTTAAATAATCACATTGTAAGTTCACAACTTAGCCTCCATAAAAATCAGCCTGCTCTGAGACATAAATATTCACACTTGATAAAGACCTCCATCAATGGTAACAGGTAAGTTACCAATGTAACAAAGGAGCCGAAGGTTGTTACTGATGAACAAGTTAATGGAAAACTGTTCTAGATTGTGGGCTAATAGTTTTGTTTTTTGTTTTTTGTTTTCAAACACCATGCTCATAGCCTGAAGACTGCAAGCCAGAGAGATTCCTGATTGAGACAAATTTGCTGACACTGTGTTTCAGACAACTACCATTACCTGAGAGCTTGTTTCAACAATGTTGAGACAATCTGAAGATTGAACATGGCTCTCTTGAAAATGAGTTAGTGCTGAGTCTCAGGCCCAATGCCAATCCCTAGCCCAGGGGAAAATGTATCAATTTATTGGCTAATAAAATGAAAATAAATACCTCAACGATTATTTGAAAGTAGTAAGAAGAAAATCCAACTAAATAAAGCCAAATGCTTCCTTAATAATAGATAGGAAAGAGAGAGAGAAAGAGAGGGGGAGAGAAAGACTGTATGCCTGTGTGTGTATGCTCATTCTAATACCTCATAAAATTATAATGTCTTCTAGGTCTACTTAACAGCAGTTAGAACAGACAAGGGAAAATATTGAAAAGCTGTCAATGATAGAATGAAATCAAAACAAAATTACTTTATAAAACAGCACACAGCATAATGTCATGTTGAGAAACAAACATGTAAAGCAAACTGTTGATGACTACCTTCAGAAATGCCTAGGCTAGGATTTCCTTTCACTCTGCTTATATTTCTATCATACAGTATATGGATATTAATTAATGCATTTAGATTAGCTTAAGATGGGGCCAGAGAGAGGGCTCTGTGGTTAAGAGCACTTGCTGCTCTTGTACGGGACTTCAATTCAGTGCCCAGCACCCATGTGGCAGCTCACAACCACCTGTAAATCCAGTCGCAATGGATCTGATGTGCTCCTCAGACCTGTAGGACACGTGCAAGCAGACAAAACACTAGTACACATAAAATAAATACTTTTTAAAAGACTAGCTTACGATTCAGAAATCCCATCCTGAGTCTATGCCCAGTGGAACTGATACCAAGGTGTCAAAGTGGTGTCTGAATTCATGTTGCTGTGTCACTCACTAATCACAGTAGCTAGGATAAGGACTCAACCTGAATGGCTGCCCATGGATGAGAACATGAGAAAAGTGTGGCATCTGCACACAGTGGAACACCACCCATCACTTTAAAAGAAGGGAAGTCAGTCATCTACAAAAACATAGGTGAACCTGGGAGACAGCATGTCAGGTGAAATGACTCAAACACAGAAAGACAAACAGAGGCAAATCTCATTTATATTTGGAATCTGGAGATGGTAACATCGAAGACGTGGAGCGTAGAATCCTGTTCATCAGGACCGAGAACGGGAGAAATAGACGTTTACCTCTTTTAACAGAACAACTGCCGGCAGCTGGGGGCAGCACAGCAGTGATACCAGCATGGGTAGCGGCACTCACGGTGAGAACAGATAAAGGCCGGTCATCGTGTGCCAGGTGCTGAGCCATCACACACACACACACACACACACACAGTGAAGTTGACATACACTGCTTAAAGTTTCTCTCGGCCTCTGAGGAGCAGCGCAGAAACAGGCAAAGGAAGCCAGCTGTGGCTTCTTCTTTGCCATAGACATAGCAAATCCTTCTCTAGCTTTGCACACTAACCAGCATCCTTACTGGGTTTCTAGAATGACATGATTACAAGATAGTTGCTGTTGTTCATTCCAGATACACGAATGGGAGGGGGCTTATTTCAAGAAAGAGAATATTCTGAATATCTATTTACAGTAGAAACATCTTGCTGGCTTTTATCTTGGATTGCAGGTACTAAAATGTCTGTTTAGACGTTAGGAAAAAATAAAGCATTTTTTGCCCATTCTGATTAATCCTATTTTATTAAGTTATAGATCCAGAACCTCATTCAATGATTACAATTGGTTAGGTAGTTCCTGCATTCATCATTCACACTGTCAGCTTGGATGAGAATATTTCATTTCTGAAATTGAAATTTTCAATCAGCTGTGACTCATTTTTTTTTACGAGTCAGCCCCTCTGCTGAATCACGATGCCCCTGTGAGAGACCTGGCGTTGATGGTTAAACAAGATTTGCTTTTTCATTGAGCACTGAAAGGCTGCTGCAGTCATCCATGAGCTGAGGTGTTACTATGCATGAGGTACAGCACATTAAAAGAAAAATAAGTACCACTGCATTCTCCATGTTATGGAATGTATGCTCAGTATAGATACGGAGTAATGCTAACAGGGCAGGGGGGAAAAGTGAATAGAGCTACTTGCAAAATGATGACATCATACACACAGAACAAACCAAACACAAATTACTACAGAATAGAGAAAAAAATGTGTCTGAGATAGAAAGACATTCCTCTATCTATGAAAAACATGTTATGAATGCTAGCACTTTAGGATCAAACAGCTTTACTGCCAATAAACCACCAAATTAGTGTACGAGCACTAGACAGAAAGCTCAGCAGGATTTAATTACTTTTCCCCCTACATCTCTGCTGTCATTGTGGCTGTTTTTATTTTGAGACAGGGTCTCACTTCGTAGTCTTGAAATCATGATCCTTCTGCCTCGGCTCTATAGTACTGAGGTCATGGGCATGGACCACCACTGCAGGCTTTATTTGAATTCTTAAAGGAGCGTGTTCAGAGAGTAAGGGGATTTTACTTCTTCATTAGCACAATTCTTTCAACAGTTGAAACAGAAATAGCTAAGACATTAAATCAACACCCTTTGTTGCTCTCACTTTTCGGTTTCTTTCACACTGGTGGTGACTGAGCCCAGCGCCCATACTGTAATGATCTCTATTTGAACGTTTGGTTTCTTGTTGGCACCGTCGGGGGCAGTTGCGGAACATTTAGGTGGTGGTCCCTGATGAAAGGGGGGAGGGCTTTGAGAACCCATAGCGGTGGCCCACATCCAGTTCACACTTTCTGCTTTGTGTCTCCAGTTAAAGATGTGATCTCTCAGCTTCCTGCGCCAGATGCCTGCCGCCATTCCTCTCCTGCCGTTAAGGACTTCCCGTCCATCTGGAGCCATAAGCCAAAATGAACCTTTCTCCTGTAAGTTGCTTGTGGTCATGGCGTTATCAAAATAACAAAAAGTAACTAACGTCCAAACTAAACAGAAGGTCCACTAATTTTTCTATGATTCCTCGTAGAAAAAAGAAGCCATTTCCCATGTGAAGAATTCCTTTGTTTGTGTTGTAAGGCTATCTCTGCCACTCGTAAAAGCTGACCACTGAACCGTACTGAAATAGATGTGCCCTATGAGAAAGGCAGAAAGCAGCTATAGGAAGCTGCTTTTTCAGAACAGTGAAGGCTACAAATAAGAATGCCATGCAAGAGCAACAGACCTGGCTTCTTGAACTACTGCCCCTAACATCTTGGAGACCCTACTAGACTGTCAGAGCTACAGACTTACTTCCTTGGTCTAATATCAAGGATCATGAAGCTTTAATTTGTGTCCAACATGCATTTAATATGAGAATATAGCATTACAAAGGATGTCCTATGAGAGTTAGACACACCGCTTTTCTGCATAGAACATCCATGGATCTTGTAACTCCAACAAGAGCATGTAGACGTGGGGGAGGGGTGGAATTCTGGAAGGAATCTGTGTCAGGATCAAGGGAAACATGAGGCTGCAGACAATGGCTGAAGCCGAGACCCTCAGGTGTGGCAGCCAGAGTGTTCTTTTCTGAAGGCCACATGGAGCCAACGTCATGTTACTAGATCCCAGTGACCAGGTCAATCCTGACTTCTTCCACAGGTTCAGAAAGAATACACTGGGCAAGAGCCAGTGTTCACAGACGCCTGACCTTGTGCCACAGAATTACAAGGGATCCCCTGAACTTCAACCCCCCAGTACATGACGCCATCTAGAGGAAGAGCAAGGAGAATCAGACAAAATGAGTGTTTACTATGGAAAGGCTGAGTCATCCAGAAGAAATTATCTAAACAGGAAGAAACAGGAATATAGTCAACTAGCAAGATGTAATGTATCTAAATGTTTATAATATACTGAATAAGCACCCCACCTTAGAACATATGCCCCTAACAACAGAGATACCAAGCTGAGAAGAGACCCCATCCCCCAAGCTTCTGAGAAGCCCAGAGGACAGACTCTATGACAAAGCTGTTTATTGCATTGTAAGACAGGTGTCACTCAGAAGTGGGTTCCTTGGGAGCCAGGTGATTCACTGTCTTGATAATTTGGAATGATCATGGAAGGAAAGAAGGACTTCTCAGTATTGATCTTGACGTCAACAGAAAGCATTCATTCTTGAGCTGCTTTCTGCCACGTGCCTTCTACTGCACAGTAAAAACAGCTGGCGATGCAAAGGAGAAGTTCTGCTAGGGAGCTCTCCTCCCTAGCTCAGTTTCTCCCGGGTTGGCTTTCCTACTCTAATTTTCCTTCACTGTTCTGAGACAGACAAGGTTAAAAGGAAAATCTGTTTACAAATTGATTCAATGATTTTCGATCTCAGAAAAAGTCTAGGTCGGGTGACAGGAAACAGTGACTGCTGCGTTGTCACTAGCTTTCCACAGTGTCTATTACTCAAGGGGAAAATGCCATCCAGTGGATTTGGAGTGTTGAGTTAGGTATGCAGGGCTCTTACCAAAGGAGCTGCCTCTGTGAATGTGTGATATTTCAAGCCACTTTCTTCTGTCCCTGGATAATTTAGACGGAAGAAAGTAGAACTATGACTTGCTGGTTATCGGCCGCTGCCAGCACCCCGCTTTGTTATATGACCCAGCACACCTTAACCCGGGTCCTGGAGATCCTTCAGGATCTGTGTCACAGTATCTCGACATCTATGAAACCAGCCAGACAAGCTGGTGACCCGGGAAAAGCTAAGATTACCAGGGCAGGATCACTTTGTGCTTTGTTTTGACGCCTTTGTAAGGACTGTGAGTGTCAAATTTAGAGTCTTTGCTGTTCGGGTTTTTCTGATAACCTGGCAGGTTCATCCCAAATGAACCTGTCCCTTCTTGGCTTTACTCCAAGCAGCCAAAAAGGCGTTGGTCACAGCAGCAAAATAATGGCAAAAAGAGTCTTCAGCCAGCTTTGGTCAGCCTGTGAGGCTTCTTTCAGCTGGTTCTGCCCTTTAGTTCCTCTGAGAGTATGGAAACTTTTGGATTAGAAATGTATGACATGCATCTGCACAAGAAGAAGCAAGCTTTGAAGCCTAGAACTGTTTCCACAGGAAATGAGAAAAGGTAAGAAAAAAAAATGTGTTGAGTGGGAAGGAGAAAAAAAATGATGAAATTAGATATGTTTTCTTTTCAAAGTGTGTGTTCGTGTGTGTCTTGTGTTTGGCTTGAGAGCTGAATTCACTCAACAAGGGCTGATATATCCGAAAATAAGAGAGCTTAATTAACATACTGCAACTACCTGATAAAATCAGTTGTGTTGGTTTCCAACATGAATAGTGTTTACGGAAAAGCTCTAGATTATAAAATAGATCTGAGAATAACTCCAAGGAGATCCTAGGAAGCTCTGGAAATGGAGAGCTCAGAAGGTGTGAGCTCATCACGAGAGGCTCATCAAGGTCAAATAGTTCAGCATGGCAGAAAGTATCAAGGTGGGTAAAATATGCAGCTTGCTTTGATGAGATTTATGATCCTACAACTAGAAGTTAGAGGTGAAACACAATAAAAAAAGAATATGCTAGATAGGAAATACTTCTAGACTAAAAAAATTAGACCCAAAGGGTAAATTTAGTCAGAAAAGCATGTCATTGAAAGTGCTCTTCAAAATATTTTTAATGTAATTTATTTATTTTTATATTAATCACAGGTTAGGTACTTTGCATCCCAGATGTAGTCCCCTCCCTCATTCCCTCCCACTCTCCCCATCCCTCCCTCATCTCCTCCTGGCCCCCTCCAAGTCTGAAGCCTACAGAGATTCTGGGTTTCTGCACTCCTGCCTTCTCTGCCTCATCAGCATGAAGCTGCCCATCCCCGGCACCCCTTTCAGAGTCTGATGTGCCTTATCATTCATCACTGACACTTGTGGCTCTCTTCATCTCTGCATTCTCAACACCCTGAAGGATGACTTCTCCTAGTTACCTGTGACTTACCATGCATTGTTTTACATGTTTCTACAGAGACTGCACATTTTTGACAGCATATTTTTTTGTGTTTTGGATTTTGTTTGTTTGCTTGTTTGGGGTGGGTAGATTTGCATACATGTGTGTTTGCATGCATGTGTCTGTCTGTATGGGTAGTATATGTATGTTTGGTGCCCACAGAGACCAGAAGACCATACCAGATCCTCTGAAACTAGACTCACAGATGATTGTGAGCCACCATATGGGTGCTGGGAACCAAATCCAGGACGCTCTGCAAGATAATCAGGTGCTCTTAACCACTGAGCCACCTGTCTAGTTCCCTGTCTGAATTCCTGACCTATGATGTACAAGCTAAAGCAAAGGCTTCTTGATGACTCCTCACTCCTGTTCCTGTGGGAGACTCAGGACAGAGACCTGTGCCACTATTTCATGTCAGTGTCTATCAAATTACTCCATTTCCACGTATTTTTTCTCTTTCATATTTTTGCTCTGTAGTGAACAAAATCAAATCTCTGTCAAATAAACTGCCTAAAGGAATTTATCTGGAATCCAGCATTAGCCATCATTTCCACTAGACCTGCTGGGTGGAGGACTATGGGCTTCTACACATTTCTTCTCATTTTTGAGCACATTGCCACTGTAGCTGAGTGTTTTTCTCATCTAAAAAAACTTAACCTTTAGAAATTTGACAAAATTCCCATCCTCGTAAATCCAGACTGGTTGGCCAATTGGTACTCTAAGCAGTCTTATCCAATAAGTAGAAATTAATTTTCCGCAAACACTTGAGTGCCATGTGTGTTGGCTCTACAGACTGCTTTAGTCCATAGATGAAATCTACTTTCCAGGAGGAACCATAGGTGACATGCAATTAACCACATCTCCCAGTGAACAAAGATTCACACATACTTTTTGACTAATACTAGCTGGGAGCAAGAGAATACAATATCACAACAATGTTAAACAGCGAGGTGAAATTTAAAATGTGCTTTTAAATCTGTAGTTAGTGCCACATTATTAAATACCTTCCTATCATTTTCCTCCCTGCTTCTGTATTCAATTCAAAGGTTGTCTGATATTGACCTATGTGGTTAATTAATATGCGTTTACTTCATTTTTAAGTTTGTGCAACTCCAACCATGGTTCCAAAAATTATTAAGAGCTATATTCAGAATTATGCTCTTGAAATTTTAATTTCCTAAAATGGTGCCTTCATAATCATTTTCCTATCATCACTTGAATGAACACTGATCCACGAAGCTATTCAGCTCCCACGGGCTGCACCTGGCAAAGGGAGCGAAATGTGAATACATTCATATGCTCAGAATTATTTTATTAGGCTATTTGCCCAGCTTTTAGAAATACTGTGCCCCACATATTTAAATCATCCCTTTTCTCCCGAGAGGATAAAACCTTGATTGAAATAGCTTCCTCCTTTTTTTTTTTTCAATCAGCTACAAAAGAGAAAGAAATGAATTAAGCACTCGGATTAAATTAATGCTGGATGTAGCGGCTCATAAACACCTCTCAAATTTAGAAGCGTTAGTCAGGGAAAGAGGGGAGAAGGCACGAAGAGAATCAGCTGAGGACACTTAATAGGGCAACTGGACCATGAGTTAATTGCGTAAGGGTCACCTAGGAACCTTGATTAAAAACATTAACATCTTGATGTAACAAATCTACAGGACTTCTTCGTGTCTCTTCCCTCGGGCTCCCACAGGCTTCTGGGGGCCTTGTGGTTGCCTTGGTCACGGAAGGTTTGCTCCCTTTAATCAAATGCCCCTCCCCCGACTCTCTAACCTCCCGCTTTGAGAATCAAGCCTTTGCTCAACGGACCAGTTCCAACTTCTATCGATCTTTTTTCTTGCCTGCAGCCGCCCAGGCCATGGTTGGATGGTAGCTGATTCCCATGTCACCCCAGGATTTCCAGGAGAGCTACCTGCAATGTCCGCAAGAAGACAAAGACCCCTGGCTGAGAAAGCTGCCCGGGAACCTGGTTAGGAAAAAGCGGCTGCAGATTACAAATATCTGATTAGTACTGGTCTCCTGTGCTCAAGGGTTGAGTTCTTAGTTCTCACGTCAGAGTGAGAGAAAGGGAGGCTAGCGTGACAGGCACGTGAGGGCTTGGCTTTCCTTGGCTCCCCTTTGGGGCCCAGACTCTCTGGAGGATTTCAGTTCTCTCTTTCTCTGACACTTTTCTGTGTATTGTTGTTTTTTCTTTCCTGTCATTGCTATACTGAACAAGTCTTTAAAAAACGAAAATTAAATCTGGTTCTCTCCTTAGCCACAGGGGAGCAGACCCATGCCATGTGCCTTGCCTCCTGCTGGAGCTGCAACTCTTGGAGCTTTAGGTTCTTGGCTCTGCAATTCTCACTATGAGGAGGGTGACAAATACTTAAGCAGTTCAGGCCTTTTGTTTGTGATTTTCCTGATTTTCCATTTTTCTCTCTCCCTCTTTCTGTCATATTTTCTCTGCTTCCTTTGTCTGTCTGTCTGTCTGTCTGACTCTCTCTCTCTCTCTCTCTCTCTGTCCCTCTTTTCTCTTTCTTCTTTTCTGTCCCATGTCCTTCCCCAGCTTTTAGGACACACTCCTAGAAACACATTAAAATACTACTGAAAAGCCAGGCAGTGGTGGTGCACACCTTTAATCCTAGCACTCAGGAGGCAGAGGCAGGCAGATCTATGTGAGTTTGAGGCTAGCCTGGTCTACAGAGCGAGTTCAAAGACAGCCATGGCAACACAGAAAAATTCTGTTTTGAAAAAAAAAAACAAAACAAACAAAAAACAACAACAAAAACCTACTGAAAATAAATTATTGCTTTAAAGTTTGAACCTAAAATTGTGATTAACAAGAAGTTAACTAAGTAAGCCAAGTACCCAGCACTTTCCAGCTCATTTTCTTTCTCATACAACTTGGGTAGCATTCTAAATAGCCACGCAAACCTAAGTAAATACCGTGCAATAATTCTCCTTCACTCTCATAACAAAGTTCCAATATGAAACCCTAGAGTCTCCTGGTGGCTGCACTATGCACATTCTGTACCATGAGTGCTTACTTAAGGCACTACACATGCTATCACAAACCCACTCTCTTAAATGCCCTGCCCTGAGCATCCTGAGATACCCTTTCCTCCAAGAAAGCCTTTCCAACCCCCTTAAGAGAAAAGATGCTCTGTTAGGTAGACTCTTTCAGAGGCCCTCTGTGGTAGGCTCCTGTCCTGTTTCTTGTTTTCTCCTACTTCCAATGTCCATCCCAGGTGTCTTTCTAAGTAAGGATTGATTATCTTACCCTGGGACCTGCTTCTTGTTTAGCTTCTTTAGGTGTACAGATTCTAGTATGTTTATACTATCTTTTAGATCTAGTATCCACTTATAAGTGAATATATACCATGTGTGTCTCTCTGTTTCTGGGATACCTCACTCAGGATGATCTTTTCTAGATCCCACAATTTGCCTGCAAATTTCATGATTTCCTTATTTTTAATTGCTGAGTAGTATTCCAGACTCTACCTAGCAGAGTATCAAAGCAGATGCTGAGACTCATAACCAAACCTTGGACAGAGTGCATATGAAATAAGGGGGAGTTAGTAAGACCTAGAGAGGACAGGAGCTCCACAAGAACCAAAAAATCTGGGCACAGGGGTCGGTCTTTTCTGAGACTGATTCTCCAACCAAGGTCCATACATGAACGTAACCTAGAACCCCTGATCAGACATATCCCATGGCAGCTCAGTATCCAAGTGGGTACCCCAGGAAGGGGAACAGGGACTGTCTCTGACATGAACTCAGTGGCTGGCTCTTTGACCTCCCCCCACCCCTCTGAGGGAGGAGCAGCCTTGCTAGGCCACAGAGGAGGACACTGCAGCCAGTCCTGATGAGACCTAATAAACTAGGTTCAGATGGAAGGGGAGGAGCATGTCCCCTATCAGTGGACTGAGAAAGGGACAGGGAAGAGATGAGGGAGAGAGAGTGGGATTGGGAGGGAATGTGGGAGGGGGCTACAGCTAGGATACAAAGTAAATAAACTGTAATTAATATTAAAAATTAAAAAATTAATTTGAAAAAAGAGAAAAGATGGTTCAATAATGTTTTGGCACAACAGCTGACAAGCACACTGTACCAGCCTCCCAGGGCACTGGTTTCCCTTTCGTCTCTTTAGGGCATATGTAAGTGTAAGTGGTAAGTGTGAGTGACAACTGAATTATTAAACCTGTCTTCCCTTGTCCCTTCTGCCATGGATCGAGACAACTTATTAAGAAAGCCTAGATACTTCTTCTTTTTACCCAGTTCAAGTACTTAAGGGTCCATTTACAGAAACTCTTACCCTGTAAGCGCAGTGCAAACTCCAGGTACTTCCCACGTCTGTTTAGCACATTGCAAAACCTTCGGGAGAAACCTGCTCCTTTTACTCAGAGGCCTTGACTTAAGAAGTAATGAGTCTTGCCACACTCTGTCATGTGTACATGTGACGTTAGAAGCGTCAACATCCCACCAAGCTTTGGGCGGAAAGCCCATCTCCCGTCAAAGGTCACGGTAACAATAAATGTAACCACGAGTTCTCCTCCTCTGTCTCCCCCAAATAATGAGTCCTTTGGGGATAAGCGTCTGGCACAGCAGTGAGTGTTCAGAAAAAAATGCTTGCTTGTTGGGAAAAATATAAATCTTAAGCTGAGTGTCTGCCTTCATGAAGTAAATTATAAATAAGCTTTCAAGGTTTGAGGAAAATTTGGATCTTTTCAAATACAAATCAAATCAATGAGGCATGTATATTACTGTCGGTGACTGTTGGGGTACACATATATACAGAGACTCCTGTCTTTCTTTTTTTATATAATTTTAATTTTTAGTTATTCCTTTTACATCCCGTTCATAGCCCCTCCCTCTTCTCCTCCTGATCCCAATGTCCCTCCCTACTTTCCATGTCCCCCCTCTCCCTCCTCAGAGAAGGGAAGCTCCCACCCACCCACCCCAGCCTGTCAAGTTACATCAGGATTGAGCACATCTGCTTCTGTGGCCTGGTGAGGCAGCCCCGACAGGGAAAAGTGATTGAAAAGCAGGCAACAGAGTCCATCACAGAGTCAGCCCTCATTCCCCTTTTTAGGGGACCTATATGAGTACTAAGCTGCCCATGGGTTACATCTGTGTAAGAGCCTAGGTCCAGTCCAAGCATGGTCCTTGGTTGGTGCTTCAGTCCCCACAGGCCCCCCTGTGCCCTGGCTAGTTGGCTCTGATGGTCTTCTTGTGGAGCTTCTGTCCCCCTTGGGTCCTTCTGTCCTCCCCTCCCCACCCCCCACTCTTCCACAAGGCTCTCTGCGCTCCACTCAATGTTTAGTTGTGGGTCTCTGCACCTGTTTCCATCAGCTGCTGGGTAGAGCAACTCAGGGGCCAGTTAAGCTAGGGTCCTGTCTGTAAGCGTAACAGAGTATTGTTGATTGTGTCACTACTGTCTTTCTTAAGTTTTTTAAGTGTGTGTGTGTGTGTGTGTGTGTGTGTGCGTGTGTGTGCGTGTTCCCTGATGATGTGTGTAGGAACATTCTTTGCACACAAGGGGTGGGGGATGACATCCAGTGCCCTGTTCTGTCACTGTTCATCTTGGAGCTAGGCTAGTAACCAGCAAGTCCCCGGCAAAACTTTATCTATGCTCTTCCCCAGACTCCTGTGCTGGGGTCCCAAACACACACACCTACACCTGGCACTCTGTAGGGGTGTTGGGTCCTCGTGTCTGTATAGCAAGTGTTCTTATTATTGAGTTATCTCAAAGCCCATATTGTTGCTGTTGTTAATAGTAAGAAAACACACGCACAAAACAAAATAAAACTTCCTAAAATACAGAGTTGTCCTTACATTAGTGGAATTGGTTGAAAGATGACGGGACCGTGACCCTGGGAGGTATTTAAAAGGCCTCACTTGCAAATGTCTATCCCAGTCCTCAAAGCTCAACCACAATATGCAAGGATTACCATTGATCAGGATCATTTGAAGAATCTGGAAGTAATCATGGACAGGGAGCCAACTTGAAAATCACATATACATTGTTACACATTTCAAAATTATTTTAAGAACACTTTCAGATGACATGCTTACATTTCAAAGCAGTCAGTATCAAAATTAAATCTCTACCAGCAGTTGACATTAATAACTACCCATAATATACTTGGATTATCATCTGTATCAATTACAAGGATAAAAGACAAAAAGCCTGGCAAACTGGCTGTTGCTCGTGGTGAAATGAGACCTCCAACTCATTACTTCTTTGTAAAGACACACCCCTGCCTTTGCTACCAAGCCTTCCATAAGCCCATGAGCTCTATGCTCTTGGAAGAAAGTATTGTACTGTCATGTAACTTTTTATATTCATTAGCATTTTCTTCCACTTCCCCACACTGTGAAAGCCAAATCTTCCTCCTGCTACATTCCTGTCTCCAACTGATTGGCAGTTGCCCACTGATTGGCTGCATTATTGTCTCTCTATGCTCTGCCTACTTTAGCTTTGTGAAGCCTCTTGTGTATATATGCATATGTATATAAGTTCATAAATATGTGGAATATATCTCATAACCATATTAATATAAAGACACGCAGATTAATATCATTTATTAAGCCAACTTCTTGAACCTAAAAGTTTTAGGGACTTTTGTTTTGCTTTTTTTTTTAAAGATTTGTTTATTTACTATGAATACAGATCTCATTCTAGCCACCATGTGGTTGCTGGGAATTGAACTCATGACCTCTGGAAGAGCAGCAGGTGCTCTTAACCTCTGAGCCATCTCTCCAGCCCTGTTTTGCTTTTTTAAATTATTATTTATTACAATTTACTCGCTTTGAATGCTGGTTCCGCCCTCCCTCCCACGTTAACGTCTAATGAATAAGTTGTCCCTGTTGAGAACACCGAAGGCTCACACTGCATTGAAGAAGGATGAATCGATAAGTGGAACAGAGATGAGAATGTGACCAGCCATCTAGTACCAAAGTAAATAAGAATCTACACACGAATAACCAATCTGCCACTCCCACCCACATCCCCATTATTGCTGGAGGTCGTTAACCTCATGAGGCCCCTCAGGAGAGGTAGAAAGACCAGGTGCTCCAACCCTGGACTAGAATCCGCAGAACGACTACTGCTGTTGCTCCCCTTTGAGGTGTTCTCCAAACCTCTAAGGCACTCTTAAATGTGGGGTTGACCTGATGTGCTGAGTTACTACTATGCAGTCATCTTGAATGACTCATCTTACCGAATTTGAACCCATCCCTTGGTTTTGAAGTTCTGTGGCTCAGACACAATTCAAGCAAAGGAATAGTCTTCACTGTGCATGTTGGTTAACTGAGCTGAAGTGAATAATTTTGCTACCATAATTTGTAAAAACGTATAACCATGTTAAACAAAATGGCCCCCAAACTGTAGCTGAAGCAGTATGCTCATAAAACAGAGTGCCCTAAGCATGAGCCACCTTGGGTCCAGAGCACCTGGACAATGGAATGATGCTTCTCTTACAAGATACACACTGCTCTTTCTCACACTGGCACCCATATTGGTTACTGTAGTGCTTTTGCAGATGTGCGTATTTTAGTGGGTGGTACTCCCTAACACTCCATTTCTAGCAGCCCCCTCCTGCCCAGGTAGTAACAACATGCTCCTGGGACTGATCTTAAGTGGTATGAGTAATGAAATACAACTACCTTATAGGAATCGCTTTTCCAAGGGTCCGTATATGTCCTTCTCACTGCTCAGGGATGAAGGCAGGTTGCTGGTCAACATTTAAAAGTCATAATCTAAAAGTACAGGAACTTTTTCTAGAGAGTTCAAGAAAATGTGGTAGACAGGTGCATTGGCTCTGTTTATTCTGTTGAAATCAAGAAAAAAAAAAACCACATGACAAATACATGGATTCGTGCTCTCATTTTTCACATCCTTTGAACAGGGCTTACATTTGCTGTCATCATCAATGAAGTCTGATAATAGTGCTTGAGAGAGTAATGATGCAACCAGTATCTCTACTTCCATCGTCAATGGTACGTTGTTAGAATGCACACAGATCTGCAGAGATGTGGCAGTCTGGATACCTGCACTGTTGGGTCCTGTGGGGATTATCACTCTGGTAATTCAATATGTGAAGAAATGGTAGTTAGATTTCCAAAAGAAAGAAATGGTGCCTGAAAATGACAAAGGCTCTTCATGGCCTCTGATTGGACAATGCACAGAAATTCTATATCTTCATTGATGAGACCCATCTGATTCCAGCAATATTGTAATACCTTTCTTAAATTAGCTTTTATGTAGACCCAGAACCTGTGTGTGTGTGTGTGTGTGTGTGTGTGTGTGTGTGTGTGTGTAGGGGTGTTTTTCTGGCCTCAATGGAAGAGAATGGGCTTAGTCCTGCTGAGACTTGATGTGTCAGGGTGGGTTGGAACCCTTCTCTGTGGAGAAGAGGAAGGGGAACAGAAGGAGGGGGTGTAAAGGAGGAGAGAAGGAAGGGGTCTTCTATCAGTCTGTAAGGTGAATAAATCAATAAATTAAGAACATTAAAAAGAAAGAAAAAAGTAATAAAAGAGTGAGGAAATAAGACAAAAATCAGCAAGAGCATTAAAATCATTGAACCATAGGGAGGAAAAAAGATGAGTTCACTCAGGAATAGGAGCTAAGCTCATCAGAAAACATACCCCTGGATCCCTTTCCCCACTGATAAAACTAACACTAGGTGATAAACTCCTTAGACACTGCTACAAGCATTTTATATGTATCAAATAGTGGTAATATAAGAAAAGTAAAGTAAAAGTAAAATGAGAAAAATAAAGGAAAAATAGTTTAGGTGGCACAATGTCACACAGCCACGATACAACAGGATAGTTCAATTCTCATATATTGCCCATGCTCAAACACTGAACACCTTTTGGCAAATGTCCCCTGTTTGGCCTAGGTGAACACTGAAGACAAGATGAGAAGAGAAGTGAATCTTTGCAGGTATCTCTGACAGTGCAGACAGGGAGCTTACCCACTGGGGAGACTGTGAGCAGCAGGAAAAGACAGAGCCTCTGACAAGGGATCTGGGAAGTGGGCTGGAAATCTTCCAGGGGGCGTGGCGTTGAATTCACGCGGTAGGGTCACCTGTAGGAATATGCAAAGACAGCACGCATGCGAGGAAGTTGTCAGTGCACAGGAGACAGGTGATAGTGGGCAAGAAATAGAATAGAAATAAGACATTAAGGACGCTTTCCCAATAGCTTCTAGACGTCTCTGTATTTCATAACACAGGCATATGGTTACACGAAGTGTGATTGATTCTTGGAGAAAAAAATAAGATTAAAGGGGCTAGAGATATTTATCATTCCAACATCTGAGAGGCAGAATTTTGAAAAGTAAATTTAGAGTGGGTTGAGGAACTCTTTATCTTCGGATAATTCCAGGGCCCACAGGGGAAATTCAACTTCCCGTCCTAGGTTTGTATTAGTCTTTCCATAACCCTGCGCCTCGGTGCCTGCATGCCAGGTAAGCAAGGCAGCTTTCTGATCACTAGCGTCCAAACCGAAGGAAAGGTAACTGAGTTCCCCCGCCTGAAAGATAGCTCCTCCTCCATCTGTGTGAAGCTGCTAATTAAGTGTTGTCTATGAAAACAGCCCTAGTAGGCCTCCGGAAAAAAAAAAAAAAAAGATTGGAAATAGGGGTTTGAAGCTAAGTTAAAACAAAACAACAACAACAACAAAAACTCCCACAGGTGTTGCTTTGTTCAAAGACTAACCAGCACCTCAGTGGGATAAAAGGGTGAGGGGCGGGGCAGGGGAGAGCTGACGTCATCCTTCGCTGGAGCCCTCGGCAGAAAGGAAAAGGCCCTGGAACAGCTTAGCAAACACTTGCTAATAGGGGATTCAGAAGTCTTAGTCGGTACTGGATTTCAATCAAGAAACAACTTACACCTCTGGAAATAACCTGTGAAAAGATACCAGTAAGAAGCGAAGAAGCCACAGTGGTTCGAAGGGAGGTTCAGACTCTCGTTTTGTTTTTTTCGAGGTGGCAGGGATCAAAAAAAAAAAAAAAAAAAAACAACCAAAAACCCTAAACCTTTCCCGTGCTGAGTGTGCTCTCCCACTGAACGACAGCCCAGCCTTCCAGGTTAGGCTCTGGAGCCGAAAACAAACTGTAACTGATGTGGGCTTTTTGTTTTTGTCTTTTGGGGGCCGGGCTGCCAGTTGCACACTGCTGAGGAGGCGAGCAAGTGAAGGAGCTTGCCATGTAAGCCTGGAGACCCGAGTTCGACTCCCCAAACCCACAAATCGGGGACCCTGGAGAAGCCGGCTTCACACCGTTGTCCCTAGGCCCCTTCCCCGTGTGCTGCATCCTACACTCCCCTTCCCCACATCATGCGCACGCAGACACACACACACATAAATGGTTTTGCGAAAGAACAGTCAGTACTTCCATGAAGCATGGAATTTCAAAAGCTGAAATGCCTCGTGTGCTGATGATCCGTGCTAGCTACGATTATGACAAGCAAGCTGAGACGTCGCTTGTTCGTGCTGATTTTGGTAGCACAGGTATGGTGCCCATGGCGGTCGCATGCGCACAGCGCACCGTCGGAGGATACAAGTTCCACTGCATCGTGCGCTCTCCTCACTTACTCAGTCAATTCGCTTCTACCAGCTCAGCATGAGAGAGACTGGCATGCAGCTTTTGCTGTCAGGCCTTGCGTCCCACAAGCCAGTGGCCTCTGTGACCCTGAGGAATGTTCTGAAACTACGGAGAGCAGTTGGCTCTAAACTTCTCTAGGAAGCCCTTTGTCCTCCTCCTCACCTCCATTATCTTCCAGTCCGGGTACATCTGTAGTAGGAACGTGTTCTGTGGATCGCTGCAGCAGTATTTCTCCTTGTTTCCATGGAGACAGCTCCTATCAACTTTTGAAGGAACTGTATTGTAAACAAACCTCTCTTGGCAATTGGCCTGTTTTCCTTTTCTATCTCATCTTCCATCTGCTCAAAGGCTTTGCTTCAAAAAGAAATAGGTTGCAGGTGTGTACTTTTTCTTTCTTCACTACCCTCCCCCTTTGTTTCTGAAAGAGGTCGATCTTGGAGATTAAAATCCCATCCACTAGTGACATTCTCAGTCCCACACAATGAGGCTGAATACCTGTGTGTGCCTGTGAACCCATAGTTGGAGCACATCGACACTTGGTTAGGTTTTAACAAAAGTCCTCATGACGACAGGAGGCAGCCTCATGCATTTCATGAAGGAAATTACCAAAAAACAAACAAACCATAGGGCCGGCCAAAGATGAAACCAAGTCAATCTTTTAGGCTCTTTCATTAAAGACAAAAGTGATTATTACGGAAGGGTTTTAATAACAGGAACAGCATTGCTAATAATAATCACAGCGAGGGGAGAAGGGGATTTTATTTCCTATTAGGAAAAAAAAAAACAAAATGTGTCTCATGTTTAACTCAGGGTTTCATGGCTGCAAACTTGAAATGCTTTAATCTCCAAGGCTTAGGATATGTGTAAGTTATTTGTCTGATATAATTACTTTAATGTTTTCTAAGTTCACTTTTCTACACTAATTTATTCCTTGGTGTCACAGATATTATATCAAGTGACTGCGAGTGTAGACACAATGGTTCGGCATTATTTCAAGTGAGTAGAAAAGGTCAACCTAGAAGAAGAGGAAGAAGAAGAAAAGATAAACTCTCTTCACCAAACACCAAATTTGAAGAGAGCTAGTATAACTCGGCTAGAATTATAGAAAGATTTATGCAGGTATAAACCACAGCCTTAGATGTGTCCTGAAAATGTGTTATTCACCTATTTTTAAAAAACTTTCCTCTAACCTCCATGAAAAGGACCACCTTACTGATGATACTCAAAGAAAACTCACTCTTAACTTATTTAACTAGCATTTGAAAAGTTGTGTGAATTTATGATCTATAATGTAGCATTCTGATACACAGTCATTCCCCAGTATCCTAGGAGATTATTTCCAGGCCCCTCTAGGATGCTATAATCTGAGAATGCCCAAATGCCTTATGGGAAATGCCCCTGTATTTGCATGTAACCTACACATATCCTTATGCAAAATCATTTCTAGATTACTTATGAGAAGTAATACATTGTACATGGTAAACTCATTATTTTAACCATAATGACAAGAAGAGTATGTATTTTCAGCATAGAGGCAGCTGTTTGTTTTTGGTATTTTAAACATTTCTGATCCAAGAGTGATTGCAGCTGTGCATTTAGCGATCAGCAGAATCTTGCTGTTGAATGATTAAGTCAAGCTAGTAACATCGTGTCTCCTCTTCTCCCGGCCTCTCGTGGTGACTGCCAACATCACCACAAAACCCGAGGTTTGAGAGGAACATGATAACCTCTCAGACAAATAATAGAAAATAACTACAAAGTTTCCAGAATGGTTCGGGTTGTGACTATGTTAAAGAGCATCTGAATGAGGCACAGAATTAATAACAATGGAAAACTTTTCATTTAAAGGTGTTTTTCAAGTCCTTATTTGTGTTGTGTGGTCTAACTGTAACATGTTTAACTCTACAAACAATATCACAGGAAGAAAATCCCAAGCCAGTAAAAACAAACACCAACAAAGAACTCTGTGTGTGTGAACATGTTCATGTGGGTGTGTGTACATGTGCTTGTGAGTGCACACACATGTACAAATGCCTGCAGAGGCTGGAGGTCACTGTTGGGTATCTTTCTTAATTGTTCTTCCCCTTATTTTTCATAGCAGGGTCTCTTATCAAACATGGGTTTCATCAGTTTAGTTAGGCTAGTTACCCATTGAGTTCCAGGAATCTGCCTGTCTGCTTCCTCCACTCCCATGCTAGGATAAGAGACACAGCATAGATTTACTGTGGGTTCTGGGGACCCTAGCTAAAAGATTATCACCCACCCATCTCCCCACCCCGCAATAATCTTTACATCTATCTTTATGAAACAATTGTTTTATATGTGGCAAAAAATCAACAATATTCATTCAAAATTATATATATATATATATATATATATAGCGCATATATATTATACTCAATAAGATTTCAAAGAAGACACTTTATTGAGGGAAAAAAGTAGATTGTATGGGTTTATTTTTTTTTACCTAGTTCCATCCTGTTCGTAACAAGTATTAGAAGACTGCTTTGGTCAAGTGTATTCTTGGAGTTAGGTATTGTTTGAAGTCTTTAATGGTGTTGCTTTTTTAGATTTATGTATTTCATGTATACAAGTGGTTTGTCCACATTTATATTTGTGAATCAGAAGTCGGCACAGACAATATGCATAAGTACGCCACTGCCTACAGTTAGCTGCAGCAATTTGTTAAGAGCACAGCAAATGCTGTTGCGGGCCTCCTCTATTGCCTTTATCTGTATGTCAAAGTGTAGGGTTGAGTCCAGATTCAAAACACAGCATTAGTCTGAATGAGACCTCAGGTCAGACTTCTCTAGGCAACGGAAGTTGGAGATGATGTTAAGTTATATGATGGGGGAGAAAAGTCTGAAGTGAAGAGTCCCATCCATGAAAGTGTCGATCATGGCTCTCAGCAAACACATGGGGGTGGGGGAGGCTGATTTGTCTCTGGAGCTCTTTATGTGTTCTCATGCTGTCCTTCCAACTTCCCAGTTGTATCTACAAGCTGACCCGTTGGTGCTTTCCAGCAGTCACCCGCTCTGCCTCCTTCATTTTGAATTTCTGTTAATGCAGACGAATTTGTATAGTTGATGATGACATCAGGGCAAAGTATCTGATGGTACATTTCTGTCTGGAAGTTTGAAGCTCACCAGGAGACCATACAAGGATAACTCTGTGAGCTTGCACAGATTGTAATGCAAGAAGTATTACCTGAGCATTTACTACGTACCCTGCACTGCTGCAGGCTGAAAAGACTCTTGGAAGGATGCTTAACTGTCTCTCCCCAGGCAACGTCCCTAGCAGTGCAGGACACCAACCTCAATTAAATACATAGCGCTATAACACAGAAACTTTTAACACAGGAACTTGTCATCCAACATTTGGAAACAATTTTCAGAGGTATCCTAGAGGGAAACAAGGCTTGATTTAAGATTTGCAGAGGACACAGGAATTAAGCAGATAGATAGCAGCATTTATTGTCTGTTCCTTTTTACCAGGACTTCAGTCTCCTAAGAGCCACCACATGCGGCCTTTGAAACATGACCCACAGGCTTGCAACTCTGTAGCTCATGTTCAAGCCTTGGTGAATATTAAATGAATAAGTCTACCAAATAAAGAGGAAGAGCAGAGAGATTCAGACAAGATTATACAAAATGCTTTATCTGAAGGAACCATGGGAAAACAAGAAGTGTACTTGTTGGGACATTCTAACAATTCAAAAGTCTAGGAAGCTGAGGGGGTGGAGAAGGGCATGATTCCCAGGGTGCTGTCAGCAAGAGCCATGCGGCTCCCACCCCTACTTTATTATTGACTATGCAAGACTCTAGATTTAATTTGGACTACAATAGTTTTGTAGAAAAGACCCATAAGAGACTTGATGCTTTCATTGCCTATGAAAACCACAAGCAATTATTATTCTCACACCAAAAGTGCAACCTAAAGCTGGGCATGGTGACACATACCTTAGTCCCTGCATTTAGCGTCAGAGACAGGCAGATCTTTGTGAGTTACAGGGCACTGATCTGTGCAGGGAGTTCTAGACTAGCCAGAGCTACATAGTAAAAGAAAAAGAAAAAGAAAGAAAGGAAAGACGAAGGAAAAACGAAGGAAAAGAAGGAAAGACGAAGAAAGGAAGGCAGGCAAGAGAGAGAAAGCAAGGGAGAGAAAAAGAGAGAGTGAGCTGTTTTAGTATGCCTTTGGGCAGCACAAAGGCCAGTGTATGAAGTTAAAAATTTCTCTTCCACCTCTCTCTCCCTCTCTTTCCCTCTCTCTCCTCCCTCTACTCAGCACCTGCTGTCCTTTGTTTTTTTCTCCTTCCTTCAGCGACTAGAGAGGTGGTGCTTTGCCCTGACAAGCATTAGCATGCATGTGTAAAATATAAAAAGAAGGATAAGAGCAGAAATTATACTGCCTTGTGTTAAGGAAACCTACCTTTATTGAATAGCCCTTTTATGACCAGATTGCTTCTTGACAAGTTTGGAGATTAACCCTCTGTATCCTGAGCAGACTTTGTACATACATAGAGAAGCTTAAGCAAAATCCTGAAGTAACTGGAAAGAAATAGATCTTAACTCACACAAATAAATTCTGTGTGACGTTGTATCAAGTGTATATGCACTGTATATGAGTTAAATTGGGGGAGCTTCCTAAAGAAAGGAGTTTTTAAAGAAATCATTTAAAAAATAAAATAGCTTATCAAAAATGAGGTAGAATTCCTATAGAGGAATATTTTTCTTTGCATAATATACATACATACAAAACTTTAATTTGGAGAAATTAAATCACTCCAGCTGCAGAATTTTGGCATGCCAGACAAGAACATATAATGGATCTTTTCCCCATTCCTTTTAAATATCAAACAGGAGTCCTTCCCTTGTGCTAAAAGAATATGAAAACCCAAAGGACAAAGGACATAGTAGTAAATGACCCCATTAAAAATACAGAGCTGAAAATTCCTTCAAAACTGAAATATCACAACCTAAACCACAAACTATTAATTTGTCATTAACCTTCATGACATCTTTTCCCTGCTATATGGGAGAATTTAGTGTTGTCATATACTTGTTTCTATTAGTATGCATGTCATAAAATCTAAGTGTCTTCCATGAGACTAAGGTGTAGTTCATTCATGTCCCATTGGGCATTCCCTACCTGAAGGCACAAATTGACAATGACTGTTTCTGATAATATTTTCACCTTTTTTTGGACCAACACCTGCTAGTCTGGCCTTGTGTCTCTTTCACTCTCGCAGATAGTATTTCGCTGCTCAGAAGCCTTTGAGAGGCTTAGATAACAAACACTCTTTGGTCCCTGGATTTCAATAGAATA
Organism: Pachyuromys duprasi; assembly: GCA_028658305.1. Classification (NCBI taxonomy): domain Eukaryota; kingdom Metazoa; phylum Chordata; class Mammalia; order Rodentia; family Muridae; genus Pachyuromys; species Pachyuromys duprasi. Next base: position 48,683,807 of record CM053745.1, on the reverse strand, counting down.
ACCTGAAACTCCTTATCACAAAGGCCTGGGCAGACCACAACATTGGGGAGTGGCTGATGTTTCCCAGGTCCTAGCTCCATGAATAATAATTTGATTTCTTTTAAACAAAGATGGGTTAAATGAAATGTATATTTATGTCCCCCAAAATAGTGTTTCACAGCAGCAACAGTCCCTGCCTGTGTCCTCCCACCTGGCTTACTTCACAGCCCAGTGCTCTGTGTACAGATGACTTCTGCATAGAGACGGGGACTGGCTAGACATCAAGGCATCATGGGTCGCGTCTCAGTGGAGACAACAGCGGGGCTGAATTCGTGCACATTTCCCGATCTCTTGATGAAGAGGCTTTTAAGTAGTCCTGTTGACTAGTTCAATAGCCATGAGATGAGGTCTCTTCGGATGTCAGGCTCTGTGATTAAGCCACGTTCACAGGTGTTTTAAGAAGAAAATCTCCAGTCTACCTGAAAAGAGTTCTGGTTTTCAAATGTTAAAAAAAAATGTGTGTTTGAATCTCGTGTGTGTGTGTGTGTCCTGTCTGTACCCCTCTTCACCTGTCACCAGACCCCCAGCTGTGTGAGTTTGTGTATTGGCATATAGTGTTTAAATAGCATAGAATAAAATTAAATAAATTATTTTAAATAGCATGTCAAGAACTAGTTCACACAACAATCATTCAGAATGTTTTACCAACAACCCTGTGCACTCTTTGTTAATGAGTGGATGAGCATAGTTGCCCATCCTTGTCAACAGTGCATCTTGAAGCTGGTTATGAGTGAAGACACAGATTCTAACCTGTGCGCCTCGCCTTGCAGAGTACATGTCTTCTCTATCAGGATCTTTTATAGTTCTGGCACAGTAGGCCAAAGTCTCTCAGAACGACCTATGAAAGAATCAATTAACTTCTCTTTAATTCTTCTATTTTATAACAACAGAATAAATAAACGAACGACAGTCTTCAGAACGAGTGCAACACTAAGGAAGATGTTAGCACACAGAATGAAACAACAATGAAATTGGATCACACAGGTAAATATATAGAAATGTGAGGGAACGACGTGCTTCCCAGCTGTTTAGGAAGAAAAGGTGAAAATGGATTTTCTTCAGTACTGTTATTTTGAGGCTAAATAGCAACAGTGATTGGAAACCACTGTGATAAAGCAATAGCTAAGAAATTTTACACTCCAAAACGCTTAATTTTTACATATATTGAATGCAATTTTTTAAATGTATCATAAGAATTACAAATCCAGGCTGGACATGGTGGTACACACCTATCTTCACAGCACTTAGGAGACAGAGAGCAGTGGATCTCTGTGAGTTCAAGGCTAGCCTGGTCTACAAAGCAAATCCAGGAGAGCCAAGGCTGGACAGGAAAACCAGGTGTTGAAAAACAAAACAAAACAAAGGATCACAAGCCCTAAAGCACATCTTTGCCACTATTGTGAAAAGAGTGTGAGTGTTGTCTACATGCTTCAGAAGGACAAGCAGTTGCTCTGCTGCAAATTTTCAACCTATGCACAGGGTTTGCACAGAACCAGAATGCACTGCCAATGATGAGTGCAGTTATCTTCTGATAAATTATACTGAACTGAGTCTGGATCAGAAATGGGGGAAGTATTATAACCTACTCATTGAAAAATATTTCCTGACAAGCAAGAAAACATTTACTTTTTGGATATTTTCTTAAGGGTCCATGGTATGAAAAATGAGTGAATAAGAAACATTAATTTTGAATTATCCTTAATTGTCACGTTATTTGTGGCAGCAAGATTGTCTTAAGGCAAGTTCTGTTGCCACTCACACAGTTTAAATTAACATTGTTCTTCCCCAAATCAACACATATTTCCTGCACTGTACTTTAAAGGCCTGTAGCTTCTACTAAGGGGTAATAAGAAATGACAAAACAAAATTTTGTTGCAATTATTTTATTAACAAAGTTGTATTTGTTTCTCAAACAGATGGTAGCAAATACTATGAGTCCAGTGAATTGATGCAAGATAACCTCATTTTTCTGTAAGTGTTGGCAAAACTACCTTGAGATACATTATGCTTACTGTTACCCCAGGGGAAGGTGAAAGTTTGGATTATTTACTGCCCACGGATAGATCACGAAGTCTTAAGTGACTGGTAAATAAATACTACATCCAGGATTTGAACTAAGTCTCAGACATCTTTGCTGACACAACCGGAAATCAGAAGATCTGGGT
>CM053745.1:48645714-48681503 GCA_028658305.1 Pachyuromys duprasi | reverse complement strand
TCTCAATCACAGGTTAGGTACTTTGAATCCCAGGCGTAGCCCCCTCCCCCATTCCCTCCTACCCTCCCACTCCCTCCCTCATCTCCTTCTTCCCCGCCCCCTCCAAGTCCACCAACAGGGGAGGACCTCCTTCCCTTCCATCCAACCCCAGCTTATCCTGTCTCCTCAGGGCTGGCTGCAAAGTCCTCCCCTGAGATCTAAAGGCTGGGTTTTTTTGTTTGTTTGTTTTGTACACTTGACTGTCCTAGAACTAGCTCTGTAGACCAACCAGGCTGGCTTTGAACTCACAGAGATCTTCCTGACTCTGCCATTAGTGCTGGGACTGCCCAGCTCTTAGCCATTTCTTAAGCTTTTATCTTAGCATTATTCTGTTATTAGATGTATCAAAGCATATCAAAGACTCACGAAGTAGGAGTCACGTTGGCAACATCTTCAACTGAAGTAGCTTCCCCTCCCCCATTTTTTTTTCTCAAGTTCTTCGGGGAACATTGTAAACTAGGATCGCCCTGGTCCCGTCTCCGTAAAATATCTGCCCTCACTTGCCATCTCCCTTCAGATCCCTGAAAATTTTCTTTCTATTTCTTTTCTCAGTCAAAGTCCGTAAAATGAAATACAGACCTGGACAGGCACAGGGTGAAAGCTCCGTTTGAGCCACACTCTCTCAGGCTAAGACAACAACCTACACCCAATCTCTTTGTTAGCCTACAAGGGTGTGGATGAGATAAGGAAGGGTGGGAACCTGACCCGGTGACAGCCAATCAGAAACGCTTTTGTCTGTGGATCTGAACAGGGTGATTCATCAGCCACCAATCCCATAAGCTTTCAATAGGAGAACAAAAGCCCTGTATTGCCCAAAGTCTGTGCATGGTTTTACTCTCTGTACATAAATGAATAAATAAATAATAGATAGATAGATAGATAGATAGATAGATAGATAGATAGATAGATAGATAGATAGATAGATAGATAGATAGATAAAAATTAAGAGAAAAGGTTAGTTTAACTGTTAAGAGCAACTTCAGAAATCTCAGAAAACAAAGATCAGAGGGGAGAATCCAGAAAGACAAAGTAAGCATACTACAGCTGGGTCTCCATAGAAACAGAGGAAAGCAACTGTAATCCAGGCATAGGATCCTAGTAACCCCATTTATCTGAAAACCAAACGGTTGTAAATAATAATAAAAACCATTTAGAAAGTGACCTCAGCATTCCCATCACAGACGGAGTCCCCATTGTGAGCTACGTCATTTGCACGCTCAGTTCTTACTAGACAAGAACCCAGGAGAGGAGCGTGTGTCCATTTGTCAGCTCCACGTAGCCTTTAAAGGTATGTCATCTTAAAAATATAGAATCTTCATTTCCCATCTTTCTTTTCTTCAATTGAGATAAAAAAAAATGGGCTTTTATACAGCTATGTTTTAGAATCCAAGAAAAAAGTCCCAGAATTTGTACCAAGAAACACAAAGAGTATGGAGTGGCTGAATTTTCTGCACCGTAAACATTCCTAAAAGTGGCAGGTAGTGAGGGCACCCAGTCTGCCCAGAGAACACTCTGCCTACCTTTGTCTGGAAGGCGCCTCCAGGGCAAGGAGCACTAATATTACACAAAGGGAATCAGAATTCAAAACGAGCAAATCAACACATCAGCCTTGACACCATCTGACCCTTTTCTCTAGCTGTCCACCTTCTTTTTTCTGTCATTCTTTTACATTCTTTTATGATTTTTTTTTATCATCAGAGGCAAACAGAGCTTGGAAAGGTAATCAAGAGACCTAATTTCTTTTTTTAATTAAATTTTTATATTAATTACAGTTTATTCACTTTGTATCCCAGCTGGAGCCCCCTCCCTCATTTCTTCCCAATCTCACCCTCCCTCACTCATCTCCTCCCATGCCCCTCTTCAAGTCTACTGATAGGGGAGGTCCTCCTCCCCCTCCATCTGACCCTAGCTTATCAGGTCTCATCAGGACTGTCTGTAGTGTCTTCCTTTGTGCCCTGGCAAGGCTGCTCCTTCTTAGGGTGTGGGAAGTGTCAAAGAGCCAGCCACTGAGTTCATGTCAGAGACAGTCCCTGTTCCCCTTACTAGGGAACCCACTTGGATACTGAGCTGCCATGATACCTAATTTCTAAGTGGAGCACCAATCGCTACATTCCCATGGCAAGATTTATCCAACTGTTCATTACCCAGATGGCTTAGGGGGTAAGGAGTTTTTCCATATGCTGCTTGAGTGCTGGCCCTGGAAGCCTGTCATGCTCCAGGCATCTTTTGAAGAAAGTCCCTTATTTGTAGATTCCATGGACTTGTTCTCCATGGTCCTGCTACCTTGATCAAGATATATCTCTATGCTAGACTCAGACCAATTGAGTCAATATAAAAATTATACAAAGGGTTTAAATATCAGACACGGGAGTCTATGGAGTAGTAAGCAATAGATGTTTAACTCTTATGCCCAAGCCAGGCCTTACTGTAAATGATGAAGTAAAAGGGGAAATGTAACAAAAAGCAGAGGTCTTAGTGAAGAATAACAAATTCCTGCTGCCAAGAGGAAGTGATTGATTACTTCAGTAAACACATGTCTATCAGCATCTTCTATATGTGAAGAAACAAATGTGAGTAAAACGAGACCTTCGTCCTGATGACGTCACTAGCATGCCGCACCTTAACTGACCAGAATTCAGCAAATGCCTAAAAAGCCCAAACACACTACATGCTAAAAACAAAAAATCAGGGGAGTGAGCTGACTCAGTGTGTTGATGAGTGGGTCTGGGGGCCAGGAAGCTCAGTGACAGGGTGCTGACATTGGAAAGCTGATCCAAAATGCCTGAGTAGGAATAACAGGGGCAAGAGCCGTTTGGAAAGACCTCTGATAGAATGAAAATAAGGGGCAGCTAAGAGGTTAATCCAGACATTCAGGTAAAGGCCAGATCATGCCAGAACTTGTAGGCCGTTTTCACGATTTGGTTTTTAATCCCAAGAGCGCAGGGAGGCCATCAAAGGATTCCAATGGAAAGAGACAAGCTGAGATGCCATCTAACCTGACAGCTGGGGCTTCTGTAGGAGAGCTTACAGTGGAAAAGCCAGTTCGCAGGCTACAGGGCGAGATGGTGCCTTGCACTACAGTGCCAGACTCCATCCCAGACATGGGACACCTGGCTGGGAGGGAGACAACATCTAATTCGTCTCTGCATCCATCCTGGACGGCAGGATGCTAGTACAGGTAAATACTCAGGGTGTGGTTGTCAGCTGAACGGAGATCAGTCCAAAGGAATCAGCGGGCAGCAATACCAACAGTACATTTCTGACTCGCCAGCAAATCCAACCCTAAGCAGAGGCGTCTGACAGAGCTATTGTAAGTCTGTGCCTCTCTCTCGCAGAGCAGAATGAAGGCAAGGGAAACGTTTTGCTCTGAGATAGCGTCCTTCGCTAATAATGAGAGAGTTGGCAGAGCAAGGAGAGAGGTTCTAGTGAGGAGTTCAGCTTGTGGAGCACACGTCTACTATCATGTGCAAGAACCTAACTTCAATACTGAAAACCACATGTACACACGAAGTTTAGTCAGGCACGGTCTTGGAAAACTGTGACAGGAGCTACAGAGTAAGACCCTGTCTCTGAAAAGCAAACAAAACAACAACAACAAACAAACTGACACACTGTCTCAAATTGCCCAGCTGCGTTAGAATCTCCCACGGTATTGTAACCAAATGCTGTTTAAACTCTCTGTAGGACTGAGTTAGAATGCTTGTCTGGGCTGTAGAAGGCCCCATATTTGACTGCCAGCACTGAAAAAAAAAAAAAAGCCATCTGTCTCCACTTCTTCATCTGTATGGGGGAATTATTAGCATTTTGCCTATCTGAAAATGCTACAGTGGAGATTAAGTGAGATTACACGTGTTAATCTTTTATCACAAACTATGACACATAGAAAGCTCTTGATAAACACTATTATCTTTATCGTCCTTCCCTGGACTCTGAGCTTTGCCGAGGGAAGTTCTCCTAGTTAGAGGACAGGGCCCCTGCCATCAGGTTCTCGGGGACTCTTGCTGGCACTTTGCATTCTTACATGCCCTCCAGAATTAGAGGATTTTTATTTCACGTGTTCATTTCAGAGCCATATTTGAAAGCTCAGGTCGTCTAACAATCTCTAGTATCCTGAAAGGGAGCATCCTTCCCACCCTGTAATTATCAACCTATCCATTGCCTTCCTCTTTTCCTGTTCCAAGCAAAATCATGCAGTCTGCTTGCCTTTCCCCCACAGTCCTGCTGTTTCAAAGTTAATTGCGTCTACTTACATCACACACCTGCCTTACTTTGTCTATTAATTTTGGCGTTCTTGTAAGTACACTGTACCCACTCGGTTTGCCCCCTTTTCCTTTCTTATTAATGAACCTCCTCCCTCCGGCTGAGATACCCTTCAACCGAGGCTTCTTCAGTCTCCAAATTCTTTTCTGCTGAGGTGGTTGCTTTTGGCATCTACCTTGCTCATTCACCTTTGTTAGGCAACCCGTCTCTGAAAACATCCCTTTCTGACAGAATACAGGAGGGAATTATTCCTTCAAACATTTTTTTTTAACTACCCTTTCCATTGAGTTGGGTTTTATTGTCTCTTCCTTGTGAATGTCTAGTACTGCTGTCTTGCAGCTTAAATCGCACATTGTTTATACTTCTGGCAGGTAAAGGGGGAGGGGGAGAAAGCCTCACCTCCAGGCACTCTTCCAACAGGAATCAACTAAAACCCCTCCCAGTGCCCTCCCTCTAGGCACTTCTCAGCATGAGGAGGCTTCCTTCGGGAAGATTTATTCTACCTTTTCCAGTTTTCACGTTCCACTGGCGTTCCTCACCTTCCATATCTGAATCCTGTGTAGGTTGATTGTCTTCCTTAATTGTACTCTTAACACTGATCTCATCTACTTATTCTGGACCTTGTTTCATGGCTCGTTGCAAACTATTCATGTCCTGATCTACACCAGGCCCCCTACCCCACCCTCTCGGACTTCTTTATACAGTTCTTCAACAAGATCCTTGGGATTTCGTTTGTTGGAGGCCTTTCTTTCTTTCTTTCTTTCTTTCTTTCTTTCTTTCTTTCTCTTCTCCTTCTCCTTTTTTTCTTCTCTTCTTCTTGTGAGGTTTCTTGGTTATGCTTTGTTTTGTTTGGAACTCTATTACTGTGGGGGATTCTATGTCCAAGGCTCTGTGTTTTGTTTGCCTGAGTTGCTGCCTTCACTCCTAGGTGATCAGCTCAAATTTGTCTACTTATCCACAAGGGATGGTATGGGTGGCAGGCCTTGTTACTGGGTTATGAACCAAGAAATCTTAGCATAGAGAGAAGTCACAATGATTTTTTACATGATTTCTTCCTGGCTGTATATACATAACTCAACTCAGAAGAAACTCACTCACAAGGGTAAATTCTCACCTTACATATTCAGTAGTCTACAAAATACTTCCTAATTCTTAAATAAAATCAGCCTCACATAACTTCACACTTCTCTACTCCTGGTGCTCTCTAATGTTGTATGTATCATTGTTGAAGCCACAGTCCCCAATTACAGCTTTTAGGTATTTTAAATATACTGCCTAAACTGGGCAGTGGGGGCCTTTAATCCCAGCACTCAGGAGGCAGGAGCAGTGGGTCTCCATGTTTGAGGTCAGCCTGGTCTGCAGAGTTCCAGAACAGCCAAGGCTACACAAAGAAACCCTGACTCAAAAAAATATATATAGATAGATAGATAGATAGATAGATAGATAGATAGATAGATAGATAGATAGATAGAGGGATAGATAGATAGATAGAGGGATAGATAGATAGAGGGATAGATAGAGGGATGGATAGATAGATAGATAGATAGATAGATAGATAGATAGATAGATAGATAGATAGATAGATAGATAGATAGAATTTATCCTCAATATTTCACTACTATTCTCTTCCAGGCCAATTATGATAATTTCTTTGAACTACTGTTCAAGAGCCTTGGGCTCCATTTTTCTCTTACTTTTCGTATAGAGTTCTTGCATATCCCTCCAGATTCACCTAGCTTAGAATCACGCGTGATGTTCTCCAAGGGTCCAGTCATCTCAGCTCACAGTGCATGGAGGATCAGGTAGCTTGTGGCTCTAGTAATTGAATATTCTTTCTTTATAGTGACTCTGGTCATTTGAATGAGATGACCCATTAGTCGTGGACTCTTAAAAACTTGATTCCCAGTTGGTGGCTGTTTGGGGAGGTTTAGGGGGTGTGGCCCCGCTGGAGAAAATCTATCAGTTGGGTAGACTTTGAAGTTTCAAAAGAGCCATTTCAAGTTAGCGCTCTCTCTCATAGCAATTGAAAATTAACTAATACTAAGTCTCTAAATGTTAGTTCCTAGATTTTAGTATCTTCCTAAGTAAGATAGCCTTTACCCTGTAATTGCATATTAAATTACATACTAAATACTGAAATCTGAGTTTAAAAATTCACATGTAGATTTATTAAGTACATTTTGTGAGTCCTGAGTTATTTTTTCAATTTTCAATTCTTTTAAAATTTCAGGTCTAATGTTTAAGTCAGTTATTCTGCCCCTAATCTGCTTCAGTCATAAGTATGGAAAGCACACCTCTTCTTACATCATAATGCAAATTCGTAGCAAAAATGTTGCTGGCAAGAGCCAAGAGTGCGAAGCAAATAGTGACTGTTGAAGTTGATTTTAGTTTTGAGGCCCACCTTTACTCTTGAACCCCGTGGAGCACACAGTATTGCTCATATTTTCCAAAGAATGTATACAAGGCTAACATGCACACCCTAATTATGATGACAGCTAACATGAGCCAGGCATTTTTCTAAAAGTTTTCCATGTCCTGTAGTCTCCATAACAATGCTATGAAGTTGAAGGTCATGCTCTTATAACTATTTTAATACAGACACTGAAACAAGGAGCAATGAAAATGTTTGGTCAAACAGATAACATGGAAATGTCAACTAAGCCATTAAAAACTCTAGAGACTAAATTCATATGCCCTCCATGAGATTTTTTTTTTGTCAGATGACATGCAGAAAGACAAGATCTTTATGGCTTTCCTGATTAGCCAGCCTAGTAGTTCCAACAACAAGAACATGAGTGGTTTGATATAGATGCTAAGCTATCTAGAGGTAGCATTTTTCCCTGAAAGCAAACCCAGACCTCTATCACCTCAGGGTCCATAGTGGTTTCATCTGTACGTACTCACACAGTCAATGTAGTTCCCTATCCTTAGAGCTAGTGACAATGACCAAGGGACCAGATAACGCTAAGCTTGTTAGTGACCCTCAGAAATCGAACTTAACTATTTAACCCATTACTCTATCAGTTCATATTTTCCCTTTATTGTGTGTGTGTACATTTGCCTATGTGAATGTATGCCATGTGTGTGGGTTTCCATAATGGCCAGAAGAAGGTTTTAGATCCTCTGCAGCTAAGAGTCAATGGGCAGTTGTGTGCTGCCCAGTGTAGGTGTGGGGAATGGATCATAAGTACTCTGAAGGGCAGTGAGTGCTCTTAACCCCTGAACCATCTTTCCTTGTTTTGTTCTGTTGAAGTTACGTTTTCATTTGTGCATGCTTGCGCGCACGTGTGTGTGTGTGTGTGTGTGTACATGTATAGATCATAGGACAACCTGTGGAGTTGGTCCTTTCAGTGTGCCACATGGGGCCCTGGCATGGGACGCTGGTGCCTTCTGAGCCAATCTCATTGATTCAGCCCACCTTTCTTCTCACTTCTCACTTCTCACTTCGCTATGACCACTGTGAGCCTCAGCTAAATAGCACACACCCTGGAGTGAGCTGGGGAGAGATGTTTCTCTTCTCTCATTTTCATCAGAAAACATTACAGCACCTTCTTCCCAAGCGGGAGGGAAACCTTTCTTTTCTTTCTTGAGAACAGAGCAGGGAAAGCTGGCTCGAAATATGCCTCCAGCAAAGATGGTTCCAAGGCCAATAAGAATGTCAGGTTATTTTAAGGATGGGGTAGAGTTCAAGATCTCCTTGCCGCATCCATGTAAGAGAAACATCCCTACTTAGCTACTCAGATACAGTTCACATCAAACAGACCAGCATTGGCCAAGCAGTCAGAGCTGATGAGCAGGAACACAGATCCCCAAGGAGTCAAGAAGGCTAAGGGCCACAGTTACTGGCAAAGGGAACAACAGGAACCAAAGAAAGGATGAAACACGAGGAGATACAGGCTAAAGAAAAGGGTTGAAGAGTGTGGAGAAAAGGATCCTGTGGGCCGGGATAATTACCCTGGGCCCTGGGTATCTTTTACCAGTGAGCTGGCTTACCATTCCAGCTTCAGGTCCCACTGTGTTCCTCCCATGACCCCAGTGGACATCAGGCCTCAATGTTGCCTTTAGCTGTGCACCATGACATCACAACTGTTTTGGTAAAGACCCCTGAGAACAGCTGTGCCCACAGCACTGACGTTGTTGTTTGAGAATATGCCATGAGCTGAAAAGTCAGCTCTCTGCTGTTGTCGTCATTTTTTGTTTCTTGAGACAAGTCCTCACTATGTTGCCAGGATAGGCTCAAACTCGGGATGTTCCTGCTCTCCTACTGTGATTACCACACCCAGCCTTCCTTTTGGGTATTAGATATATCAACTGACCTCAAGGCATTGTAGAAAATGACTAAAATTGTCAAAATCCAAAGCTGACTCTGGAATGACCTTGAGCTCTGCTAGGGATGGCACATTCCCAAAGCTTAGTCAGGCTGTTCACCCAAAGGAAGCACCACAACATTTGCTTTAGTTTTACTAAGCAAAACTTGAAAAGTGCTTCTAGGAGCCGGTGGCTAAGAACAGAAGTGAACAGAATCCTGGGATCCAGAGTGCAGAACTCAGTTGAGGCAGGCAAACTTCTCTCTGCTGCACCCCCAAAACACATCTCCAGAGACAGGTTTCCAAGAAAATTGATACAGCTCTGTTGGGTTTTGAAAGTGAATTCTTTGGAGCCGCAGGAGCCTCCCATTGAGTGGGTTTGGCCTTGTGGGCTTCAGTCAATGAGACAATGTAGATCAAAGCTTCAGGAAACACACTGGGCAGAATGCTGCCCGTCTCCTGCTACTGAAAGAGCAGAAACAGTTTTTGTCTCTGGCTGTTTCAGGACAAGTTAGATTCGAAAGAAATGAAGATGGTGGATACTTTTCCTGGCGACTCCTTTGGCAGCTCTCAGCATCCTGGCCTGGTAGGGGTAGAGTCACGTGGCCATCTTTTTGAGCCGGAGAACATGGGAATAGCCTGTTCTCAGATTGTGCTTGCAATCTACAAATTCCAGCCAGGCCAGATTTCAGGCTTTCTCCAAAACTGTTGCCAGGCACTAAATCCAAAAGAATTGCACTGCATGGACTTTTGAAAGAAATCAATTACAGACTTCCTTTATTTGCCAAAGAATAAACTACTAGAAATATTTTCTGTGAAACATACAAAGACCTGCAGTTGTTTTGTGAGGTGTTTGCAGGTCAGCCTTCTTTGGGCACCAAGGTAGAACGTGATGAATGAAATGGAACTTTTCACAACACGCAGCGGTCCTTCTCGGGCTTCCGCTGTGAAGGGCTGTGAATGCTAAAGACCAGTGATGGGAACCAGCAGCCAAAAAAAATTCAGGGCCATTCTTGCTGCCCGCATCACGGAGTTGCTGAGGGAACCACACGATAAAGCGGTCAGCTTTTCTTCTGTGTGTAGGAGAAAATGTTTCGAAGGAAATTATGCTTGGGGACAGTTTCTTAGCTCCAAAATCAAGTAAGTCATGGTACAATTTAGATGAGGGAGAGGACTCTCAACTGAGATCCCTACACAGTAAAACTACATTCTTAAGCCCACAAATTGGAAACAGAAATTGCTTTAGAAATATAGTGAGGAAAAGAGGTTTAAATTGTAATATTAACCTATGTTTCCATTCATTCTCCACATCCCTGTCAGTCACAGGTGCCTGGACAATTTTGTGAACGTGACTGGCTATGGTACACCAGTTTCCACACAAAGGGCATGAGGTACAGTGAAATGATATTAGTAAAGCAAAACAAAACAAAAAACAGACCTGGATCTTGTGCGGGAAATCTGTCTCTGTCTAAAGCAATAGAAAAGTGTGTGAGAAGCAGAAATGTCTGGAGAACCAAGTACTTACAGACCACTTTGTGTGTTAATTAACTTATATACCTGGATTATATTAACCAAAATCTCCCTTAATTTCTCAATAAGAAAAGCTAATAGACATCTGAAACTACTTCACCTCCTTTCCTGCCAATTCTCTTCCTCTTAGGTCTCCTGTCTCTGTGAAAGGATCTTGCTGTCTATAACTTTCAGACATGCTCCTGTCTGGTTTCTCCTACTACCTGTGCATACCTACTGAAACTGCACGCCTTTCCTCTTCCTCTTCACTTCCCATGTTTATCCCTAAATCTGGCACAGGTCAGATCACTGAAACAGTCTTTGCACAGTCCTTCCTTTCCTCTGTCACAGTCTCTGCCCCCTCCACCCTCAATTCCTATTTCCTTCCTGAAGTTCCTTTCAGAAAGTGATCATTTGAAAAGAATTTTTGCTCCTTGTAAATACAGCTCTGTGAACTCTAGAAACCAAAATCAGATATTGAGAATCTCAGTTGCTTAATTATAACCAACCAAAATAACAGCAAGCCTCAGTCTATAGTGTATAGATATGGAACTGAGTTTTAACTGGAATAGAAGCCAACATCGAAAGGTTCCAGGGATGTAAATAACCTTCCAACTCATAATTAAATGCTTCCTGTTATGTGGTTTCCTTCAGAATCTCCTGACCATTGCTCCTCAGTGACTGGCACCAAACCTCAATGAGGCCTATAGGACAAAATGAGTGTTTAGTAGACTGAGTGTATAGTCTTGTCTAGCCAGCAGGTGAATTCAAGGCTAGCCTGGGCAAGTTAGTGCAGCCTGGTCTTCAAATAAAAAATGAGAAGGGAAGTTATGTTGTATGTCAGTGGTGGAGTGCTTATTGAGCATGTACAAGGCTCTGGGTTCAATTCCCATTGGCATAGACTAATGTGCAGGTGTGTGTGCACACCTCACCCCTCACACACACACTGAGATGGGGCCATCGAGACAGAAAGAGAGATTATGGAGAGAAAAAAACTGATCTTTAAAATGAGCTCAATAAGTGGGTTGGCTTACTAGACAAAAATCTCTTCACTTCAGAATATTCAAATACAATGGAGAAAAGAGAGATAAGGTAAGAAAATTTGTAAGAGTAATTTAATAGCATACAGTTCCTAATTTAAAAAATCAAGTATCATTTCAGTCATGAACTCAATGGCTGGCTTGTTGACTGCCTCCTCCCCCCGCCCCCCCGGAGGGAGGAGCAGCCTAACTAGATCCCAGAAGAGGACATTGCAGCCGCCCTGAAGAGACATGATAAGCCAAGGTCAGATGGAAGGGGAGAAGGTCCTCCCCTATCAGTGGACTTGGATGGGGACAGGGAGAAGATGAGGGAGGGATGGGGAGAGTGGGAGGGAATGGGGGAGGGGGCTACAGCCGGGATACAAAGTATATAACCTGTGATTAATATAAAAATAAATAAATTACTTTAAAAAATTCTAAAAAAAAAAAATCAAGTATCAGGAAATGGTCTGGCCTACAGGGTCCTGGGGACATAAAAAAAAAGGATTCTGATGGCCTCTGTGCTAGAATCATGCATCTCCCCAGACAACAGACACTATCAACTGTCAGCAACACAGCAGCATAGCTAAGAGAAAATCTGAATACCTCTTTTATCACACATTTGAGTGTGGGTATCGCTTCTGCCTGCCTCACCACCACCAATAAAGAAAATAATGAAAACTGATTTCTCTATTGGCACTGAATGTAAGTTCACACCGAGACCTTAGATCCCCAAATGAAGCTTGACTTAGGCCCTCTTGGCAGACTTCCTTTGCATAACATTCTCAGTTCCTTTGAGATTGAAGCAGATATGGTGAGACTCAAACACATCCCAAATCCATCCCGCCAAGGCCTAGGGAGTACATGAAATGATAATCTCTAATGATAATAAGTCTTCATATTAGCTCCTGAGCATTAACGTAATGACTAGCAGAACTCACTGGTTCAACTCTTCTTCACGCAAAGAATAAAGGAAGCAGTGCCATTTCCTGGGAAATTAAAAAGATTGGTGCAATTAAAAGTCTAAATGGGCAAGCATGGGAAGGCCTAGAATCCCATTATTGAATTGTTTGCTCTGACATAGAGATGGAATAGATAGGAAGTGGGTAAAAGAGGGTGTTATTAAAGGGTGATCCTAAAACACTGTGGATTCTAGAACACTCCTAAGTGGACAGTGTGTTCTCCTTTTGCCTAGAAGAACAATCATAATACAAGCTCCTTTAGATTTCTGTGTGTAGCCAAATTTCTGTGTGTAACTATTGATCCAGTTCTACAGTCAAGGACATGGGAATATTGTTTGAGATGGCTGGTATATGGAATTTGAAAATAGTTTAAACGAATGAACACTTCAGGACAGGCATCGAGTTGAAGACATGAAATGGCATGGCATGTCCCTCCTGAACACAGTCCTCATGCAGAAGCTCTCCACATAGGATGGAACATCAGATATTGAAGTCTGACTATTTATGTCCCTGACTGAGACCTTCTTAGCTAGGGTTTCTGTTGCTGTAGTGAAACACCATGACCAAACAGCAAGTTTTGTAGAAAAGAACTTATTCAGCATACACTTCCACATTGCAGTCTTCACTGAAGGAAACCTGCATAGGAGCGCAAACAGGGCAGGAACCTAGAGGCAGGAGCTGATGCAGAGGCCATGGAGGGGTGCTGCTTAGTGGCTTGCTCCCCAGGACTTATTCAGCCTGCTTTCTTTTTATAGAACCCAAGACCACCAGCCCACACAATGGGCTGTGCCTTTCCGCACTGATCGCTACTTGAGAAAATGCTTTACAGCTGGATCTCATGGCATTTCCTCACCTGAGGCTCCTTCCTCTCTGATGACTCTAGCTTGTATCAAGTTGACACACTGCCAGCCAGTACAGAGACATACTTCTCTGTATAGTGAAGACAGCCTATTCGACAGCTATTCTTACTCAGGCAGACCTGTGTTTCTCCATGGGGTCATGGTAAAGAAATGATGGTGTGTCTCACTATGCATAAATCTCATTGCCAGAGTTCATAGGGTTGTTCTCACAGCCAAGGGCCCAATTTGACACTACGAAAATGCTTGATACCATATTTTGTGCCATAGTTCAAGGAAAGTAGGCAGTGAGGGACAGGCTTCCTTCCTTAAACATCTAAATTACAGCATTTGTCCTTTCTAAAGAGAGACTACTGCAATGATTTTTTTCTTTGCGTTTACAATTCTTTTAGTAGCATGATCCATGGACTTCCCAAGGGGTCATGTGAAACCATTCCAATGAGTAAGTTGGATGCATAAGTCTGATGGCGGTGTGCAGGCAGATGTGGTGCGCGAGAAGGAGCTGAGAGTTCTACGTCTGAATCCACAGGCAGCAGGAAGACAGTGAGCCACAAGGTCTGGCTTGATCTTCTGAGACCTCAGAGCCCACCCCCCAGTGACACATTTCCTCCAGCAACGCCACAACTGCTCCCAACAAAGCCACACCTCCTAACAGTGCCATTCCCTATGGGCCAAGCATTCAAACACAGGAGCCAATGGGGGCCATTCCTATTCAAACCACCACAATCAGGTTTTGCTTCATGAGTTTTTTTTTTTATTATTATTATTCAATAACTTGTTCCTGTCTATTGTTCATCCTCTCATCTGAAATTCTTAAGGCACTTTCAAACTAACAAGTACATCTTGAAGTAGAATTAACATAATATATATAGTCTCATATAGGTGTGGAGCAGGTAAGATTATATATATGTATGTGAAAGAGAGAGAGAGAGCCTTAGTTGCTGTCTCTTGTCCCCCTCCCTTGATGCCTTCCTTTCCCCAATTGGTCTCACTACTATTTTTATGTCTTTTGTGTTTGTGTATGACCCAATGAGTTTAATTAACTTTTAGGAATATGGAAAGAGGGTTTATTTATATTTGTTCAATTTTTAAATTAAGTCGCATCTGTCTATGTGTCCAAATACCATAATGTACACGTTAACAACACAGGAGAACTTCTGAGACTTGATTCTCTCCCACCATTTGGATTGCGGGTATCAAATTCTGGTCACTAAATGTGGTGGCAAACACCTTTATTTCACTGGTGTTCACATTTTGTTTGGAAGGTCAGTAGTGTAGCATGCAAGCTGAGTGTCACTATTGGTGAACTTCTCCAGTATCTAAACTTTTGGGCATTAGGAAGCCAGTGGTAGAATATAGTCTTCCTTTTTATAACCAATGAGAACAAAGCTCAGAGCAGTGTAACTGGCCCAACTCAGTAACTGCTTAGGATCAAACTAAGAACCACCACATCACTTACATACTAACATATGTACAGGATAAGAAACCAAGGCTTTGAAAAGTTTTGTAGAAAAAGCAGACAGATTATTTTTTCTTAAAACACACAAGACTCCGTTCACATTCAGAATCCTCCTCCATGAATGTTATAGACATATGAAATATAAGTGACTATAGAATCTACATGTATAAATTAAATATCTCAAGAAAGGTAAGAAAAAGAATTTTCATTTTTTCCCCAAATGATTCTTCTTTGCTGAAAAGGACTGTTACAAACACAACAAACGCAAGATTTCTTTTCCTATGTTAAAGGAAATAAGTCACATTTGTGGGAGTACACTTGTCTTTTCCATACTGACTACTGCTACACTGAAAAAGAAATCAGATCATACAAGCTAGTTTCCAAGAGTGTTGAAGGAAGGCAAAGGTCCAGTGGGATGGTGTCCTTTACAACTAAAGACTCAGAGAATTTTCATGCAAGTTGTTTTACGGAGCACTCTTGACATTTTAGAACAGGTGTTACCAGTGGCAGTAGGTAACCAAGCAGATGGCAGTGTCAAATTATGGGTATGGAGGGTCTTAAAAAAAAAAAAAGAACTCTGCAAAAGTGAGCACTTAATTAAGGGTATTCAAATCCCTTGATGCCTCAGCTAATTCACCCGCTCCCCTTTTTGACCTAAAATAAGCCATCTAATCCAAAACATGAGTTGTTGTGTTTTTTTTTTCAAACCAATGAAGCAATTTGTCACTCAAGTCACTTAGTGCCATATATTGCCATTAGTCACCCTAATGCAATGCAAACTTGTGGTTATGACATTTCATGTTTCTGGGGAGGCTATTTTAATGAGAAATAAATAATTTCCCCTGTTCGGCTAATACTCTCTGGTGTAGAGAGGTGATCTAAATGTCACTGCTCCCTCTCTGTATGCTGGAACCAGAGGACTGAGCAGCATCTGCTTTAAATCCATTCCTAGGGGGAAAGGCTTGAGATCTCTCCTATTCTCAAATGCTGTCTTTGATTAGGAAAAGGGGAAAAAAGGTTCTGAGAAAAAGACAAGGCCATCGTAACTTTATTCATGTGCACACACTTCCCCTCGAGAACATGAAAAAATTGCAGAGGAAGAAACAGTGCACAATAAACTTGTTTACTGCCTCCCTTTAATAAATGGTGGCAAGAGGAGGAGGTTTGATGGATAAGCTCTGCTTCCGTCCAGCTTCGGCTTTGTCCGCAGATGCTGGAACACCTGCAGCACACTCATAAACAGACACGTTTACAATCTGACCATGTAAAGTGCCTTAAGCCACATCTCATCCAAGTGGCCTTTTGTGTTGTTTTTCCACCTGGGATGTGGGGCACAGGGTCAGAGCCCTTTGGTCTCTCCCCCCAACTCCCAGTGTGGCACACACGTGAGTTAGCTTCTAACAGGGATCAAGTTTTTTTCCAATTATCTGAAGGTTTTCTTTTTTTTTTTTTTTTTTTTTTTTAATTTCTTGGCTTCTAGTTCTGCTGAGATATCTGGACCTTTGTTTATTTTTACCCTTTTGGAAGCATATTCCCAGATTTCTTCTAGATTGAGGAAGAGAAAAATAAACTCAGAGAATGAAGTAACATAACATGATCCCTTGGGGAACCTTCAATATCTGATTTTTCCTGTTTTGCTTTAAATTTAGCCATTCTTTTATACAAACTTGAAACAGACCAGTTTAAAGCTAATAAAAGCTAGACTTTCCTTTAAATATGAAATCACCCACTGTAATATCTAAGGCCTTGTATCTAGAATATGTTAAGAAGTCTGATAATTCCATTCTTTAAAAAAAAAATAGTTCAACTGTAAAGGTAAGTAAAGGATCTGAACATTTTTTCCAAAAGAAAATATAAACCATCAATAAATTAAAAAGATATTTGATGTCATTATCAAGTAACTCAAAATTCAAACCACAATCTTTAAAGCAGCTATTTGATATGTAAATGGCGTAGGCTGCTTGAGAAATCAGTCCTTAGAAGGTTAAGCATAGACTTAACAAATAAATTACTGACCTCTCATAACTGCCAAATACTTGACCAGAAGTAGCTGGAAGGAAGGATTTATTTCAGCTTGCAGTTGAAGGGGATACAGTCCATCACTGTGGGAAGTTATGGCAGCATGAGCATGAGGCAGCTGCTGACTCTGTACCTGCTTCAGGATGCAGAACGAGGTAAAAGCAGGTGCCTTGTTTCCCAGTTCATAGGATGCTACTGACGACATTTAGGGTGGCTCTTCCTTACTCTGTTAAACTTTTCTATAATGCCTCACAGACACATCCAAAGGCACATTTCCATATTGATTCTAAGTCCCAATAAACTGACAATGTAGATTAACCACCATATCAAATTATCAATCAACTCCACTCTGAGAAATATACCAGGAAACCTGGAAACATATGCCTAGACAGAAACCCATAAGAGTGGGATTACTCATAAAAGCCATTAGATGAAAACAACTCAAAAGTCTCAACAGATAAAATGAATAAACAAAATGTGATATACTGGAGTAGAAATGTATTTGGCCTCGAAAAGGAAGTACTCATGTATGTTATCATATTAGATATACATATATATTATATATACCTCAAAAATATAACAGTATGTAAAAGAAAGCGAATCATAAAATCTTAATTACATATTATATGATTTCACTTGTATGAAGCATGAATAGACAAATCTATGGAGATGAAAAGTGATTAGTGCTTGTTCAGGGTTAGAAGGAATGGCTGCACTATGAACAGATATGGCTAACACTGTTTAAACATCTGGGTAGTCAACCCTCATGTCTTATAGGAAATGCTAGTTATTTTCATTTTGGAGAGGTATTTAGATGTCTTGATAATCATGAAGTCAACTTCCTCCATTTTTTGTATTAACATTCCTGAATACAACTTCTTGAGGAACTAAGGCAGAATATAAGCTAAAGGTATAGCTTACAGCTTTCTGAGGACAAGAAGAACCGAACTTATTATAGTCCTGGTAACACAAAGTCCTAATCATGAACAAGAAAATTGCCTTCTTCAGGAATTGTGATTTCTCTTCTACTTTCAGCCTCCAGCTGAGAAGAAAGTCAAGTGTTTTCATTCAAGAGACCTATGTTTGCTTCCGCTGTTAACCACGGTTGTGGTGTTGCTGCAAGTGAGAGAATAACAAACTAAAGAAACCAGTCAGAGCGAAGCAGTTGTCAATATCCATCCTTGAAGGAAGGTAGCCAGCACAGTGAAAAGGCAGAAATGGTCAGCGTGCTGATTGGTGCAAGAGAGTGCTTTTCATAGCCCTCAGAGAGGGAGAATTTCTCTCCTCTTCTATAGGCCAGGGCCTGCACCTCCCAAACTCCCCATATCTTTGGCCTAGGACACAAAACTTCATACAGCGAACAATTTTAAGGCTTGTTAGCTCAGCTATGGAGCGCAACAGTCCCTGGTCAAGCAGGTGCCAGCCATCAGCTAGGGGAGGGAGGAGCCGGCATGCTTGCCAGTAAGTCTAAGTGATTACGTATTGAAAATGGGCACCCAATTTCTATCTCATACAGCACCCAATACCGACATTGTTTTAGTTCACAATATTTCAGAACCAGGTATAAAGAAGAGTTAAACATTCATGGCCCCTCACGCTGGAAGAGTTTAATTTCAAGTGCTGCTTAGTTGTCTTTGAAGGTAAAAAGTGACAGAAGCCTGCGTGAAGAACAGGCGAAAAGTGGCCCGTTTTATTGGTGAATCATCTTCTGTACCACCGCCCCTCCCTGCAGCCTGGGCCCACCTTCTGTCCCCCTTCCTTTGGCAAGCATTCTCTCTCTCTCTCTCTCTCTCTCTCTCTCTCTCTCTCTCTCTCTCTCTCTCTCTCTCTCTCTCTCTCTCTCTTTTTTGTCGCCCGGAAGTTGAGAGGATAAGGGGCTACAAGAGTGTTTGTGGATGAAAAGCACTCTCATTTTTTAAGGCATTCTTTACATTCTTTTCATTTTTAAATCCACCAGGTTCTGGCGGAAGACCAAAGGAACGTGCTGCCCTTTTATTGTATGGTAAGTAATAATGGATATCGCTAAACCCGAGAGGATTTCCGTGTCTCCTTTAACTTCTTGGAGAGGTCAGCTCTGGTCTGATGCTCTGTGCCTGGACTATGAGCAGTGGGGGTGAGGGTCGTCCCTGAAGTAGGGAAGTGGATTAAGAACACCCGCAGCCTAAAATGCTCTCGAATCTACAGGCAAGTTTGTTGAAATCACTAAGATGTTTACCGAGCTACCCCACTAAGCGCTCTGAAAGAATTCAGGCATGCCGAGAGGGACACGGACAGGCTGTATCAGAAACACCCAGTGAAGGGACCTCTGAGAAATCTCCGGCTTCTGTAAAACAGCATCAAACTGTAAAAACTTAAATAACGGAGAACAAGCCAAGCAACAGGGGAGTCCTGAACCCAGGAAGCAGAGAGTGGTAGGAATAGCTCCGCTCCGGGTCGTCCATCAACTGAGTTTAATATAAGGACCATCTTGTACGGTTTGCTGCTTTAGGAGAATCCACTGTGCCTTTAATCCCCAAACAGACAAAAACAACAACAAAAGCTCCAAAGATGGAAGAAAATGGCTGTTTCCTCTGGGGCTTACACCAACTGCTCCTCTTTCGTAGCTCTCCCACACCAGCGCTGTCAGAGCTGTACATCCGGCATCCCCCCCACCCCTGAACGCCAGCCCAGTTGAGCAGACCGCGGTGGCTGTCGTGACTGGGGGCAGGGAAACACACGTGTCATGGAGTTGCAGACACGGCACACACTGTTGACCTAGACTTTTGAGGGTAGAGTATGGGCCGGTCAAGCTTCTTGGATCCAGGGTGGGAGACCCTAGGGTCTGGGAGAAAAGAGACGGACAGAGGGATAGCTCGCAAGCCACCTCGGTCAAGGGCTCCTGGCGGAACTGGCTTTTGAACCTTCGCTCTGCACCCCAGGATTCCATCTGCAACCCGCCCCGCCCCGCCCCCGGAAGCTGGGCTAAGAATTAAATGAGGCATTGTAGAGAAAGAGCTCAACCCAGGACCTAGCACTTAAGCAGATGCTAAATCATTATTATCATAACAATCCCATTACGCTCTGAAGCCTATTTAAACAAAATTGTTCCCCCCCCCCCCCCCAGTTCTGCCTACTCTAAGTCCTTCCTTCTGGAGCACAGTCAAAGATCTTTGTTGTGATCGTCGTCTTGGTTTTTAATGGTCTGAAAAGCTGAGCGAGGCATCCTCTCCAGAAGGCAGGAAGCCAGTGGCTCTCCTCCCCTAGCCGAGGTCCCCAGTTCCCCGTGCTTCCACCATCCTTTCAAGGCATTTGGCCTACAACCCCTACTTCAGAACTGAAGAGTCAAAGGAGGCCTGGCCCCGGGTGCTCAGGCTCATTAAGATGAATTGCCTGTCTCCTCTTAGTGGAAGTAAGGCGAAGTATGCTGAGTGAGCCCAGGAAGGACAAAGAGCATGAAAGTCTAATTAGGAGAGGGAGGCTCATCCAGGGTGAGTGTCAAGGGATGGGGGTGAGGCAGGGCTAACTAACAAGCCCGGGGCTGGAGAGTCAGGCTCTGCGTGTCTGCGTTAGCACTCACCTCCCAGAACTCCCGCGGCGTGGTCTGCGCGCAGCGGAACGGCCTTCTTCCTGTCCCCTGATCTCTGAAGGAGTTTCAGATTCTAACTCAGGAGAAAGATGCTGCCGACAGCTCTGGAGCTCAACGCGTTAAACCATCAAGAGCCGCGTTTAGAACCCGGTTCCTCTTTGTGAGTTCAAGAAAATTCCCTGATCGAAGTCCCGTACAATCCTACTGATTTGTGATTAAAAATTTACATGAGACTATCTGAGGGTCGTTTTTCTTATGAAGAAAAACTGCCATGAAGATGAAAACAGGTGGGAGAGGGATGTTAAGAAGCTCCCCCCCCCAAGAGCTTGGGTGCTTTACACGCGTGATTATCCATAAAACACCAAGGGCAATGTTGCGTTCAGCCTGGACAGAAAAAAACTGGAGTTCAATGAGAGGCAAAGCCAGGCTTCAAAGCTAGGCCTCCCAATCTCCCCATCCAGGAGCTTTGCACCACACCAATTTGCTTCCCTACTGTGTTACTGTGAGCTGGGCGGTCTCACTCGGCTGCTAGCACTTTTATGACCTTTTTCTCACTTAGAAAGTGAGGAGATTAGAATAAATCACCTCAAAGTTACTTCCCCCGCTTCTTCGATTTATTAAAAGGAAGGGCCTTCCTACAAGGCAAGACGCCTGAGAATAACAGGGGTCTTTTCCACACGTGGAAACACCCGGTCCCCTCCTCACTCAGAGGGAGACAAAGCTAGCATCCATAGGGGAGCCGGTCGCTGGGCTGAGAAAGCAGGCAAGTGTGAATTCTAATCCTGGTGCCGACACTGACTTCCTCGTAATCCCCCAGGGTCACTTTGTCTCCGAGTTTCCACCATGGTTAGCAGGTCTCATCAATCTCCCAGGAGGGTGTTCAGGCTGCACAGCATCTGAAAGGAGCCAACAGCTTCCTCTTTGAGAGCGGGTGGTGCTTTCACAAGGGCTGTGAGGAGACGCAAACGCAGGAATGCTTTAAGGAAGGTTTTGAAAACTGTATTTTAAAAACGCACGCGCTGGCCAAACTTGTCCGATTCTCCCAATGAGTGGCAGAGTGTTTGAAAAGCAGCGGGCCCCTAGCAGTTGATGCAGTCAAGGAACAAATGGTGTGTAACTCAGGGCGAACCTATCAGAATGCACACAGCAGTTGAGGTTCTGGATTGAGAACTGAGGAAAGCACATAAAATTATGTGTCCATATTTTACTATGGTAAATGCCCTCTCCTCAGTGGTGTCATCACATCAACAGCATTATAGAATAAATTGGAGCAAATGTTCTCCACAGAAGAAAACTGTGGAGAAAAAAAATTAATTATCCAGACTCTTTAAAAGTGTTCAGAACTGAAAAGAATAGAAATAACTGAACAGGATAAACGACAGTTCTTATACTCCTCTGTAAAGCACTCGCTCGGATGTCATGTCTCCTTTCTGTGTGTGATCGATATGTGGATGTGCTTAATTACGCACACCCTGTGAATTTCTTTCTATACTATCATTTAACATGCTCCCAGGGTGTACAGATTTAAGAATCACATTTTTTTTTTTTTCTCCTAGCCCACTGTTATGAGCACACCTTAGAAACTCAGGGAGAGAAGCCAGGGAATCAGTGAGTCTCTCTTTTCACCCTAATGCACAAAGCAGGAATTTTCTGGGGTGGCTTCTCTCACAGCTACTGAGGATGACCAGAAAGACGTCGTGGATACCCTTCCCCGAGTAAGAGAAGGGAGACCGACTTTTGTGTGGTTCTTTCTTGTGCCTGTCCTTTCCCTCAGTGTTTGACTGAATTTCCGACTGCCTGTCTCCGGCTGTGATAAATCAGGAGCTTCTTTTTCCCACTCCGGACTCCATTATGACATCACAGTCGCTATACAAACCCCAGAGTGAAGCAAACAAAAGAATTTTTTATTTCTCCTTCATTCAATAAGGCTCCGTTTTCTGTCACACTACGACCTTTTGACCCGTGTCCTAATGGCACTGGTCACTCAAGGGCAGGAGTCGGGCCATAGGTTAAGTCTGTGTGTGTTTATCCTGAGGAGGGGTCTGTTTGTGCTCACTTCCTGTTGCCTACTGGCACAATGCAATTGCTGTCCCAGAGCCATGAGATCCTGCCTCCTGAGTGAGCTCCTTCCCCTGGCATGCTAAAAGGAGGTTGCCTCCCTTGTCTCTGTCCCGTCAGTAGCCACTCCTTTTTGTCTTTGCTGCAGCTGAGCTGACAAAATTAGGACCATTTTACCTTGAGAGGGTTGTGGGCCAATCAATACTATTCCATTTGATTACCACAGCTTCCTGCT
This sequence comes from Pachyuromys duprasi, assembly GCA_028658305.1. Classification (NCBI taxonomy): domain Eukaryota; kingdom Metazoa; phylum Chordata; class Mammalia; order Rodentia; family Muridae; genus Pachyuromys; species Pachyuromys duprasi. Next base: position 48,659,214 of record CM053745.1, on the reverse strand, counting down.
TGATTTCAGACATCCCTGGGTCCCACCCTGCTGCAGGGTGTGGCTGGCATACCCCGCCCCCTACCCTGAACTTCCATTCTCCCTTCACTGGACACTCCAGACATTTTGGATCTCTTCCTCTCTCTCTCCTCTCGCTCACTCTCTCCTTTCTGTATTTCCTTACTCCTCTTCTCTCTCTGCACTCCCATTCTCTCTCCTTCCCTCTCCCTCCCCTCACCCCTGCCATGGTGGCTTCCAATCAATCAACATTTATATAATATAACTTTGTCTTGCAATTAGTTCATTCCGTCGTTTCAGTCATCTCCCGGTTTTCATTTCTTAACACCTGCTAGCCAGGACACTGCTTTAACATGTGCTTTTTGAATCCTTTTAAAGTGTCCAAAGCAAATGCAAAACATAAATTAAACAACTGGCATAGCAGGTAAATGCAGACTATTCAGGCAAAGTTCAGATTTGAATAAAGCTATACAACCTGCGTCCCCCCTCCCTCTCTTTCTTTTATGATATGTCTTCTCTGCCCACCTCATCCGCTACTGCCCTCCTCCACCTGCTTCAGATGGGCCCAAGTTCTAAAGGGTAAAGTCATTCGGCATGTCTACAGCATAAAGTGGTACAATGAACAGATGGGTGAAAACCGGGACTGGAAAATGGTGACAGCATTCACCAGGCATCACAGGAAGGAAGTGAGGGACCACCTGTCTCACTTGGACCTCTGTACTGCCTACAACACGTGGGCAGGCCTTGCACACCTAGCCTAGCACTGCTCTCGGGAGCCCCATTGTCTTCAACCGATCCTTCAACGATACCACAGAAAGGATATTTCACATTTCCAAAACCACTGACTTACTCTCTCCACTGGATCCCCACCCCCACCCCCATATAAGACCTGTATAAGACCGCACAATGAGCATATAAGCACAGTTCAGCACTTGGCTTCTTCTTGACTGTGAGGAGAGATGAGATGGGATCCTTCCTTTCTCTTCTTTTCTCTTAAACCAGAATTCCAAGTGATGCATCCTCCTCTGTTGTACAATCACTGGTTCTGTCTTCCCCATATGCTGTGACAGACCACTGTAGCAGACCATTATGAACGGCCCCCATGTGGGAAGATTGCCCCACTGAGGCAGATTAATGATCATCCTGGAGTAGTTCCATGTTTCGTTTTTCAGGAGCCAAACCCGGATGCTACTAAAAAGGATATTTTAAAAAAAGAAATTCAGGCACTTAATCGTGCAATGTTATACTTCCTGGTACCAGCTGTTCGTCAAATTATGAGAGGAAACAAGAGGATTTATAATCCTTGAAATTTCATCTGAGCCCATATTGTCACAAAGGTACTTCCTGCCACATGGTCCATCCTTTCTGCAAGGTTCCAAGAAACCAACGAGAGTGCTGAGTCCCGAGGGTTAGCTTCATCTTGTTTCTTTCCTATGACAGCAAGAGATAAGCTGCAACAGAATAATCCCATTCCACTCATTTTTTTCTTCGAATATAACTAGTTTTTTCCCTAAAAATATATGATTATCCTTCCCAACATGGTTTTAGGTTTTCTTAAAATTTTCTTCACGTTACTTCATCTCATTTTTTTAATCCATCACAGTTTTCTTGACTAGAATTATCACTATACAAGCATTTCTACAATATAATTGTTACCTATTATTGGACTGCTATTTCTATCTCTAACTGGAGAATCTTAGTCAAAATACAAATAAATGGAACATAAGTGTCTGTAAATGACTTTGCCCCAGAAAAAGAAATTTATTACATACCTGTCCCCAAAGGAGAGTCTATGATTGTGCTTCTAACAAAGCAGCTGAAATTGACTTACTCAAGATGCACAAGGTCGGTAACAGACATATGAAGACTGCTGTGCAGACACCAGTGAGCAGGATTTTCCGTAGTCACTGCAGGTTTCCCGAAAGGAAAAAAGGACAGGAAGGCAGCATTCCACCTGGATTTCAGGTCAAGCAGATCTCACTGTGCAAGTCACTAGCAGATAGAACTGTACAGAGTTGCAGCTGGCTGTTAGCCAACAAAAAAAGCCTGAAGGATCCCAAAAGGACTGGAAATTCCAAGTTAGGGGAACATGGATAATTGTCAGGACTGAAAATGTTAGGGGGAAGCACAGCCCATTTTAATGTTCAGAATCTAACTGTATCATAAACAGGACATTCTTTAGTCCAGAAAAAAACATAAATAAAAGGAAAGAACAGAGATGGGGGAAAGTTTATTAGTAAAAAAACAAGCAAGCAAACAAACAAACAAATAGAAAGACCCCAGCCAGCGTTCAGAGTAAGAAAAACAAACAAAAAAAAAACCAAAAAAACAAAACCAAAACTGACTGTGTCCTGTGTCCTCGTGATCTCTACTTAGAGTAAAGTTTTTATCACAGCTAAAAACTCACAGTGAGGCAGACTGACTGAGTCTGAATCCTCATTTGCTGTGATGGGAGGGGGGATAATTTGAACAATTTACTTAACTTCTCAATGTCTGTTCCTTTTAGATAGAAATAATTGTATTTACTCCAAAATGTTGGATAATGAAAGAAAATGTGTGTGTATATATGTATTTTTTTTTCCCTACAACAGGTCCTAACCCATGGTAGACACTATTAAAACTTTGTAGTGAGGCTGCAGAGGCGGCTCAGTGGTTAAGAGCACCCAGGTTCCATTCGGAGCACCCACATGAAGTTCACGACCATCAGGACTCCAGATCCAGGGGACACGACACATTCCTGTGGCCTCTGAGGGCACCAGGAACACACCTGGTGCATAGGAAGCATGCAGATGACACACCCATACACATAACTGAAATGTTAAGAAAGAGGGCTGTGTTGTGGTGGTGGCTGTTGCTGCTCCTAGGGAGAGCCAGGAGATGAGAGGGTACATTTGCTGTCTCGGCTTTTGCAAAGCCAACAAGTCTGAGGATGGTGCGAGAGCTGTGACTAACTTTGACTGTTGTGGAGAAATAGACAAAGAGAAAAGTTTGCTAAAAAGTGAGGGAATGATAGGGATGCTCTAAGATTATCTCTGAAAACGTCAAAAGCTTTCAAGCCTGAGTCCATCTAGACTTTCTGCTCTTTCAACTCTTTGAAGTGGACCCGTATACATTCAAGCCTACATTCAAGAACCCATGTCAGGGTCAGGGGGTAGATATGTGTTTAGTTTTAAAAGATGTGTTTTTGCCTCTGTATGTCTGTGCATCAGGCACATACAGTGCCCACTGGCAGATGGTTGAGGGCATTGAACTGGAGTTACAGATGGTTGGGAGCCGCCATGTGGGTGCTGGAAACTAAACCTGGATCCTCTCCTATTTCTCCAGCCTGTTATTTGTTTCCTTAAATCATCATAATCATCCTTTAGAATGAAATAGAATCTCAATATAGTCTTAACTTACTAGCCAGTGAGGATGGCATAGCTCTACCATTCCTAAAGGTATCTAAAGGATTCTGAGCCAACATATCACAGAGACAGTTGCACAGCGATGTTCGCTACAACACTATCCACAGGAGCTAAGTTATAGAACCCACTTAGGTGTCCAGCAACAGAGGAATGCATGAAGAAAATATGGCATATTACACAATGGAATTTTTTAGGCATAAAATACGAAATTTTGTCACTTTCATAAAAATGAACATTAATGTACATAATCATACTAAACAAATTTTGCCATTCACAGAAAAGCAAATATGTTTTCTCTCACTTGTGGTTCCTTACGTCTAAATAGACACACAAGATAATATGTGTATATTTGACATTAAAGAAGAAGAGAAACAGTATAGGAGAACGAGGAGAATAATGAGGGGGGGCAACAAAGGGAGACAAGGTGCTCAAAGTACATTTACATACCTGCATGAAAATGGCCGTGTGTAACACAGGACCATGTATCATGAATATACATAATGAAAAAAGTAATTCTGTGGCTGAAGAGATGATTCAGCAGTTAAGAGCACTGGTTGTACTTGGAGGACACCAGGGTTCAATTCCCACATGCCACATGACTGCTCCAAACCATCTGTAATTCTAGTTTCAGGGAATCTGATGCCCTCTTCTGGTCCCCAAGAGCACTGGGCACACGTGGTATATGTACATACATGCAGGCAGAACACCCATAGCCCTAAAATGAAATAAGTTTTAAAAAGCAGAGAAACATAATTCTGCCACAAAAAAACACCTAAGATTTTTGGTGTCTATACCAACTAGTTCACAAGCCAAATTAGATCCCAAATCTCTACCATGTATTGAGTTTACCCTGAACCCTGAACCCCACTTAGAAGAGATTTTTGAAAGCAAAGATTGGTGAAACAACAACAAAAACAAACACACACACACAGAATGATGGGAACAGCTTGAACAAAAGCAGGAAAAAGTAAAATGTAAGAGTGAAGTCAGACAACATATGGATAAAGAACAAGCACATCTAGGAACCAGGTAGGTGTAATGAATGCCAAGATAATAGTGGCATGTATCCACAAAGTGGGGAGAAGGAGAAGGGCAGAGGAACCTCTCAGCAAGAAGGCTATAGCAGTGTCATAGTGTCAAGGTGTCCGGGAGTCGAAAGACCTGCTCCTCACTCCTCTTTTCCTTGAGGTTTCCGTGTCTCAAATATGCATGGCACTTCTGCTACGACAAGCGCCACACGGGTGCTTGGAAGGGATCAATACAGAATGAAGAAATCAGAACAAGAGAGCTAGTCCGTGTGTCCTAACTCCACCCTTCCAGCATCAGGATCGGGCTGACTGGATTTCCAAGCCTACACTAAACGAAGGACAGCTGGAATCTTCACAAGACATCGCATGCACTGCAGATTGCTGAACTCTGCTGAACTCTGCTAAGATTCACTACCACTGGCCTGGCAATCATTTTACTCTTTCCAGGTGAGTAAACAGGTGAAGAAAAGGTGATAAAGAGTGATTGATTTCCTATACTGCCCAAGAAATTAATTGCATATGAGAGTTAAAAAATATGGAAGTACAATATATAATGGTAATCAGAGGGTATATTATCTTGTCTAATTTTAATCAACCCTTGACATATATAAATAGAGATTTAACCGGTTGACTGATTAGTTCTTTTTCAGTTTGTATGTTTTCAAGTGATTTGTGATTTTTTTAAATGTCTTTCTCTCTCTTATGAATCTCTGGCAAGTTGACATACATATGGTGAACATATGGCCTACCCCTAATTGATTTAATTCAAAGAGGACCCAGGGGAAAGCTCTGAGCACTATCTGTTTGAGCTTTGGGGAATGTTTATTTCAGAGTGAAGGGTGAAAGTGTGATACCATCAGCGTGGTGCAACTGGAACAGGCCAGGCATTGCCCACACATGGCAGGAAGCAGCAAGCATATAAATCACTAGGATAAGTGTGACTCCAACTCTGTGAACTGGCATAGGAGTTAAAAAGTGATGATGCTTATTTCAAGAAAAAGTACATGTATTGCTTACCCTCCGTTTCCCCCTACTTGCAAAACCATCATTTCTCAGGAGAAAGCACATTGCCCAACTAGCCAGCTCCCCTAACCTAACACACACACACACACACTTATAAATCAATTTGTCTGCATTCCAGAACAGTTCTAACTTTGCCTAATGCATCTTCCACCTGATAGAGATGATTCTGTGGCTAAATTATTGCGGAAGAGATGTCTTGATGGCTTGCATTCCTTCCCACAGACTGCTATAAACAAAGCCATGTGCACATTGTCTGTTTGCTAAGAGACTCTTAGATGATAGCAATCCAGCTGCAACTAAACCAAAACCAAATTTAGTGGACCCTTTTTATTGTCCTCCCCAGTTTGGCTTCAACAATAAAGTCAAATGCCCATCATTGACTGACGATGAACTCACTCATCTGAAGTTTATTAGAATTTTTCAGATGGAGTGACAAGAGAAAATTATAGATACATGGCACCAGGCCAGGATCTAACTTTTTTTTTCTTGCTTGTTTGTTTGTTTGTTTGGTGGGTGGGTTGGGGGAGAGAGTATGTGCACCATAGTGCACATGCATAAGTCAGAAGATAACTTTCCGGAGTTGGGTCTCTCTAGCATTCAGGTTCCAGGGATTGAACTCAGGTCATTAGTCTTGGCAGTAAGGACCTTTACCCACTGGACCATATCACTGATCCCCTTATTATTAGTTGTATGTCTGTAATGTTCTACAGTCAAAGTTCATTTTGCCATGTGGCAAAAATAAAAGATGTGCCTGATAGATCAGTACTTTTGAGTCAGGCATAAGAAATCTATAATTGATAGATTCACTTATATGTTAATATACATTTATAAAATATACTTAATATATTATAGCTTATATATTGATAGTTAATACAGTACTATGTGTGTACATGTTTATATATTACAAATATATAAATTATTTTATATGTTATAAATATATATGATGAATTAAAAAGTTAGATAGTATAAATTTAAACATTTATAAAATGTGTTTATTGCTATGATGTATTTATTTATAAAGATGTGCTATATATCATTTATTTTAAAGATATTTAGAATCTTTACATGTGTTATATGTTTTTACAAACCTACAGTTCTGAATGTGCCGCTCAGTTAATACTTTTGCCTTTATCTTAACATCTTAAAGGTTGTGTGATATGCTTAAGTGTCATGAGGAGGACATCTCTTGGTGGAAGTAATAGTAGGACACAGCTTCTGTTTGGTGGGCTCAGGCAAACTCCAAGCCATAATGTAACTATGTTTCCAACTACATGCTTTGTCTCATTGAATCCTGATAATCATCCTGAGAAGGACCTTGTTACTCTCCAGATCAGAGATTTGGGATTGGGAGTGGGAAGAGGTTAAATAGCATGTTTAGAAGAGAATACGGCATCAGAATGGAATGTCTGCTGGTGACGAGCACTCTTGCAGCTGGGTTCACAAACTGCTTTCACTCCCCGAACTGGAGACTGTGCCGCTTGTACTTTCTCATTTATTTCATTCCTCTCCTGGAAGTTACTTCAAGCATTTTAAGTTGATCTGGCAAATCACTAAGGGCACTATATTCCTAAACAAGAAAGCAGATGAACCAGGAACGCGGACCTCTGATTCTGGAAGCCACCGCTATCAAGAACAGACTCCTATACCTGAGAATTTCTCAGAAAAATTACTGTTGCTCACAGTTACTAACTATTGGGTGATACTTTCCAATGGATTAGAGTTTCATGGCTTTGATTTAAAAAAAACTTTTTTCGTATTTTAGAAAATCATACTAAAGAGGCAGCCTTGACGTTTGCTCTGAGATGTACATGAAGACATTTTGATGTCTTATCAAATATGCTATGGAAAACAGTAGTCAAGTTCAAGGTCGTAAGTCAAAGATTCCTTTCCTGAACCTTATATGGCCATAAAACTAAGAGTAGAAAAAAAAAAACCTGATAGATTTCTCTCTTGGGTATTATGACAATATATCTTGTTCTACTCAGTGGCACCCCAAAAGGATTAATTGGTCCAAATATTATTTAGAGCTAAATGCCAGTTCATGTATGTTCTACACAATGAAGGCATAAATACTTCTGATATTCCTTAATCATTCCCTAATCAACTGGGACTTGAGTTCCTACAGTCAAGTTCATAAGTTGGACACACACTGTACATTTACGAGTTTCTGCATGGCTGTACCCAAATGACACAAACGACAGAAAGGTTCAGACTTATGGAGAAGCCTGTTCTAGACACTTGAGGTACTCTCTTTATTTGAGAATGAAAGCTTAGTTGAAGTCATCCCCTTTGACTCCTTTCACAGAATTCCTTCTAACCCCCCTCCCATGAACTTCTCTTTAAATGCTTATCCAATATAATCATCATTGCAGAGTTTTCTACACAGCCTCATTTCCAATATTCTTTGTTACAGGCCATATCAGCACACTTAAGCTAATCGTGCTCTGAGGTTTGAAAATGAGACCATAGAACATGTAAGTAACAACTGAGAAACTAGTACTGAGCACAGTATTGTCTGTCGTCGAAGGAAGCAGACAGGATCGAGCAGTTCAAAGAAATAGATACATCAGAGGCTACTGGTCCTGATTATCAGAATCCTCCTCCAAGGAAGAAAGATCCAGGCCAATATCTGCATGGTGAATAATTTACATTCTCCTTTCCCCGTAAATGTGTCTACCTTTCACCAAAACCCGTTTGTCACCTACACAAATTGCTGGTGTTAAAGCCAGATTTGTGACCCTAGAAACATCTTTGCCATTTTTGAATGACCTGTGCATCCAAAAATGTGCCCTATGGATACAAGCAGTTGAGCTTCTGGAATTTTCTAGGAGCACAAAAATCTGAATCATTTAACTGGCTTACATGTCACCCCTGATGTCAGACAGCTGAGGTCTGCAGTGCTCTGGCTTTCTCATGAAGAGGCACCTGTCACATGAGTTGAACGGCGAGGGGCAGGGGAAGGGTATATGTCAATGCCCTGGTTTCATACCTGAGCTGGACTCAAACTCATTTCCCTGATTACAGGTTGCTTTTTGCTGCAAAGGTGAGGGCCTCTGATCACTGTGTGTTAATGTCTACCCTATGTTCCACGCACCAGTAAGTCTGGAATTTCAACCAACCAGGGAACTGGTAACTTACTCCAATGACCTCTGCGAGCCTCTTTGGGATTCACTTAATAGTAGGTACCTTGGAGAATGTTTCTTTGAAGGAAATGATTTTTGGTATGTTTTACTCAGAAAATTGAGCACATGTTCATTCCCCCTCCCCAAATCAAGCCTTCCATTGATCACCGTATCTGACTTTACATTCAGTTTTACAAATTTGCTCCATTAGATCCACAATAATTACAAGAAGAGACCAGCCAGCAGGACTCATTTTACGGTGACAGAGAACTAGAGAAGACACAAAGTGATTATTTTGCCTGATTAAAGCTTTTATCCTGGTAAATAGAATTCATTACCCAGCTGGGGTATATAGCAAGATCTAGAATTACCCAGGACCCTTGAGGAAAATGTTCAGAAGCTTTTTGGAACCATTTGAGCAAAGTGATTCACCATCACAGCCAATTGATGTGTCAGTATCAAGATGGCTGAGGCTAGAGCTTAATTTAAAAGCCACAATCCAACAGAAAATTGCCACTGCTTGAGGCATTGGATACCACAACATCCTTGCGCCTCCTTTTTATTGGGGGGGAGGGGTTTGACAATGCAAGAAGCATTATGTCATGGCAGCTTGGATTTAACAAAGAATGTGGTTTTCCCTTTCTGATTCAAACTACACCTAATAAACCGCCTAAAATATTCCACACAGCTTTTGCTTTATTTTCCTCATTCTCTTAGCACATGAATTACTAAAGTCATACAGCCGACTGTAAAATCTAGTTTTATCCAAAATCACATATCCTGGCATGCTATGTAAACTTTAAATATGTTTTCCAGTTGCAGAAATGAATAGAATCCATGGTATAGACACCTGTAAATCCAGAGCATGAAATAGGGGCAGCTGTGTTCATCCAGGTTAAATTCAGCTCTAAAACTGTCCTGAGACGTTCTGAAGGGGGCTTCGTGAGGTCTCCAGAGAAAGTACTTTCTGATGTTGTAAAATTGTAGGTGGCACCGTGTTGAGCAAGACTCAGGGTTAGCCTCTCAAAAACAGAGAGTCTCTGGGTAGAAGCACTGAGCAGAACAGTTCTAGCAAGATCTGCTTTCGTTGGAGGCAGTAGAATTCCTGTACCTGGCATGTTAGCCTTGTTCAGTAAACCCCGAGTGGTTACCAAGGTTACTGCACAGAGCTCTGTGGCCTACGCAGCTCTATCTTAGGAACTTTCCTCCTGTTCTTTCCAGATTTTCTGCCTTGTCAAAGCTAACTCCAGAGAACCCCCACAGTGTACTTTTTTTTTTCCCTCTGAGGTGTCAACTCCTCCCAGATGACATGGGAGAATCTTAAAGCAATATATTGTTTCTCAATATAGTTTGAATATTAATGCCTTTCATTCTCAAAACCACCCCATTTTTGGAGGATGAATTATATGGTTATCTTCTCTGGATCTTAACTATTCTCCCTTCCTCCTTCCATAGTATCTATTTTTGTATCAACAAAGCATTGCTTTGCTAGGCACGCACACCTTCTGCTCCTAATGCTCCAGAGGCTGGAACTGCGGGACTGAGATCAAGCCTCACCTCCATAACATGCCCCTATCTCAAAACAAATAAAACGAAAACCTCCCAGCATGAATGTTTCCAAATTCCTACTCTACCCGTGCTCTCTCTTCTTAGAGCTAAGCGCCTCAGCGACCTTGTCCATTGGCTTTGAGAGTCCTTCTAGAACCACAGACTTGAGAATGAGGACTCAAGTTACCTTCCCTTTACACAACAGCATTGTAAGCTTTTTTTGGTCTCTGTGTGGGGTGAGGTGCGGGGTTGGGAGGGCACACACACTGAGGGTAGAGTCTGGGATCTCATGCCTTCAAGGCAAGTGCTCTACCACCAAGCTATATCTCCAGCCCCACACATTAGAACTTTTCCTAAAGATATTCCACAAAGCTTAAGATCTTGAAGCTTAAGAAATTGCCAATTATCTACTATGTCCCATAAATTCTGCTGGGTCAGGATGTTGCGAACCTACAATTAATTCTGCTTTCCCCTCCACTAGAAGCATCTGCAGTTCTGGTCTTCCTTCATAGACCATTACAAAACATTTACCCACAGCTGCTCAGAAATTCTCAGTGATTGCCAAGAAATACTCAATTAACTTAAATTCCCTATCCTGGCTTTCAGGGTCTTTTATAATATAAGTTCAACTTAACTTACAGATCTAAAACAAACCTTGATACTCTGTTCTTTTATCTTTCCATAGATCCTTTTTTGTCAGTACTTACAATTTCAAGTTCTAGATTTCACATAAACTACCTAGAAGACATGCTATACTAATAGAAAATACTATCCTAACACTTTTCCTTTTTCTTCAGAGATGGTTCCCAGTAAGAAGGAAGTACAAGCTAAAATATAGGTAGCAGCCACTGAACAAAGGTAGCTAGCAAGAGTCCCCTCCATCGCCTGACCATTAGTGGCTAACTCATTTGTCCACCATCTAAAAATGAGAGGAAAATCCAGGTTTTGAAATTTTTCAATACTTCTAATGGTTACTCATTTTTCTATTCAACATACTCTGTTATTTTATTAAAAATTTAAAAAATAAATACCCTTAAAGACATAATGTATTGTGAAAATCATTTGAATTTCTTGTGTTTTTGTTCTTATCTGTGCCATTTCTTCAGCCTGGAATATTATCATCTCCATTTGTACTTTTGAAATCGATCCCTTCAAATACCTATTCAAATATCATCCTCTTAGAAGGCCTTTCCTCCTTACATTCCCAAAGAAGTACTTCTATTCCATCACCTCCATCTTACCATCTTTGTCATCATTCAAAACTCTTAGAACTCTAGAATGGCCTCTATCAGATCCGCTTCCTGTCCAGCCCACCTTCAAAGGCACTCACAGCAATGCTGCAGACTGGTCTTGATAGACATGAACCTCATCACAACATTCCCTCCAATAAAAGACTGTAATGAACTTTTCCATAGACTACACAGAAAGCATTCTCTCCCCTGTCCACCTGTGTTTCCATGGAGACCCAGCTATCATGATAACCCACCACGACACTGCTCTTTATACTCAGCAAAAAAAAAAAAGCCAGTGGCTTCTTTCTCTGAGCATACCAAATTATGCTTATGTAATTTCACTTGTTACAAGATATTTACTCCTTAGCTTCCGTTTGTGGCTTTTATAGGATTGTAAGTCCTCTGGGAGTAAGAGGTCATGAAGTGGTGAAGGACACATATTCCGAAAATAGAATATAGGTTCAAGTCCTAACTCTGCCACTCAGAGAGTAATCTTATATGTTAGTTAGCTAGTAATGTCACACCCAGCAAATACAAATTCCATATGATATATGAAAATTGGCTTTTTAAAATCACAATTTGAGTGGTATTTCTATTGATTTTGGTTAAGCTTTGGTGATTTGGCCTGAGCCTGTCCATGAATCCTTTTGATATGTCAGCTGGTGTAGCTGGTCAGTATATACACACACACACTCTCTCACACACACACATCAAAAACATCAAACATCAAGTGAAACACTACAAATATATACAACTTCTATTTGTCCTTTATAACCCAGTGAATCAGATGAGGAAAAAAAAAAAAGTAAAGTTGAGGCCTAGCTAGGTTAATTTCAAAAGTTACTCAAGTATTGGTCTTCTTTTATAATGAGTCTTTGCACCTTCCTCCGCTAAGACTCACAGACTATTTTCCCATTCTTAATATCAGCCTGTGACAAATATAGCAAGCTTCCGGTTCCCAGTTTAGGGTTAGAGAAGTCATGGATCGTCCTTCAACTTTATAATGGAGAATAAAAGAACTAGATAGAAGAAATATGTCATCTCACTAGGGTCATTCCTGATCAGCTAGACCCAGGTGACACATCAAAAAGATGCATGGACCAGAGCAGCTTTAAGGACCAATGCTTCAAAGCTTTTCTACTATCAGACTAGTCCCATTATAGCTGGCATTACAAATAGTCTCTAGATTAGCATCTACACATCAAAGTTACCATCCCATCACCAGAAATTTTGTTTGTTTGTTTGAAGTGCTGAGTATCAGACCCAATCTCTCTTACAAGCCAGTGTTTTACCATTGACCCAGCCCTACCTTCAGGTTTAAGAACCAGTTTGGTATGCATAAGCTGATGCCCAAACCAGATCAATATTCCTGGCTTCCATAAAGCTGGCCTGCTGCAAAGAGAGGAGCCAGAGGCTGCTCAAGGAGACTGGAATGGGTCTGTAGTTGTCTGCAAGTGCTAGCTTGGAGTCTGAGGTGGAGGCTGTGAGATCCACCCAGAACCTTTCACTTTTCTTTACCTCCCTTCTCTCTTCTTTCCTCCTTTTTCTTGTGGGCACAGATGCTAGGACTGCCCAAACCATGCCTTCTGCTCACCCAGGGTCCAGATTCAGCCCAGTAGATCTCACACTCTGGACAAAGTGCTCTGGACTCGAGTTCCAGGCAAAGACTTGAGGGTCCAGAATTCAGGCCAGCCTTCGTGAACTTAACTGCAAGGCTAGCTGTAATAAGTAAAGCCTTTATCAAGTTCCTGACCAGTTCTCATGCACTTAGCCCATCTGAGCCCCTGAAAACCCAGATGTAATAAGGCTTTCTCACATTCTCTCTCCAGGCTTCCCATTGCAGATCTAATCAACAGGTCAATCCTGGGAGATCCCAGCTCCATGCCCACACCTCTAGTTTCACATATATGGCCTCCAATTTGCTAACCAGCCACCACAGAAGCCTGTCTGAAGACTCCATCAGGAGTTTCACTTCAGATCATGCCAGGTGGCCTGACCACAGTCTGCATGAACAGACTGGCAAAGGAATCAGCCTGGGAAATAATTCTACAAAGACTAGGATAAGTCTGTGCTTCTTCAAATGTGCAGGCATCAGCTTCTGACAGTAAGAGATGTGAAAAACCAAGGAGCCAAAATCATCTCCCAG
>CM053745.1:48615971-48645214 GCA_028658305.1 Pachyuromys duprasi | reverse complement strand
GACTGATAGGCAAACGTTCACAAATCTAAATTATTAAAAAGAATTAAGGTAATGACACACTACAATGTAATAATCACCAGTTGTCTATTGTGCTGCAGGTGACAGGAAAATAATTCGCTACTCTGTACACAGTCACCTAATGTCACTTAGAACTCACTGAATTCTTTTTTTTTTTTAATCAGCATTCTTTCTTCCCCTATTGGGGAGTTACTTCTTTTATCGTGGCTTTAAATGAAATAATGAAAAATTTTCATTTTTGAACGTGAATATGACACAAAATGAGAACTGGCTGCTGGAGTTGCCTGACCTCTAGAACACTTTGAAAATGGATTTACAGATTTGGAAAATCCCTGCTGTTGCTTTTACATAATATAGTCCATAATCTGAAATTTCCCTGACCACTACACAAACACACTTAGAAGTAGATTCAGAAGTATACTACCAAGAGGGCCACAACTCAGCAAGTAAGAAATAAACGCTGTTTAAATTTGTATTTAAATTGTTGGGCATGGTGGCACACTCCTTTAATCCCAATAGAGGCAGAGGCAGCAGATTTTCATGAGTTCGAGGCCAGTCTAGTCTACAAAGTGAGTCCAGGACAGCCAGGGCTACTACACAGAGAAACCTTGTCTCAAAAAATCAAAAGAAAAAAAAGTATTTAAAACCAATAATAATGTATACAGACTCTCCCGCTGAATTGTTTGAGCTGTGTTTATTCAACTGGAACAATGCTTCTGTTCTTACATATTCTGCTTCAATTATCACAACTTGATGCCTAGGCCAAAAGCCGTTACAGTAATCTCACCTGTTTATAAGATAATTTCACGGGTTGATTTGTTTTTGAAGAATAATGTGGTAGCATGAAAAATGTATGGGAATCCAGGCATGCAGGTTTTTCCTTGTACACATGACGTCCATGAGAGTGGATGTGTGCATCAAGGCCGACGCCTCTAGTGAGCGCTCTTCTGTGCATAAACAACAGCTCACATTGTCTGGGGAACAAGAAGATTTTTGAAACATGGGGCTATGCATAAGAACATTGTAAGCCAAAGTAAAAATCCATCCTGAGTTGTCAAAAAGCCCACAGAGTCTGAGGCATGCCGATGGTAACAGTAACAGTCCATGCTTGAGTAAATAGACTTGCCAATTCAAATCCAGAGGCACGCACCGATACCCCAGACCAACGTGGGCACAGGCAGCCCTTTATGTCTACCCGGTCTTGGCTTTTGCAGCTGCCGTTTTCTCAGTGTTGTCTCAGGGGCAGTTTCCTGTTGCCATAGCTGATGGTCTGCCCACGCCTGCCTGGGCCTTTCAAGTGTCAACACTCCCAGGCCGGCTGCAGTGGTCAAATGCTTGTTAATGAGATATAGCAGCTGGGTAGGGGTGAACCACTGAGCCGGATAAAGGAATGCCGCTGGTGCAGGAAGCGATGCCTTTTGAATCCTTTCAGTGCGGTGAAAGCTTTCGAATCAGAGAGGGTATGTTGTATTCATTAATAAACCCGAGTTCCCATGCAGTCACATTAAAGCCTGCAGTTGAACTTTGCATCAGACAGGTGAATTTCCCCCAGATTTTACCCCGAAAGACAATGAACAAGAAAACAAGGCTTTAGCGCAGAACAAAGGAACACTTCCTCATCTGCGGGGCTGACCAGACTGCTGAACCAAGCAAGGGGTTACTGCTTTCTTTTTCAATTTATCCCCTTTGTCCGTGTATTTGTGTGTGTGTGTGCACACTCGTGTGCATGGTGCAAAGCTCATAGCAACCACTCTTCTCTTCAGTCTCTGAGGCTGAGCCTTTCTAACCCCCTCCCTTTAAAACCTGACTATCAAAATCAGAATTAACAACTTAACAACTACTTGTGAGGAAAAAAAAAAATCCATGGGCATAAATTCAGAGCCATATAGCCACTGGCTCAGAGGAAACAGAGCTGTGTACCTACCCCCCCACCCCCAACCATTACTGGGACAGTTTCTGCAGGAAGCTGTGGGAGTTGACAGCATCATGAGATAGTGCTAACAGCTGAGAGAAGTCAGGAGAGCAAGAAAGAAAAGACATCTAAAACAAAAGCATCTGACTGACAGGGAATCCTGAAGTAACTGTTAAGGAAAGTGTCATCACCTTTAAATACATTTGCTAGAAAACTGGGCCCAGAAGGAGTCTTACTAGGTCAATAAACAGTATCAGAGATAAATGATCTATTTTGGGGTTGGCTGAGGAAATCTAGAAAGAATGACATGATTTTAGAAGCAGGGGTATATAGTTTACACCAACTGCATACAGCTGTTCTCACGTTTCACTGCTGTCATTTTTCTTAACAATCTTACTGATAAACTAATAATTGATAAGGTGTATCCAATTATTGTAAGTCAAAGATTAAGAAGACGTATATGTTATCCTAGACATTTGCAACTGCAAGCAAATTAAAAAAAAATTAAGGGGAGAGGCAGTCTTCAAAGCTCTTCAGTTTTCAAAATGCCATAAATTATTTTAAGCATCAGTTCCCATGAGGTCTTCCCAATCCAATATGGGATGATAAATGGAAACGCCATTTGTTGGGCGTTATAATGCATTAGACATCAAACTAGACTTTAAAATGAATATATATATATATATGGAGGGTGCTATGGCTCAGGGGGTAACATGCTTGCCCTTCAAACATGAGAAGCTGAGTTTGATCCTTAGAACCCATGTGAAAAAGCTAGGTGTAGTGACTTTTAACCCAAGTTCTAGGAAGGCAGAGACAGGATCCCTGGAGGTCACTGGCCAGCCACTGTAGTCTACATCGTGAGGGCACAGGCTGCTGAAGAAACTTGTCTCAAAGACAAAAAGAAAGGCTCGTGAGAAGTGTCACCCAAGGCTGTCTGCTGATTTCTACACAAAAGTATACATGCAGGCATTTACCAGCAGACATCCCTGTGGTCCTCCCTTCACAAGCATATAACACAAACATGTATGTGTGAAAACCACACGTTGGTGTGCCAACTTTCCTAATGCTGTGAAGCCTTCTGTACTGATCAAGATACAGATCTTGTGGAGAGTTTGTAGCAACTCCCCAAACCTGCAACTGATAGTTGAAATTCACAAGGAAAAGCATGTTTTCCTTCCTGTCTTTGTTGGCCTTGTTGCCTCTCTGGCTGGACTGATTTTGGTGTTCTCACCCCCACCTGCTGGTAAAGTCTGACAAAGAGAAAGGAACACCCTGTAACTTGTTGGGGTTCAGTGCTGTGCATTAGTATTTGTGAATGTAAGCTGAGCACATATTGGGGGATTAATTAATAGTTAATTAATTAATTAATTAATCAATCAATCAGAAAATACTAAAGAACAAAGATCTGCTGGGTTTCCAGGCAGCCTTCATTTTTTGTTTTTTGTTTTTGTTTTTTTTTAATTTAACAAAGACGTCTCTGTGACCTCTGGTATGCTTACACTACAGAATTTAAGCAGTTCCCCAGGATGGGTTTAGAACAGGGAACCAGAAGGGAAAGAATCTAGGCTGGAAAAAGTCTTGATTAGAATCTACAGCTTCTCTCCCCCCTTCAGACCCAGCCTCTCTTCACTGCCACATTGGTCCACGCCTGTCTTGAGAACAGGCAGCCAAGCACACTCATATGGGTCTGGACCTACACCAGAAACTTCCTCCTTCTCAGGGTGGTCTATACTCTGCAGCCTTTGAATTCACTAGAGATTAGTAGTTCCCCAGAAAAGCAAAACCCCAAGCATGCACAACCATCAAAGTTTCTGTGTAAAAAAAAAAAACAAAAACAAAAAACAAAAAACCAGAACCCTTGCTCCCCAAAGTGCACGTGCTCTTAATGTGAGCTTTGCATTTGTTTTGTTCATCCCTTTCTGCCTCCTCTTTATGCCATATATTCTCATTACTTGGCTTTCTTTTTTCCTGTAAAAAAACATATTTCAAGTGACAAGTAAGTAGCCCCTTCTCGAATAGAACCTGCAATAACATGCCTGGATTACATTAAAGAATGCTGGAGGGGATCCCAAAAACCAGTATTTGAACAGTCAACCTGACAGCAAGCTAGGACCCCATTGAAAGAGCTCCTGTTACCTAACTCCCTCTAGCTAATCAGTGTAATCCGCATGACAATACATTGTCAGACTCCAGGGCCCCCGCAGCCCTCCTGGCAGGAGGGGTGACTAGAGTGAGCCACTAGAGTGTCCAACCCTTTGCTGGCAGCCCTTGATGAGAGATGCTCTTGCCTCTGGCTCTGCTTTTAAACAGTGTGAACCAGTAGGTTTCACAGAGTGAGAGAGCTTAACGCGGAGACAAAACCAGAGCAAAACCACGGAAAGAGATCAACAGCCAGTGTCCATCCCCCAGGGATGCAGCAGCAGCAGCAAGAGGAAACCAGACAGATCTACACAGAGATTGGGGAAAACGTCTGAACCAATCTCACCACAGGGAAATGTTTCCAAATGAGCCCTTTGACTAGACAAGTGAAGAGCAGATAGAGGAAGAGTTGAGGAATTGTTAAAATCTGTTAAAGGAGAGAAGCTGGCTGGACTATGAGGAGCATCAAGGCTCCGAAGATTCTTCAGGCAATCACAGTGTCAACCAACAGAGCTCTCCTCTCTCTTCATATGACAGAGAGCAGGAATCTAAACTTACATGAAAAGCTGAGACACCACTTGTCCCTGTTGAAATGTCTGGTTTTATGGCAATTGTTAGATACAGACTATGTAAACTGAGGAGCAGGAGAAATGCGGAAATGTCCATTGACCTGATCCCCATCTATGCATCTGCTCAGGATTTGTCTTGGTGGTCATGACTCTCAGGACAGATTATTCCAGGTCGTAAACAGTGGGCCAAACCTAAACCAAGACCTCTCAGTCTTGTTAGAGATGCTTGTTTCGGTTAGGCATCTCACATCAAAATTACATGTTAATGTCAAAAATAACACAGGTGGGTTTAGACAATTAAGCAAAACCCCTTAAAGATAAACTGACTCTTTCTGTGGCTATATTGGTCCATTTCTGAGCTAATAGAGAGAGCCTTTATTTACCTGAAGGCTCTTTATTGCATGAGGATGTAAGAACAGACAAAAAGGGTCTGTTTCCCTCTCCTCAATGTATGCTGCATGTGTAGGTAGTGTAGTATTTATCTCAGTATCAACAACTGTGGCCTTTACTCAAGTTTCCTTACTCCAGACAAGTCTTTCAATATTTGTGATTGACAATTTTTAAAACAATACCTTTGCTGTTAGATTCTTGTTTAAAACTGTTTAACAACAACAACAACAGCAAAAGTGTAAAACTCCACTCTGACTATTTAATTTCAGGTAATAAAGCCCAAGATAATGGGGCTGATATAGAAATCCACCATTGTTTGTGTTTATAGATTGCAATATGTCTTAGGGGTTAAAAAGAAGGGCATTAATGGAATGCAGAAGTGGAAGAGAAGTTTGGAATTTGAAGACACATTCTATGGCTTCTACATATGGGGTGAGTTTCCTGTTGGTCAGATAACCACATGGAAAATTATATCTAATGGCTTGACTGGCAAAAAGGTCCTGTTGACTATCAGTAAAGGCTATGGTTAGATAACTATTTCTTATCTCTTGTTCAAAGCTCTACATCAAAGGACCATTATCGCCTGCTCAAGTGGACAGCAAAGCTTTGCAATGCCTTAGAGCACTCCAGTGTGAGCCCGACCTGAGAGCTTCCTTTCTTAGGTTTGTAAAGATAGATTTGTCCAACACTGAAGAGAAAATATGGTGCCATTCTGGTCCTACTACTAAAGTACTGATGAGTGAATGTAAACAGAGGAGTCTCTGGGAAATATGGGAGTGTAGTGACAAACCAGAATACCAGTGTGTTTGCAAGTCTGGATTCTAGATTGGAAATAACACACACACACACACACACACACACACACGCATATATATATACCCACAGAAAAATCATTATATCTGTCCCAGTAGATTTCTTGGTGACTCATTCAGCCAGGAGGTTCTTTTGAGTAGTTCTTTGGTAACAAACGCCATCGATGTGCTAGCAAAACCCCAAAGAACAAAGCAGGTAGGAATTCTTCCCTTATAGAGCTCATACCCACCCTAGAAATTATGTCTTAAACTCATAATTAGTACAACTATGCTGAGACCACAAATGATGTAATGACATATGTTTAATATGTTGTGCTAAAACCTTCCACTTGGGGTTGGGGGTTACTCAGTGGGTCAAGTCTTTGCATCACAAGCATGGGTACTTGAGCAGATTGCCACCACCCACCTCAGGGTCAAGCCTGGTGTGTATCTGTAATTTCAATAAGGGGTGGAGAGGAGCAGAAACAGGCCGACTGCAGGGAGTGTCCAGCCAGTCTTTTGGAAGCAGTTAGCTCCATGTTCAGTGAGAGACCTTGTATAAAACATAAGATGGAAAGCAGTAGAGAAGGATTTCCAAAGTATACATCTGATCTTCAGGTGCACCTGTATATGTGCGCACACACATACACACACTCACACATACACACTCACATATATGCACACATATACATGCATATATCACACCCCAAACCTTACAATTAATCTAACTTATTGAAAAGAGACCCTTTATATAAACTATTACTGTTAACTGCAGCTTAATCAATGGTGAGTATGAACATACATGCAGACATGTGTCAATGGATCTTTATTAATATTTGGGCAAGTCGGGAGGCATTTCAAAATGTGGAATTCCAAAAACATCACAGAGAAGAGAAGGAGTTGATCTGGGAAGAAGGCATTGGTCTTAGGTGCATTCACTCTTTTCACCTCCAAAATAACAGGGTTGCTGGACGGGAGAGCATTTATTTTCCACCTTGCTGGGGATGTTTGCTTCCCTTGGAGCTAAGTGGTTGCAGGTTACCCAACTCAGCATAAGAGAGAAGACCATCAAGAATATGCATTGACAGCAAACAAGTCCAAGGATCCACTAAGATGATCTAGTTCCCAGGAGGAAAGGAATCTGGAACTGAGAAGTTTATTAAGCAGGAGTTCTACCGAAAAACAGACAAACGCTTTTTTTGTGTGTACAGGGAAAAGAAAAATATTACCTAACAATAATAAATTTAAATTGGCCAAATACAATGACGGTATTCTTTAAAATGTATACGCTGTGGCTTGTTACCATTTATATAAACTTTGAAGCAATAATAAAACAATCATTGGGGGAAATCCTTATCTTTGAAGATAAGGATTAAAAGATTATATGAGACCTACTGTGTTTTCAAGTGCAAGGACAACAAGGAAGTTCTCTATAGAAAGCGTCCAACTATATGAAGTACTTTCTTTCATTTCTTCACCTTTACTAGACACGTCACCTCACCATTACCTACATCATGTGATACATCTGTTTTCCAATACCTTTTCTTGAGGTCCTCAATTTTTTTACCCAGTAATACAGACTGATTAGAGCTGAGTTGATTATGTAAAATATCTGCTCTCAGGAGTCAGTTTCTATGTGTCTGTTCTGTGTTCTCTTTCCTCCATGGTAAAGCACTCAACAAAGAAAATACCCAAGGAAATACAAATTAATAATTGTTTAGGAGAACATTAACCCTCTGATTTTTATCTTAGACATGTCCTGGTACAAATGATATTTGGTCTTTCACACTCAATTCCCATCTTATCACTATTTCAAAATAAAATCTATAAGTTATTGCTGTGAATAGCTTATAACCTAAAATGTCAATGCCTTTCTTAGTTGATACCTATATATATTTATCCCTAACTGTTCGCTAGCTGTTTTTAAAGATTTCTTAAAATCTGTGCATGTGTGTCTCTGTATGCTATGTGCACATGAGTGCAGATATTCATGGAGGCCAGAAGAGGGTGTCAGATACCCTGGGATTGGAGTTACAGACATAGGTAAGCTGCCAGACTTGGGCACTGGAAATTGAACTCTGGTACTGTGGTAGAGGAATAGAAATTCTTAATGACTAGATCATCCCTGGAACCATCTGCTCTGGTTCAGTGACTCTCTTTCTGTTGGCACATACTGAAACTTTGTTTATAAAAGTGATACTATTTTATTTTCTTTTTCAAATGGAATAATCTATTTCCTTACACAATAGAAATGAGCCAACTAAATAATTCATACAAGATTATTTTTCATTAAAGTTGTTTACCTTATTTGACTTTTATTTAAATTATTAAATTCAAATAGTTGTGTCTATGGTGAATGGCCAATGTTCTATATTTGAAGCAGCAAGCTTAATTCTCTTATATGATGTAAGTATAAGTTTATACTCTATGTATAAGTATAATATAAGCATATATTATGTAAGTATATAAGAAATAAGAATAAGCTTATACTTTCTATGATGTTTTAGGTCTACCAGACAAAGCAGAAACATTTAAAGCTATCCTCAGTGTGAGGAAACGCAAAGACTTGTATATATCGCTGGCTGAAATGTGACTGATACAATACATTGTCTCCCAATGGACATAATAAAAAATCCTAAAGATGACTAATGTGATTAGATTAATCATGCCAAGTATAGTTTATCAATTACCTATAGACAGACAGCTAACGTCCATATTGTCTCAGCTCCTCTAGAACTTAACAGACACTTGGAAAACATTATTTGATACAAGTGTTCTTCACCTTGAAAACCAGATAAAATTCCATGCCCTCAAAAATAAATAAGTAAATAAAAATTAAAAAGAATGACCAAACTATAATAGGACTTTCCTGATAAACTTCCCTTAAGTCATATCCTGCTTTATGCAAGTAGCACTTTTTGACTTGCAAAACCTTAAATTATATTGGAAATCTTTATGATACCTTCACAAACTGTGAAAAGCCCAGCATTTATTGAGTGCTTAGCACAGAGGGGTTGACGGTCATAGTGTAGGTTACTGTAGACACAAAATCTTTTATACTTGATGATGGGATGGAAAAGGTAGCCCATGTGACCACACTAGTCACTAACCTTCAAGACTAAGCCCAACCATCATTGCAAAAAAAAACCCCCCTGAGGGAAAATGTCAATGCCCTGTGTCACGTCTAAGCTCTGTAACGTGGACTATAGTACTGGAACCACTGTTAAAGGGACACCTTAGGGGTGGCCTTTCACTTTCTTATCTGAGAAAATTTCAGTTTTGAATTTGGAAGAATAGTTAAACTATCCAAAGTATTTCAAGAGAGCC
This sequence comes from Pachyuromys duprasi, assembly GCA_028658305.1. Lineage (NCBI taxonomy): Eukaryota > Metazoa > Chordata > Mammalia > Rodentia > Muridae > Pachyuromys > Pachyuromys duprasi. Next base: position 48,636,068 of record CM053745.1, on the reverse strand, counting down.
TTTGGTGAGGGTCACCCTCGCTCAACAGCTGACAGTTGCTGCCACCTGTAGGCCCCATCTCAAGGTTGGAACTGGCACAAGCTTAGCAGGCAGTTCCACAAAGATTCTTCTTTTTTTTTTAAATGTGGCTGAACACCACAAACTTCCTGAAATGGGGGAAGGGGAGGAAGGAATTTGAAATGACAAATAACGTTGATTTCTTTCAATGATTTTACAATACATTTTATTTATTACAGTTCATTCGCTTTGTACCCCAACTGTAGCCCCATCCTTGTCCTCTCCCCATCCCACCCTCCCTTCCTCCCTGATCTCCTCCCAGGCCGCAACTTGGAAGCAGCAGCCTTTCTACTCACAAAGCAAGCAAGCAAAAAGCAGGAAGCCAGTTGGCCGTGTCTTCATCAACATGTACTTGTGACTGCCCTGGTTTTGCATATGTTTTAACTTCTTTGGAAATGCAAAGAGTGGGTGTCAGGTGCTCTCACCCCAACAGGACTCCTGTGTGAATTCACACATCTGAACTAATGCCAAATCTAACCATCAATAATGAGTGGGAATTTCAAAACATCGTGTTTTATATAACTCATCCATACATTTTTGTCTAATAATTCTTTAGATAAAAATATCTTCAAAGAAAGTTAGAACATTAATGATTTTTGTGTGCGGCCCTTATGTACCAAACACAAAGCGATTGCTCAGACATTACTCCTTCTATTGCCCCTGATGAGAAGTTAGTGAGCAATCTTCGGAAGGGAATTTCTTCAAAAAAATTTTTTCTCTCTCAATGGTGACCTTGTCTCTGTGAATACACACGTGCATTTGTAACTTGACAAAGTGTTTCTAATAAATATTGACATGCAAGAGCATATGTTAAACACATCTAGTTATATTTGGCAGGATATACTGCTGCAAAAAATAAACTCAAAAGGCCCTAACCAAACTGGTCTGCAATGGTACCTCCCCTGGTACTTAAAAAGGTTGTTCTATGAGGCTTCATGGATTTCTCCACTTAGATAAACACTTCAAGGTCTAAAGTTCATTCAGATCTTACCTCAGGCATACATGTCTCCGGAGAGTCCGAAGGTTTTATAAGTGATAAGATCATTTTAATGCTCTTATTTTTTTTTCTGCCTAGCTTCTAGCAAAGACTCAGAGAAGTCAGAGCTTGCTCTTCTTGTACCCACTATCATTTTGCCACACTTCAGCCTCCGTTACTTCCGTTACATAGGCCCAGTGTTAATTCAATATGTTCTAATAAGGTTTTAAAACATTTTCTGCTACAGACTTTATAAACTAATGAAGCTTGGGGTGGAGGGCAAAGCAGCAGATCCAATAAACTTGTAACGCATACTAATTCAAAAGGGGAAGCCCGAAAAACTGCCCACCTTGTTAAAAGGAATCACCCTCGGGAACCAGGTGAAAAGTGGAATTGCACTTACATATGACCTGGGATTTGCCACACCTGTACTAGTCCCTCCATCTAACATAATACGGCAGTGTCAAACTGATACTTGATACATTTAACAAAACTTGAGAAGCCTTGACTTTATTATAAACGTGAAAAATAAAAAGTAAAAATTAATATGAAATGTATAAGGTATTACAAATCTATCAATCTTACAAAGAGTCCCAACTATGATCAGATATTTGAGAAACAACAAAAGAGACAATGAAGAGAACAAAAGAGAAGACCTTTAAGATTTTTCAGTTTATATGTCTCATAGACCTTGTTGATTAGCTGACTTAGTTCCTCCTGAAATACCTTCCAATGACTGAGTGCATGTAGGCATATGATCCAGCTCTGAACAGCTATGTGTAAAAAGAAGTCATCATATATGACTTCTAGGAAAGTATTTAAAAATAAATATATATCACATATAGAAAAGAAACAGGTTAAACTCAGCCTTTTGCATTTATTTCTTCTTGCTTGGAAGCTGATATGTTGATGGTCAATAGTGCAACAGTTCTTTGAGACTATGAAAGAAAGAGGCGTAAGTGTCCAGCTTCTTTCTGCAGGAGACAAATTAAGCTTTTGTGTACTAAGCTACTATAAGTGGGCCTTCTAGATGTTGTGTTAACTTTCCCTGATAAGATGTGAACTAACATCTATCTATCCCAGGTAAGACACCAATGACAGTCCAAAGGAATGATGACCCCCGCCCCAAGTTCACTGTGGTGAACCCACCATTAATGAATTGAGCTTACTTACAAGAGCGTGGAAGAGGAGTATTTCTGGAAGCATGGGTGACTCCATGACAGTTGCATCACAGGAATGTCTTACTCCAGCATGGATGCCCATTTCCCCATAGCTACTCGAATGGTGTCCCTTCTTGAGTTACACCTTCATTCTATTTTCTCCTGCCACTCCTGAGACCAGGTACAGCTGAGGAAGAATGACACATAACTGGGAGTAGAACCCAGGAGGCAAGGAATGGCTGTAATCAGGAGAAGATCTAAAGCAGAGGTTCACAACCCATAAGTTGCAACCCCTTTGGGGTAATATGACCCTTTCACAGGGGTCACCTACGACCATCGGAAAACACAGATACTTACATTACAATTCATAATGGTACAAAATTTACAGTTAGGAAGTAGCAACAAAAATAATTTCATGGTTGGAGGTCACCACAATACGAGGAACTGTACTAAAGGGTCGAAGCATTAGGAAGGTTGGGAACCACTAGTCTAAAGGCTCTCCCTAACCCTGCTGTGGATTTGTTGAGGTTCTCTTCCAGGTGATCACAGCTACACTGATTAAGATGTTAATGTCTGTTGTGAACCTAGTGACAATGGTCCACAGCACCATTCCATACAGCCAAACATACAACAGATACCATATCCTTAAATAGGTTTGTAAGATACCATTCATGAAGCAAGAACAGTTTGCTACAAAAAAGGAAGGGGTTAGGGACAAGAAAACTTAAAAACAATTTATCTGATTGCAATACGACTGGCAGATTACCAAATACAATAATAGAAAAAGTGTGAGATCAATTTCTCTCACAATAAAACAAAAGGCAGAAAGACTATAAAAGGAAAGTTTGGGGGGCTGGAGAGATGGCTCAGTGGTTAAGAGCACTGTCTGCCCTTCCAAAGGACCCAGGTTCAATTCCCAGCACCCACATGGCAGCTCACAACTGTCTGTAACACAAATTCCAAGGGATCTGACACCTTCACACTAATGTACATAAAATAAAAATTAAATAAAATTATTTAAAAAAAAGAGGAAAGTTTGGATAGATGGCAAAGTTTGAAATAACAATCTTCTCTAATATCTCCAGAGAGAAAGCAGTAAATATATGAGAACATAGTCAGTAAAATTGACAGAATTTATTTTTTCTCTATGAACTGAAGCAAAGCATACATGTCAAGTAAAAAGTTACAAAATGTCAAACAAACTGAAAGAGAAAATAAAATTTATGTCTTGGTACATTCTATACAAGCTTCAGGAATCTAAGAGCACGAATGGATTTATTTTATGCTTCCAGGAAGAAAATTAAGAATTGTATTATCAAAGAAAGTTTTAGCAAGGTACAGTGGCACATACCTGTAATCCTAGCACTCAGGGACACAGAGACAGGCAGATCTCTATGAGTTCAAGGACAACCTGGTCTACAAAGGGAGTCCAGTACAGCCAAGGCTACACAGTGAAACCCTGTCTCAAAAAACCAAACAAAACAAAACAAAATTTAATACAAGGTACTATTTGAAAATTTAGTGATGTGTTAAATGAAGTTCTGTAGTCAATTGGGTTACAATGTAAAATTGTGCATTCAGACAAGTTGACACTTAAGAAGTATAATAATGTATTAAAACAAAAGTCTAATTCCATCTTTGATGTTTCATTACTGATGATTTTCCAACTGCACTCCTCTCTCTTCCCTCTTGCCTTACATCTAAGCAAACTGGTAAGGACTATGCGCTGCTCCCCGCTTCTAGTGTGAAGCTGAAACCTTCCACTGATCTCATCTCACTGTCACAAAAAAGTAACAGCCAGTTCTTCCTCTCTTCATGGAAGTCGTTTCTCACTGGCTTTGATACCAATGGAGAATTGGTCCTGCCAATTTTTGTGCTCACTGCAAGGCGAACACAAAACAGAAGCTGAGGAGATGCATTTCCTAATATACAAGCCTCAGAAAACCAACTTTCCACTCAACCTTTCTGGAAAAAACAAACAAAACAAACAAACAAACCAAAAACTTTTGAAGATGTGCCGTAGGAAAATGTTCCCAAGAGGCACTTACTTGAAATTGGAGATGTGACTTGAGACATAAAAGACCTAATTAAAAAGAAGAAGAGGAGGAGGAGGAAGAGGAGGAGCCAAAATTTCTATGCCAGGTCCAGTTTTGAGTCAAACAAGCAAACAAGATCAGAACAGAAGTGGGAACTCCAAGAAGTTTCGGGACTAAGACAAATGGCAGCCACAGAGCACTTAACAACGGTCTTAACCTCCAGTTCTAGGGGATCCAACAGCCTCACACAGACATACATAAGGCAAAACAGCAATGCACATAAAATAAAATAAAACTTTAAAAAATCATTTAAAAATTACCTTCAATCAAATGTCAAAAGAATAGGCCGTGTTTTCTGGAGTTTGAATAATCATCATTACAAAGACCAAAAACAGGAAGAGGTCATTTTAACTCTAACCACTTTAGTTATTTCGAGTGAGACAAACTGGAAAAAAATAGTTGTAAGAAGAAACTTCTTATTTTATTCTAGAATATTTGCAGCTTTTCACTACGTTCGGTGATACTTGCACATATAGAGTTTAAGAACACTGATCTACTGGCCCTGTAACATACATGATACTTTCAGATTACTTATTCTGCATCTAAATCATGTCATTTCAAAAACAGGGACTAAAATTATACTTAACTCAAAGATCGTTTTGATAATTAAATTCATTCGTCTCAAACATCCACATATGTAAATATCCTGCAAAGCAGGGAGCCTTGAGATCCAAAGTCCCTGGGGGATTACGGTTCTGCACTTGTCCACATTGTAGAAATTCTCTAAGGTAAAGTCATGCGAAAACTCCTTAGCATGTAATAGATGCATAAATGCAGTCACTATCCACATCTTACTTCTTCTCCCCTTTTGCTGGACAGTTGTTAAATATACAGGTGCTAACCCCATGCGTGTACTGTGATACAACAAAGTCAACACCAATACGGTTTGGAAAAAAGGCAGACCTGATTTTGCGTTCGCAATTATAAGCAATTCAGCAAAGCTCTTCATCCTTTGCAGTATCATTTCCCTTACCTATAAGATGAAAGTAATGATATTACTTCACAGCGAATTAAGTCAGGAAGCTTTTGTAAATCAGAACACACAGAAGAAGCAATTGTTCCCATTTATAGTATTCTTTGTCTTCCAGTGCTAAAATAATTCTATGAAAACATCAAACCAGGTCAATGTGGCCTATTGTTAAAAATAATATAATGAAATGTGGCTTATTTCACATTCTCCTTTTCTAGATGGTGTGTTTTCATCCAATAAGGGCATCCAGATAGTAGAAAGAGGAAGATGACTGGCATATTAGATAAAATAGATTCATACATCCAAATAAGTTTATATCTGTTCAGGACAGTCTCTGAAACGTAAGTTTTATTACTACAAACTCTTTGTCAAGAAAACAGCAATATTTCTAAACGAAGGATGCTTTTGATTTATAGGAAACAGTTACTAGATCCAGGGTGGAGAGACAATGTCCAGAGCTTCGAGTTGTTCACGTCAAAAAAGAAAAAAAAAATCACTTTATGATTTCTCTATATTTAATCACTTTTATCTGCTAAATTATGTTGGTAATTAAACTTAAGATAATATTTGCATTAGAACCTATATGTAATGTGAACAAACTAATATGAGAATGTAGAAATAATATTTATCAAATATTTTGCAACACTGGCTGAACTGGATGATTTGGTTTAGATTGGTTCTAGAGTTCAAAACCATTCAACAATTGTCATTTGTTTGACTCCCAGTTGACCACCCACTTCTAAAGTAAATTTCTTATCTGGTTAGAACATTGGGTGTGGTTATACATCCCCTTGAAAACTGCTCAGAGTTCATGAGTTACTCTGATGCCTGTGTACCTCCAGCGTATTATTGGACGCCATCGAAAGTGTGATAGATAGACATCTAAATGAGACACAGCCAGCTCCTGTCAGACACAAACCTGAACTGCACCCAAACCTACCTTGGTTTAAAGACATTTACATAGAAAATAAAGACTGACTGAATTTTAATATTCATGAGTAACAACTATAAGTTACAAAGAGATCAAACAACAACATTATTTATATCTTAATATGTAATTTATATCCTAGAATTCTGTGAACTACAATAGTTACTGGAATATATTATATACTGGAAGATTATAACTTTATCCACTGTAATTTCAGTATTAAATCCAGTTCTAGGAGTAAGTAGATTCTATTTCTCTGAAGGTAAAGCCTTAAATTATGTTTACATATTCTCTCTCTCTAGCTCACTTGCTCGCTCCCTCTCCCTCTTCCTCTCTCAACCCCCACCCCCCTTTCTCAAAACACCAAGACCTCTTCAGGAATTATATGATTTTAAAAGATGGAGGCGCTAGGAAATAAGAGAAATGTTTTTTGAAGGCTGAAGTTGTCTCTGCCTAGAGAGACTCGTCTAGTAAACACATTCTTTCGTCAACCTGGGGGCAGACAGAAAAAAGTTACACACTGAAGGGTTTTTTTCCTTATAAAAAATAAAAATAAAAACAGTAAATTGGCCCAGGCCAGACTAAACCAAGAAAGAGAAGTGACCCGTGTCAAGGCATAGTCTGTCAGGAGCTCAGTAAAGATGCCCACAGGAAAGGGTCTGGACCCAATGACCCTTTGAGCAGCCATGACTAACAGCCAGGCCTCACACCTGAGGGTAAAGCCCTTCTTTGATTCTAACTCTTTAGTCATACCATAGGAGAGTTTCTGTGCAGGTTACATGTTGAAATATGACAATATGTTAGCATGTTCTGTGCTAAATGAAATCTTATTACAATATGCTTCATCGGCTCCTTGATTCTTTTTAAAATGTGATAAAGTTCTGCTGTGGAGCAACCAAGCCAGCTTAGGCTTCTAGCACTGTAGCAAGGGTGAGGACAGGAGTAACATGTGAGCAGTGGACTTACATGACTCAAAGTGACTTTCGGAACAGGGAGGCTCACACTAGCTACATATGTACACAACTGATAATCAGCTAAGACCTGGGACCTGGAAAAATCCCCACATATTCCTAGAGAACCCGGAAAGGTGACACTTTTGGTGGTCGAGCAAATTGGAGAGCTCCTATAATTGTACCTTGAGTCTTAAAGCATGAATGGCCTTATTCTGTAATCAGTGCCTACTGGGGCGCAGTACTAGAGACAGGTCATATTTCCTGGGTGCTTCTTGTCTAAGAGTTGAGGCTGCCTGCATCTTTAATGTCGACTTCCTCTTTTAATTTAAAAGTTATTATTAATTATTATTGATGTGCATGCATGTGTGTGTGAAAGAGAGAGAGACCACATTGCCACAGCATCAGTGTAGAGATCAAAACTGTGTAACTTCATGGAGTAGGTTCCCTCCTACTACCTTTACTTAAGGTTCTAGGGCTTGAATCAGATTTGTACAGCAAACGCTTTTACACAGTGAGCATCTCACTGGCCTCTGGGATGACTTTCTTAAAACGTCTTTCACATTTTCTTTAACCTCCATTCATTATTCTTAATGGTCACCAAATAAAATCACACTGAACACAAAGTAAAAGGTTCTTTTTTACACTTCATCCCCAAATACCTCCTCATCTTGTGCTGATGTTCAAGGTTTACTCTTCTGATCTTTATCCACGATAACAAATAGTTATTCACCCCAATTGTCTTCTTATGCTTGTGCAGCCTGATGACATAAACAGAGTCAGATTGATAATGCTTCAGGTAATTGACTCCCAGTGTCCCAGGTTCCAACCCAAATACCCCCCAAATTGAAAGTAGCAGAACATTGGTTGATAGTTAAAAATTATTCTTTCAGCAGTAGCTGGGAGCCATATTTAGTAGCTGATCTAAACTGACAAGTGCTATGCCTGTAAATTACATTCTTGATTTTGAAGATTCTAAGAAACCATAAAGTATTTCATTAACAATTTTATGTGGATTACATGTTGAAATGATAATATTTTATATATTCTGGGTTAAATGAAACATATTATTAAACCAATTTCAGCTATTCCTTTTTACTTTTTTAAAATGTGACTTAAAGAAAATGTTAAATTTCCCTATGTGGCTCCTATTATACCTTTTATTGGAACACACTGTTCTGAATTATGGTATTATTTTCTACTAAAGTGCAAATGCACCCACTCTGAGTGTAGGGGCTTGCTTTAAGTTTCAAGTTCAGCCTGCCAAATGGTGAGATGTTTTCCATTCATTTCCCTTTGTCACCCGTCACCTTGTCTCCAGATCTTCAGATCTTTCCGATAAAAAGCATAGCTTTCCTTTGACACCTTTCCACCCCACCCCCAATCTTGGTCTCTTCCAGTCTCTATTTTCTCCTTTAATTTATTGTTTCTTTATTTCCATCTCTCACCCAGGCTCGGAAACCTGACCTCATGCTGCGTGCGGCCACCCAAGGTGATGCACTGCTGCTCTCCTCAGTCTCACACAAATGCACTGGTGCTGTTACAGTTTGCATGTGAAATCCGCCTCCCACACGTAGGCATTGAACAATTGGTGACCAGCTGGTGAAAATTTTGGAAGGTGAGTCCCCGTTAGAGGAAATATAGGTCATTGGACTGGGACACTGAAGATTATCCTCGCCCCCTTTCCCCTGCCCCCCAAATCCTGTCAGTCATGAAGTGAAGAAACTTCACCACCACAAGCCCCTATTGGCAAGATGTCTGTCTATCAGCCTGGAGCTAATCAACCATTGGAATGAAATGTCCCTGATAATCTCAAGTGTCTGCAACCTTTTCCCCAAATGGCACTGTTTGGGTGAGTTTAGGAAGTGTGGCTTTGCTGGAGAAAGTATGTCACTGGGTAGGGGAGGTATCCTTTTGAGTTTCAAAAGCTATGCATCCTTCCCAGTTCATGCTCTGTTTCTTGCTGGAGGCTGGAGATGTGGGCTCTGAGCTGTTCCTGCCGCCATGCCTGTTGCTACTTCTTCACCATGATGGACACCTTTTGCCCCAGAGCCAGAGCCAAATAAGCCCTTCCTTTCATAAGTTTTCATGCTCATGGTGTTTCCTCACAGGAACAGGAACAAGTACCTAAAAATATTAATAAATTGTAACAAATAATGAATGCAACTGAACTCTCTAAAACCATGAGCCAAAATAACTTCTTCCTTTTCGCAAGTTGTTCTACCATGTTTGTTTGTTTTTCACGGCAATGAAAAAATAACCACTATGGTTGTCTTCACCAATATCTCATTAGGAACAACAAAACTGCTGTTGGTTTTAAAACTCTTTCTTCTTAATCTGTAATAGCTTCCTCAGCAACTTAATCCTGGGTGATCGTAATCACTATATCCAGGATAAATGCACCATATATAGAATTCCAATATCTAGCCACTTACCAGATATTGTCACATTTATGCATCGTCAACACCTGAAAGGAACTTTTCCTACAACTGAAGGCATGTTCTCACCTCTACCCAAACTCCCTCTTTCCTCCATTACCACATTTAACTAAGCACTAAGTTGCCCTTAGGAAATTCAAACATGGTATCTTGACCAGGGCTGCATGTATGGCTGTCAGTCATATTCCCTTGGATCTGACTAGATTCCTACCTACAAAGCACTTCCTTGGTGAGGTCCCTTTGGCTTTACTCTGTCACTACCTCCATAGCCTCCCAGGACATACTGAGAGTGCCTTTGACTTCTCACTTATTTATTCTACTTCTATGCTCTCATTCATAATAACTGCAGTTAAATAAGCATCAATGCACTTCTTCATCTGAAGTCTTACTACCCTGAGTAATTTGTATCTCATCAGAGTAGGAACCGTCTTTGTCATGTTCCTTTGCAGACAACAATTTCTAAGCTCTTTCTTTCTTTGGTAAAAACTAGAAATGGTCATTTTTGACCATTTTTGAGCATGCTTACATGAGATTATAAGCATAAATCATCAAGGACAACGCTTACCAGGGAACTTTTCCAGAGTTGAGGTGACTGGATTCTGAGAGGGAAACCACAGAAACCAGGACACAGAGAATAGAGGATCAGGTGTTCAGGGCACACCAGAACAGAGAGAGAGCTGGTTTCAGTGACTAAGTCTAACTTGACAGCAGTGTCCTTTAACAGGGGTCACACTTCTGGCCAATGCCTGCTGTTGCGTTTAGATCAGAATTGTAGAAGGCTATAACAGAAGAGATGCAAATGAGAACAACAAGGGAACAATGACTGCTGTCATCCCAAATTCCATGAAGTTGGTTGCCGTGTGCCTTTTCATTGACGATGATAATAATGATTTATATTAAAATATATTGTAATATAAACTTTGATTAAAATCAATAAGATAACATGGGCAGCTAGTTGCTCGCTAAGTAAGCTATTATAGTTCATAATTTAAACAAGATACCAATGAGTCACAAAAACATGAACGAATATTGTTCTCTGATGTCAGCTGAAGGTTTTTAGGATTTATAATTTAAAAAATGCCTTAATAGTTAAAGAAAATATTGTATTGAGAATCCATTAGGACAACTCTTTTGAGAGTCAAATGGGACGTTTTGATATAGACTCTAGTCTTCATTCATAATAAGGAAAAGTTCTAAAAGTTAAGCTGTATGTAGCCTCATATTTCTGTATCTGTCCTCCAATAAGAGTCTATGGATAGTATCTATGAGCTTATAGAGGCTATGTGAACATATTAGCATTAAAAACATTTTCTCCTGGAAGATAGTAATACATTTTTAAACTGTTTTTCTTTTAATCTAATGTCTCCACCACAACCCGAAATCCAGGATTAGTCCCTGGTCTCATATTTCTATAAAAGAGGGCGCTTCATTTCCCCCTCCTTTACAAAGCACATTAATAGCCTGGCTTTGTCTACTGTAAGATTAGAATTAAGGGGTTTGGCCATCAGCCAAAGTCTGGCCCTCAGAACCAACAGATGCATTTCATTGTCATATTCTGAATGTCTTTATTAAAAGGACATCGATTTAACCCCAAGTCCTCAGCATAATCTCTGTTTTTTTTACATTTTTTTCTCAACATAATCTTTAACACAACTTTAAAAATAATTAGATTCTCTTAGGATTTTATTGCTGTAAAGAGACACCATGGTCATAGCAACTCTTATAAGAAAAACATTTAATTGGGGTTGGCTTACAGTTTCAGAGGTTTAGTCCGTTATCATCATGGTGGGAAACATGGTGACACACAAGCAGATATGGTGATGGAGAAGATGCCAATAGTTCTCCATCCAGATCAGCAGGCAGCAAAAAGCAAGTTTGTTGGGCCGGGCTTGAGCTTCTGAAATCTCAAAGTCTACTCCTGTGACGTACTTCCTCCAACAAGGCCACACCTTCCATATCACGCCCTACGAGCCTACGGGGACCATTTTCCTTTAAAGCACCACAGAGATCTTCATTAATACAACTGATTCACTTTCAGACCCCAGTATTGTTTCTTTATTGATTGGAGCCCAGAAAGGTGGCTACGTGGCGACCTGAGCACACGGAACTCCAGTGAGAACTTCTGGAATAGTCTTTGAAATTTGCAAATGCTTACCAGATTCATAGTCCACTTTCTTTTATGTAGTAACACAAACTTGGATAAACAGTATTATAACTTTTACCTGTGAAAATTGTGCACGTTTAAATAGCTGCTGAACTATAGTGCACAGATTCTGCACAAAATGCAGATCTTTGGACCCCAGTACTTTGCTCTTTACCTGTACTTAGCCCAGCAAGCACAGAGCCAAGGTCCTTCCCCTTCCTCAATTTGTGATCCCTGATCCATGCAAACATCAGGAGCTAGTGAGAGCCTGACTCACTTCCAAGAATGCTTTTAAAGTGGCCTTCCTCCTGGGAGTTCCCTTTTCCTGACACTTAGATAAACAGCTCTTCCTTCCTTCCACCACCCCAATGACTTTAATTAGTGGCCTCTAAATGGAGAGTCAAATCACAAAAATACACAGAAGTAAAAGTTATTAAAGAGAAGGGTAAACAAGGTCTCTATGTATGACTTCCCAATGTCAGACTGTTCTATCTTCACAATCAGGACAAGCCCTAAAATTTAACATTCGTACAGCCCAGAACTCCATCTGGCTCCCAATCAGAGTCCATGAATGGTATCTTTGAACTTCCTGAGACCATAGAAAACAATAAATGAGAGAGAGGGGAGAGAAAGCAGGAGAAGGAGTGGAAGAGGAAGACGCTTAATCAACTAATTCTTCTCTAACCTTTTAAACAGCAGGATCATTCCTATTTCTTCTTTGCTTCCAAAGATAACTGGGCAGTGAAGTATCCCAACAAGAGTCACTCTTTAATACTCCCTTTGTTACATATTTATCCAGCTTTGCTGTGACACGCGGCATTTCACATCTTTATTGACTGAGGCTACTTTACCCAGGGCTCTCCCTGCCTCTTTGCAGCCATCTCTCTGCTCATTGCTCTTTTCTAGGCTCTGAGAGGGCCAGTCTTGTACTTGGATGGCCTCTTAGGCTGCCTCAAAAAGAGACAAACGGACCTCAATTCCCATTTAGGATAGGAGGATTGACAAACAGGATCTGAAACAGGGAGTTAGCGTATGCTTGACAACATATATTTTGAAGATTGATATGTGGATGTTCAAATACTGATTTCTGATCCCTGCTACACAGATATTTGGAGTATATTATTTACTGGGTACACCCAACTTCCTCATTGGTGAGAATGGAAAAAATACCAGTTTCCTCTGGTTGCTATGAGATCGACTTATATGTGTAAGGTGGATCCACTCTGTATTACATGCTGAACATTTTAAAAGTGAGAGCTTAACTATAAGTGAACATTCCAAATCTTAGTTTCTTCCTTTCATGCTTTTTATGCTACTTCATAGCCATTTTTTCAGTTGATGATGTAGTTCACATATCCTCTCATCTACAGGTTTTTAGGCATCTTTAAGGAAAGTTGTTTTTTTATTATTATTTTAGGTATCCGCATTTTTCTGAATGTTGGACAATGATTTGCATAAAGCAAATGACCCCTGACATTTATTGAAATACAATTGGAGCCTACATCTAATGCCATGCCCTCAGTGTAGGACTGGCCTAGATATTCAGCTACAAAGCTTACCTTTCACAAACAAGGTAGATTCCTCTGATTCCTCCACAGCAAGCATGTAACCTGAGCCACAGTGACGGATTCATGGTGTTTCAGCATCATAAAACGCAACTATTGAACCCAGGCTGGAATCAGTAGCGTGGACAGAGCACAGCCGGAAGGTATAGGCCATAGTCAATCTTTTCCTTGTCAGATTGTATCCAGCCAATGCAGGAGTAATGACAGGTTTGTAGAGAAGAAAAACCACCAGACAGCAGAGGAAGCTCTTAAAATGTGCCAAATTATTTGACTCAGTACTTAAGTAGGAGAAAGAAAACTACTTTTGAACATACATCTTCCAAGGATGATGATTAGAAGCATTTCCTTTGTGACAAAATATGGTTGAAAACTCCATTGCAGAAGAGACCATACCATCTGTTTTTAATGATGTTTTTAATATGAGGATAACATTTCTAAAATGTACACCAAGCAGATTGTCCATGGCCTTAAAGAAAGTGCCAGATTTTAATACGAAATTTTATCACCATGGGCATTCATAAACGTGAAAGTGCTTTTATGAGAAGAGCAATCAAGGAAGTTACATTTTACCCAAGCACACACAAAAAAATATGTGTACTTTCTTTTCAATTTAATTGCCAATGAATTAGACTTCATTATCAACATTGTGGGCTTCTTTCCTTTTTCCCCTTTTTGAAAGGGCCATATAACTTCTTCATGTCCCTGTTGTGGTTCTGAAAAAAAAAATGGTTGTATGTGTCTGTCTGTCTGTCTGTCTGTGTGAGAGAGAAAGAGAAAGGGAGGGAGAGAGACACATAGAGAGACAGAGAGACAGGCAGACAGAGACATAGGCAGAGAGAGAGAGAGAGGGAGGAGATTTGGATGTGGTATGGGCACATGCACGCCAGAGTGAAAAGGTGGAGGTCAAAGGACAACTTGTAGGAACCAGTTCTCTCCGTCCGCCATGTAGGTCCCCAGGACTGAACTCGGGACATCAGACTTGCACAGGGAGCTCTTTCACCTGTGGAACTATCTGATTGGCCCCAGAGACAAGTACTTTTCCAAAGTGGTACAACGCTTATATGTTGGAGGATCCAGCTTATGTGTTGACGAGGAAGATGTCTACATGACAGTAATTACACAAAATAGGAAATAAAAAGAAACTTCTTAAAAAAATAAAAAAGATAAATGGACCTGCTTGATAGCCAGCCACGGTACGTGTCTCCATTCTGCAGGAAGCCTCCCCGTGCGTGCCTGGCGCACTGAGGAAAGCCTGTGTTTTGTGAGTAACCTCCGTTAAGTCTGATCCGCAAGTGCTCTCTTCCTGATTTTATCAATAAGCTCACTATGTGACTTTAAAAATTTCCACTGCTCTAGGAAAACTTCTGTTTCCTTTTATGCCCAGATTTAGCAGGTTTTTCAAAGCCCTTCTTATTAAGAAAAGTTGTGGCTGGAAAAATGGATAAGTACTTACAACTATTCCAGGAAGCTATAAATATTCTAGTTCAAGGCATTCAAGAAATTATCCTCTGCTTTATTGTCTCTCAGGGCACCTCCAAGCCGGTGCTGCCCTCCCAAAGTGAAGTGGATGGTCCTAAATGATCATAGGTGGGTTTTAAAAAATAAACACAAAATTAGTTTCACACCTACTTAGACAGCTTAGAATTTTAATGTGTGAAGTATGCCAGGACTCTGCAGTGAAATAAAGCTTTGCATTCAAACTGATGTCAGCCAATCAGAGAACAGCACAGAGCACTGCCCATGTCATAATTAAGGAACACACCTCCCAGTTCTAGATTTTACTTGTTAATGAATAGAGCATTACCTGACCCACTTTCACCATTTAGCCACAAGAACCTTGTTTTCGAAATGTGTTAAAGTAGCATGAAGGCCCCAATTTATGCCAACCAAATCCAGGAAATTCGACGTTGATCCTTGGGACTATTTGTGTCTCATTTTGAGGCAAGCATTCTATGTAAAACACACTCTGTTCAGGGTTAACACTGAAGACAGAAAGCAGCCAGTTTCCCAGCACATTCGATGTTTTCCCTTTCAGTAATCTACGGTTTGGTAGACTTTTCTTTCTACTACAGCTTTCTCATTCACACCATTTTCCATCCTTGGTGATACTGTTTTCTCCCCTTGGTTGGACAGAACAACTACAAGTCTGATGGACCCAGGGTCCTGTGAGTATGAAAATACTTACAGGGCTCACACCGCAGGAGACAGCAACAATTTAAAACTTTCTTTTCTTTTCTTTTTTTTTTTACCTCTCATCCCGAACTCCTTTCCTTGGAAATCAAATGCTGAAGAAAGATTCTTTCTGAAAATAAGACTGAAGCATTTGGAATACAGTCCACGAGACCAAAATGGCCTACAAGAGCGTTTCTGACTGTTCAACTTGCTTCACAAATATTGCACACAGCCCACCTCCTTCAGCAGGTTCCCCTTCTTCCCTCCAGCCGTCCTTCAGCCTCCCCAAGTTCACAGTGATTTTCTAGCTCTGAGTCTCAAGAATATTCTTCAGTCCCATTTCTTTGCTAATAAGCACACCCTGGCTTATAGTAGTTGAAGTTCAAGCTTTGTCAAATGCCATGTCTGAGATCCAGAGCAAGTCACTTCATCTATAAGCTTCCGTTTCCTTACCGGTAAACTGTAGATCTTAGTGGGATGTGGCAGTCATGGTAAAAGCTTCTCAAGGCTTTCACAAGAGAATACACATTAGGAGGATCACTAAGGGGTCCCATAATTTGTAGGGGCACTATACTACCTTTAATGATGTGTGTGGTGTATATGTGTTTGTGTGTGTGATATGTGGTGTGTGATATGTGGTGTGTGTGTATGTGTGTGTGATGGGGGGGGGGGAAGGTGAACATGGGCACATGTGTGCCATGGTGCACACATGGAGGTCAGAGGGTGACTACTAGAGTCAGTTCTCGCCTTACACCTTCATGGATTCTGATGATTGACACAGTTCATCAGGGTTTTGGGTGGCAAGTGCCTTCACCCACTGACCCACCTCACCAGCCCCGTAGTAGACATCTCTAGCTAATTTTTTTCTATAAGTTCTCTGCTTCCCGAACAATAATCACCAGCTCCTTGAGGTTGAGAATGATGAACATGTTTTCATGCATGCCTTTCATTGATTATTACAGTGTTGTAGAAATAATGGGGATTCAAGAGTATTTTGGTCACATGATTTTTACCACTTTGTATCTGATGTTTTCAGTCATTAAGCATTCTGTATCCAGCTTTTCTATGAAGATTTGGCTTTCCTATGAAGAACTGATTCTGCCAATCGAACTCTTAAGGCTATGAAGATGATCCAGGACAAGGTGCTAGATTATTTACAATTCTGCTGCTGTATAGGTGATTTTAAAGACCAGCCTGAGGGCAACTGTCAATGGCTCTGACCTTTTTTTTTCACACACACAAGCATACACATGTATAGACTTGTTTCCCTTTAACAAAATTACTGAAAACTACAATTCTTATATTTGAAAAAATGCGTTATTTTATTTTTTCCTCTTTTTTCTTTATTATTATTATTATTATTATTACAGTTTATTCACTTTGTAATCTGGCAGTGGCCTGCTCCCTCATCTGCTTCCAATCCCACTGTCATTCCCTCTTCTCCCCTTATACCTCTCCCCTACTCCACTGATGCTCCCCCTGGAGGGTGCAGCCTTGCCAGGCCACAGAGGAAGACAATGAAGCCAGTCCTGATGAGACCTGATAGGCTCGGGTCAGTTAAAAAGGGAGGAGGAACTCCTCTATCAATGGCTCTGACTTTCTTAAAGGGTCCAAGAACAGGCTGACCTGGGCTGGAGTTGAAGTCAGATTCCTGGGAACCCCATATGTAATGGATAAAGACTGAGAAGATGAAACATGGAAAGAAGGCACAAAGAAAATGGAAAGGAATAAGGAAAAAGCAAGAGCAGAGGGATATGGAAGGAGCTTGATAGGGTCAGGGAAAAGGAGGCATGTGTTGGGGAAGAGCTTGCTGTGGTGATAATCCACACAGAAGCTCCATCCCATCACCACACTTTCCCTGGACGGAGGGAACATCAGCAAGATGCCTACAGATCGCTGAAGGTGGGATCCACCCCACAGCTGAAAGGTGCCTGCTGACATCTTTAGGTTATTGTTCTTATTTGATGGCGATTCCTGTTGTAAAGCAGAAGATGGGTTCACAGGCTGAGAGCACACAGTAAATCACTGTCCCTAGTCTGGCCTTCTCACAGGGGAAGCCTCCCCATTCTAAGGAGAATGTGTGTGACAGCAGCACATGTCCGTTAAAGACCTTTCTTTCCTACCAGGTGCTTCTTCTTCCTTCTACACACCAGACAGTTCTAAAGTTACAAGTAGTCTTACAGGTACTGAAGAAAAACAAGAAATAGACATCTAAAATTCCATGTTCTTCCGAGTTAAACAAGGCAGCAGAGCTTCCAGAAGAACCAGCATTATTTCATAAGGCACATTCGGCAGGCTACCCTGACATCTGGGATGCTGAACAGCTTGCCTTTGGGTTGGCTTAGGAATACAGTGCTCTCATGTTAAGCACGGTCCCACTGGGGAACCTAATCAGACACCCAGCTTAAAAACCCAACCAGTAACATGAATGGCCTTCTGTGAAGTTGAGGTAAAGGGCGGGTGTTAGAAATTATCCAACCCTGCAGTCAGAGCTGCGCATGTGGAATTTGATTAGCACACCAATGTCCAATTCCACCTAAACATTTTCGGGTAGCCTATAACTTTGCTTCTACGTAGGGAATACATCCAGTGGTGACAGGAATTTTTCAGTGAAGGTAAAAATAATTTCTGTATAAAAACATTACCGAAGAACCTTGTAGGGCATAGTTTTTCAAAGTCAAGAACTGTTATGACACTATGAATAGGGGATGTTTTTGTTTTGTTTTGGAGTTTTGGAGTCTTTGTTTTCTTTTAAAAAACTTCTAACTGCAATTGTATTCAGCAAGCTCAGTGCTGACCACTGCCCTGAAAGGAAGACCTCATCTCCCACAAGGGAAGAAATCATTTCCTGTGAATTCTAAGTCGTACAGGCTACTGAAACGGTGCCATTTCCTCTTGCTGAACAACATCCACAACTATCTCATAAAGGACGGCATTCCTCAGCTGTGGAGCCATGGACATCCCTGGCTAGTTTCCATGGAAGTACATAGCAGGGGAGTTCTGAGCCTGGGTCCTGGGCCAAGAACTTTTTACTTTTGCAAAACGTATTAGCCTCTAGAATTCCAGTGCTATGTGAAAAAGGACACTTGAATTTTTAAGGAGGTCCCTGTGAAGCATGCAGCTGTGTCATGATTTCAGTCTTGCCCTATCACAAGATGGAAACCAGAAATCTACAAGGATTAGAAAAGGTGCAATTTACATAAATCTTCCGGTATGTTTTAATTGCATGACTGTGGAACTTGGTCATCCTGAAATCAAGATTATGTGAGACAGTGTGGTGCTATAGAGTCAGAAGGCTTAAGTCAGGCTTCACTACTTCTAGTGGGCTTTTGAAAGATTCAGTTTTCTCCTTTGTATAAGGAAAATTAAGACACGCTGAAACAAGTATCCAACCCAGGCTTATGAGGATTCGATGATAGTATGCATAAGTTCACCATGGGGGCTGGGAAGATAACTCAGTCTATTAATGCCTGACACAAAAGCATGAGGACCTGGGCTCTATCTGAGCCTTCGAAAAAGAAGCTGTCATGGTGCTATGCTTTTGTGATACTATTTCCAGGGATGCAGAGACAATCAGATCCCTGGAGCTCAGCCAGCTTAGCCTATGGCAAGCTCCTGGCAATGATAGATGATACCCAATCAGGAGTGACACTGAAGGTTGTTCTGAGGCCTTCACACACACACACACACACACACACACACACATGGGCAGAAGGAGAGAGAGAGAGAACAGATTACAGTCCTTAAATCGTTGTACTCCATGATGTAAGGTCAAAGTAGTTAACAGACTTGGTATCAAGAGGAAATCATTAAGTATTCTGAAATTCATGTTTCCTGACTTGTCCTGTGGCCTGTTAAGCTTGTCTTCCTAGCAAGTAGCTGTCTTTCTTTAGAGACTTTTTTTTTTATTTTTTGAGTCTTTTTAAAAAAATTATTATCATGTATTACAATGTACTCACTTTTTATCCCGGCTGTGGGCTCCTCCCTCTGTCTCCTCCCAATCCCACCCTCCCTCTTCTGCCCCTGTGCCTCTCCTCTAGTCCCCTGATAGGGGAGGTCGTCCTCCCCCTCTATCTGACCCTAGCCTATCAGGTCTCATCAGGACTGGTTGACACTTTAAAGTAGTCAATTCTCCTGTCACCTTACAGCCAGTTTGGCGAAGCAATGTAACTTGTTTTTCCTAAAATCAAGGAACTGTGCTACATATTTGTTAGCTTGAGAAAGTTTAAGGTTTTGTTGTGGTGGTCGTTTGTTGTTGTTTTTGTTTTTTAGTTTTTATTTGCATTGTACCTGCACTGGCTTGTTTCTGTGTTCTTCACTCCAGCCCTAATAGGTCTATGGCTGCTCAGTTTCCTTACAGAATTGTGTCCTGACTATTCTTTAAGTGCTATTCTTCTTGCAGAGTTCTAGTCAACGTATTTACTACACATCCCTAATTAATTCAACATTCTCTGTTTCCTGATGTATACATAGAATTTATGGTTTGTAAGAGAAAATTGTATATTTAATTACATCTAATCACATTCATGTTTAATGTATTCTCAAGCTAAATTATAAGTTCTCAGACAACAACAACAAAAAAATACATGAGGCCTTTCTTCATAAATTCTCATCTTAGCATTCAGCAAAGAAGAACTCAAAA
>CM053745.1:48567523-48615471 GCA_028658305.1 Pachyuromys duprasi | reverse complement strand
CCCTTCTTTTTCTTCTGAAGAACTTTTCTTCTTAGACAAGCTAGGTTACACTGCCACCTCTTCAATAGATTCCTGGTTTTGAATATTATTAAGAACAATGCCAGTATGTTTTTAGTGACCACCACGTCCCTATGGGCTTGTCTCTGGCCACCTCTTTCTTCTCTCACACACTGTCTTTGATGTTGGTACACTAGGCATCCCCTCTCTTCTCCTTGGATTTACTGCATTTATTGTCCCCTCTTCTTGGAATGTCTCTGGAATGATCTTCTGGTAGGTACCATAGTGATTGTTTTCGAGGCATAGTTAACTCTTTGCTTAAATATTATGATAACAGAATGGCTTTCTCTAAGGCCCTTGTCTTAAAAAGCCAAACCAGCCCCTGACACTCACTCAATCTGTTCCAGATAGATAGATAGATAGATAGATAGATAGATAGATAGAGATATAGATCTGTAATCACCTCCTGATATATTTTATGTAGATTTTCTACATCTTTATAGCTTTTTCCAGCTCCTAAAATTGAGCTCATTAAGAGCACAGATATTTTAGTTCTTTGCTAAATCCTCAGTACTGAAAATTGTGTCTGATACAATAGTAAGCACCAGAGAAATACACAAAGAAACTAAAAGATGTATATCCCATAAGCATTCAGCATATGAATTTTAAAACATGTGTAACTTAAAAGATATTAGTTGATGTAGCTTTAGTTATTCTCTAGTGAGCTTCAGAAATTAACATAGGACCAATCATGTTTCACTCTCCCCACTTTATTTCCCTTCATCCACCTCCTATTATGTAATTTTATAGCAGGCCCCAGAAGTCATTTCATCTTTAATCCTCCAAATTCTGATATAAATTAAATTAACAAGATATTAAAATGTCCTTTTTCTACCTTCTTTGCCAAAAACTAGAAATAATCAAATAAATATAATCTTTGCCAGTTTTATTGGTGAAAATTTACCCTAATCCTTTCAACTTGGCCTGAAAAAAACAATGAAGTAAAGAAAATTATTGAGACCCAAGATGTCTTCGTATTTACCTCTATGTCTCAAAATTCCAAGAAACTAACAGACAAGAATGTATTAGGTTTTATTCTACTTTCTCCTCTAAAAGTTTATTTATAGAATTATGCATATTACCCTGTAGGAGCTGAGCTTTATCTTAACCATCTCAGCACACCACTATACAGAACATGAGCAACTGCCAAGACTTTTTGCCCTCTCTCACCCCTTTGTTCATTTTAGTTTGATACAAAGAGGCACTAGAGTGAACAGAGAAATTGCTAAGGAAAAATAAGTTGTGTATCCTTTGTCAGTAAGCTTCTCATGTAGTCACCACAATAGATAACCTTCTACGACAAATAGACAACCTATTCATTACGAAAAGAAAACGTTGTAGCGGTTTGGCTCAATCTTCAATCCTGAAACCAGGAAAGCAGTTCAGGCACCCTGGGCCTCTTGTCTGTAGGGCTGGAGACAGATTCCATCCTAACCAGGAGGGGTAGGCCTGTTCAGGGAGTGCTCAGGTTGGTAGTTCAGGCAGCCACACAGACTGTCTCTGTGACTCCCTCTGGAGGAAGCCTTCCATTCTCCTAGACCTTAACACAGTAAGCATCTAGCCTCTGGGAATGGGATAGGAAGGGGCTTAGGAAAGAACATACAAAGGCAGAGATATTTTTTCCCTGTATGTTGATGTCCTACCTTGGAAAGGACCCATTAATGAAAACAGAAAGGTGGCAGGATGAACGTGGAGAGACAGAGTCAGAACAGAAGGAAAAGAATAAGGAAAGAAGAAAAGAAAAAAAAGGAAGGGAGGGAGGAAGAAGGGAAGGACGGACAAATACTGTGCTGGAAGCTCAGCTCTGACATCTTAAAAGGTAAATCTGGCACCAGTCACATCTGTAAAACATGAAAAAAGATTGGAAAAATTTATTTTTCAGGTGCACACCTTTAATTCCAGCACTCAAGGGGCAGAATCAGGCAGATCTCTATGAATTTAAGGCCAGCCTGGCCTACAAAGTGAGTCCAGGACCAAAAGGTTACACAGAGAAATTCTGTCAAGAAAAAAACAAAACCAAAAAAAAAAAGCATAAGCAATAGGACAGAGAGAGAGAGAGAGTGAGAGAGAGAGAGAGAGGAGAATATGAGAGGGAAGGGAAAAGGAGAGATGGAAAGGTCAAGAGATAACTTGCTTATATTATGTGTTTCCTACTGTCATTATGAAAACTGAAGGCATCAGCCAGGCAAGGTGGCACACACCTTTAATATAGCACTCTGGAGTTAGAGGTTGGCTGGTCTACAAAGTGAGTTTCAGAACAGCCAGGGATACACAGAAAAAACGTGTCTTAAAAACAAAACACAAGCCAACAACTAAAACTGAAGACATCAACTTTCACAAAGAAGGGACTTGAAGTGTAACCACCCCTCAGAAATAGAAAGACTTGGGTAGAAGGCTTAGATGTAAGTTGTGATTCTTGAAATAACTTTATTTTCTTGATTTACATCGTATCATATTTTAAGTGTATTGGAGAAATTTCCTACTTAAGAGATCCATGTTTGGAATGCATTTAAAAACGAAAGCTCTTTTGGGGATGAGAACACTATGCATGTTTGTTTCATTAGCTGGGTGTTCCCTTTTACAAGTTAGGTAAAAATGAGAATAAAAATTAAATCTAGCACAAAAGTCCAAACAGATGGTTATATTCATTCTTCAAAGTAGCCTAATGGATATTGACTGATGGAACAAAAACAGAGCTTTGCAAAAGTCAGTGTCAGGTTTATAACAAATGTCTTCTGGACAGAGCCTTTAATCTTTTTAGAAAAAGGAAAGAATTGCAGCATTACCTTATTTGTGAATTACTTGGAAGTAAAACATTTAATAGGTGTCTAACAACAGAGAAATATATAAAGAAAATATGATACATACATAAAATAGAATTTGTCCTGCAATAAAGAACATAGTTACTGGACAAAATCACATCAAGTGAGTTAAACCAGTCTCTGAAAAGTACCAGTCTTGTTTTCTCTCACTTCTGATTCCTAGAATTTAAGCAGATACGTAAAATCATGTACACATGCAGGGAGTTGGTATCAGCCTGACTGGGTATGTTCTGATATACATAGCATCAAACTGCCCTCTAAATTGATATCTCTTTATTTGTAAATTAGTGCATCTCTTGGACCAAATCTAAGAAGTTTCTTTAGGCAGTTGATGGCAGCTGATACCAAGACTTAACATTCCTCAAAGTACAGAGAATAAGTGAGTGTGGAGTGCTCAACTGTAAATAAAACATTTCCCCATCAATGCTCAGGACCATCACAGACGAGGAGGCAAAAATATTATAAGAGGTAGAGTTTGGGGAGGACCAGAGAGAAACAGTGTCTTTTGGTCATTGCAGGGCTGCTCTACTGAAAGACTCAGGGTAGCTATAGTTTTCAGCATGAGACCTGCACAAGATCAATACACCAGCATATAATCAAAAAGCTCTCACGAGACTCCGCCTCTGGCTGAGGACCTATTGACAGCTGATGAGTCTGAGGGAAGGAACATCAGTCTCCTCTAATGGTGTGTACCTGGTGGGTGGGCTACAGTCCAGAGGAGGGTCCCACACCCATGAGCATGAGAACAGCATAAACTGAAAATAAAAATAAAGGACACAGTGGAATAAGGGTGGATCTGGGAAGAGTCGGGCAAAGAAGTGGGAAATAAATATGATCAAAATACCTTGTAGGCGTGTGTGAAAGCTTATATTCTAAAAAGAAATTTTGGATCCAGGGGTGAAAATTAAAGCAAAGTTTTCTAAAGTTATCTATTAATATTTTGTTGTCTAGTATTGTAGCCATGATTTGCATGTGATCACTTGAATTTTCATTTAAATAAATTAAAATTTAAAAACTCAGACCTTTCATCGTTCCAAAAATATTTCAGGTGTTCAGTATCCACCTGGGCTGTGAACTATTATAACAGACAGAGCAAATCTGAAATATTCCTATTATGATAGAAATTTGTTGGACAGTATTGATCTAAAATATGTTAGAAGAGGTAGTAAAAAGCCTCCATACAGAGACAGGGCAAGAAGACGTCTTTGCAGAGAAAAGTAGGCCCAGAAGCCAAAGAAAAACAGAGCTGCTATTCACCGACTCTAGAATCTAGACTTTTATTCTACTCTCTACTAACTCAACATTCCCTTATCTTCAACATCCATGACATGTATATTCATGTCTTTGCAATAAGTTCTTCTTTTCACATAAGCCAGTTAGCTTGGAATTTTTTGCTGGGGAAGTGAAGTCATTTCTGCCCTTCCTGTATTCTTTCTTAGATACACTGTGATGCTAAAATTTGCTGTGTTTCTCTTCTTACTTCCACCTACAATACAATTGTTGGACATTCACCTATGGTTTAAGAAAAAAAAAAAGAATTCATGGAGTTTTTGAGCATAAGTGTTTGTTTTAACTGTCTCTGGAAGCTCTCTCTAGATTCCCTCTCTACGGTCTGTGGCTGCAAGCTCAGAAAGTAAGAGTGAGGCTTATGCATGAAATGGGTGAAAGTTTGCTTTATTCCCTCTCTCCAGAGAGGTACTAAGCAAAGTGCGTTGTATGGAATTGAGCTTCCATTACTTTGAGGGGAAAAAAATGATCAGAGAGTCAAATTCATTTGATACAGAAACATCCAGAGAAATTTTTTTTATTTTCATTTACTCTCTTTCGCTAAAACTGTTTGGAAGAGAAAGCCATGCTCTCACATCTGCTGACATAACTTCACAGCTCCCAGGCTTGCAAAGCAAGAGTTATCCTGACCTCAGGCAGGCACAAAACCTTTGATCTTCACCAGCCACTGTAGCTGCCTGAGATTATCTCCCGATGCTAAACAGGGGAGAAAGCATGCCTGGAGCTATCCTAACCCCACACTCTGCCATGTGCAGTGAATGATCCATTCCAGGGCTGGGACTGCTGGGAAAAATGATTAAAGTCTATGGGCGGCAGGGAGAGGAATGTGGATCAGAGACAGACATGCCTTGTCTCCTGCAGCTCTGCCTGCCGTGCGGAAGATTCCTATACCTTCACTGCCTGGTGGCAGCTTCGTGTCTCTTGGCTTAGTGGGAGGACCCAGAAATGCCAAGGCAGGAAGAACTGAAGCTGGAAAAGGCAATAAAGAGACTCTGCAAAGAGAAAAAACATGAGAGCTAGATTCTATGAGGGCAATGGTCTAGGGGAAAGTATCAAATAGTCTAATGTAAAGGGAGTGGCTGGAGAAAGAGTTAATGATATTTTTCACCTGGGTGCCAACAGAGTTTTATGAGATATTCAGAGTAAATATTCATCTCAGTTACTTCCTTTGGAAAGCATACAACACCTGCTCCCCCCTCACACACACACACACAGCAAAAGGCTCTCTTGTAGAGAGCTGAGGTATCCCTAAGAGGGCTTATACAAGTCTCCCAGGATAAAGGCATTGTACGGACTTCTCATAATCAATGCTCAAGTTCACAGAGAACTACATTTCTGGCCATCTTAAGTTGAAACTTCAAATAGTTGCTCAACCAAAGCTTGTTGTTACTCAGATTGAACGTGAAGCAAACTACTGAGGCAACAATAACCACAACACAGCTACTAACTATAATACTCTTGGTACTGCATTGATTCTCCCAGCTGTCTATACAATTCTGTTGAATCCTGACAACTTGAATTGCTACTGCTTCCTTGTAATGGAAGTGTGGGTTCCTTTAAAAACTCGGTTATGTTATATAAATATGTTTTTGTTTTAATCCCCAATGTGGGATTTTAGTTTGGGTTTTAGTTTGTCCTCAGCTGATAATTGCCTCCTGTGGGGTGTGGTCTTTGCCAGTTGGTAATAGCCTGCCTTGTGCGGCACAGAGAGGGGCGTGATGGAGGACTCTGAGGGACAGAAATACGAGAGTCCAGAAAGAGAAGGCTGACAGTTTGGGGAGACTAGAGACGGATGGGATGATGTTTGGAGAGACACAGCAGATAGGGTTCGTGATGTAGTGTCTTGGAGGAGAGAGACAGAAGAGACCGCTTGCTGTGTTTCCTGTTCATGGAGAATCTGTTGACCCTAAGCAGCCAGGAGAGGTAAAGGAATCTGTGCTCCTTCTCCCCACTAATCTAGGGTTAAAGGGTTGGTGGAAGAGAGGTGGAGGCCTAAATACCCTAAATAAAAGAAAGTTTGAAAAGGTGTTGCGCCCACCTTGCCAGCAAGGAAGACGCTACAACAGGATTCTTCTGAAGCACGCTTTATTGGGGATACATCATGCTATTCAGCTGTGCAGCTAGCGGCAAAAGGCGGAAGACCCCGAGCTCCGGACTGACGCTGCTTAAATAGGACTTAAGACGGCGTGTACTTCCATGATTGGTCCGTGTCTCAAACCCTCATTAGCATAACCCCTGGCGGGCTATGCACATGCGCACACAAGTTGTTTACCACTGCCGTGTCCACGAAGAACCCGGAAACCGGCGCCATCTTGTAATCGTGACTGCCGGCTCCTGACAAAAAGGAGCAACAGCTTCCGTTTCACATACGGTATGAATGACAGTTCCAGCAAGTTGCTTAAGGCTAACCAAAACCAACAGAGGTAGAATTCATGAAGGGATATTCTTATTGTGGCTGGAGTAAGAAATAGACAGTATTTATATACTAGAACACGGAACGTTTAATAAAATGTGTAGAGACAGTTCACAGAATCCATGTTGCACTTCCAGGGATAATTCAGTCTGTGCGATGAGGGCCATCTTTCAGAAAATATGACATTTGTAATACAGAGCTGTCCCAAGGTAGCCACAAAGAATGAGTTTAGGTCCCTGGCCACTCATATACTCCCCATTTCTGTTTCTGTTCTCCACCGCACCTGACCACTAACCAAGCACAACAGGAGGTTGATGCTTTCTTTGGCCATTCTTTGGGACTCATGAGTTTCCCATATAGGACAGTGAACTCTACAATTCAGACGACAAAACCTGAGAAAGAAGCAAACCTACAAGACAGCTTGGGCATCTTAGGGATGTGTAGACTTCTCGAGGCAACAGAGTTAGGGGTGTGACATGGTTCTCTCAAGTCGTCAGCAGTCACATGGTGTCCACATCCAGTGTCTGGTTTGCATAGAGGCAAAATGTGTGCTTGTGCTTGAAGTAGCTGTAATTACCTGTACTGTTTGCTGAACTTGCTGATGTTTGGAAATGTAGATGCACCCAGTTTTACTCTACAGCTTAGTTTGAGGACAAAAACTTCTATGTTGTGCAACTATTTTCTGTGTTTATTTCGTTTGAGGAAAAAATAAGGTGAATGTGGCCAACTCCATGCAGCATAGGAACACACACACACAAAACACACATACACACACAAGCTCAAACATTTACCAGCCACCCTGCATTCACTGAATATGCAATTACCCATTCTCATTCACACCCACTGTTACAGTGTTCCTTCCAAATGCATTTTACCAACACAGTGATTCTCTGAGAAGCATGGGGCACTGTGCAAAACTGAGTGCAGAAGTCTCTGAAGGCTGATTCTATACAGCCAGTGTTCCATTGCACAGGAGCGTGCCAAGTCATCTGTGCAGACTCTGAACTGTCAGCTCTTACAGTCAGGCTGTGGGCACTCTTGCAGCCTCTCCCACTTATCCTGTATCTGTCATTCCTCTTCACAAGTGTTTCCTGGAAGGTTTGCTCTCTAATGGTTCAATGGAAAGATCTTGTATGAGGCTCTTGAAATAAACCAGGTTCCACTCTCCCAACCAGCAAGGTGACAAGAGGAATGTGGCTTAAAGCTCTTCTTCATGGGCCAGGCCAAAGAGTCCTCAGGCCCAGCCATGGATTAGCAGTGTTCCACCACAACATTCTTAGAGTCTTTGTACCAGAATAATGTCAATACATGTTCCAGAAAGCAAAATATTACTAGGTTTCAGGAATTATTATTTATTCTGATAATTTTATATGAAATGCTTATTAGTTTTTACTTTTATTTTTTCTTAATATTTTCACTTTCTAAACAGAAAATAGTTTTGAAGTCAAATTTTAAAGTTAATAGATTATATTTCTCAAGATTTCTTCAGATAAGCACTTGTTTGCCAATCCCAATAGCGATAAGCTAGCCATGTATTATATTTTTTTAACATGTATTTGTTTTATTATTTTATGTGCATGAGTTGCTTGCCTGCATATATGTGTGTGCATCACATGTGTGCCTTGTGCCCATGGAGGTCAGAAAAGGGCATCAGATGCTCTGGGATTACAGTTACAGACAGTTGTGAGCTGCCATATGATGCTGGAAATTGAACCTGGGTCCTCTACAAGACAGTGCCTCCCTTAACCACTAAGCCAGCTCTTCAGCCCCTCTGCTGTATTCTTAGTTGTGGCATTTGGCAAATGTGCCATGAGAGTTGTCCATGAAACTGCCTGTGAAAAGATACCCCTTGAGTTAGCCATTCAAATACTCAAAATAGAAGTTTTCATTTGTCTAAAAAGTTCATTTCCTATGCTGTATCACTTTCCATGTTCATATTACAGAAGGACGGCTGTCTATTGTAGATACAAAGAAGGGATAGCAGATGTGTTAGATTAAGACAGCATCCGACCCCGTGTCCTCCCATCTCAGCCCAAATAATGAAACAGATCTGAAATGTGGTAGTCTCAGAGGCAGAGTTAGAGAGCTTCAGGAAATGAGATTTGGTAGCAAGGTAGCTTATTTCAGAAAACATAATGAAGTTATTTTATTCTTCCCTGAAGATGGCTACATCTTCTGAAATTAAAATGGATGATAACTCACTCGAACTGAATTAAAAGTAGTAAAGTACTTGTTCTCCACCCCTAATTAAATATCTAATTTATGTCTAACTCTCAAGTAGATAGTTCTCAAGATGTTCATGTATGCACGCACAGACAGGGACACTATCCTCAAGGAGCTTAAAATAACTGAAAAAGAACAACAACAGAAATGCAAGAAAATAATGCAATTGTTAATGCGGTAAAGACTGAAGCAAATTAAATTTAGAAAGGAAGAAGGAGAAAACATAGAGAAAAGAGTCGGGGTGACTATTTTTAGAAACTTGAGGAAGGAGAAAATAATTATAAAGAAAGTACACATTGAAGAAGTCACCTCTCTTGACTGGAACAATCCAGATAAAAGATGGGGGTGATGAAGGGAGAAGTAGGACCAGGAGGCAAATGACGCTGGATAATAAGGTCCTAGAGAACTCGGATGTAAGCAAAAAGCCAAAGCATTTCCTTTTCTTTTGTTGGTTTCTTTCAGCATACCCTCCTCCCCACAATTCTATTTCTTTTTCCCTCTCCTCCTCCCTGTTCTATTTTATTCTTCTTTTTAAATATTTAACTGTTTTTATCTTATGTATATGAGTGCTTTGCCTTCATGAATGTAAGTGCATCACATGCAGGCAGTACTTGTGGAAGTCGGAAGAGGGAACTGGGTCAGCGAGAACGGGACGGGCAGAAGCTTACGAGTTGCCTTGTGGCTGACGGGACTGAATCCGGGTCCTCTGCAAGAACAGTAAGTTGTCTCTCCAGTCCTCAGTTCTACTGTCACTGACCTGAAGGAAACAAGGAGGGAGGGAGGGGAGGGAAGAAGGAAGAAAGGAAGGAAAATGTATCCACCAACCTATAGATGCCTTGAGTAGCCACTCTCCTGGACAGAAGCTTGGGACACAGTTGCCAATTGTGGTAGTTGACTGCATTGGAAGACCCACAGGGCTGGCAGGGCACATGCATCTTGAGGATCTTCAGTCAAATGAACAACACAGGATTTGTATTTGTCTTAGCAGTTCCTGGTTTCCTGTTATCATTAGTGTAGGGAACCACAATGGGGAATTCAGGAAGAGACTTTAGATAAGTAAAGAAAATATCATTATGAAATTCATTTTGACTTGCTGTATTGGGAGATTCTATTTCTTGATACATACCCTGATAAATTATGAGATTATTAATACTCAACTAATGCCTGTCTTCAACGTCGCTTGTGAATTTTGTGACATGGTCCGGGATTTTCAAAACTCCTATGATCCAAAGGGATCGTGAATTATGAACATCTCGTCTTATTTGCTTCTTTGCTGTCACTTTCATAATTATTTTTGGTTTCACGGTCTTCAACGTCTAGGATAATTGTTGGATAATTTCCCCCTCCATCCTGGTACACTTAGAGTTCAAACCGAGTGCACACCATCCCCTCCTCCTTTAAGGAATAACAAGAATGTTCATGTCTTGTTTTAACAAGTGGATGATCTGCCCCAACTCCAGATTCAGGTCTTCACACCATAAAAAGGAGGCCATTATGCTTAACTTTCTGCCCTGTGAGAAAAGCAGGACATGTCAAGCTTCTACTTAAGTTTTTTTTTCTTTTATCCTTATGAGCCTCTCATGAGCTAATTTCTTTCATAGACTCTATAAGCCCCTTAAAGAGCTGTAGTGTTCCCTGACAAGCACATTGGCATGCAGTTAATCATTAATTTTGCATAGTCCGGTGCACATGCTGTCTGCTGAACTGTGTGTCCTTTGAGAGACTTTCCCCTGTTGGGATCAGTGCTGTTATGTGGGGGTTAGTCCTAGATTTTTATCTCACTGCTATCAGTAGTCCGGACAGACTCTTAGAATCTCCTTTTAACAAGTCCAAGTTTCAGAGCTCACAAGGCTTAAGCCCACATGAATACAGCAGTATTCTTATGATAAAACAACAGCTGCAAAAGCAGGCTCAGCAACACACCCTGGCTGAGTATGTGGGGGTAGAGGGGGGAATCCCAGAAACAGGTGCATCTCCCGACTGTTGTGTTGTGTGATTCCAGAAGAAAACGGCGCTTGCTTCTCCATCCGCTCGAATTTTATACACAGTGCATTTTAGAAACACGTGAAGGAAGTCAGGAACATGGTCAAGCAAAGTACTAAGACTTTCAAAAAAAATAGCACTAAATACTGAACTTAAAAATGTGAGAGAGGTTACTTTTATTTTGCAGCTGGCTAAGCATGTAAGTATAAAATCCCAAGGAACCAACCATCCCTGTAGTAAATGGCAGCAAATTATATTACAGCGTCTTTTGCTGGTCCAGGGTACCAGCTCTGTACTACTTGAGGAACTGCAGTTCCTCTCTGTGTGGGTGGAGTAGAGGCAGATTTGAATGAGATCCTGTTCAAATAAGCTTCTCCAGCCTAGCTCTAGGGTGGTACATGAAGTCTGGAAAGAGTGAGCCTCTGAGCCCCCAGTGCAGAGGCAACACCTTCTGTGACCACACTGACAGGAAGGCTCCACAGGGAGCGCCCAATAAACGTCAATGTTGTGTGGCTATTTCAACTCCAACTTGCACGCATTCGCCTGAACGTGAACACTGCAGTCATACAGAAGGGGGAAAGGGACGTGTGTTGTTTCCAGACATAATTGAGATTGAACTCCGACCAATTCAGAAACAAGCGTTACTTTCCGCAGCTCTGGAGAAGCAGGCTTCCCTCTGCCAGAAGGGAAGTATTGCAATCGCCATGAACACAAGGCTCCCTGTATGCAGTCTGCAGGGAGAAGCGGCCCTGCCATCCTGCCGGCCATTCATCTTTGTGTGTCCTTGTGCAGGGGAGGTGTGCAAAGGACTTCACTCCCACGAAGCCATGTGCAGTGCTTCTGGGGTCTACTGGGCCTTTGACCCAGGCTGTGCTTGAAGCATTGGTAACACAGGAAGTGATTCCCTCCAACCCTCCATGTGGTCCTTGGTGCTGCTGGCCTGCTCTCAAGGGCTCTGAGCATTGACCTTCCTTTACAGAACCTTCCTGACCCGAGGATTTACAACGAAGTCAGCAGTCCACTGAGGACCTTAGAAAGAGCAGTCGGAGACGTTACTCAGACCCCAGCCAAAACATACGAAATCTGGACATGTCCCATGGAGGCCTGCCACAGTTGAAAGAAATAGCCTAGAACCAAAGACCAAGCAAACTCAAGTTATGTGGAGGCTGGCTAAAAATAATAATCCTTTCCTCTTTTTATTTTCCATTATACAAATTTCACATTTCATCTCTTGCGGCTGAACTGAGATGTGAGAGTGACTGTTTGATGAATCACTGGCTCATGGGTTTACATCTTTGGGGGACAGCCAGGTCTTTGACACAGGGTTAAATAAGAAATAACCAACTGTGATGGCTAGTCTTCATTGTCAATCTAAGTGTAAGAATGGCCAAGGAAGCCCATGTATAAACAGGGAAGATGGTTCAGGAAAAGTTTAACTGAGGAAGAAAGATGCATCCTAAACCCCAAGGAGAGCCGGGTGAGCAGACTGAATAAAGGTTGGGGTGGTTGGGGACAACACAGGTGAGTGCCAACGTTCATCCCTCTGCTTCTTGAAGGGAGACGCTACCTGGCAGCCGCCTTCCATTCTCTCAGAATGCCTTGCTGCCAGACTGCACTGTCCCTTCCAACTGTGGTACAAAGTAAATCTTCCCTTTCTTAAATTGCGTTTATAACAGTATTTTATTGCGGCAGTGATAAAAGAAATCAAATACATCAGTAGAACGACCAATAAAAACAATTTTTGTTAATCATAGGGGCAATATTTTGTAACTATTTCATTGCTAGAGGTTTTTTTATGTTTTGTTTTGTTTTGGGATTTGGGTTTTTCTTTTCCATTTTGTCAAGGAGAATCAGGGAAGTTTCCTCCAATATATTAAAGGGTTTAGGTTCTTTAATAAGGATCATTCAGGCCCTAATTTCATTGGCAAGAAAAAGAACCAACAGTTTAATGCTGAATGTTATGGCCCCAAACACAATTAACTAAAATTTACAACTTTTAAAAGTATTTAGCCAAAATATGAAAATATATTTATTAACAATGGGAACAGGGACTGCCTCTGACATGAACTGATTGGCCTGCTCTTTGATCACCTCCCCCACCCCATCCCCGAGAGGAAAGCAGCCTTGCAGCCTTGCCAGGCCACAGAGGAAGACAATTCAGCCACTCCTGATGAGACCTAATAGACTAAGATCAGAAGGAAGAAGAGGAAGACTTCCCCTATTAGTGGACTTGGGGAGGGGCATGCGTGGAGAAAGGGGAGGAAGAGAGGGACTGGAAGGGGAGGGAGGAGGGAGCTACAGGGGGATACAAAGTGAATAAAGTGTAATTAAATATATATATAAATTAAATATATATATATATATATATATATATATATATATATATATATATATATATATGTAAACCTTTTAAGCCTGGTGTGGCAGAAGACACTCAGGGAGGTAAAGGCAGGTGGATCTCTATGAGTTCAAGGCCAGCCTGGCCTACAAAACAAGTCCAGGATAGCCAAGGCTATATATGAAAACCCTGTCTTGATCAAAACCACCCCCCCAAAAAAAGTCTTATCCATATACATAGAGGGAGAAGCTAACTATCTGCCAAAAGAGCAGGAATGAGAGGTGTGGTTGGGACTTCCTTGGTTTATCTAGGAGAGGACAAATCATCTTAAAAGGCTGAGGAACTGAAAGAGTTTTAGTATCAAATAAGATGGATATTTCTACCACACAGACTTGCAAACAAGCTTGGCTCTACACTGGGAAATTTAAGCACATTGCCTAAACTCTCTCTCTTGTTCTCTCACTCTCTGTCTTTGTCTGTCTGTCTCTCTCCCCCCTCTCTCTGTCTCTGTGTGTCTCTGTCTGTATCTGTCTGTTTATCTGTCTCTCTTTTTCTCCTGCCTATGCCTTATAAGAATACTTGTTATGACAGTGTACACACTAGAATAATCTATGATAATATTCCTATCTGAAGACTCTCAATCACATTGTCAAAGTCTTTTAATTTCACATGGTCACCAACGTAAGTGTTTGTGAAATCTAAGCGCATATCTTTAAATAACCATTATTCATCCACCACAAGTTTAAACAACAGATGTTTTGACAACACTCAAATTCATATCTCATTTAGACTTCACACTGAAACTTCTACCTCCTCCAAATTTCTACCTGGATTTCTAACTGACACCTTCAACCCACTAAGCCCAAGCCAAGCTACTGAGTTATGCTCAACGCCCCGCTTTGGTCAAAAACCTATCCTCTTAAAGCATAGAGCTTCATCAGCCAAAGTGAGGACATTTCTGCAAGCCATTTTCTTAGGTTAAAAGCCTTGAAGCCATAGCGCCAGCAAGCCTTATAAAGACATGTATGCACATGCTCATAGCAGCTTCATGAGAATGTCTAGCTGGAAATATTCAGGTGTGTATCAATAGGCAGACAGATAAACAAAGTGTGATACAGAAATGCAATATAACGAAATGCTATTCACCAACAAAAGTGACTGCTCATCCAGTTAACAACACGGACAATTATCGAGGGGAAGGAGATGAGACATAAAAGAGAGTAAGTGTCATCATCTATGTTAAATTTTAGAAAATTCAAATTGACCTACAGGTTTTGGGATGGAGGGGGAAGGCAGAAGAGAGAAATCACAAAGAGTATGAGGAAACTTCAAGAGTGGAGACTGTGTTTACAGCCGTGGTTATGACCGTA
The DNA here is from genome assembly GCA_028658305.1 of Pachyuromys duprasi. NCBI lineage: Eukaryota > Metazoa > Chordata > Mammalia > Rodentia > Muridae > Pachyuromys > Pachyuromys duprasi. The sequence continues at coordinate 48,600,978 of CM053745.1, read as the reverse complement.
AGTGTATGTGTCACAGAAGCACAGGGCAGCCGAAGCTTACATCCACTTGAGATGTGTGTGGTTTACTCTGTCCACTGCAGCTGTTACCAAGCATGTTTTCACCATTAAGGTATCTTATTATTTTCAAAATACAAAGTGGTCTTTTCACACCTGGAAAGGTATTTATATAATCATCTAGAAAAGTCACTGACCTTTTGTTTTACAACTGCTGAAACCATCATCAAGTCAAAACACTCAGATTACTAAAAAATTATGCTGATTGTTTTCCCAATCATTTCTTTTCCAGAAAGCAGTTTTATTTCAAGAAAAAGTAGGCATACTAGAATTATATTTTTACAGTTTGGAGTGGGAAAATTATTCTAAAATAACACCTATGGTTCCCAAAATACGGCAACCATAAAAAAGAAGTTGAATATTTTATACATCAAAATAAAAATAAAACTATAAATGAACTGCTAACCATACAAACCAATACCTACTGGGCTGTGATTGTGTGAGTGCATATGTATTTGTGTAATAACAATTAAAGAAAAATATAACATGAATTTGGAAAAGAGTGAGAGGTGGTGCATCAGAGAAGTTAGAGGGAGGATAGGAAGGAGGGAAATGATGTAACTCTATTATAATTTCAAAACAGTAAAGATTGATTTTAGAACACACTCAGATATGTGATGTGTTTTGTTAATCTCCTAGTTTCTTCTTGAGCCAATCAACAATCATCATCACATTGCCTATTGATGACCCAGGGGAAGAGAACCTGGACTAGTGTGTTATTAAAGATAACAAAGTAATCCTAGCAGTATTAGAAGCAGAGTGAGTATATGTGCTTATCTCTATAACAGCCGGATATCTTTTCTGCCCATTGGCTAAGATTCTAGCTCTTTGATATCTATAAAGAGCTAGAATTTTGCTCCTCATGTGTTTATACTTTTATTTCATGTATTTGTTGCTTTCACAATTAAGTATATGCGATAATATTAATATTAACCATATATATTAAAGAGGATTAGAGATTAACAGTATTTTTTAATTGCCTGAAAAACAAAGAGGGGAATTGTTTGTGTGTGTGTGCTATGTGCACATGTGTATTTTTGTGCATATATCTGCATATGCACATGAAAGAAAAAACTTTGGGGACAGTTTATAACACAGATTCCTTTTTTTTAAATGTAATTTTTTTATTTTTATATCAATCACAGGTTAGGTACTTTGCATCCCAAGCGTAGACCCCTCCCTCATTCCCTCCCACTCTCTCCATCCCTCCCTCATCTCCTCCCCGTCCCCTCCAAGTCCACCGACTGGGGTGGGCGGGGAGGACCTCCTCCCCTTCCATCTGACCCCAGATCATCTTGTCTCCTCAGGGCTGGCTGCAATGTCCTCCCCTGGGATCTAGCCAGGCTATTACTCCCTGGCATTGTATGGGGGAGGGTCAAAGAGCCAGCCATCGAGGTCATGACAGAAACAGTCCCTGTTCCCCTTACTAGGGTCTTCAGTTGGACACCGAGCTACCATGGGCCACAGCTGAGCGGGGGTTCTAGGCCATATCCATACATGGTCCTTGGTTGGAGAAACTCTCATATAAGGCCCCTGTGCCCTGCTCAGTTTGGTCTTAACACAAATTCCTTTTAAGACAAAATAATGCCATAAGCCATTAGTCAGATGAAAAATTTAAGGCATCATTTTAGTTTTAAAATACATGTGTGTTAAATCATATTTTTCATCTTTCATTTAGAATGTGAGCACGAATGAGTTCAAACCTCAAATTTCTCAAAATCCATAAAAATTTTCTTAATGACATTTTAAAGGCTTCTTGTAGGGGTCAAATGAGATTATTTCAATGTGATCTCCAGTATTTGGTAGATGTTTGACACTGCTGTGTTACTAGCGCTCGTACCCACTCAATGAATGCTTGTCTCTGAGAAAGCCTCCTTGAAATGGCGTCATGGAAAGACTACAGTATTCCTTACATAATCACATCACATCCTCTCTCTTAAAGCCTGTGAGTCTGTGACTCAGGGAGGGTAGCAAGTTTTCCAAATCTGGAATCCCTGGTTGGAACACTGGAGATAGGACTCCATCTCAGGAATTGTGTTGGGGTCGCAAAGGCAAGTGGCAGCTGTTTGCACTTACACCGGATGGCTCCAGAGAGATGAATTCACCTTTTTATTTATGCTTTGATAAATTTACACAGGTCTGCAATGTGTTATGGTTATATCTACACCCAATATCCCTCCTAAACCATTCCCTTTACAACTTTATGTCCTTTTTTTTTTTTTTTTTCAAATGCCGCACTGATTCCAACTCATGCTGCTCACACATGCACATGGATGTGGTCATCCGCTGGGCCATAGGCAACCTACCAGTGACAATTATCAAGGGAATTTCCTTTGTAAATCTTCATTTACTGCCTGTGGTGAGCACCTAACAGGTACAGCAGATGGACCTGAACTTCATAATATGTTTGGGGCCCACCCTCCTTCATGAGTTTTGACCAAACCATCTTTCTCTGTGGAAGTTCTATACCTATTTTCTTAGCCCCTACCTAGAATGAGGCATGTACCGAGGAACAAGTTAGATAAATACAGCCTGTACAATACAGCAATGAGCAAAGGGAGCACACAGCAGCAATAACCAGTGCAAATTCACAAGGCCAGTCATTTCTGGTGTCCAGTCAATTTGATTAATTAAATCAAGTTAACATTTGATAAATGTTTGCTATTGTGATTATTGTCATTAAAGCAGTTAATGAAGGTCTGTCTTTATGCTCAGCAGTGTCAATGGCTTCAAAGGTCTGTAATAAATGTAGCAGCAACAGGTGCAGGGCTCATACCACAGCATCCGTCATCCTGAGAAAGAGGTAGTGTTACTGGGAGATCACTGCAGGCAGCCACCACCACAAAACCTGCAGTAAGACACACATGTAAGTACAGGCTGCCACACTTGTCTTCACACTGTGAGTGTTTGAAGAGCATTGTGAACTAAGTAAGTGAGTACATGTTAGCTGGGACGGTTAGCGTTGTAAACTCTGAGGAAGACACATTGGGAGGAAACAGATGTATGTGTCAACAGTAGTAGTAATAGCTGACTACTCGTTGGTTAGCTTGAGCAGTACTGGGATCATTGGCTATACGGTTATGATATCAGGTTAATGAATTTGGACTTAAAGTTTTATCATTAAAGGAAGTGGGTGGAATATTTACAGTTACATTTTAAGGAGATTTTACCAAACAATAGGGCATTTTGATGACGGTATCATGCTGAGAGTGCAATTTTACAGTATGATAAGAATTTTTATATGTTGATTTAGAATATACACAAAAAGCCCACAATGTTTCTAACTTAAAATTATGTTTAAATTTAATTTACAAATAGTGATAAACATATATGCATAATTACATATATCTATAATTATTTGAAAAGTAAATGGTATATTTATAATCTATAGGATAGAATACAAAGTCATGATGTATGTGGGATGTGGGATGATTAACTCAGGCTAATTAATATATGCATCACATCATATACTCATTTCTATATATGCTTAAAATATACTCTCAGCTATTTTGAAAATATCTGATATATTTATCATTAATGGTCTCTATACTGTATAACTGTTCACTTACAATTATTTTCTCTAACTGAAACTTTTCGTGCTTTGGATAACATCTCTCCTTTTCCATTCATTCCTTTTAACTCTGGTAACATCAATTCTACCTGTTATTTCTATAAGTTTGACAGTTTCCGTTTCCATACACATTTGTGTGTTTGAATTGCTGTGTCTGAGATTGATATTGCCTCGGGCAGTCAAATGCTTTACTCCACCTCCTCTTCAAGTGTTTATCTACATGTCAACTTTTCAGTGACCAATGTGATAAAACAGGAAATACCCTCCCAATACTCCTTACTTTCCTTCTCTGTTTAATGATCTCCATATTATAGTCTGTCTGTTCCACAGATATATCGTATGTTATATTCTTGCTGATCATTTATCATGTTCATTAGCAAGAAAAACATTCAACATGGACAAATATTTTTGTCTCTTTGATTTCTTCTCTTGTATTCATTGCTATAAATTCTAGGCCTGTCATATGGTAAACATAGCTCAATACTAATCAGTTGTGCATGAGGGTTTGGGTAAAGAATAAGGAAGGACTAAGTGTTTTAAAGCACCGAGTCCATTAAAAGGCAGGTATGAAACTGAGAAATCACAACAGAGGAATATCGAATGGTGGATAATCACTTAAAGAAATAAATGATCGATGTCTTTGGCCATCAGAGAGATGCAAATCAAAATGATTCTAAGATTTCACCTTACACCCATCAGAATGGCTGAGACCAAATACTCAAGTGACAACACATGCTGGAGAGGATGTAGTGAAAGGGGAACCCTCCTCCATTGCTGGTGAAGTGCAAACTTGTACAACCTCTCTGGAAATCAACCTGGCACTTTCTCAGAAAATTGGGAATAGTTCTTCCTCAAGATTCAGCTATACCACTCCTGGGCATATAAGTAAAAGATGAACCACCATACAAGAAGGACATTTCCTCAACCATGTTCATAGTGGCTTTATTTGTAATAGCCAGAAACTGGAAACAACCTAGATGTCCCTCAAATGAAGAATGGACACAGAAATTGTGGTACATCTACACAATGGAATACTACTCAGCAATTAAAAACAAGGAAATCATGAACTTTGCAGGCAAATGGATGGAACTAGAAAAGATCATCCTGACTGAGGTAACCCATACCCAGAGAGATGCACATAGTATGCATTCATTTGCAAGCAGGTATCAGCCCTATAGTACAGGATAACCATACCACAAGCCACATTCCCAAAGAAGCTAAGTAACAAGGAAGGCCTAAGAGAGAGTGTCAGACTGTCACCGAGAAGGGGAAAATCAAATAGACAGCAGAAGTGAATGAAGAGAGGGAACCAGGCAGGAGATGAAATGGGGAGAGAAATCAGCATAGGGAGAATGGGGATTGGAGGCGAGAGGGCTGGGAAACTGAGGTGGGACATCTCTTTGTCCAGCTGTGCCAGTGTAGGCTCCTGGGAAGACATGGGTGTGGCTCTAGCGGAGACGCCTAATGGGGTAGGGGTGAGGCATGAAGACTGAAGTGACCACCTCCTAGCCAGGCAGGACCAGTGGAAGGAGAACAATAACCCACCCCACAGTATAGAGCCAGCCCCTGACACTAATAAGGACACCCTGCTTTGCTTTCTGACAGGAGCCTAACTTGACTGTGCTCTGGGAGGCTCCAGCCAGCAGCAGATCAGAACAAATGCTGGGACTTGCAGCCAAACATGAGGCAGAGCTCCAGGGGTCCTGTGGAAGTGTTGGCGAAAAGATGGAAGGGACTTGGAGTGGAGAGGAACCTCACAAGACTAATAGAGACAACTAATCCAGTCCAAGGGGGCTTGCAGAGACTGAGACATCAACTTAGGAGTATGCATGATCTGGACCTAGGCCCCTGCCCACAAGTAGCTGATGGGAGGCTTGGTCTTCATATGAGGCACCTGGCAAATGAAGGAGGGGGGTGCTGTTTCTAACATGAACTCTAATTGCCTGCCTTTGGATCACTTCCCCCTGGCAGGGCTGCCTTGCTTGGCCTCAGGGGATAAGGATATGCTCAGTCCTGATGTGACATGATGTGCTGGGGAAGGTTGATACAGGGGGAGGAGGCTCCCTTTTCCGGGGAGGGGGGAAGGGAGAGGAGAAGAAGGAAGGGAGGACTGGAAGGAGAGGAGGGAAGAGGCACCCTTGGGATGTAAAGTAAATTAAAAAATAAAAATAAAATAAAAGAAATAGTGTTGATGCAAAGAAATAATAATAATAAAAGCCAGATAGAACAATGGTAATTACAAAACTTTATTCAAAATAAGTTGTTAGGGTCTAGATGTAGAATATTCCCCAAAGCTTCTGTAAGCAATGCTCAGAAGACCAGCTTCGGGAAACAGCTGGATCATGAGGGCTCAGACATCAGTGGAGTCATCCATTAATTGGTTCATAATTTAATGGGCTGTTGGGGGTGATGAAAACTTATTAGGTGGGAATAGCCATGAGGATTTAGTATTTGAGGACCATATCTTGTGTCTAGAGGCATCCACCCAAGCCACCTACCAGTCCTATGAGATGAACTACTTTGCCCTACCATACCCAAGCCTCATGGTGATATTCTGTCTTGCCACAGGCACAAGCAGCTGAAACTACCAGCCAGAACAGGTCTTTCTCCCTTTTAGTTGATTTTTGTCACAGTGATGTAAAGCTGCTTAGCACAAGATCTTAATGTATGGATAATATATGGATACTTTTATAAGTCTTCGTTCTACGGAGGCAAATTTTTCAGTGCAAATGTAAAAATATTATTCTTAAATTTAAAACTACTCAGAAAAAAAATCTGTGTTTTCCTGGTTGTATGCTATGGAAATATATTTAAAATTTTACTATTCTTTTGATAAATTAACTACCAAACCTTAGTTAAAAGAAAAAGACTCTGATGCTATCACCAGCTTTAAAGAAATGTACACAATTAAGTATCAGTGACCAAGACAGAGAAAACCATGTTTTACAAATGTCTGCACTTCAAGTTACCTGATGTCCACACTGTGAAAGATGATATAGATTCTTGTGTGGTGGTGTACAATGAAGGCAACAGGGAAGATGGAAATCCAAGCTTCAATATTTAAGAGTTCATATTTCAAAGTAAACTTCCCTTTCCATTCATTTAAAATTTTTATTTCCCTTAAATTTCTGGCAAGGCTGACTGGTTGCTCTATAAAGAACAGCAAGTTTAAAAATGACTAAAATTATTTGAATGATGCTAATAATCAAACTCCTGTAAAAATTTTTACCTTAGTTTGAACTTTGAAAGAAAGTAAAACCAACAATTGGTATCTTCTAATTCCCTGTTAAAGACTCAAGCCAAGATTACTCAGATTTAGTTGGACATGATAAATAAATATGGCAGAAACCAGGCCAACTTGGATTTGAATTTGAACAGCTGTCCGTAGTGTCTAGACCATAAATGACACAGTATTTCAAAAACAAAATACTAAATGGTTAAGTATTTCCAGGGCCTAAGCTAGAAGCATAAAGCCAGCTTCTTTTTCTGTAAGCTGTTAGAGTTACGCAGATATTTCTAAACACCTGTTCCAAGAAAATACTTTCCATATTTAAACAGTGAAAAGATTCAAACCAAAGAATAAGGTCACAATGACATGAGCTTGAATTCCTAAGCTAACATGTGTAAGAGACCAATTGGCAAGGGTGATATTTTTTTTCTTAGCAAGAGTACTTTAAATGCAACTTAATAAAAGGCAGATGACAAATTTGATGAGCAGATGATTAGAATTATGGAATATATGCAGCCCACATTTTTGTTGTGAAAAATATCTATAAACGCCAGATCGGACACAGTTTTAAAATGTTAACCGACAGAGATTAAGCCGAGTCATCTAAGGACAGTTCTGCTTCTTGTAATGAAGATTCCATCTCAACTCCAGCCTCATCACCAGCCATAACACTCTGCAAGGCAAGCTGGAATCCACGATGGTGTGGTAACAGTTTCAAGTGATTGTAAATAAAACTTTACAAATATAAAAAGAAAGCAGCAGGTCCAAGCCCCAGCAGGATCTTACTGTATGTCACAGGCACAGCCACCTGATAGTTAAATCTTTTGCATAATTCTGGTCTCCACAAATCACAGGGGACATTGTTAATTTGCCCAGTGTTCAAAGCAAATCAATACAGATAATTAAAGGGTTAGAAAACAAGGCCCATGGCAAAGGTGAAAAGAACTGGAAACATCTTTAATTCCTTGGGGACTGGGCTTTCCGCCCCTCCCTTTCCCCCTAACTGGGAACAGTGAGTGCAAAACTATGGGTGAAATAAGTCCTTAGCAAAAGCCCATCAGTCGGCCCAAGGAGAAAAACAAAAAGGCTGTCAAAGTCTTCAGATATGTGATGGATGTTATGTTGAAAATGGTAAGCAGCTGTCTCTGTCTCCACCCAGTTTGGAGAAAAGAGAGAAGGCAAAAAACCTAAGTGGGGAAAGACTGTTCTGCTTACACTGTGACTAACTTGTTTCAATTTGTGGGAACTTTCCTAGCTTGGCCAATTAAAGTCTAATCCTGGGAAACTCCTGCCTCAACCAGAGCAGCAGCCATCAATGCTACAGGTGATTAGGGGAGGAGAGATTCTCATGATGAGAAGAGATGAGCTGAGTCCCACCAGAGCACACCTAGGTTAGGGTTAGGGGTTAGGGTTGGGGTTAGGGTTAGGGTTAGTTATCTCACAATTATCCCTTATCAGGGCAATAAGGGCAGTGATAAAAACAGAAATGGTTTTATTTTCTGTCAAAATAAGTTTATACTGATTTTTAGCTCTACAAAACAGCATTAAATGTAGATTTTAACCTTGAATAGAGTGCTAAGCAACATCATCTGAAGATATAACAAGTAAGTGTGTGAAACATAAGCATGCAGTGACTACCTATAGAACCATATAGCATGCCATCTCTTCGGTACCGTGCTGATGTTGACCTGGCCAGGTAAAACATGAACTGCTGGTAGATAGCAAGGCTTCGAATCATGTAGCGCTGGGTATGTGTGTTTATTAAGAAAGAGCTTGTGCCAGTTACAAAACTCTCTATGTATCAGTTTTTTGGTCTATGAAATGGAGACAATGCCATTGCCTACTTATAATAACAATCCAAGAGTTTTTAAAGGACCTTTACTGTAAAGTAATGGCATATTGGAAAACAGGTCTATTAAATGAGAACATAATTGGAAACCAGGTAGAGAGGTGCACACCAATACTTGTACTAGAGAAAATCAGACAGGAGAATTGCCTCAACTTCATGGTCATAGCAAGACCCTCTCTCAGAAACCAAAAAGAATATAATTTGGCTCAGGAATTGAGATCCTGAAAAACTTACATATTGAATAAAAAAAATCTATGAAGATTATTCTTTTCACTCCCATTTGACAATTTGGAGAGCTTTGGGAGAAAAAAAAAACTTGAATATTTTGCTCAAGATCACATAAGTGAAAAGCAGTGGACTTGGAAGACTTCAGCCCCAGAACATGCATGTGTATTAGGCCTCTGTTGTTCAGAGGACAGACTTCCTGTGTCCCCCTTTATATGTCTAAACTGTGTGAAGTGCCAAACATTATAAGGATATGTTTTGTTCAAGTTCAGACAAACCTTTGGTGAGGTTTAGCCTATAAACTAGACTCAGTACAACCTTAGCAAAAAAAAAAAACAAACAAACACACACACACACACACACACAACAGTAATGAAATACAGCCATGAGTTCTGTGATCCCACAATCGGTCTGACCACTGAGATGGGTAGATTCTCATCCTGACGTTATCAGTTCCGCATTTTATAAGTTTTTATTCACATGGCAACACAAACACATGGAATATGTAATCAATGCATGTATTATAAAGACATAAAATGAACTGCTTCCTGCTGAGCTTCAGAAGTCCTGCACTGCTGTCCTTCTCCTATTTTCCCTGTTGCCTTGGAAAAATCTCAATTCCCTGGGTAACTGCTAGTTTGAAATTTGTGCACACGAGACTTTTCTAACATCTACACATACCTAAGCAACATATTGTGAAATTCCATGCTCTTGAAATTAATATAAATGATATTAAGTTCTATAATCTGATTTTTTTGACCAAACATTATTTTCTTGAAATTAATTCGCATTAACCTTAGCAGCTATAGATCATTAATCTGCACTACTGTAACTGATTCGTTCTCCTCAGTTCAGTTATTTGTACTGTTTGAAGTTATTGCTGAGTTTAATAGAGTTTCCTTGCAGGAGATTTCTCTGCAGTTATTTAATAACACCCAGTTTATTAACGTCTGCCAACCTAGTAGACTGAAAATCCTACTTTATCATTCTCTTAATTTTGTATTTTCTGTGTCTAGTGAAGATACTTATATTTACAGATGAAAGCTTTTTTATTTCTTCTCGTAGAAAAACTTTAGCACTGTTTTACCTGTACCTTCTCTTCTATTTCAGCTTCATACTCATCAATTTACATGCAATTTAAAATTCTTTTCTAATCCCAAGTCTTTTACTTATTTTATATTTTTTCTAATATGGTGGCACATCACTTTTCCCCCCAAAGAGCACAATTTTATTAGCATTTAAAAGAAAGACTCTAGGGTAGGTAAGCTTTACATCCCAGCAAATACCCAGAGGAAGAGAACGGGATGAAAAGTGTGATACTTTGAAAGAAAATGGCCTTCATGGGCCCATAGGGAGGAGCACTGTTAGGAGGCGTGGCCTTGTTGGAGGAAGTGTGTCACTGGGGTCAGGCTTTGAGGTTTCAGATGCTCAAGCCAGGACAGTGGCTCACTGTCTCTTCCTGTAGCCTGTCAACCCAGATGTGAAATTCTCAGCTCCTCCTCCAGCACCATGTCTGCCTGGATTCCACCATGCTTCCCATCATGATGACGATGGACTAAACCTCTGAACTATAAGCCAACCCCAATTAAATGTCATCCTTTACAAGAGTCAAAGCAATAAAACCCTAACTAAGACAAGCAGGAATAAGCTCTGATGTTTGAGTTAGGCCAGCATGGAGGCGAGGTGGATGCAGCAGGCAGGAAAATGGTGAGGAGATGCACTTTTAAAAAAGCTGAAAGTGTGCCTAGAAAATGACTATAAATGAGAAGCAGGAAAGTGGTGCTTTTCTGAGTAATCCAGAAAAACAAACAGAATCACAAAGCGGCATGGCTGGCCTCTGTAAAAATGGCTATCTCAGCACATTCAAATGATGACCTATGACGAATAAAGGCCTTAAATCTAAGCAGAGGCAAGTTACTTGTGTTTGTATTCTTTATTTTTAATAATTTCATTTTCTCTAAGGTACATTTTATATGTATTATGCCAAATTGCATCTTTTTTCAACTTGCTAACGTAAATTTTATTAATACCTTCACTACTAAGTTTTGAATTTATTGATTTTTTCCGTTTATTTATTACAATTTATTCAGTTTGCATCCCAGCTGTAGCCCCTTCCCTTTTTCCTCCCATCCCCCTCCCCAGTCCACTGATAGTGGAGGATCTCCTCCCCTTCCATTTGACCCTAGCCTATCAGGTCTCATCAGGACTAGCTGCATTGTCTTCTTCTGTGGCCTGGTAAGGCTGCCTTCTTTTTGGTGATCAAAGAGCCAGCCACTGAGTTCATGTCAGAGACAGCCCCTGTTCCTTTTACTAAGGAACCCACTTGGACACTGAACTGCCATGGGCTACATCTGTGCAGGGATTCTAGGTTATCTCCATGCATGGTCCTTGGTTGAAGTATCAGTCTCAAAAAAAGACCTCTGAGCTCCTTGTAGAGCTCCTGTCCCCTCCAGGTCTTTCTATCTTCCCCTTCTTTCATAAGATTCCCTGAACTCTGCCCAAAGTTTGGCTATGAGTCTCATCATCTGCTTCAATAGCTTGTTGGGTAGACTCTTTCAGAGACCATTTGTGGTGGGCTCCTGTCCTGTTCCCTTTTTTCTCCCTCTTCCAATATCTATCCCGTTTGCCTTTCTGAGTGAGGATTGATCTTCTTACCCAGGGTTTTCCCTCTTGCCTAGCTTCCTTAGGGTGTACAGATTTTAGTATGTTTATCCTATATTGTATATCTAATATCCACTTATATGTGAGTATATACCATGTGTGACTTTCTGCTTCTGGGATACCTCATTTAGGATGATCTTTTTTAGTTCCCACCATTTGCCTGCAAATTTCATAATTTCCTTGTTTTTAATTGCTGAGTAAAATTCAGTTGTGTAAATGTACCAAATTGCATCTTTTTCATCAATAATCTTTATTATATATGAGTAATATATCTTCTGCATAAAAGTCAGTCAGGAAATATTACATTTTAAGTCAGGAAAAATGACATCTTTACATTTTAAATCAGTAAAAATTATATCTTCTTTATAGTGTTTCTAGAATTTTTAATGATTTTAAGCATTTCTTTTATGCTCTATTTTTTTACCATGTGTAAATTCTCCCTCTTAAACACTTTTTAGGCATCATGTGTATCCCTTTCCAATTAGCAGTTAATTTCATTCTTCATTGGCAAAACTGTTAATATTAGTGTTATGCATTCCCTACCATTTTTCACTGCTTATATTTGGGAGGGTTTGTTAATTAGTTCTTCCTCACTCCTAAGCAATGTATTTCTATCCATTATCTTCTGTTAACTTTCTAGCTTCATCTTTTACTCACTATACTCCTATGGACTGTACTTAATTTTAAACAAATATTGCATTGTTTAAAATTCTAATTTTTAGTCTATAGGCCTTGATACAAAACAAAAACAAAAACCAAGGTCTTTCTGTATAGCCCTGGCTGTTCTGGAGCTTGCTAAGTAGACCAGGCTGGCCTCAGACTCACAGAGATCCACCTGCTCTTGCGTCTTAAGCACTGGGGTTAAAAGTGTTTGTCACCCCCACCCTCCAGGCTTTGATACTTTAGATACAGAATGCTAGCAAAGTGTGGGAAGAGTAAAGGAAAGTGACAAAGTGAGAAAAGATGAAGGCAGAAAGTGGAGAAATAAAAGAAAATACAAAATGGAAGAATAGACTGTGAGTAAAGAGTAAGGTAAAGCACAAGAGGAGGAGACGTTTAGCTTGAGAAGCTGAGGAACAACCAGCACGGGCTGTGTTCCCCGGATGACTGTAACGTAGAGCAAGCTATGGCTTCACCAGCTCTCCAGGGTGAGGCTCAGGGTCTCTGACTTCACCCCTTCCCTAACACACCTCCCTTCCCTGAACAGACGCTGTACCCAGCATATCCATGGGCACTGCATCTGTGGAATCAGTCAGTCGTAAACTGAACTGTTAGAGAAATTCCAGAAAGTGCCAAAATGAAAATGTTGAATGCACTGCATACTGACAACTGAACTAAAGTCATTGAGGCAAGGTGTAGTGTGTCTTGCTGTGGCCACCTGGCATTTTCACAGATGCTCATTTGCTTTGGCTCCTTATGAGCTGTTGGCGTCAAGTCTCATTCAAGCAATCATCTGCTTATGCCTGTGATGGGCATGTCCATACTAAACACATGCATACCTCTTTCCTTATTATATTCTCTAGACAACAGCATAGCATCAGTTTACGTATTACTAACCTTCCATTAGATTTTATAAGGAACCTAGAAATTATTTAAGTTGTGTTTAAGATATATACAATTATATATCTTTATAGGAGGCACTTGAAAATCTAAGAATTGAGCTATTTCAGGGGTCCTAAAATCAAACTCTCATGAATTCCACATGGTGGTTATATACCCAAATTGTGCTTCTAAGATTTCCTATCCAAGTAAGTAGTTCTCTGTAGTCATCCACTAGCATGTTGTAGCAAATTCTGTTTTTCTTTTTTCCTTTAGCACAGATAGGAAATAGCATCTAATGATTATTCTGGTATTATCTTCAAAGCACAGGCAACAAAAAAGATTTTTAAGAGGATTACACCAAATTTAAAAGCTTCTGTAGATAAAAGCAAAGTCTATATAAAATGAACAAACATAGAGCTAGGTGTGTTGCTCCATTGGTAGGGTGCTTGCCTAGCATTCACAAAGTCAGGGGTTGATTTGGGAGTAAATTTAAATGAAGAATTGAAAGAGCTATACTAAGAACTAAAACACATTGATGAAAGAAATTAATGATATAGCCCCACCAGAGAAAATATATCTCCTGTTCCTGGATCAGAAGAATGAATGATCAAATGTCTAGACTATCTAAAATGATTTACCTACCAAAATTCTAGTGTCAATTTTTAAATAAATAAAAATGCATAAAATTTATATAAAATTTCACAAAAACTCTAGATAGCAAAAATAATTTTAAAAAGGAATAGCCAGATGCATCAAATCCTCTAATTTCAAGATATAATACAGGTTATTACAATAAAAATGGCATTATACTGAAATTTTAAAAGAACAGATGCACTACCATTTAAAATAGGACAGAAAGCCAAGAAATAAAGCTATTCGTTTATGACAAGTGATTGTCACAAAAGTATCAAATACACACACTTGGGAAAGGACAGCTTCTTCAGTTAATAATAGTCAATAACCATAGTCAGAAAAAATTTGACTACCCCAGACTCTTTACAGAAACCAATTTAAACTGGGTTAAAGACAAACATAAAATCAGAAAATGTAAAAACAATCCAAAGGAAACAAGGAGAGTCCATGACCTGGTTCTGGAAAATGATTATTTTGGGCTATAAAACCAAGAGAACAGACAACAAATGAGAACATGTATGTGTGTGTATATGTGTGTGTGTGTATGTATATATGGATATACATGGGAAACAAAATATATAAAACATATGTTTATATATATTATGTTATAGCACAAAGTAACAGGGTGAAGAGGCTGGTGAGGACATTGGTGGGAGAGTGTCTTAGTTACTTTTCTATTGCTGCGAAAAGACACAACAAACAAGGACTCATAAAGAAAAGCATGTAACTGGTGGCTTGCTTAGAGTTGCAGAGGGTGAGTCTCTATCATCACAGCAGGGAATATGGCAGCAGACAGTCAGGAATGGCACTGGAACAAGAAGCTGAGAGCAACTGCTTATCTCAAAGTTGGAGGAAGGAGAAAGGGAAAGAGGGAGGGTGGGAAAGAGGGAGAGAGGGGGAAGAAGGGAGGAAGAGACTGGGCTTGGCATGGGCTTTTGAAACTTCTATGCTCAATCCCAGTGACACACATCCTCCAATAAGACTACAACTCCAAATCCTTCCTAAACAGTTCCACCAACTGGGAGCCAAACACTCAAATATATGAGCCTATGTGGCTCAGACTCATTCAAACCACCAGGGAGAAGATGAGGAGGCAGGGTACTTATCAAAACTGCAAAGTCTCAATTAGACAGGAAGGAGAACTTTTACCAGAACAGTGTGTAGTGTGGTGAGCATAGTTCATGTATTATCTACATGAGAAAATGAAAATGATGTTAAATGGTTTTAACACAGAATTTCTTTTTTTAATTTTATTGATTCTTTTCTACCCCAGCCCCACTCATCTCCTTGTCCCCTAGCATCAGCCCTTCCAACCTTGCATTCTCACCCCCAAACAAACGCACACACACACACAAATAAATAAAAGCACAGAAAACATCTCATTGTGAAAGTTCTAGTGTGTCACAGTGATTCCAACAGTATACCTCTATGTTCACACATCCTCACTCACAAATGGTCATTGCAATGAGTCATTGATCTAGAAGCTCTGCCTTCTGTGACACATTAATTTTGGATCTTTGCTGAGATTCCTCCTGGTTATCCTGTTGTTGCCCAACACAGAACTTCGATTATGTAGGGCAATGGATGTGACTACTGTGTTTTAATAATTCACAGCATATGCAAATATCAAAATATCCCATTGCATCCGATAGATATATCTAATTATTAATTATCAATTTAAAGTAAGAAACACACCTCAACCTCAAGTATAAACATTACCTCAGGGCTAAGGGTTGAAAGAAGATATTCCTAGCAAATGGACCCAAGAAGCAACTTGGTGTAGCTGTTTTAATATCCAACAAAATAAACTTCAAACTGAAACTAATCAGAAGGGATGGGGAAGAACATTACATACTCATCAAAGCAAAGTCCACCAAAAAAGCATTTTAATTCTTAACATCTATGCATCAAACACAAGGGCACCAACTTTTGTAAAAGAAACACTACTATAACTTAAATCACATATTAGCCCTTACACACTGACAGTGGAAGACTTCAGTACCACACTCTCGCAAATGGACAAGTCATCCAAAGAAAGAGAAAACAGAAAAATACTGGACCTAACAGACATTATACACTAAATTGACTTAAAGATATCTACAAAACATTTCATCCAAACACACAGAAAAACAAAAACAAAAAGCAAACAAAAAACAATTTCTATTCTATACCTCATGGAATATTTTCCAGAACTGAACACGTACTAGGACACAAAGCAAGTCTCAACAGCTACAAGAAAATTGAAACAACTCCCTGAATCTTATCAGACCATCACAGATTAAAGCTAAATTTTAACAACAACAGAAATTATACAAACTCAGGGAAATTGGACAACTCTCTACTAAATGAAACTGGATCAAGACAAAAACAAATAAAGAAATTAAAAATTTTCTAGAATTCAAAGTAAATGAAGACACAGCATACCCATTTGATGGGACACAATGAAAGCAGTGCTAAGTGCCTACATTAAAAAAAAAAATTGGAGAAGTCTCATACTAGCAAACACAACTGAAAGCTCTAAAACAAAAAGTAATCAAACCGAGGAGGAGTAGACTAATCAAACTGAGGTCTGAAATCAATAAAATAGAAGCAAAGAATCAATGAAACAAAGAGTTGGTTCTTTGAGAAAATCAACAAGGTAGACAAACCCTTATCCAACTAACTGAAAGACTGAGAGAAGCCTATCCAAATTAACAAAATCAGAGATGGAAGGGGGGGGGGGACATACTTATAGGCAACTGAAGAAATCCAGAAAAATCATAACGTTGTACTTTACAAACCTGTAATTCACCAAATTGAAAAGTCTAAAAGAAACAGACAATTTTCTCAATAGAGACTGCTTACCAAAGTTAAATCAAGATCAGATAATTAATTAAAACAGACCCACACCTCCCGTGAAATAGAAGCAGTCATTAAGTCTACCGACCAAAAAAGCCTAGCTTTTAGCACAGAATTCTACCAGACCTTCAAACAGGAGCTAAAGCCAATACTCTTCAAATTATTCCATGAAACTGAAAGAACATTGTCCAATTCATTTTATGAGGCCACAGTCACACTAATACCCAAGTCACACAAAGATTTAACAAAAGAAAAGAATTACAGAACAATTTCCCTAATAAACAAAGATGCAAAAGTACTTAAAATGCTCATAAACCAGGGCTGAAGAGATGGCTCGGTGGTTAAGAGCACTGTCTACTCTTCCAAAGGACCCAGGTTCAATTCCCAGTACCCACACGGCAGTTCACAACTGTCTGTAATGCCATTTCCAAGGGATCTGACACCTTCACACTAATACACATAAAATTAAATTAAATTAAATTAAATGCTCACAAACCAAATCCAAGAACACATCAAAAATATCACCCACCATGAGCAAGTAGGCTTCATTCCAGAGATTCAGGGATGGCTTAACATACAAAAATCAATAAATGTGATCCACCATATAAACAAACTGAAAGACCAAACCCGCATGATCATCTTTTTAGATAAAGAAAATGTCTTTGGCAAAATCCAACACCCCTTTATGATAAAAGTACTAGGGAGATTAGGGATAGAAGGGACAGACGTAAGCATAATAAAGGCAATTTACAGCAAGTCCAGAGCCAACATCAAGTTAAGTGGAGAGAAACTCAAAGCAATTCCCACTAAAAGGAAGAAAAAGACAAGGTTGTCCACTTTTTCCATATCTTTTCAATAACTAGAGCAGTAACACAGCTAAAGGAAATCTAGGGCATAGTTTCAGATGATATGATAATATACATCCATGACCCTGAAAATTCCACCAGAGAAATCCTACAGGTGATAAACACTTTCAGCAAAGTAGTTGGATTTAAGATTAACTCAAAAAAAATCAGTAACCCTCTGAACAAACATACTGAGAAATACATCAGAGAAACAACACCTTTACAATCACCTCAAATAATATAAAATATCTTGGCACAACTCTAACCAAGCAAATGAAAGACTTGTATGATAAATATGTCAAGTCTTTAAAGAAAGAAATTAAAGAAGATATCAGAAGATAGGATGGTCTCCTATCTTCTACGGTATGGTCTCCTATGCTCCTGGATCAACATAGAATTAACACTGTCAAAATGGCCATCCTACTAAAAGCAATCTATAGATTCAATGCCATTTCCATTAAAATACCTACACAATTCTTTACAGACATTGAAAGGACAATCTCTACTTCATATGAAAAGAGAACACCTGTAACAGCTAAAACAATCCTGAACAGTAAAAGAAGTACTAAATGTTCCTGATTTTAAGTTGTACTACAGAGCAATAGTAAAGCAGACAAACAAACAGACATCTTGATCAATGGAATTCCACATGTGTATGAACACTTTATTTTTTATAAAAAAGCCAGAAATACACAATGGAAAAAGAAAGCATCTTTTATAAAGGGGTGCTGGATATCAAATTGGATGTCTGTATATAGAAGAATACAAATAGATCCATATTTATCACCCTGCATAAATTCAAGCCCAAGTGGATCAAAGACCTCAACATGAAACCAGATACAGAAAAGAAAGTGGGGAAATAACCTTGAACTCTTTGGCACGGGGAAAGAATAGAACACTAAGGCACTAAGATCAACAATTATTAAATGTGTCCTCATAAAACTGAAAAGCTGGTGTAAAGCAATGGACACTGTCAATTAGACAAACTGGTAGTCTACAGAATAGAAAAAAACTTTTACCAACTCCACATCTAATAGAGGACTAATATCCAAAATATATGATGCCCTTCAAGCTCTATTTCCCTGCCTGTCACAGCTGCTATTGACCTGTGATCTGCTGGCAGGTGGATCCTGAGAAGGAAAGCAAGATGGGAATGGCAGGGAGCAGGAGAGTCCTCAAGCAGCGGTGTTACTCAGCTTGTTTAGTGGGGGGAACAAAGGCTGTTTAAACTTTGGATGGTGAGGACCTGGGATGACTCATTTGCATAAGGAGGAATTTCAAGTACTACTGGAAATGACCATATGAGAGGAGCAGAAGATTAACCTGGATACCTGTAAGTGACTTTCTCCAGAGGGCAAAGATGGGGCAACAGGGCTATGTGCCCAGGACATGTAGGCCAGATCCCCCAGTCCCACGCCATCCCAACCCCATAACATAAGGAACTCAAGAAACTAGATGTCATAAAACAAATAATCTAATTTTAAAATGGGGCACAAATCTAAACAGACAATTGCTAATAGAGAAATCTGAAATGGCTGGGAAACACTTAAATATTCAACATCTTAGCCACCAGGAAAATGAAAATCAAAACTACTTTGAGATTCAATTTATAACCATCATAAAGTCTCAGATCAATAATACACGTGATAGCTCATACCGATCAGGATGCGGAGCAAGGGGAATACTCCCTCCTTGCTGGTGTGAGTACAAACTTGTACATTTCTACTACAGAAATCAATATGGCTATTCCTCAGCAAGTTGGGAATCAAGCTCAAGACCCAGCTATACCACTCTTGAGCATACACTCAAAAGGTTCAATCCAACCACAAGAACACTTGCTCAATCATGTTCACTGTGACTTTGTTCACACTATCCAGAAACTGGAAACAACCTAGATGTCCCTCCGCAGAAGAATGGATAAACAAAACACAGTACATTTACACAATAAAGTATTACTTGACTATTAAAAAAATAGTCATCATGAAATTTGCAGACAACTGGATGGGACTAGAAAATAATCATCCTTAGTGAGGTAACCCAGACCAGAAGTACAGAGAGACTGGGGGCAGGAGGAGATGGGAGGAGGGATCCGGTTAGAGAAGATGGGGTAAAGGGACAGTATGAGGGAGACAGCTGGAACTGAAGGGAAAGTATTTGAGTTGCAGTGGAAACTTCCTAGAATCTAGGAAGGTGACTCTAAAGAGGACTCCTAGTAATAGGGAATATGGAGTCTCAACAGACTACCTCTTGTAGCCAGGCAAGGCGTCCAGTGGTCAGACTAGGTAGAGATGAGTTGTTGACTAAAGGGACCCATGGAAATCCACAAACATCCCTGGCGGCTGTTCTCTGAAAACTGAGGCTCTCCTGCTCTGATGACCTTGGAGCCAGCTCTTCTGTCTGCCATAGGTATCAAGAGGCTAGAGGGGAGGAGTTATCTCTCTCTCGCCCATTCACCACACAGAAGACTAGTGGCAGAGCCAGTTCTTTCACGCTAACACCTTCGGGGCCAGCTCACCCATGCACACACCACCAGGGTCAGCCCTACTGTGCTGCCCAGGCAAGGTGCAGAGCCATTTCTCCAGCGTGCTGCAACTGGTGAGGGACAGGGACAGCTCTCTGCTCTCATGAGGCCAGGGCCAGGTCTTCTCAGGTAGCAAGGGGGAGGGGAGAGAAGGGCATGTCTTTCCTATCCACGCCACCACATAGGAGACCAGTAGTAGGACCAGCGCCCTAAGCTTGTATCCTTCAGCTCCTACAATGGGCTGGCCGCGGCTCTCCCAAGTACTGCAGCTGGCAGGGGTGGGATCAGCTCTCATGCTCCCAGGGACAGCTCTCTCATGATGCCCAGATGAGGTGCTGGTTCTGCATAGCCCTCAGCCATCAACATATCCCCCGGAACGCAGCCCAGACCAGGGACATCTGCCTAGCCTTTGGCCTTTGATGGTAATAAACTCCTGCTGCTTCAGGGCCACAAGCCCAGACATGGCTCCTGGGAGCAGCACAGGCCAGGACCCCACCGTGGTCCCAGGTGCCATGGCCACCTACTGGCATCAGCAAGTCTCCGGTTCTGCCTCTCTTCATTGCCCCCCCCCCACACACATTCTTCTGTTTCTCTTTCTTTTCCACTTGTCCGTTCTCCATTGCTCCTCTTGGTGTTGTCTAAGATCTCTGAGTGTCTGGGGTCATCTCACTGCAGTATGATGCTAGACAGGGGTCTTTTTGGCATGTTCTGCCCCCCTCAGGCTAATAACCCCCTCCACTAATAACCTCCATTATGTTTTCATGTCACGTGTATCCTTTTCTCTTTCTCCCTTTCCTTTATGATCTCTTCTTCTCTTCTCACCATCCTCTCTCTCTCTCTTTCCCTCGCTCTCTTTCTCTAACACACACTCAATTCACACATGAAAATATCTTCATTTTATCATTTATATCTGGGAATTTTTACTTTGACACCCTCCAGAGAGTAAAAATTTTAGGGACAGAGAATTCTTTTCTTTTCCTACCCTGTCTTTCTCCTTCTCGAACCCCTAGTTCCAAAGACAACAGTACATTTTTGTATAGAATTATAAAACTAATAATACCACAGTTATAAAATATGTGACGAAGAGGAACAAAAACCAGTGGGTTCCATCTTAGTGACAGAATGCCCAGACATGTTAAGGTAAGTCAGTGTCTCTGGAGATGCAAGAAGAAACATTGCACTAAGTATCCTAGACTCCTGCAGTTATAGATTTGCTAGAAAAACTTGTAAGTTTTTTTTTCCAACTCCAACTTCTAGGTACTTCTAGGTACCTCTCAAACATATTCTTCCCATATGAACAGTAGAGAAGGGGAGACACATTAAACGTTTTTATGATCAACACCAGACTCTGCACCAAATTTCTTCAGAGTTCAGTGTGGTTTCCCTGTGGTCAGTTTATTTTTCTCACACGTTGTAGTAGCAATACTTTGTGGGTCAGAAGAGATTATCAACTGCCATCTTTTCCCTCTTATAAAATTAAAACTTTCGTTGCTTTTTCTAAACCCCATATTTTTGCAGATATGCCTTTTTAAATTTCGTCTCTCTGATCCCTGTCCAGCTTTCAAATAAGCTAGATCCTCCACAAAGGTTTTGCTATTTCACCGATAGTTACCTCTGAAGATAGAAACAGAAGCACATTGGTTTCAGTTGTTATTTCTAAGTCGGATTTAGCTGCTTCGTAAGAAATATCTTATTTCTACCAGAAAACTGCCAATGATATTTGGCTTGGTTTAATCCAAGTTGGATAAGAAATCTCAGTCTTTCATAACTGATACTCACCCAAGCTTTTACCCAAAGAATGAAGAACATATGCATGTTATCAAGTCATTATCTTACGACTGTCATCAATTCCAAGTGTGTGCTGGACATGCCTATCTACCCTTAGCCTGAGAACTTAATGTAAAAGCCAATAGTTACCAGGCTGCTGAGAAAATAGCATAAACTACATTGTGGTAAAATTAAGATTCAACCATCTATGCCAGCAAGTTTAGAAAAGTGGAAAAAATTGTCCTGATGACCAAGTTTGATTTTATGCTCCTTTATCATATTAAGTTTTAATCTGCATACATAAATCCATCAATTTTCCAGAAGGTCTCAATGTCTCTATAAGTCTGATGATAGGAAAATGCTTTTATAAAGTTCATGGTGACCATGAGTTATAGCTAGAAATGTGAGCTACAGTAGTTTCTCTTCTCTCTGTGAAAGAAACTTTGTCTTCCATCTTTACAGGGAAAAAGCTTTAAATAAAAGCAATATGAAAAGGAGAAAGAGAATCAGTGTTTTCCTTCTTTGCTGCAGGCCTGAGTGACTGCAGACCCTTGCCTCTGTTCTTCCATATCAACAGAAAGTTTCAGAAAGGACAGCAACCACTCTGTGGGAACAGAAATAAGAGCAGGAGCTCTTCCTACATTTTCCCCATTAATCTAGAGCCACATGAGACTGGAAATGGAGGCTTTCTTTTGCTTCTGCTTTGTTGTTCTTGTTGCATTCTCCCAAATATGTACTACATCACTTAAAATGAGTTCTCTGTTTCCTTGAGATTGAGTAAACGTCAAAAGTACCAAATAAAATGTATGAATCACGTAAGCGTCACTGTCAGAGCACCAAGAGACTCATTGGCAGTAAATGGAATAATTAATCTGTGCGTTTTGGTTCCCTTTCTTTAAGCTTAGTTATGAAATGTTGTTAATGAATACAGTTAAAATTTTGTTACCTCAAGAATCTCCATGGCAGTTTCCCTTTTTTGATTAAGGTTAGCAAGTCCTAAAATGAAAATATTTTCAACACAACTTAAATGCATCCACAAAGAACAGAAGTAAGTTAGTCGGTCATGGTTGCACACACCTTTAATCTTAGCACTCAGGAGGCAGAGGCAGGCAGATCTTTGTGAGTTTAAGGCTAGCCTGGTCTACAAAGTGAATCCAGGATAGCCAGAGCTATTACACAGAGAAACCCTGTCTAAAAAGAAAGAAAGAAAGAAAGAAAGAAAGAAAGAAAGAAAGAAAGAAAGAAAGAAAGAAAGAAAGAAAGAAAGAAAGAGAACAAAAGTAAGTGATGCCTCAGTACCTTCAGCAAAAATGAAATTCTAAAGTCTAATTGACAGCTACAAACTCCCACATCTCAAATTCTGTCATTCTCTAATGGTGGCTCAAAATTCTGTGCTTGCTTCCTTGGTTTGTTGGTTGGTTGGTTGGTTGCAAAGTCTGTTCTTTCTCTCACTGAGAGTTACAAGATGTTAAAAATTTGAATACAAAATTTCTGCAAGAGCTCACGTGTTGAAGTTTGGTGCATATTTTAAGCAGATGGCATTATCAGGAGGTGATTAAATCATGAAGGTGCTAGCCTCATCAATGGATGAAGTTCATAGGTGAATGGACTATTAGAATGTAGGTCTATTGGAAGATATAGGCCACTGCAAGGCTTTGAAGAGTGTATCTTGTCCTATCCCCTGCCCGTTCTCTTTTTCTTCTCCTTCCTGGTTTCTATACAGAGAAGAGAAAAGAGATTACAGGATGAAAAAAACTATCAAACAGTTTAATTTCTTTGAGAAGAATGCACAGTAAGAAAACTACCAAGGATCATTTTTAATTTATTTTTTTATTAATTACAGTTTATTCACTTTGTATCCCAGCTATAGCCCCCTCCCTTGTGCCCTTCTAATCCCACCCTCCCTCATCTACTCCCATGCCCCTTCCCCAGTCCACTGATAGGGGAGGACCTCCTCCCCTTCCCTCTGACCCTAGCCTATCAGGTCTCATCAGGACTGGCTGCCTTGTCTTCCTCTGTGATCTGGTAAGACTGCTTCCCCCTCAGGGGGAGGTGAAGGATCATTTCTTAGGGAAAAGAAAACAGACTTAATAACCACAGACAAAAATCCATACTGAAGAGCAAACAGGCACAGACAATGATCCTGAGAGGACAAAAGGACCCTGCTGTTGATGTAGACTCCAGGATGGTTGTTCCATGGATCTCCATGGGGCTGCTGTATTCGTGTTTCAATCTGAATATGACTACGGTTACACTTATGCCAGGTCTCTCAGTTGATGTTGGGAGTTGGATGAAAGGGTGAGGAAGCTCATGTCTTCAAATCACAAGACCTCAGATTAAGAAGCTCAGGGAGTGTCAGTAGAGAATCTTACATCTGAACTTGAAGCCAATGCTGAAGAATAGTGAGATCTGGGTGCTTTTAGACATGCAAATCTAGTGCGTGCTTAAGAGGAACATAAGCTATCTGTGACCAAAAGGCAGGGTATACATTTAAATTTGTTCACAAATTCTTTACTACTTTTCCCACTGAATATTCGCTGGCCTTAGTGACTTATTTGTCCTATTAAAAAAAAAAAACTTAAGTAGCATAGTAGAATCCTGAATTGAAATTCTTGAAATCCTTGCAGCTTCTGTCAGAGTCTACTGAACAGCATATTCTGATTTCCCTAAGCCTCCATTTTTGGGGGTGGAGGATACAAGATTTATTATTATCTGTGTACATGTGTGGGTACCTGAGTGTATGCTCTGTGTGTGCATGTAGCTGGGAAGGTCAGAAGAAGGCACCATATCTCCCGATGCTGTACTTATAGGGCTTCCCCAAAATGGGTGCTAGGATCTGAATGTGGGTCCTCTGGAAGAG
Organism: Pachyuromys duprasi; assembly: GCA_028658305.1. Taxonomy (NCBI): domain Eukaryota; kingdom Metazoa; phylum Chordata; class Mammalia; order Rodentia; family Muridae; genus Pachyuromys; species Pachyuromys duprasi. The sequence continues at coordinate 48,576,383 of CM053745.1, read as the reverse complement.
CAGGAAGTACTATTGCCCACTGAACCATCTCTCTAGCCATAAGCCACCTTTCCGAAGTCACAAGTCAGTTGCAGAAGCCGTGAAGAATGAGTGTTCTGGTGCTCATGTGCTCTAACAAAGTGCCACTAAGCGGAAGGCTTGCAGAACAGAAATTTATTTTTCGTAGCTCTGAAAGCTAACATGTCCAAGGTCAGGGTGCCAGCAGATCTGGTGTCTGGTGAGGGCTTGCTGTCTGGTTTGTAAGTAACATTTCTTAGTACTTTCACCAAGTAGAAAAGAGAGTGATCAAGTGCCTGTACTTCTTTCTCCAGAGCATTGATGCAGTTCATTAGGACTCCTCTTGACCTAATTACCTGTTAAAGTCTTTGTCTCCAGATGCTATCATGTTGGCATTAGGACTTCAACAAATGCGTTTCGGGAAGAAGGCACAAATTTTGAGTCCATAGCAGTAGGACACTACATGGACAGAGGCCAGGAAGCACTAATGCGATAAATATAAGGAGGAAGAAGCCATCTTAACATGAGATGGTACAACCAGAGGAGCTATGCCATTTCCAAACTCCTCACTTACATTATTGAAAGGAAAGCAAGAAAAGAAGTGAGGACTTGAAGTCTCTCACCTTTGGTACTTTGCTGCACACCAGGAAACAGAATATTTTCCTTGCTTGTTCCTCCACTAGATTCCCTCCCAAGTTGGAATTTTTCCTTTCTTCTAATGGTTCCTATGAGTTCAGTTTTTGGGGCTCTAATACATTATAAATATAAATACTTCTAGAATTTATCTTAATTTATAATTTTTATTACAAACACTGTTTTTCATGCCACATTCATTAATCACTTATAGAACATTTTAGCAAAAACATAAGTAGTCTCAGCAAAACTCTTCACTCAGCCATTAAACATGTGAATGAACACACCAGATGATGCTAGCCTCCGGATATTAACTGCTGCAGCTGGTATGGGGTAGGACCAGCTCCCCTGCTCTCGCGACCACAAAGCCAGCTCTCTCAATTGCCACATGTGGCCAGGGGCAAGGGTTCGTAGAAAACTTTTTAATGTTTTGAGAATCACTTATTCCACAAATCTGTGTCTCCTATCATGATGCACTCCCAATCTTTGTCAGACCTAAACAGAATATTTCTATTTGACCAGATAGTCTCCACTTTTGAAGTTTCCATTGAGGTTGAAATCGAGATGCAGAAGGCCACAATGTGATATCAGTCCCACCCCATGCATAACTCAACACATGCATAACTCCTTGAATCTGAACAACGGCAAATGCATCTATTCATATCAGTCACTTTTGCCTGTGGTGGACTCCACACTATTTTATATGGTGAGCACACATCAATAACAAAGGTAATAAAAGATTTTCTACCATCCTGGATCTTATATTTGCTTCAGGAGAGAATATATACATGAATAATGTGTTAGAAGTGATAATGCTGTAAAAAAAAATTGAAGCAACAAAAGAGAACAGGAAAACAGAAAGAGAACCATTTAAATATGAGAGGCAGACATGCAGAATGAGGTAAGAGGTGAGCTAAGTAGATATCTTGATGGAACCTTCCTGTAAAAAAAGAAAAAGAGAGTTTATGTGGTTTTCCAACCTCTGTGGTAAAACATGACTGTTGGAGGTTGGGCCAATGTATGTTACTGGCCCTCAAGATCTGGTTGCACCTATCCTTGCTTGTAAACCTGCCTCAGGCATACCAGATGAGTTGACTAAATGGCCTAACCCTGGGCAGGGCAGAATGGGGTAGGAGTGGCTAAGGTTCCAGGGCTTGAGAGACAAAAGACTCACAAGAGACAAATGAATGAGAAGAGGGTGCCACAATGGGTTAGCATGGAGAAGAAACCACATGGGGTGGGGCGTAAGATGGCCCAGATGAAGAATACAAGCAAGTGCCGTGGGAATATGGATGGGAATACAAAGGATTAGGGTGGATGGCTGAATGGGTCTGGGAGATGGATGGTAATGATATTGAGACAGCATAGGTGAAATATCTGCCCGGCCCAAGGTAAATAAGGCAGTTATAAAATCTAACAGGAGTCTGTGTTTTATTATTTGTGATAGCAGGTTAGATAATACCACTGTGATAATCTTAGGGCTAATAATAAACATTACATAGTCCAACACTCATTTTTTTAACTTACAACAACACATAATGTAGCTGAAGAAACTTCACTGAAGATAAAGGGTGATCAGAGACTGACATGATCATAAATGAGTCTCATTCCAGCTCAGGCCCCATGGCCTGCATGATCTGTCATCACCCGGGACATTCACTAAAGTAACACCGATACATAGACACGTGAGTCTCAAACTGCGTCAGCTTCAGCAGCTTCACCTTTGTAGTTGGAAGGACAGTATTATTAATACTTAGTAGTACAATAATACTAAGCGCCTTTCGTATTATTGGGTGCTACTCTGCTTTCTTAAGCACTGTTTGGTCACAATTTTAGCCATAGTATATCAATAAACAAAATAGATAAAAATCTCTGTCTGTGTGGAGCTTCATTCCAATGGATAAGTGATAAACAATCGATATTTCAAAATTAAAAACAAAGTAAATAAATTATATTACACAATATATAAGTTTATACACACACAACACACCATGGAAATTGGACTGGACAAAGGAATTTAATATATGAATCAATAAGGTAGAGAGCAAGTTGAATCATAAAACAGGTTAAGTAGGGTTGGTCTTCTCTAGAATGTAGCATTATGGCAAGACTTGAAGGAAACGAGGTGTTTACTCTGCCTGGAATGTTCTAGGCAGGTTTAAGCAGGGTGCATTAGGAGGGGTGAGACATAGGAGATGAGGTCAGAGTAACATAAGGTCTTCTGAAGAACTCTGTCTTTCAATAAAAGTGAAATCAGGAGCCATGGCAGAATGTTCAGCCAAGATGTGACAGGATCCAGAATCCTTGCCTACAAGGTTCCAAAGCAGGCTGGAAAGAAGCAGGGAGGCTGGTGGTGATTACAGTGATCCAGGGAAGAGATCATGGGGGACTGTCAGGGACAGCAACCACAGTCGTTCTTTAAATATACTTTATTTTGTGTATGTGTGTAGGTATGTGATGTGTGATTGTTTGCATACGTTGGGCTGTACATAGGTGTGCACACGAATGTGGAGACCTCAAGTTATCATCAGCAATCTCTCTTGATTACTCCTCATTTTATTCATTCTCTCGAATGAATCCGAAAGCTGTCCATACAGCTACTCCAGCTGTGCAGTTCAGTTCCAGGACCTACGACCGCCATAAAGGCACTGGGATTGCCACAGCTACCCAGAACAAGCACCTTAAGTACTGAACCCACTCCTCAGCTCTGAGTCTACCTTAGAGGAGATAAAAGAATGCATTGAAATAGAAACGAATCATGATTGGCTGAAGCCTTCAAAGTGGAGGCCGAGGTAAGTCAGGAGGTTCATGGAGGACTCTACCACTGTACATGTGGTCTCAACAGCACATGAGAAGCACAAACATCAGAACAGCAGGCAGCAGTGTGGTAGGGGACCTGAGGCAGGTAGCTTCAAAACTCCAGGGGACAGTAATAGAGAAACCAGACACACATGGCTTTTGAAACTTTCTTTATCCTAAGTGCTTATTTGCTAAAACCAATTACATAATTTGGAAAGTCTGGCATGATGTTCTTTATCTTGAATCTTACATGAAAAATTCACGTTCTCTAATAGCAAACCCTCAAAGTCTAGTGTTTATTTTTGTAACTGACATCATCTACTTTTGCTATAGCTAAACCAGTGAAAGGGTAGAGGAAAAAGAAATTGCAGAACTGAAATTAAAAACATCAGAATCCATCGGTCACATTAATAGGGGTGTTTGACAGGGCCTGGCTTCTAGCTGCCATCTTTTGGGGGCTTGCTTTAAAACTTTCCAAGATGCAGTGGCCTCACTGGCTGAATGCACCGGTGTTTGGAGAACCGTTGCAAAGAATCTCCGCTCTGTAGAGAAGGTGAGGTGTAAGTGCTCTCACATAACTCGGACTTACGAATTAACACAAAGGTCTCCTGAGACATGTACCCATGATCCTCCACTGGCTGGTCCTCCACCCACCGGAGAGGTAGATACAGGGCCCCTTTTCTCCAAGTATCTGTTATTTTAAAAACAGAGAAAAACATGGGAACTAACAAAGGAAGGTAGGCACCGCATTTGTTTCTTTCTCTCTCTTCCTCCTTCTCACTCTCTCTCTCTACACACACACAGCCAACCAATACTTAATCCTAAATCCTCAAAAACTAGCAGAGACGGGTACTGTAAGTATTCTAGGAGGGTTTTGATGAATGACAAAATTTCAGAAATTCATTTTAAATTTTTATTAATTTTACTTCCATGATAGATTCCATTTAAGAAGACATGCCTAAGTGGCAATAATTCAATCTTCAGAGTTGACTTCCCAGGCACAGGAAACTTGCACTCCATGTTTCATTTCCCTCCATAGCCACTCAGCCTGCAACTTTTGTTTAACATTTCTTCATATGACGTCTCCAGCATGCTGCTCTTTGCTGAAATAGCTTCCTCAACGCCGGCGCATCACTCCTTCTCTGGGCTATTAGCTCCCCGGGCCTGATTCTGCGTCTATCCTTTTTCTTCACCTTGCCCACCAAATTCATCTTCAACCAGTCACTACCCTGCTCTGAAACCTTCCAAAAAGCCCCAGCGCCTGCAGAACTGAGCCCACAAGCTTTACATAACTGCCCCCTGGTGGCCATCTCCTGACTCACACAGTGAGACCCCGGATTAAGATTTCATTCAATATGGAAGGCCTTTTCTTATTCCTAGAGGGAGCCAAGGGTGGGAAAGCGGAAGAAAGTACAAAGAAGTATTTGCTTTCACAGCTATGGTGACGAATACCAGAGAGGAACACCTAGGGCCTCCAAGAAAATATCAGTCTCTCTGAGGACTCTGAGGAGTCCAGGTACTAAGCAATCCTCCTCTCTATTGTTTCCACACTGAGCACTAAGCTGAAAATTTGTGGATAAAACATGAATAAGTGTAACCTGGTCCCAAAGGCACATGTTGTAAATTAAGATTGCATTCTTGGAGTGGAATGCAACATTAAAATAGCAAAACCGATCAGAAAATAAACTCAAAAGCACAGAAAATTTGCTCCCTACAAACACAGAGAATGTAAAGCAAATATTTAATGTCAATTCTCAAATGTTCCTTTGGGGAATATTTTTCTTTTTGTGGTCTGGACAAGTTAACATGTCTTAAAATGTAAGCATGAAAAGTTTCTAACATGGAACTGTTTTGGTCTTAGCATTAATACTAGGAAATAACAATTACTTTCCTAATTCAGTGTCCATGTGTGGCAGAATCGGCAAAGGGAATGGTGGATAGTCCACAACACTCACCTCTCATACCTACTATTTCTCACACAAAAAAGGTTAAAATTAGAAAAACAAAGGAGGTGGAAGTTTGGGGAGGCTTTCTCTAAGGGCAGCAGCTGTATGTGGTTAGTCTTTACCCCCCCACACACACACACACTCAACCCCCCCCACACACACACACATACCGTATTCTGAAGGCCAAATAGAAATGCAGAGCTGTGTCTCAGCCTTGGGGCTCATTTTGAATGAGGGGACCACTCCCAGCTTCCATGTGACCTCTAAAATTGAGGAGCAGAGAGGGTTGTGTCTGCTTTAGGCCTGAAGAAGCCAATGACAGCATCCAGGATGGGGGAGTGTACTATGAACTTGTTTGGGAGGTAAAGTCATTCCTGCAGGTAGAACACCTGGAGTGTGTACGTTTCACACGTTTAACCTGAATCATGGGCAAGCCCTGGAAGACAAGTCATCGTACATCCTATGCCGGACAGGGGCAAGAAATGCCAACAAAAAGATGCTACAGGAGCCATGGGAGTTCTCAGATGTTCACGGAGTTCTAGATGATCACGGAAGAGGGTGTTTTCACTCCCAAGGAAGCCACGGGGCTAAGATCCAAGACAAGATCAGGAAACAGATACTGTCAAAGAACTCAGAAGCTGCCGAGGTACGGCCATGGTCAAGCAATCTTCTTTCATGTCAGAGACATCCAAGAATGACTCCTTCTTTCCTGCTTAATCTCCTTCCTAGCATCATTTTACATGAGAAACTAGTCCATTGACCAGAGGACAGTAGCAGAGGGTGTGAGGAGTAGAAAGAGGGACAGCGCCATTTCCTTTCACTCCAGCGACGTAACTAGACATGTTCCTGAAGGCAGACTGTTAGAGATGAATGCTGACCAGAAAGATCAAGAGTCTGCACTTCATTTCAATCAAGAAAATAACTGTTCTTCTAACTGTATTAAACATTAACGCCAACAGTCTTTATCTTTCACTGTCAATGTTCATGAGTGGTAAATGCTGGTACCAGAACATACATTTTATGTACTTTAGTAAAATATATTTCCAAATCTCTGCTCTTGAATAAGATCTATACTTTTTAAGAATAAAGACTTTTATAATTGCTTGTGAGATTATATTGTAGTTTTTCATAACACAAATATTTATGTACCATGAGTTTAAGGAAAAATGCTACTCAATTAAAAAAATTTTGGTATATCACAATTACAAAAGTCTTGGGTAATGAATTCAAAATCCAGAAGCTTACAAAGTTATTTTTCACTGTTTGGATAGTAGAGCTTTTCACTACATGTGTCTGAACATGCAAGAACACATCTGGTAGATTATTCTGTATCTTTAGAAAGTTCTCCTTGAGTCTGGAGATGTAAGCTTTGAAGACTGAATCAATAGTGTTTTAAACCTCAGTTAACTATAAAATGGGTTTTGTCTTCATAGCTTTTAAAAAATATATTATTTACGTGTATGTGTCTGCCGTGTATGTCCAGGACTCCTTGGAGGTCAGAAGAGGCTGTTGAATATCCTGGAGCTGGAGTTACAGCTGCCCAGTGTGAGTTCTAGAGACTGAACTCAGGTCCCCTGGAAGAGCAGTGAACGAGTCTGACCACTGAGCAGACTCAGTTGTAGGGAAAGCGCATGTAAGCCACTCATGCTGTGCCACCGACAAGGGCATCCATCACCACTCCCTTTGCTCCAACACCAGTACAATATTTAGCGAGCCCCTACTGAATGAAAAGTCACACCGAGAAGGGAAGGCAGGCATTAAAGATAACCATGCAAGGCCTTTGGTTTTTTCACTTAGTATCTGCCATCCCACTTACCTGTGAAATGCAAAATTAGTCTTATTCTTTGAGCATCTTAAAGATAAATACGCTGCTTGCAATATGAATACGGCCTGGTCTAGAGTTTGTATATGATCTGTTCACTGAGCCATGAAATGTGCAAGAAAAGGGGGTTCTTCTTAACCATCCTGGTACAAAGGGTCTGTGGATTGCATGAGGTGCTAGTGTAGGAGTAAGTAAACAAACTAATAAAATACAGGTCAAGCCAGAAAATAGTGAGAGATAAGAAGAGAGAGAGAAAATGCAGTGTCATCAGCAGGGTCTTCTGCTTCTGGTCATGTAATTCTAACACAGCAACAGAGACATTTTTTAGGTAACTTACAAGTATGCATTAAGAAGAAAACTTCATCTTCAGACTCTGGACAGAAGGCACTAAACCTGGAGAGATGGTCAAAACATAAAACAAAAACAAACAACATGGTGAGCTCTACAAACCAGTGCCTTCTGTCTCAAATCTCAGGTGAATTCTCTTGTGTGGTACAGGGAGAAGAAGGCTGAAGAGGTCTGCAGTGAGTCTGAATAAGGTGGAGTTGGAAATCAGAAGGCAGTGGCTGTGAGAGTGAGTGGCACTTGATCCTGTAGGTGAGAGTCAATGAGAGCCCAGAAAACCTAGAGCTCCACCTGGCTTCTTTGAGCACGAAGGGGTAGGGTTTGCTAGGACACCAGAGAAAGAGCATGTACCTGAGCCAAGAACAGCTTGATTTCTTGGGAGCCAGGGAGAAGACTCCTCATAACGAACACAAAGACGCTATCATGCCCCTCAGCAGAGGCACTATATCAGGCAGACTAGAGGCTGTACCAGGCCTGCTTAAAAGTGTGCCTCAAAAGAGGCTGACTGATGTCAGCCCAATTACACCACAGAAAAAAGCCTGTGAAGATTTAAATAACAATAAAAACATCCAGCACCTAACATAAAATGCACAATAGTTGGTCTCTAACAAAAAAAGAAAGAAAGCATGCAAAGAAGGTAGCAAAATATAACCTGTACCCAGGGGGGAAAGGATTAATTAACATAAGTAGAGTAATTAATATAAAAAGTAGATTAATTAACATAAAACTCCTAAACATTACTGAAGATACTTTGCCTTTCTGGAGGGAGAGAGTATGAGCAGGGATGAGAACTGAGAATTTTAATGGAAAAGGGACAAAAAAAAAAAAAATGATTCAAAAACAAATTCTTTGCCACAAGGTTGAGGGAGATGTCTAACACTGAACTAATAATGTCCTGATAAAAAGCTGCTGTTCATCCCACTGACATCAGGGACAAGACAAGGCTGCCCACTCTCTCCTTATCTCTTCAACATAGTTCTAGAAGTCCTTGCTAGAGCAATAAGACAGTTGAAGGAGATCAAGTAGATACAAATCAGAAAGGAAGATGTTAAAGTATCACTATTTGCAAGCGATATGATAGTATACCTGAGTGACCCCAAAAATTCTACCAGGGAACTCCTACAGCTGATAAACACCTTCAGCAAAATGGCCAGAAACAAAATTAAGTCAAAAAAAAAAAAATCAGAAGCCCTTCTATATACAAAAGGGCTGAGAGAAATTAGGGAAACAACACCCTTCACAATAGCCACAAAGGACATAAAGTACCTTGGTGTGACCCTAACCAAGCAAGTCAAAGACTTGTATGAAAAAAAATTTC
>CM053745.1:48520444-48567423 GCA_028658305.1 Pachyuromys duprasi | reverse complement strand
AGTAATAAAAACTGCATGGTATTGGCATAGAAACAGAATGGTGGATCAATGGAACTAAATAGAAGACCCAGAAATAAACCCACACACTATGGACACCTGATTTTTGACAAAGATGCCAAAACCATACAATGGAAAAAAGATAGCATCTTCAACAAATGGTGCTGGTCTAACTGGATGTCTACATGTAGAAAAATGCAAATAGATCCATAGTTATCACCCTGCACAAAACTAAAGTCCAAGTGGATCAAAGACCTCAACATAAAACCAGACACATTACATCGGTTAGAAGAAAAAGCATGGAAGAGCCTTGAACTCATTGGTACAGGGGACAACTTCCTGAATAGAACACCAACAACACAGGCTCTAAGAGCAACAATCAATAAATGGGACCTCATGAAACTGAAAAGCTTCTTTAAAGCGAAGGACACTGTCATCAAAACAAAATGAATGCCTACAGATTGGGAAAGAATCTTCACCAACCCTATATCTTACAGAGGGCTAATATCCAGCATCTATAAAGAACTACAGATGTTGAAAAGCAACAAATCAAGTAATCCAATTAAAAAATGAACAACAGAGTTAAACAGAGAACTCTCGATAGAGGAATATCAAATGACAGAGAAACACTTAAAGAAATACTCAACGTCATTAGTCATCAGGGAAATGCAAATAAAAACGACCCTGAGATTTCACCTTATGCCCATCAGAATGGCCAAGATCAAAAACTCAAGTGATAACACATGCTGGAGAGGTTGTGGAGAAAGGGGAACCCTCCTCCACTGCTGGTGGGAACGTAAACTTGTACAACCACTTTGGAAATCAATCTGGTGCTTTCTCAGACAACTAGGAATAGCGCTTCCTCAAAATCCAGCTATACCACTCCTAGGCATATATCCAAAAGAGGCTCAAGTACACAATAAGGACATTTGCTCAACCATGCTTGTAGCAGCTTTATTTGTAATAGCCAGAAGCTAGAAACAACCCAGATGCCCCTCAACTGAAGAATGGGTACAGAAATTGTGGTACATCTACACAATGGAATATTACTCAGCAATAAAAAACAAGGATATCATGAAATTTGCAGGTAAATGGTGGGAACTGGAAAAGATCATCCTGAGTGAGCTATCCCAGAAGCAGAAAGACACACACGGTATATACTCACTCATATAAACATATAATATAGGATAAACCTACTAAAAATCCGTACACCTAAAGAAACTAGTTAAGAGGGAGGACTCTGGCTAAGATATTCAGTCCCCATCTGGAAAAGCAAAGTGGATGGACATCAGAAGAAGAAAACAGGGAACAAGTTAGGAGCCTGCCACAGAGGGCCTCTGAAAGGCTCTGCCCTTGCAGACTATCAAAGCAGTTGCTGAGACTTATGGTCAACTGTTGGGCAGAGTGCATGGAATCTTATGAAAGATGTGGGAAATAGTAAGATAGGGAGAGGACAGGAGCTCCAAAAAGGAGAGCAACAGAACCAAAAAATCTGAGCACAGGGGTCTTTCCTGAGACTCATACTCCAACCAAGTACCATGCATGGAGATAACCTAGAACTCCTGCACAGATGTAGCCCATGGCCGTTCAGTGTCCAAGTGGGTTCCATAGTAATGGGAACAGGGACTGTCTCTGACATGAACTGATTGGCCTGCTCTTTGATCACCTCACCCTGATGGGGGAGCAGCCTTACCAGGCCACAGAGGAAGACAATGCAGCCACTCCTGATGAGAGCTGATAGACTACTGAGATCAGAAGGAAGGAAAGGAAGACCTCCCCTATCAGCAGACTTGGGGAGGGGCATGCCTGGAGAAGTGGGAGGGAAGGTGCGATTGGGAGGGGAGGAGAGAGGGGCTTATGGGGGGATACAAAGTGAATAAAGTATAATTAATAAAAATTAAAATAAAAAAATTTTTAAAGCTGCTGTTCTCAGATAAGCAAAGATATGATCTGCTTTAAATGCATGAACCATAGACATAGTGTGGCTTTTTACATATGGTAAGCCACCGAGAAAAAGAACAAAACAAAACAAAAACCTCCGCTGTTCATTAATGCAACCTTGAAAAGAAAGTTAGCACAAACTGAGGAAGACGAGTGTGTGATAAGACCAAGCTTGGCTGTGTTGAGGGCGAGGGCATTGTGGCGCATGTGCAGTAGGTGGGCCATAGGAGACAGGAGCAGGAAGGAAGAGCAAAGGAGCTGGGACAGCAGCTCTGCCATGGCCTTCTCGTAGCGTTCTGAGACTCTGAAGTCACTAGGCAAGGAGTTCTGCACTTTTATTCTTCATCCAGTGACCTGTGAACACTAAAGATGGCACTTTATTCGATGATATGACCCTTTTGGAAGGACTGGGCTAGTCACTGAACAGCTGTGGTTTAGCAGGGAACGCCATGAGAAGCGGACTCACTGTTAGCCTAGCGGCATCTACCTTGTATGCTCTACAACAGCCTGCAACCCAGACGGTGGATCCTTGCTCCCCCACTCCGCCCCCCAGTCTACACCTCCTGTTTACCTCATGCCTGTAGGCATCTTTAGCCCGACTGGCCAAGCTCCAGGGAGATCCAGCCTGTCTGGGCCTCTGAGCCTATTTTCCTCTCTATGTCATGGTCATTGTACAGTTAAATTGACTCTCCCACAAGTAGCTCTGACCTAGCGTCTTAGAACTCACCAAAGGATACCAAACCAGGGGACAATCAGTGACCCTCTGGGTCTGCATTTGACACACTGCATTAAACGTGTGTAAAACCTCATCTGTAGTTAAACAGAGAACACTGGCTGTGATCTCTTTCCCCAATGTCAAATGTGCTTTGCTAAGGTTCCCAGTGTTCATTCTGCTTTATCTACAGAAGAAGACCTCTGGCTCCAGATGTTTAGTTTCTGTTTTGTAGTATTTCTCATGGGGGCGGGGGGAAGCAAAAACAAAAACCCTGTCTAATCTTCAGTGGTTATCAGCCTAAAGCTCAGAGAGCTATAGACTGCGTTTGTTATTGTTGGTTTCCATGGTAAGCTCATGTCCTGTGTTTATACATGGTTACTCAGAAAAGAACTCTCCAGGCTCCAACAAACTGTCAAAAGCATCATGGCACAAAACAAGTTAGGAAACTCTACAAAACCAGTTGTTTCCTTGCAAAACCCCGCTCCTGGATTCACTAGTATGTCAGCAATTCTGAATAACGAGGCTGCACAAGGAAGTTTATGGCCCAAGCTTTCTCCTACATCCCCAAGGAAAGCAACATGGTGAGAAAAATGATTCTGGGTGTTGGTGTCCCAATCACATCACACATCCTTTGGCAAATTCACACTCCTGAGGGATGGTCTTCAGCAGTTCATATAATTTGGGGATTCAAAGCACATAAGTGTAACCCTCCTAAAAGCTGTGCAAAGCCACTTTGCAGCCCATCCTCCTGTACTACTTCCTGCCAAGCTCTGATAATGTTTGCCATTATCTCATCTGCTTCCACTTTGCTTGTCTGGTATTCATTGTCTGTCTCCCCAACCAGAATGTCTGTCTGCCTTATTTACTTCTAAGTGTCCAGATATTGAATGGTGCCTGGCTCATAATAGAAAGTCAATAAATATGTGATATCTTTTCTCAAACAGCAGAAGTCCCCAGAATCTCTGTGGACAAGACTCTATAGTTTGCTACGCATGCATGAGAGGCCAGATCAATAGTGAAATGTCAACCAGTACATACATGTTTGGTGTAAGGAAGGACTGGAGACTGGAATTGTCAAGAAAACCTTCTTTGCAGGTGAATTGAGCTAATGCTTAAAGGATTGGGTTGCAAGGAGTTTGCTCCATGCCCTGTCCCAAAAGAGGGACACACACACAGATCAGCATTTGTAACCCTCACTGGTTGACATGTAGAACTGTTCAAAAGGAAATCGTAGTCACTATTTAAACAGGCCCAGAAGGATCCTCAACACTGTGGGTCCATTCACATTCCACTTCAAATAAAACTGGACTCTAAATTCTGCAAGTAAAATTCATTGCCTCTCAAACACTTATCCCTTCAGCAAACTATGGCCTCTTCCCTGATTTTTGAAATCATTAGAAGGTGCTAAATGGCCTGGAGAAGGATATTCAGTTGCAAATTCCTCAGCACTCCCTGTTCTGGGATTTTACAATGACAGGAATACTAATATTTTGCTTTTGGCTAGGATTTTCCATGTAAACTATACTCAAATAATTCATGCTTTATCTTATTGTAAGACATTGGAAATCAGCATTTTCAAAATGTTTCAGAAAGTCCTTCTGTCCCTCTAACATATTACCAGGTTCTACTCACAAAGTGTCTAGCAGTGTGACCCATAGTGCCTGAATCACTGCAGTCTTTCTGTGTTAATGTATTGTTGGCTCTGATCTCTGTGGGACCACGTCTGCAGATCCAACTAACCACAGATTTTTTTTAATTATTCCTGTACTAAGAATATACAGGCATTATTTTCTAGTTATTATCCTTGGATAATGACTTAAAGCATACAGAAAGATGATGTATGTGTAGGTTACAGGCAAATACTGTGACTTAAGCCTTATTAGATTTTGGTATCTCGGAGGCTTCTGGAGACCATTCACCATAGAGTCTGAGAGATGACTGTATTTCCAACCAATTAGTTAGAATATCAGTGCATTTCCTGGGATAGGGTATTTTGTCAAATCCATAAAAGTAGACAGAAAAATACTAAAAAATTTAAGAGAAAGCAAATAGTGTAGAATGTGGGTGGTGAAAATAGGTGGGGGGCAAGGAAGAAAGTTCTAGACCATAAGAAGTGATGGATCTGCTGGGGACCTCCACAGACACTCTATGAAGTCTAGTCCTGAAACCTGGGAGAAGGTGGCAACTTGCAAATGCAAGCTGTTGGAAGAATGGAGTGGAAAGTTGCCTCAGATCTCACTGTTTATTAGTGAGGAAATTAAGAAATGGAATAAAGTTTTTGTTATAAAACAGGATGATATGAAAGCTAGCTGTGATTCTTCCATCATCTTACATAGCTCTGCATTCACACAGCAAAGAGTATATATACTCTTATATTCTAATTTTTTTCCATTGGAAAATCTTTTGATTCTTTGGGAATTTCACATCATACACTCACACTCACTTTTCAGTCCTTCCATGTATGCTCCCCCAACTTTTATGAGCTCCCCCATAACAAAAAGAAAGAAAGAGAGTCCAGTTTACATTATTTATACAGTCACTGAAGTATAGTCACTCAGTGGCCTGCACCCTAAGGAAAACTGAGTCCTTCCCTTCCCGCAACCCTGCCTGAAGCCATCAATTGGTGAGAACCACACATCAGTATCTTTATCCTGCTTTTTAAGAGTTTAGGTTTAGGCATCCTTTTTGGGGGGCGGGGGGTCAGGGGTTGTCGCAGATGCCTCCCATGTAGCTCATGCTCAACTGTGCATCTGCAGTCATCAATATCACTGCCGAAGATGCTTCCTTGCCCTTTATAGTCATTGGGAACATGGATCATGGACTTCTGCATGGTTTCTGGCAATAGCAAAGACCATGAACACAGCCCCTGGCCACAGAAGGCCTCGGGTGGCAGCATAGGCCACTCTTATCCATATGTCCCCACCACCACCACCAGAGTAGCATGGCCCTCAGATATCAACATGGTCTCAGGCAGCAGCATAGACTATAGACATCTGCATGGCATTAGATGGTAACATAGGTCGCAGACATCACCTGAACCCCAGCCACATCAGAACCACTCACCCACGCGTAGCTCTCCTTTAAGAGGTCCAATCTGGAATGTAAACCATTCCACATCTTGGGCTTCCATCATCGCTCATAGCCAGAGCGATCCTGCATGCTCTGTTGGTGGCAGAGTCTGCATCTGCTTAAACTCCAAGCTGCTGCACACCGCCCCACAGGCCCCACTGGGCAACGACAAGTCCCACCATCAACCACAGTCCTCTCTCACACCGTCACCTCCTTCAGCTCTCCAGTTCTGCCTCTCTCCAGAGCCCATGCACTGATCTGCTCTTCCATCTTTCCCATCTCTCCATCACACATCCATTCCTTGTAATGGTGCCTGGTTGGGTGACTTGCACCGTTCCCCCAGGTCCTTCCAATGGAATTTCTTATGAACATCTCTCTACTATTCCACTCCTTTCTTCTACCCTAGGCTCAGTAAGAGGCAGTTGGCCTCTTCTGGGCTCAATGGCTCCAGCTTACCTCTCTTCAGTAGTCTCAGCAACAACCGTGCTCACGTCTCCAGATCTAGCCTCCTACCTCTGTCTTCCCCAAGAGAGGCAACTGGTTCCCTGTTGTGAGAACCAAGCCTTGTTCTCAACCACTGAGATGATGGGTCTGATACTCATTCTTCAATGATACTCAAACTGTACTTGTTCACACCTAACATCTGTCTCTTAAAACAAAACACATTTCTCTCATGGAACCTGCATCTTCCAGTTTAGTAAGGTGAGGTTGGCACACACAAGGAAAGACTTGATAATTAGCTCTCTACCAAGTGACTCTTATTTGTAGTTGTAGTCATACTATAAAAAGGAAATACCCCAAATTTGTCTTCTCCATCCAGAATGTGTGCTCTCTTAGCATCTAGTTTCAAAAATAAATTGTTAATCTTGGTTTCGCACTCCAGACTTCACTAACTTTATGCATCTAACCTTCCTGTGAACACTTCCTCCAGAAATGAATATTTCCCATCAAGTTGCTAGCCTTACATACAGACGGAGCCCAGAAAAATGATGTATGCTCTTGGCTTCCCTTCATAAGAAGAGCTGCTCGTTCCTCTCATTGCCAATGCCCCAAAGAGAACATGGCTCCCCAGTGATATTTCCTCATTATTCTCAAGCATAAGAAATACATCTAGAGCTCCCAGTGTTAACTGAAAAGTTAACAGTGTCGTCACTGACAGTCCTTCTCCATGACTGGACTTATTTCCCCCCTTAGAATTCTCAGGTATTTCTCCTTGAACACAGAAATGATTAGCGCAACTCCTGGGGAGTGTTCATTGTTTTGCCTTCTTTTTAAACAATAAATTCCATTGTCTTCTTCAGATTATCTTGTTTCTAAAACTAAAGATTTCTACCACAGAAAATCATTTCTTGAATCCTACCATGTTATGTAGTGGAAGATGCATTCAGCTGAGTCAAAACACATGTCCCTAACCCAGACTCAGTCTCTGTACATTTCTCTTTAGCCCCCTGGAGAACAATGTCATAATCAGCCAATTTAGTAAGTCAAGCTATATGATTACTAAATTCTTGGCAGGTTTCCACAATCATGCATTTTGCTCTTAATGAGAACCTGCTGTATCCTCAGCACTGGCCATAGAAATGTCAGTGTCTCCAGAAAACTGACATAGAAACAAGTATCTACAGAAGAAACACACACACACACACACACACGTGCTTACTTTTCCTGGGATGGGGTATTTGAGGAGCATAAGAAACTAAGGGTAGAGGATTATCAACACAGATAAAAGAATGTGCAACAAGATAATATGGAGTTATTTTTTTTTTTCGAATTTTGCAAGGGAAGGCATATGAAACAGAGCGGCATTCTGGGGGAATAGGAAAACATGCATTAGCTAGAATTCAGAGCATGGTAATACATAGCTCCAGATGATCCAAAGAGAAATGCTGTGTCCAGAATTGGGCTTCATCTCAGACCACAAACAAACAAACAAATGACAAAGGTCTGACAATGGAATAGCTTAGGCTGCAGAGTGGTTGTACTAGTGGGAACAAGCCTGACCTTGGCAAAATCATTTTTAATATTCCTGAAATAATCTAAGCAAGAGAGAAGGAAGACTCAAAATGATGAAGTGGCAGAGGGTTGTTGAGGAGGGACCAAATACAAAAGATGCTTCTGGGGTAGGCCTGAAGATTGAAGGTCAGTGAGAGATAAGGGCTTTCTTAGGTTTCTATTGCTATGATAAAACATTATGGCTAAAACAACTTCAGGAGAAAAGGGTTTTATTTCCACTTGAGGGAAGCCAAGGCAGGAATCTAGAAGCAGGAACTAGAGCAAAAGACATAAAAGAGTGCTTCTTACTGATTTGCTCAACCTGGTTTCTTATGCCGTCCAGGACCACGTGGCCAGGAGTGGCACTGACCGAATTGGGCCGGGTCCTCCCACATCGATCATTAATCAAGACAATACCCCACAGACTTACAGCCTAGTCTCACAGAGGTGTTTTCTCAATTGAGATTACCTCTTCCTACGTATGTCTAGGTTCACGACAAGTTCACGAAAGCCAAGTAGCACAAAGACAAGCTCGGAAGCCATGTGGATGATGATCCTGATGACTCTGACGACACAGGTGGCCAGGAGAGTAGTTATGAGAGGCAAGATAAAATGTTCAGAGGACATACAGTGATATGTGTACCTAGAGCATACAAATAAAAATGTCCAGGGGGCAGTTAGCTGAACAAGTGGATTTGGAGTTTGCTAAGTAGGTCAAATCTCGGAGGTTAATAGAAACATTAATCAAAGCATGTAGAGGATGTCAAGAAGCTACAAAAGTAGATGTTTTCCAAAGCAAATGTATAGAGTGTGAATGGATGTGGGTAAGGAACGGAACCAAGGAGGAATGCTAAGATTCAATCTTAAATTGATTAGGGGACAGACCATTTGAGATCCTGATTACAGTTTTGACGTATGTGCCTGTCCTACTCCTAAAGTGTTCATATGGATAGCATGGAGTTTTAGGAATTCACTGTATCCTTAGTTCAAAGATACCAAGAGGCAGAAACACAACACAATCCATTTTTATGTATCCATTGTGCTATTTTTTACTTTAGTTTGTTTGTTTGCTTGTTTTTCCTACCATGAAGAAGACAGTCAGTATTTCTCTACTTGGAAGTTTTGACTCAGCTGGGCTTGCCTCTCTAAGGCCTGAGAACAACCACCTTTTTCATCTGATATCAAAAACAATAGGGGAACATGGACTCTGTGCCTTGGAGGTGACAGCAGCACTCTGAGAGGCTGTCTGCACCCTCTGGGACCCAAGCCTTAACCCATGCCCAGATGTCGAAGTCTAATCTTCCATGTGTGTCTCTAGTCTTTCTGCTAACTCAAGTCACTTTCTGCTCAAGTCTTTTCCCCTTTATGACTTGACCGTGACTCTTGGTCCAGGAAGGACATCGGATATACACACCCCTGCCTGTGGGCCACAGTGTTCTCTTACGTTTCCCATTCATCATCCCGAGCGGGGGCCACACAATCCAGACTTCTCTGAAGAGCCGCAGTTGTAGAGGAAGCAACAGTAGCCCTCCCGCCCGCAGAACTCAGACGCAGACAGACTGCCGGGAAGAGCCCAGACAGAAATTGATTTTTCTTATCTAAATTACTGACCCTATGAAAGTTATAAATGAACTTTGAATTTCAAGCCATCCTTTCTGAGACATGAATGGTAGTGTGGACATTCATTTCCCTTCTTATCACTGTGCCTTGCCCCTGCACTGTCCCACCTGAAGGGACAGACAGACTGGAACTGTTTCTTGCTATTTGTTCTCCTTCTCATGTTTCATTATTTGCATGTGGCTCGTGGAAATGAAAAGCCCAGCACCCTCCCCAGCACTTGCCTGTACCCATAAAGCATGTGACACTTATTTTAGTGCCGGATCTTCTAAAATATTTTAACTAAATTTTAGAATTATATCACTTTCCTCCCCTCAGCACATTTCAGCTATCCTTTCTCACCCCCTCCCATATCCACTGAGGTTAATAGCTTCTTTTTATTTGATTATTGATATATATGTGTGTGTATGTATCTATTTATATGCACAAATATATATGTAATTACAATGTATTGAATCTTGGTGGTGGTGGTGATGTGTATGTGTGGTTTCCACTGGTGACCACTGGGTGCTAGACAACCAATAAGGGCGCTCATTCACAGGAGAAGCTAATTCTCCTTCTCCCAGCAGTCATTAGTTAAGCGCACAATGTTAAGAGCAGTTTAATGTTGGAGTAGATGGCAGATCCGTTTTCAAATCACACGTTCACTGGACACACTCTCCTGAATATGCCAAGAGAACGTTCCTGAGACAAGAGCACTTTGTTTGGGGATTTTTTTTCTCTAACGGTCAGATTCCAGATATGTTGCAGATTGCAAGAGAAGACACCCTTTTGCCTCATAATTTGTGTTAAAAGTAGGGCTAT
This sequence comes from Pachyuromys duprasi, assembly GCA_028658305.1. Taxonomy (NCBI): domain Eukaryota; kingdom Metazoa; phylum Chordata; class Mammalia; order Rodentia; family Muridae; genus Pachyuromys; species Pachyuromys duprasi. The sequence goes on along the minus strand of CM053745.1, from coordinate 48,557,288 downwards.
CAAGACTCACCACCCATCACCTGAAGAATATTTCTGAGCCTCCCACTGTGAAGGGCATATAAGAGAAGCATAAAGGAAGAAGAAACACACAGCATGTCTTCCTAAAACATGCATTTTTTGTCTACCAAACAGAAACATCACCTTCTTCACCATTTTCACACTTGAGAATCTCTGCTGGCAAGTCCCAGCCTAGACATGGTCTCTCTGGAAGTTCTTTGTACTTTTCTTAAGAGTCCGTCAATGGGAATGATGTAGGTGTTTGAAATTTTACTTTTATTTTTATTTTAATATTTTATATTAATTACAGTGTATTCACTTTTTATCCCAGCTGTAGCCTCCTCTCTCATTCCCTCCTAATCCCACCCTCCCTCTCTCATCTCCTCCCCTCCCCCTCCCCAAGTCCACTGATAGTGGAGGTTCTCCTCCCCTTCCATCTCACCCTAGCCTATCAGGTCTCATCAGGACTAGCTACATTGTCCTTCTCTGTAGGCTGGCAAGGCTGCTCCCCCATCAGGGGGAGGTGAGCAAAGAGCCAGCCACTGAGTTCATGTCAGACACAGTCCCTGTTCCCTTAATAGGGAACCCCCTTGGACAATGAGCTGCCATGAGCTACATCTGTGCAGGGGGCTAGATTATCTCCATGCATGGTCCTTGGTTGGAGTATCAGTCTCAGAAAAGACCCCTGGGCCCAGATTTCTTGGTTCTGTTTCTCTCCTTGTGGAGCTCCTATCCCCTCCAGGTCTTTCTATCTCCCCCTTCTTTCATAAGATTCCCTGCACTCTGCCCAAAGTTTGGTTATGAGTCTCAACATCTGCTTTGATGCCCTATTGAATAGAGTCTTTGAGAGGCCCTCTGTGGTAGGCTCCTATCCTGTTTTCTCCCTCTTCCGATGTCCATCCCATTTGCCTTTCTGTGAGAGGATTGATCATCTTACCCATGGTCTTCCTTCTTGCTGAGCTTTTTTTAGGTGTACAGATTTTGGTATGGTTATCCTATATTATATGTCTAATATCCACTTGTAAGTGAGTATAAACTGTGTTTGTCTTTCTGCTTCTGGGGTACCTCACTCAGGATGATCTTTTCTAGATCCCACCATTTGCTAGCAAACTTCATGATTTCCTTGTTTTAATTGCTGAGTAGTATTCCATTGTATAAATGTGCCACAATTTCTGTATCCATTCCTCAGTTGAGGGGCATCTGGGGAAACTTTACTTCTAAATATGTCTTCCCTACAATAGTATAGTAGCATTATACTAGTAACATTCATCATAGTGATAACGTAGTAACATTCATCTTGCTCTGGTCCCAGAAAGCTAGACTCATAATGTGATCTCAAGGTCTGTTGTGAAAAGTAGTGAAAGGGAGCTACATGCCAGCACTGTTTCAGGCTGAAGTATGAGTCCTTCGTTCATTGTTTTGATTCAGTGGTGAACTATGAGAGAGAATTTAGTATCAACATTTCACACATGTGAAAACTGAGGTTTTAAGTTACTGATAAGCCTAAAAAGCTGCAATTTATATCCATGTTTTCTGACTACAACTTCTAAACATTTCTTAATTGGAACAAATGCTCTCTTCCTACTGTTTTCTTCATAGTCAATCAGGTCTTAGGTAAGAGGTATCATAAAATATTGGTAATTAATAAAACAAAATAAAAATAAACAGGGAAAATATTACATCTATATCACCTTTTTAGGCTTACCATGGTCTCTTCCAGAGCAATCATAAATTAGCATTTTTATTCTCTTTGCCTAACAATATACTTGACAGTGAGTTTTCCTATGTCTTATTGGACCAAGCTTTGTCCCACATTTCCAAAGGAAATGACATGGTGACACAAACAATATTGGGTTTGGTGACCCACCCACATCATGCTTCCTTTTGCCATCTCTCTCTCCCGAGGTACCAACTTCTTCAGGAAATGTACACTGTCCGGTTCCCAGGAACCCAGCTAGACCATAACCTCCAGTCCATTTTTAATTTCTAAATTTCTTAAAATCCATCTATTTAACATTTATCCTTGAAAGTTATAATCCAGACCTTAATGAGCTTACCAGATATACATGTCTTGGGTAAAGAAATTATGACCTGTATTAAGTAAGCAGTAAATGTGTTATTTAAAAGATTGATGTTTCTGGAGGCAATTGTGACTCCTTTTGAAACTCAGTTATAGTGTCTGACAATATGGATATCATGTTCCCCAACATGATATAATTCTGCCTTTAAGTAAATCTGTGGCAAGAAATTTCTTGGAGTGTCAAGTTTGATGAATGTCTTTATCTTATCAGTGCATACAGAATTTGAAAGTATACAGACAAAATTTCACATACTTTCTATGTGATATTCTACACATATTGAGATATAAGATGTTATATCAATAAAATAATTGTTACAGGATATTATTATCAAATAACTAACAACCTACTGCCATGGGCTATAACATGGGTGAATCTAAAACAAAATACACCAGGGGTCAGAGAGATGGCTCAGTGGAAGGAGAAGACTGGTTTGGCTCAATACAATTTTTTCTTTATTATTTGCTAAAGTAGAAGCCACATCTTTATGCCATTATGTTGACATTTAGGACTTAGACTGCTTTCGCTGTCTTTGTTGTATTTCTGTCTGCCTTTCTTTGGAATTAACCACAGACCATTAGTGAAAACAGTGTAAAGGCTTAGAGAGCTGCACAGGAAACCTGAGGGATATTTCCCAGATTTTTTCTCTGTATTCCCATAAAGACATTGGCAAACATCTCTACCAAAAAATACTAAGAATGAAAAATACCCTGTACTGTTGCCACAAAAATTCTCCCATACTACCTCCTCCTCCTCCCATATCCTCTCTACCATGCCACAATATGTGATTATACAAGTATGCAAATTATCAAGACGGTATTATCCATTAGAATAAAAACAAGACTAAATTCTGTTGCCAGTGAAGAGTTATGACCTGGAGAGTCTGTTAAACTTGGGACACAAGAAGCTAGCCTATAAGATTACGATGAGCTGAGCTATGTTGTCACTGGGAAGCCCATCACTGGAAGATTTTGACACGACCCCTGTTTGAGAGGGGGCATATGTGATAACTAGGGTTCAGAGCAAGGGGAAGCCCCTGTCCTTCAAAAGTCTACCCAGGTAAATTTGCCTCTGGGAGTCAGGTGCCACTTTTTACCCCCACATCATTCTGAATAGGGCTCTAGTCTATGTTTTTCATGAAGTATTGTCCTTCTCTCTCACCGGACCTAAGATTACAGCTGTATCTCACTATTCCTAGCAAACTGCCTTTCGTATCATTTGTCCCGCACTTAATTTATAAAACCATGAATCTAATAAAACTACAGAAAAGCAGTAAGGGTTTTTAAAAATACATTTTAGGTTACCACATAGAGTAATGAATTTTATCATATTATCAAGTTGTACATTTTTAAAAATCATAACTATATAGGGAAATGAATTATATGTAATTACTAGTTAATAAAATATTTTACCTAAAGAGAAAATGCTCTCATTTCAAGATTTTTTAAATCATGTTCTATATGCAATATCCATGTATCTATCTTAGGACAGTTGGTTCCATCAATATATGCCATACTACAGCAAAAACAAAACCACCAAAACCAATAATTTTGACTCTAGGAAGTCCTAATTAATACCATTTTGGAGAAACTTCCAAGCATAACTTAACAATGCTTACCAATAAGACCCTGTCTCAAACAAACAAACAACAAAAAACAATGCTTTTCTAAAACTTCCTCCTGGAGATTTCCTTAGGTCTAGATATAGGACTTACTATATGAGATATTTTTAACCCTGTCCATTTGGTTTGTTAATAAGCCAACCTAATCTTATGGTTTTAACATTTAAAGTTATGTAATGCTTTTCCCCTTTTGTGTATGTCATATTTGCGTGTGCCTGTGGACACCTAGGAATGTGTATGTAGGAGGAGACCAGGGTTGGCATCATGCATCTTCCTCAGTCCTGTCCACTTTATGTTTTGAGGCAGGGGCTCTAACTGAAGCTGGAGCTACCAACTGAGCTAGAGCGTGGTCAGCAAGCTGCAGCATCCTGCCTTCCCTCAACTCCGTTCCTCCTGACACTGCAGTAGGAAGCTATAACAGTTTTTCTTCAAAAACGAAAAGCACTCTCATTTTTATTCTAAAAATGAATAACTTTACAGAATACTTTATAGTAAGAGGGAATACAGTTTTGGAAAAATCCTAACCAAATGTATTTAATAAACAACGAGGCAGAACCCACCTATGAAAACATCTCTTATTCTGCATAACTGTTTTAAACTCAACATCATGGTTTTCACAAGAGTTCTGAGCTCTGATGACCCAGGGTCACCAGTAACAGAGGAAAAAGCAAGGGGATCAAGCAGACATCCAGATCTTCCCCTGATACTTTTTATGAAGTTAATTTCTATTATATTTGAAACACATCAAGAAAAGACAATGTATTGATTAAGTAAGGTACTGCATATAAGTCATTCCATCACCGCCGAACAACCGGAAAGCTAGACTCCAAGTAACTGACAGATGGGCCTCGAATGCACAGCAGAGGAAGTGGTGCATTCCAGTGTCTATGAGTGGTGACACCTCACTGAAAGCAGAGATAAGAAGCAGAAGAAGTCACTGTGGACTTTCTTTGCCCTGGGTAGTGAGGAGGATGTTTACTTGCACTCACCTTAACGACTACATATCAGAAGTCCCTCAATATCTGACCTAATGTAAACAGACCTTCGTGTGATTAATCCCCTGGATATCAGGTTTTTTTTCAAGAAGACTCCATTGAGTCTGAAACCTCGAAAGAGGTGATTGGACAAGCCATGGGAGTTCAAGTGCTTGGATCAGAAGATAACATGGCTCCTTTAGCAAACATGCTTTTCTTAGGTAACCCACCACAGCAGTCGGAGAGAAAATAACATCTTTTACAAATGAGCAGCTTCAACTAGCTTTGCTAAACTAGCTTTAATAAAAAAGGATAAGGGAGTGATTCAAAAGAACTCTCAGAAAACCTTTCTTACAGAAACTGAACAATCAGCTCTGCCTGCTGTTTATGTATCTGAGAAGCAAAAACAAAAAGTGAACATATATACATTTGGTAATCTCTTTAAATTTTCTCAGTATAAATCATGAGTGTAGATTGAATATAACATATTCCAGGGCACACATAATATACATGCTTCTTTTCCTAAGTATTTCAAAGAATTATTTAAGGCCAAAGGGGTGTAGAAACCATGATGTATCTGAAATGCACTATTTAGATCTTTAATAGATACTAGTTTGCTTGTTTCTTACAAGAAAGAATATATTCTAATATGTCTAATGGATTTTATTTGGTCCAGAATCTTACTGCTACTTGCAAAGGCAGTAAAGAGAAGCTTCAAGAAGCCTGTACATTTTCTGTGCAGGTAAAAGTCATGCATTACCTCTAAGATAATGCAGGATTCTCCTATCATCTCCCACTTTGTCCCAGCCCATCTCATTAAAAGCAAAAAAGATTTAAAGAATGTTTTTTAAAAAGTAAGAAAGATAAATTTTTGACTTTTAATTATCTTCTCGACCACCGGAAACAAACCAAACACCACGCCTTAGGCATAGAGTTAGGGTTTCCTGCATGTCGCACTAGAAGAGGCTCTTCCTCCACTTCTACACAGAGACCAGCAACCATTTGGCATCTTTTTTGAAGAAAGGAAGGAGGAAAGAAAGAAAGAAAGAAAGAAAGAAAGAAAGAAAGAAAGAAAGAAAGAAAGAAAGAAAGAAAGAAAGAGAGAGAGAGAAAGAGAGAAAGAGAGAATAGGGTAAGAAACTAAGTGGGGAGAGGAGAGAGAAGAAAGACATACAGTACTTTGGGCATGGACAGCAGGTTTCTCATGATCCATCCGCAAGCTCTGCTCACAGGGAAGGCATCTCTAGCCCTTCAAGGGGGTATCAATCCAGGAAAGACAGAGCGAGAGAAAAAGAACATGGAAGACAGTACTATTCAAGACTAGTCCTCTTGGGAACCTCAGAAATACTGGACTAGAGACAAACTTTTCAGGAAAGGCTACCATTGGGAAGGTATAAATAGATCATTTTTAAAATAGAGTTAACAAATGATATGTGTGAGACATCTCCCTTTGCCCTACTCCCGTGAGCTCACCTGACCCTCACAGCCAGCCAGCAGGCAAGTGCATTGGCAGGTATTCGGACAAATCAAGGAAATGCCTCTTGGAGGTGAAGGAGTTTGACCAAGGCCTTGGAGCTAGCACATTTCCTAGGCAACCCTTGTGGGCAGATAGAGACTACTCCAGAGTCTCTTGACTTCTGGACCTAGAGGAGTCAATAAAGTTTAGAACTAAAAGTTAGAGGATATACAATATAATTTCAATCTTTAGAAATTACATATTCAGTATATGAGGCAAAGGGGAAAGAATAAAACCAAATGCTTACAATATTTACTTCTGAGAAATGTCTTAGATGTGGCTTTAAACTTTTTATGTAAATATTTTTACACATTATCCAATATTCTTAAGATAAGAATGATTGACACTAGAACATCTAAGAATTACATTTGCTTTATTTGTGGCACTCTACAGTAATCCCCCAATATTAGCTTGACACTCTTGAAGAAAAGAACAAATTCCAACCAACATTGTCTGTATCAGGAAAGGGGAAGAGAAAGCTAAGACAATGTTGCCCCAACATCACACAATGCTCTGGTGAGTAAATATTTGGTGTTTATCAGATACAGTCATCAAAATGGTATCCAGACTTCATGAGGACAAAGACAATGTTTGGGGGAGTTCCCAGTTTACATGGATGAAATGATGTGGGCCCACGATGCGCTAGGTATTATCCTGAGTGTCAGGGGCCTTTTACACATGGACTCCTGAGAAGGGACTACGGTCTAGATTCTCCCATATGGGCAAACTGTGAAATGCTGTGGGTTACCTTACCACATCACTCAGCACCCAGAATGGAGCTGAGCACTCAAACATGATATATTTATCACACTTAAGGACCTCTAAAGACGTGTGACTACTGAGCGCTTGAATTATAGTCAGTATGAAGTAAAAAGTAAACTCTTTAGATTTGTTCATTTGTAACTAATTGCAACACATGGATGACTTGCAGTCACCATGCTGAGAGCACAGAGCCAACCCACCCTTCCCCGTTACCAGCCTGGAGCCTTTTCTCCTATGCTTTCAGGGAATACCTATCAGTCCATACAATAGACTTGGACCATAGCAGTGGCTTCTCACGATACTATCTTCTCTTTCCTCAGCCAAACAATTATAATCTATTCAATACATGCTTTTGTGGGGTTCTTCAAAATTGTCCCATGTAGAAACTGAACACACACAGTCATTCAGAAGCAACTTTACCTCTTGAAGGAACACTGGCTTAGGTTCCTACGTCACAGGAAAATGGTGCTTCAGCTTAAAAAACTTGAACAGGTGTCTCATTTTTTAAAGGTATTTATTTAGAGAGGGTGTCCATGGAGTAGTCAGAGAACAACTTTGAGGAACTGGTTCTTTCCTTCCACTTTGTCAGTTCTGAGAATCAAACTTAAGTCATCAGGCTGGTTTGGCAAGTGCTTTTACCCACTGATCCATCTCGCCAGCCTCAGTATCCCATCATTAGAAAACAACAGCTATTTTAAAACACTGTTCATACACCATAAACTTTCCTCCTTCAAACCATGTAATCCAGGCTTTCGGTATATTCAGTTTTATACAGCTTTGTCACCTGTTGTTTGATGTGTTTAATGTACTGGAATATGCATCTATAATTTACTCACTAAATAACAAAAAACAAAAACAAAAATCTCCTCCTTCTTTTCTACCACTAAACCCTGGAACTCACTAATGGACTTTTGGTCTTCATCCTCTTGTTCTGACTCTTGAAACAACAAGATCTGTGTGAAGTGCAGATGTGCTGGGTGGTTTGGGTTTTTACTTTACTATCTATGAAAGTGGTACCTCCAGACTTCAAGTCTGGAACTTTGTTTCCTGGGTCAGTGGTGTGTGGGATGATCTTCTCATACGAGATGCTGTGGCCATGAATGACAGCACTCATTCAGACAAGCCATCCAAAGGGAAAACCACCCATGATCTGTGAGGCGCAGTGAGGAAACACAGTGATGTTTATTATGTGTTTTGCAAGCATTTTTCATTTACTTCCTCCTTTACTTTTGATGGGCTTATAAACATGTAAACTGATTGCATGTCAGTGCATCTGTAACCTTTTTTCTTCCTTTCTTTTTCACAGCTTTTAATTTTCCTTTATCATTCTAAATGTCTGTTATGTCCTAAGTTTCTTATTAGATAATATTTCTGTGTCACTTTCCTAACTCATCACTATTCACTGAGTATTAATTCTTGTGACTCCTAGACTCAGGGATAATATTCTATCATGAAAATTCTATCATGAAAATATAATAACATGAATGATTAGTATTAGGGTAAGTATCGTGTTTTAAAACCTGGAATTGGGAAGTAGAAGACAGAAGAAAGTGTCTAAAGTGCAATTCGGAAGCTACCTAAATACTGTTCTTCCCACACCCACTCTAGGCTCTACTTGGTACTATTCCAAGTCTCATCTTTTAAACAATGCCTGGCACATCGCACCTGCAAGAAATCATTGTCAAGGGAAGGAAAGAAGAGACATATTCCTGTACACAGCCTATGGTTTTCTCCTTCCAAAGAGACCTTAAGCCAAAGCATTATTTGTTTTTCTTCCAAAATTGCCTACTAAATGGCATCTGAGTATCTGAAAGACTATAATAGCATAAATAGATATAGGCCCGCCTGGAGCACTCCTGAATTACTGAAGCCAGCGAATTGTCTAAATTCTTCCTTTTGATGTGCACCAAATTCTGAGGAAGAGTCTCATTTAAGCCTTAGAAAATTAAGGCCTTTGCTCCATAAAATAAAAACATTTATAACGAACTTCGGTTTTCACGGGTGTTTCTGAGGTACCTTCTCCCTGGTTTACTCCTCAACCAGCACTGCATGCAGTCGGTTTTTAAGGTCTCTGTGATGTTCTTAAATATTCCCTCTGGGGATGAAGGGAAGGAAAAGAGCACCAGAGTGAAGTACAAGTCTCCACACAGACCTCTCTTTCAGTTCAAGCAAGAAGACGGAGATAAAAAGCCAACTGCAGACACACTGTCCTCAGAAGGAGCCAAGAGCTACCCTGAAGATTGGCAGCTCCAAAAGGCATCAACAGGAATCCTTTTGGTAATTACCAGTTCGGAAATGTCATCCCATTGATTGTGACAGACGTAAAGCAGCTGCGCTTTGTTGAGGAAGAACAGAGGCCAGGCCTGAGCAGAAACAAACATCGGGCCAGCTGCAGCCTGCTCGCCTTCCTCCTCCCTGCACGGCTCGCCCATTCCAGACTTGCCAAATGCTGAAGCAATTAATCACACAGTAGAAGTGGATCTAAAATGTCTGAAATTGCCTGGTGAAGATTAACTGAATCTATCATATTTCCAGCCTGATTAGGAGGGAGGTAAGAGTGTCTTTTTATTGCAGAAAGTTTCTCAGTCAAATTAATTGCTAAGATCTTAGGCTGGTCATTCCAATCCCAGCTGGAATTTAGAGAATCCTCTGGCCAGAAATCCTTATTTTTAAGTGAGAGACAGAGGAAAAGACATAGGTATTTGCTTTTATGAATCTCTGGGGTAGAATCAAAGACTCCCAGCTCAAGCCAACACAGGTGTTCCTGTAGCCTAAACAGCCATTGAAGAGCAATTTTAAATTTATTCTGCCTGTTGTTTGTATAAAACACCCACCCATTCCTGGGTGGAGAATACCAGTTGCTGTCAGGGGTCAGGAGGCCCCTGGGACACATGCCATCAACTTCACACTCAGGGGAAAGTGGGCCTCTCTGCTAGGCCTGCTATGCTGCTCTCCATGGTCAAACAGCCACTGCCCCAGAAAGCCATGCTGCCTGTTTCCGAGAAAACCACAGCTGGCATGCAGCTGTGTGGTACAGCCCACCCCCACACGCCTAAGGTGAATGGTGCTGGTGACCCCGTTCCTAACATCTGTGTGAGTGGTGCTGGCCATCTTACCTCCAGACCCCAAAGAGGTCTAACCTGTGGTATCTGTATCCAACCACTGTTCTTAAACTCTCGAGACCTAGGCCTCCAGGGGATTCCTCCTGAGGTTGTCCCATAGAAGGAACTGTTTCCTTTTTTAACTAGTGTCTCCTTCAACTCTCTCTTTGTTTATTCCATTGAAAGTGTCTTCACTATAGGATCTGGAGACATTTATTTATTTGTATTTTAAACTATTTTCTTTTCTTTTTCCTTTCTTCTTTTTTTGTGATAATATCAAAGAATTGTGGCTTTTTTTTTTACAATTTATTCATTGTATAACCTGATTATAGCCCCCCTCAATTCCTCCCGTCCCACCCTCCCTCTTCCCCCATCCCCTACCCCTAGTCCACGGAAAGGGGGAGTTCTCCTCTCTTGCCATCTGCCCCTAGCTTATGAGGTCTCATCAGGACTGCCTGGGTCCTCTTCCTCTGTGGCCTCGCAAGGTTGCATCGCCAGGGTCAAGAGATCAAAGAGCAGGCAACCAAGTTCATGACAGAGGCAGACCCTGCTTTCCTTACTCGAGAACCCACATGGAGACTGAGCTGCTCATGGGCTACATATGAGCAGGGGGTCTAGATCCTCTCCATGCATGGTCCTTGGTTGGTGCATCAGTCTCTGCAGGACCCCCGGGGCTCAGACTTTTTAGTATTTTTGGTTCCTTGTGGGGCTCCTGTCCCCTCCATGTCTCTCTATTCCCCCCTCCTTCTTCTATAAGACTCCCTGCCCCAAGTTTGTCTGAGTCTCAGCAACTACTTCCATCCCCTGTTGGGTGGAGCCTTCAGATGACTCTTTATAGCAATTTCCCCTTCCTTTCCCTCTCTTCCCCTGCTTCTCATGTCTATCCTGTTTGCCATTCTGAGTGAGATTAAACTATTTTCTTATCTAACATTGGTTCCAATGTTATGCTGTAAGAGTTTTTCTAAGGTCAAAGAGATTGCTCAGTGGGTACAGACACTTATCAACAAGTTTTGTGACCTGTGGTGGATCCTCTGAAATATGGAGAGATGGAACATGAGAAATGGTTTCCACAAAGTTGCCCTCTGACCTCCCATGCCCTTATATACATAACATACACACATACACACACACACCCTTCTCTACACACACAATAAAATATTTTTTAAACTTTTAAAGCTATACTTGCATAAATTTATTCTTTAACAAAATTCTAAATAACACCTAATATTTATATCAACTATCCTTTAAAATAGGATTTAAAAAACCTTCGAGTTCTTACATGGGGAGAAAAGCTAATATCTATATTAAAAAATGAAAAAAAATTGCAGCATATCATATATGCATTGATTTTCTGAAAAGTGATCATGGATAGATAAAGGAGGAAAAATTAATTTGAAAAAGAATATACAAGGCTTTGACAGCAGCTACCTGTAATAAAAGTATATTAAAAACATTTGTTTCCTAAACTTTGCATTATTGCCAAGTCTAAAGTTACTTTTTATCACTGAACTTGATCATTGTGGGGACAGTATATATTGGTACATCATTCAACCACAAGGGAGAATTTGCAGCAAAATTGATTGGAATCTGAGGACACCATGTTAAATGAAATAAGCTAGACACAGAAAGACAAATACTATGTATTCTCTGTCAAATATAGAAAAAAATAGCACATGCTTTAATCCCAGCACCCAGGGAAGCAGAGGCAGAAGGATTTCTGTGAGTTCAAGGTTACCCTGGTATACAAAATGAGTCCAGGACCACCAAGGCTACACACAGAAACCCTATCTCAAAACAAAAAACAAACCAAAACAAAAAGGTTTTCTTTAAAGTCCCCGAATATCAGCAATAAATTTAACAGCTTTATTCACATTCTTCTTTGACCCCATAATATGTCAATGTTGATATTCCCATTAAAATAAGGAAGCAACGACCACCCATGTTCAATACTCCTTCCCTCACCAGGGACATGTAACTCATTTTCATAATAATGAACAATACTGTATAAAATATGTAAGTGTATATTTATTTTATTTCATAACTTGAAGAAAAGAATAGAGTTATACAAGAACAGATTTTCACCTGTTTGATGGAAATAAAGTATGCTTCCTCTGAGTGCAGACTGCTGTCTTTACAGGAGTTAGAAAGTCAAACTCAAGATCATGAAAAATGAGAGAGATAAATAAGGAATCAAATGGCAATATACATAAAACTTATACAAATAAAAATTTTAAAGTGATCAGGAGCCAGAAATAATCAAAATTTTTTGTGTTGTACAGCTTGGCTACATAAATACCCAGTGATGTATAATATGTATCACTCAAACAGAGAGAAAAGGTTTTGAAACAACAAACTTTAAACTTAAGTATATTCATCATGGATGAATAAACTGGTAACAATAGAGCTAAAGAGAGCTAGGTGTGAAAAGGTAGACATGCCATCGTCAGACTACAACTCTAAAAACAACAACAAAGAGCAGTCAGCATGGGATCTAGAAACCCCCTTTGAATCCCAGAGTCTACACAGGACCAGAGTGTCACTGGACTGTACATGTGCTCAGAAGATTGGAAGTGACTAGAAAGGGAAAACATTCATAAGACAGAAGTATCATGTGAGTCCTCAGAAAACTCCCTAAAATCTTAAAGGTCACTCACAAATAACAAAACGATAGGCACATGATCAGTGGTTTCTGTTATTCCCTTTAAACATGTCTGTACTTGATGGTCGGAATATATGAAGATGGAAATTACATCAGCAGCTTTATTCTAAGTGTATGCCCTAAAATCTCAGATGGGTGTGCTGAAGATGTGCAGCCTTTTGGGAGAGGTTATCTGACTGCTCCTTAGGGAACAGGAGGCTTGATGACTGGCCGTAGGAGAAAATGACACACTATACTGGCCATTTTCTGAAGAAGGAAAATAAAAGGCTGGATCAAAAAGGTGCTTTGAAGTACCATTACATGCATGGCTTTGGTGGACAGCCCTTGAGGCTGGGTAAAGAGAGGATGCGGTGACATTTAAGCATCAGGGGCCAGCCGCGCCCACAAGCCTAGACTCTGCCCACACATCTGGAACATTTCAATAAAGGCTTCAGAGATAAGATTGACAGTTTCATGTCAGACACAATTAGAAGAATGAGGGCTTCCACTCCTGATATGCAAGATGAAAGTAGAGCAAGACAAAGGCAGAAATAATAGCAGATAAAAGTGAATAGGGCAGAGATATTTGTGAAATAAATAGGAGAGGTCCACCAGTCATTCGCCTTTGAACCCAGCCATGTCTTAACAACCCTCATTGACATTCCAACCCTTGAGTCTGCATAACTTAGCAAAACCTTGCATCTAGGATTCAGTCTTTATTATTACATTCACTTCTAAAAGACATTAATAACTTGTTAGTGGATCTTCATGATAGTTAAATGAAAAGAAATAGCAATCATGTTTTCATTATATTTCTAACATAAAACTTCTGCTTTTTTTAAAAAGACAGTTTCTAATTCATGGCTTAAAAAATGGTCCATCACTAAGATTATCCAAAATATTCTCTATATCATTTGGCTTTAACTTTCAACTTAAAATTTTTTGAGTGGTATTTGAATAAAACTATGGATTTAAACGCATTTCTTTATATTCTACTTTTTTTTCAAGTAAAGGATTTGTTGAGTGATTTACAGCAAGAAGCATGCATTAAAAAATTAATAGAGTAGAAATTTAAAGAAAAAATAGACCTCGGGACAAAAAAACCCATTCTTTGCCTCACTGTTTGCAAAACTGTTATGAATAAATTGTAAGCATTGTCCAGGCACCTCTTGACAGAAGAAAACTGCTGTCACTATTATGAAAAATATTAATCTTCAACCTATATAAAGATATAGGAAAAGGAAATTTTAAGGTTAATATTATGGGTAAGGCAGGGTCAACACTTATCTCTGCTCCCCTATTCTATTGCATGAGTTATTTTACACCGCGTGAGCTCATGGGCCAACAGCAACAGCATCTCAGAGGACTCACTGAGCTCTCACTGAGCTCTCAGGCCCCAAAGCAGATCTGCTAAATCACGAGCAGCATTTTAACAACAGGCCACAGTGATCCCAATGAAAATTGTAAGTATGTAACATCTAATAAAACTTCCTCAGGACAGAAACTAGCATGCAACCTTTCTCTTTCTTCCTCATTCCCTTCCTGCCTATCTCCCTTCCTCTCCTTCCCAGCACTCCATCCATATATAGCAGGCAAAAATATGATGAGATTAATAGAAACATGAATAATATTATTTTTTAAAAAGAATAAGCTTCCATATAAGAAAGAAAATTAGAGCAGGAGAAGCAAAAGGAAATCACATAATTAAAAATATTGTTTGGATACATAAAAACTTAAATTAGACAATTTAATAATTATATTATTTAACTAATAATCATCACGAATAGTATCCATCACTTATTTGGGGCAGATACCTGCAAGGACTTTAAAATCATCGTTTGTGCCCCCTCCGCGGCAATGTTGTGGAAAGAGAGACGGGAGTTTGAAACTACCTGGAAATAGTAGAACTGTAACTCACAGGCTGTCTAATTAAAAACGACACATTGTTGGCTATCCTAGCTAACAAGAGTTTTTGACCCCTGGGTTTCCAAACTATACAAAATTCCAGGACCCCATACTGAGACCAAGCGTGGCCAGCTTGCAGTGGATCAAGTAACAGAATATGAGCAAAGTCAATAACTGAGTGCCTTGTATTTTTACAGAACTGTTGCCGAAGGCTTCCGCGTTTCTCCTTGTCAACTGTGTTACTTCAGTCGTCGATACCAAGGCAAAAGTAGCCTCCTTGCTCTTCACAGTCAGTGGAAGCTCATATCATGGGCCTCCATTCACATTCAGCAGAGACCATGAACACAGCCCCTTGCTGCGGTAGGACCCCAACCCAGACAAGGCCCTCAACACCTACACCACAGACATCAACAGGGCCTCAGGCTGCAGCACAGACCACGGACATCTGCATGACCTTCAACGGTAAGATGGGCCGTGGACTTCAACACAGACCTCTGCTATAGTAGGATTATGAACCCAGATGTGTTTCCCCCCAACCCCCCGGGAGGGGGCGGTGCACCCCAGAGATCACCATGGCCTCAGGTGGGGCATAGGTTACTCAGGTGAGTATCATCCCCATACCCTGCTCCTAGCAGCACAGCCAAGAATACCCACCCCAACCCCCAATCCCTCCCAAAAGGAAACTGCCTAAACAGGAAGCCACTGAAGAGTATGCTGAAAACATGTGATGGGCTGCCAAGCACTGGTTTCCGGAGAAGATTTAGGAGGAGAAGGACTCAGTTCTTTCTCAAGGGACAGGCCACTAAGAATTTGACCATGACTTCTTTAAGGAGGTCACAGAGTTGAGGGGTGGGCAGACATGGAAGGACTAAAGAGATCGTGATTGGAATGCAAAACGAAACTCAGAGAGGATCAATAAAAATGTTACGTGGAAAAAAAAGTTCCATTTTATGTAATAATAAAATTTACTTTTGTGCTGCTGTGATCACGGGCATGGCTCTTTAAATTCTGAAAATGTGTTTTAGTGTCAATAAAGATGAGAACAGAGAAGTGAACTGAATGTTTGGAAAGAATAAACATGTATTCCTATGATTCTAACTACAAAATATTTACGAATATTTATCCCTGTGGATTTTCTGACTTTCGTTGTTCAACTGGATATCTTTCAAATGTAATTATTCTTCTCTGCAGCTAGACAAACTGAGGCTCTGATAGGCCTGTGGGGTTCAGCCTTGTCAGCTGATATCGCTGATATCTACACTTATTGGGGTCTTTCTATGGTTTTTCTTTCTCCTGTTGATTGAAAAGGCAGCAGGTGTTTGCATCTGCATACATGCATGCAGCATACTCTATGTAATCAGTGTTAAAGCACAGAAGCTGATTGAGCAGGTGGAAAAATACATGGGGAAGTGGGGACTGTGATCTTCAAGAGAGAAGAGAATATATTCTTCCCAAAGGGCCAGAGCTTGGCTCCTCAGAACATTGCCAGTGTGCCTTCTATCCCTGACACCTAGAAGGCATTTGGTGATATCTCATTGTCAGCTCGTAGGTACTTTTTAAAAACTCATCTGGCGAAAAATGTCCGCATTTGCACACCTGCTATGTCTCACTCCCACTATTTCCTTCAGTTGTTTAACCTCTTAAAAACTCAGTCTCCTCACCTGCAAAGTGAACAGAGTGATGCGAATGTTCCTGAGTTACGAAGATCAAATGTGATGTTGAGTACAGATTGCTTAATGTCGGAGTGGAGAGCCTAACCATTGCAGCTGCAAATACCACCTTTCCAGTGACCAGCTTCAGTTTTTACCTTGACCTTTAGCCTGGTTTACTTTCAGATGTATGGACCAGAAGGAACCATGAGCTAACTGCCTTCATTTGAACCCATTTTGATCATACTCACCTCCTCCCCCAACTCTTCTCAAATCCACCCCCTTTATATCCTAAGCCAACTTTGTGCCTGTCCTTTAAAAATCCCTTCCAATCAACTCTGCTTCCCAAATGTGGTTCTCCACTAGAGCGTAGACAAGCAACTAGGGGCTAAATTCCTAGGGAAATTTGTCTTGTTCTTCCTGTAGCTAACAGTTGTCAATAACTCCATGGCTGGGATAAGATTTCAGGCCCAACTCCCTTCCCCATGCTCAGGTTTGCCTGGACTTGGGCTTCACAGATCTTGTGCATGCATCACACTGCTGTGAGTTCCTCTATGTGGCTCACCAACTCTGTCCAGAAGATGCAGTTTCTCTGCGGTCCTCATTGCCTCTGCCTTGTATGCTCTTCCTGCCCTCTTTTCCACACTGATCCTTTCTCCCTAATTCCACCATGCAATTCAATTTTCTTTTATTTTGTGAAGACATGACAATTAGTGTTATTGCTCTATTTCTTAATTCCCAAACAACTGTGTGTCTATCCAACTGCTCAGCTGATACCAAAGGCACAGTAATTGGGGATGGTGAGGCTGTTAGTACCATTCTTTGTTTCTTTGCTTTGTTCTATTGTTTATTTGTGACAGGGTCTCATTACACAGCCCAGACAAGTGTATCCTTGCTCCATAACCAAGGCTAGCCTCTATTTCCAACCCTCCTGTCTCAACATCTTGGGTGTTAGGGTCGCAGATATGTGCCACCAATAACTGGCTTCCAAACTCATTTTTAAAAGACAAGAAACTTCTGTACTTTCCATTAATTGAGCTAGAATAAGTGTTTGAGAGCAAGGTGGAACCCATTTAAGAAACATCCTGAGATAAGAATTATATAAGGGCAGCGCAACACTGTTCTTTCTTAATTCTAGGAAGCCTCTTGCTAATAGAACAGCATGCTCCCAAAATGTACTCAGTCATTCCAAAGCTCACCTCCTGCACTCCCATATTCAGTCAGGTAGATTAGACACAGCGTCAGAAAAGTTAAAGAAAACATTTGCTGTGAGTAATACCTTCTGCAGATTGCTCTGTCTCCACCTCCTTCTGAGAGGCCAGTAATACTTCACACCTGCTCCGTGAAGAACAATGATGAAAGAATGAGTGAGATAATGGCTGTCAGTCCTGGAAGCTTTCTAAACCAACATTACAGCCCGCCCCCCCCCCTCCAGGTAACTCCTTAACAAGTTGCACAACCTCAATGGCCACCAAGAACACTCTTTTCTTTGCCCTGAAGGCATTAGTAGAGATTCCGTGTGCAAGGGCCAACATCTTGCCACCGGTCCCAGTAACATGTCAAGTTCTCAGAAACACAGAACTCTTGTGTGGTTACTAATCCTCAGTGCTTGTTTGAAATTCTGTGTGCTTTAGCTTCCCCAACAAAAGACTTGAGAGAGATTTCCTACAGAATAAACATCAGCCAAGAGAATAATTGTAATGCCCTTTACAAAAACAACTGTTAGGACTATTTAGAGAGAGCCAGCAACGGGCAGACTTGTCCCTACTTGCTGAGTGAACTGGGAGCTGTGCTGTGAGCTTTCCTTACTCACCCCACACAGTAGACAGCCTCCCTGCCCGGCTCATGATGGGTCTTGTCATAATTCAACTGGAGCCACTGGTAAATATCCACCTGTCTATTACTCATTAATAGAGAGAGACAGGATGTCAGCTGTTTCCGTGACTTGGAAAAACAAGGGCTTTTACCACCTCCTGGCTTACTCTCAAAGTAACACTAGAAACAATGAGGCAGACAAAGATAAAAGGGACAGGAAGATACTATGTCAAAAATAAAAATAAATCATCACTGTCTGATAGATAGAAAGATAACACCCTTTAACTTGTTTTACAGGTTTTCATAACTCAACTCTGGCAGTTTGGATGTCTTAGAGGAAGGAGAAAATTTGTTTCTAAATTTATTTGCATAGTCAAGCATTTTTATCCGGCAAATTATTCTCTTTGTTCCATAGTAATCCTCTTACTTGATGTCTTCACTATTATATAGTTGTACACATGTAATTGGTTTGGGAAATAAATAATTTACATATTATGATATGCCTAATTATACGCAGATAAAATTACTTCTTATATTTATTTTTAATCCTAACAAGTTTCTTTTTCTTTGTAGCAGTTACAATAAAAAAAAAAAAAGAACTTAAAATTCTGTGACCTGACACAGCAGAGCTTCATTTCTAATTCATCTGGAAGTCAGGGCGCACATTCTGGAAAAGAGAGTTTCCTTTCCCTTGAGTGGCCGAGAACTAGTCACCTAGCCATGTCCATATCCACCAATGAAGGGAGATAAAAACACAGAGAAGGATGACGCTGATCATACATGCTGGTTTTGATGAGATGCCTACCTCACATGTGACCATATGTGTAGGCCAATATGGTAATAAGGAAATAAGACACAAACACACAGCCTTGGCTGAACAGCCACCAGCTGTAGACACTATACCTTAAGAAGAGAGCATGAATTCTGGGAGGCAGCTAACCATCTCTGCTCCAAGACTCACCTGTAAGGGTAAGGCACACAGGAAAAACTATTGTCACCTGCTTCTCAATTTTACCAAGCTTTATCGTCTTAAGACTGTGACTGTCTATTGTAAGGCAAATAGTCTTCTAATTATTTACCTTGTGAATTTATGTTTCTCTCTCTCCTCTAAGAATAAATTACAGGCTGAAAAGGTCTTGAAAATATACAGAGAACAAAAAGTGTGTTGTAGAATCCATTCCTCTGTGGTCAAACTTACAACCTGAGCTACAGACCCTACAGATGCTCTCTCTTTTTATGTCCCTACAGAGTAAATTTTGATCATGACAGTAGAAAACAAAAGACCCATAACCCAACAATCCTAAAAAGTCATGGTCATTCATACCCTTACTACTTCAGTCTTGTACCTGTAACTTGTGTTTGGTCTTTTCTCCGCAGCTGTGGTCCACAGGGCAACTTGATCTTGTGAGGCAATTTCAGCTTCAACTGCCTCATAGCATCTTTGGGTTAAGTAATGAACAGTGAAGGGACTGTTGTTCCTTTACAAAATAAAGCCATAGACTCACGTGGAGGTAAGTTAGTACTGTTACCCCCCAATACCTAAAGTCAGACCTACCAAACCCAGCCAATGCTCTTTCCCAGTGGAGAAGAATAGTTGGTCCTACAGAGCTACTAGATGGATCTCAGCTGGGACCCTAATTGCCAACACACATCTCTAGTCTTTTGTCTAGAGATTGTTTCCTTCTGCGTCTTTTCCCACAGATAACTGTGGACCACTTATGTCCAAGCCTTTGATTCAAGAAGATGTAGGCATTTTCTTTTCCCAAGGTTATTTTACTCTGTTAAATAAACATAGCCATGACCAAAAAAATAAAAAACAACAAATACTGTGTAAAATCTAAGACCTGCAGCTGACAGAGAGCAGGGAAGCAGGCATAGGAAACCCACTCCTGAGGAGCTCTCAGGAAAGTCCCTTTTCCATGTCAGCACTTCAGCCAAGACCTGAGAAGTAATGAGGGTGCTGTAAAAAAAAAGTGTTGGTATTCCCAAGGTGTGAGTCCCTGGGGCAAGAAATCAGAGCAGTACAAAGAGGGGAGAGGCCAATGTGAGTGCATTGTGACAGGGATGAGCAGGCAAGTTTGGACTTTATCTGATTTATAGCTGAGAGTCAGTGAAAACACCTCAGCAAAAGATTAAGATATTTGGTTCTGTGCTACGGAGGAAAGAAAGGAAGAGGTAAGGGAGGAGACAATGGTGGGTAAAAGGCAAAGAGGCACCGTAGAGAGATCATTGGGGATGGAGCCAAGGACAGAGCTCAGATACGTTTTGGAAGATGAATGACAGGACTGTCTTTGACACACAAGAGATGCAGGTTGTTTTCTTCTGAGGCATAGGCTTTCAGGGCAGACCTGCAAAGGAGGCATCTCTCTTGAGTGCCTAACCACCTTTATTGTAATCCTGGCGGCACATATGAATTAGGAAGGGATAAGATTTGTCCATTTTACCGGGACTCTAAGATGCCTTTTTTTACACTGTAATGTTTCTAGAACCAGGGCTTGTCTTACATACTGAATCAAAGGGAAACTCCAGAGAGGCAAGCTGTGCTAACAGTGTCAGCATGAGCAAGGACATGAACTCCTCAGGTTCACCAAGTTGAAGTCGCCTAGGTTATTTGCACGGATTGCACAACGCACAGTGCATCTTAACACGTCCTACTTAACAGGTTCAGAAAGAGATTGCACCACAGCGATGTTGTGAAACAATAAGGTATTGTATACCCAGAAGAACAATTAAGAAATACATAGGAAAAAGCTAACAGATACAAATTTACCATAAATAAGACACATATTTTACCTGGGAGAACTGATTATGTTTAACTAATAAAAAATACTAGTGTTTTTTTAAAATTCTGAAACTAAAAATAAACTAGGGCTGAGGTCACAGAGGGCAGTGTGGCAGAAGAGCTTTTACTGAGATGTAAATAAATGTATCACCTGTTATTGACATGTTATATTAAAGGCAGGACAAACAGTTCACCACTAAAGGGTTCGCCATAGAATTTCCCATCACAGAAAACCTCAGCTTGATCCATTTCTGTGCTAAACACCTGCCTGCCTTCTAACATTCAGGCAACTTTCACAGAAATTATTTGGGTTCCAATAAGATGATATTTGATTAATTGTGTCAAAAGCTTAGCTTATACAGCTTTTCTGCTTTACCAAGGAAAAGAGCATTGGCTTCCTTGTAGCAAGGGGCTGTGGCGTGCTTCCGGCTCTGAGAAAAGGAC
The DNA here is from genome assembly GCA_028658305.1 of Pachyuromys duprasi. Classification (NCBI taxonomy): domain Eukaryota; kingdom Metazoa; phylum Chordata; class Mammalia; order Rodentia; family Muridae; genus Pachyuromys; species Pachyuromys duprasi. Next base: position 48,536,006 of record CM053745.1, on the reverse strand, counting down.
ATGGGTATCTGACATCTAGAAACCAAATGAGCAATCCAACAAGGCAGTGAGAACCAGTTCCTTGTATGCAAGCTCATCCTGGGCTGAGGAACCAGAGCTCTTAAGAAGCAGCCATGCTGGGCTAAAGGGGCCACTGCTGAAAGTGAGAAATGGCATGTTTCATCAGGCATGGAACTGGGATAAAAACCAACCTGACCAGTCATGCTAACCCATCCTGGGACCTGGCGTAGAAACACATGAAGACCAACCACAAGAAAACAAGGTAAAGGCTACATAGTCAGAGCTTGCTGTAGCAAGCCACCATCGCTTGAATTTCTCAATTCTAATTTGCCTTTTATCCCTTAATTTAATGTTTTAGGAATCAATATAATCTCAATAAATAGATGCCTTTGCCTACCTTTAGACAGACTCAAAGGCATCGGAAAATGAGGAGAGGACAGCCTTAGGGAAAGAGCTGACTGAAGTGTGTTGGAAGTGGGGAAGCCGCTCGTTACAAGGGGAACTATTTGGGTTTCTGGCTTAGTTCTAGACAGAGTAGACTAGCTCCTACAGGTGTGACTTGCAGACAGTAGATTGCCTTTCCCAGACAGGTTGCTTAAATAACTGGTTGATTTCTGGGGTGTTTGGTACCAAAATAGGTCAGAGATCTATGTGGTTTGGCCGTATTCCATTTGTCTGTTTCAGTCCATCATTAAGTTCTATAGATTCTTGTCAGTATGGACAAGTGAGAGAACGTGGAACCTAGCAGCAGTATCTCCTGACACGAAATGGGTGAAATGGAACTTCTCTTGAGTAAGTGCTAAGTACTTAAAATGACTGAGGAACCCTGAAAAGGGAATTTGTTTAAACATGGGTCTGACCTGAATTGGGAGCACGTAGAGAGATTTATGTAAGTCAGCAAAGCATTCAAATTTTGGACAGAATGTGGGGCCTATCAAATACGGTTCTGCGCCATGTCGTGATATCTTAATCCGTAACGAATGCATGGATGGCACCACATACCTTAGATCCTAGGTGTGTGGCAGGCTGTCTGCCTGTGGCGTGTGGAAGTGTGCTCTGTGGGGATCATGGCACAGTGAGCTCCCTTAATGCATTCCTTAATGCATCATCAAGGTGGCTTACGAGTATACCGTCTTTCCGATCACGCCTACGTTAGTGTGGCGCCTGCGCTGTATGTAGTAGCTAAAGCTGCATGAACTTTTCCTGGGGAGACACGACCAGATGTCTGTTCACTCCACGCAGTGCAGCAGCCACCGACCAAAGTAATCAAGCTACTCAAATCTAGGCTGGTGACTCAACACACACACACACACACACACACACACTGGTGAAGAGTTAGTTACAGGACTAGGGGTAACCCCAAAACAGTTACGTAACTGAAGTCTCCCCCAGCATGGACAAGAACTTTCCCATAGACGCAGGATAGTTTCACTCCTTCGGCCCTTGAATTAAACTTTTCAACTCCTAGGAGCACAAGTACTCTGAGACATTGGGTGGTGGGGCAGGTTCTCATTCTGCTTGGAGAAGGGCAGGCTGTGGTCCCAGGTGAGGATGGAACGGGCTGACCCCTCTTTTGAGGAGCGAAAAGCCACACACAGAGCTCACTTTGCTAAAGGAGCTCCTCTGGTAATCAGTTCCTCTGATCGGGATAGCAATGGCGTTCGTACCTACAGGACAGCGTTGCACAACAGTTCCTTTTCTGGGGCTGCAACAAAATGCCTGACAGAAGCAAGATACAGGAGGGAGAATGTCTTTTTGTACCACAGAGAGGAAGTGTGCTATGTGTTTTCTCAGTGTGTTGGTGGATCCGAACAGCGGGAAGCCAGCAGCATCAAAAGCCCAACCTTAGCAGCCTTTGTTCACCAGCTAGGTCCAGGGCCTCCCAAGACAGCACCACAGCTGAAGACCACATGTTTACATGAGTTTACAGGGAACATTTCACACCCACATAACACCATAACTATGAGTGTCTTTAAGCAAGAGCATTTCCTCATTAAAAAATATGATGAAGTCTAGTATGGGAATATAAAAGATGGACAATTCTGAAGTCTCCTAAGACCTACTGAATAGCTCCTAATTAAAGTAATGTGGATTTGCATAAGTGGCTCCGGTTTGAGGAATCTAATTTCAAAATCCTCCATTCAGATACTCCCTGGTGGTCCAGAAGTTAGCACTCTCCTCCGTGGCCTTTCTTCTTTCTTTGTCTCTCTTGCTTTTCTACCTCTCGGGCACCTTTACGCCTACTCTGGAAAATGAAAATGACATCAGCGCCACAGTATTTAATGAAAAACATAAAAAACGGTCAAAGATAATAAATAACACGAATAAGATCAAGTTTTGTCTAAAAGAAAACTTGATTCCTCTTTATCGCTTGTTTAAGGTGAAAGCGGTCTCAGTGGAAAACAATGTATTCACCATCATTCCCTAGCAGGTGAGGATCAGGTATTCCACGCGGGATCCGGGTTGATCGCATATGTCAAAACTGCGCTCACCGCTTGCCAGTCCTGAACAAGATAATCCCCGTTCCTTAGCACAATAGTAAATAGAGGTCCAACCGCTAAATCACCACAGTATTTCGGGAGGTAATTAAAAATAAATTTTAGAACAACCTCAAACAACAGCCAGGTTTTCTAGGGTGGAAGCAGAGATTTGGGTGGGCTCTGAGGCTCAAAGTCCCCTGGCAAGCTAGCATGGAGGCCAGTTTCAAATGGTTCCGCCTTCCCCTTCAAAGCCATGTTCTTCCGAACCTTGTGGCAAACTTCCCAAAGGCAGAAAATATTTAAATGGAACTCTTTTTATCACATATAGCAGAGGATATACAAAAATAGGTGTGACACTTCAAAGTCTTTATCAGAGGGAGAGAACTACCTATTTGAACTTTCTTTCTTTTTCATTCTTTCTGTCTTCTCTTCTTTTTTGAAATGCCAACTTAAAGAACCCCTTTCACACATGCTAATCACCCATCAGAGTAAACAGCTGCATTTCCCCAGTGGGTTTAGGAACATTAAAAAAAAAAAAAAAGCTTCACTGTCCCCCTAGATTACACCCTCACATGCTGGGTGAAGCCTGAAATCCCCTCAGTAAAAGCCTAATCCCTTTAATTTAAAGTTTGGATCCTGTGTTAAAATGAAAAACCCTGCAGGAAGAGAACCCAAAGATCTGAAAGCACAGCACCACCGCCGCAATTTACGCTAATTCTCCTTTATCCTATTTGTAAAATGATCTTATGCACATTTTTCTGATTTTGGCTTCTTAACTAGAAAAATAAATCCACGCTAGAGTGATAATATATGTTGGCACTTAATGTCTTATGTGCCCAAGTAAATTTGTACCTTTTCTTTTGTTTGCATAACCATAAAAAACTTTTTCCAGACATACCTTCATATTCTGATTGCTCTTTCTTAATCTCTTCAGATTAGCTTGTGTTTTTTTCTATTATTTTATTATTTTCTATTTTCTATTACATTACCATCACAAACTAACCGAAACAAGCTACTTTAAAAACAAACGGTGTGGGGTTTTTTTCATACAAGTTTTTAACTTGCTTGGTTAGAGTTACACCAAGGTACTTTATGTCCTTTGTGGCTATTGTGAAGGGTGTTGTTTCCCTAATTTCTTTGTCAGCCCAATTGTCTTTTGTATACAGGAGGGCTATTGATTCTTTTTCTTGAGTTAACTTTTGTATCCAGCCACATTGCTAAAGGTATTTATCAGCTATAGGAGTTCCCTGGTAGAATTTTGGGGGTCACTCATGTATACTATCATATCATCTGCAAATAGTGATACTTTGACTTCTTCCTTTTCAAACTGAATCCCCTTGATCTCCTTTTTTGTCTTATTGCCCTAGCAAGGACTTCAAGAACTATGGTGAAGAGATATGGAAAGAGTGGGCAGCCTTGCCTTGTCACTGATTTCAGTGGGATTGATTCAAGTTTCTCTTTGTTTAGTTCAATGTTGGCTATAGGCTTGCTGTATATTGTTTTTTACTATTTTAGGAAAGTCCCTTATATCCCTGATCTCTCCAGGACTTTAAACATGAATGGGTGTTGGATTTTGTCAAGTGCATTTTCAGCATCTGAAGAGATGATCATGTGGGTTTTTTTTTTCAGTTTGTTTATATGGTGGATTACATTGATGGATTTCCGTATATTGAACCACCCCTACATACCTGGGGTGAAGCCTACTTGGTCATAGTGGATGTTATCTTTGCTGTGTTCTTGGATTCAGTTTGCGAGTATTTTGTTGAGTATTTTCTTCATTCAGAAAGGCAAATGAGATAGATATCGGAAGAAGGTAAAAATAAGGAACAAGGCAGAAGCCTATTATAGAGGGCCTGTGAAAGACTCTACCCAGCAGGATATTAAAGCAAATGCTGAGACTCATAGCCAAAGTTTGGACAAAGTGCAGAGAATCTTATGAAAGAAGGGGAAGACAGAAAGACCTTGAAGGGTCTGGAGCTCCACAAGGAGAACAACAGAACAAAAAAATCTGGGCACAGGGGTCTTTTCTGAGACTGATACACCAACCAAGGACCATGCATAGAGATATCCTGGACGCCCTGCACAGAGGTAGCCCCTGGCAGCTCAGTCTCCAAATGGGAGTAAGGGAAGCAGGGACTGTCTCTGACATGAACTCATGGGCTGGCTCTTTGCTCACCTCCCCCTGAGGGGAGAGCAGCTTGACCAGACCACAGAGGAAGACTATGAAAGACAGTCCTGATGAGACCTAATAAGCTAGGGTCAGATAGAAGGGGAAGAGGTCCTCCACTATCAGTGGACTGGGGAAGGGTCATGGGAGGAGATGAGGGAGGAAGGACGGGATTGGGAAGGGATGAGGGTAGGGCTACAGCTGGGATACAAAGTGAATAACTTGTAGCAAATAAAAAATTATACACACACACATATATATAAAGAAATGGTGTGTTAAACACACAATTTTGGAAGTTTAAGGACAGGACACACACCTGAACTCAGTTCTGATACCAGGTAGCAAGGTAGGGGTGTGTTCTACAGGAGGCCATCACAGATGAGCAGACCAGAGGGCCCAGCCTAGATGCTCATAACCAACGCTTTCCTGAGAACTCAGGAGATTCACAAGAATGACTTCATGCCATCAGTTACAGAAAGACTAGTTTCCATTGCCGGGTCCAAAGGAAACTCCAGTTTCCCCAGACTCCAAAAGGCAGTCTAAATATCCAATTCTGGTCCAGAATATTCTGGACCAGAATATTCTAGTCCAGCATTTAAGCTGGACTAGAGGAGGGTTTCTGGTGGTTAGATGAAAACCAGCATTCTTCAGGAACTTGAGAAGCCAGTTTCGTCTGACAAAGGGTCATTTCCATTACCTCTGGCAGAGGGGAGTTTTAGCTCTCCAGTAAACGTATACCCATGGTCCCTAACATTTTAGCAAGGTGCATGCTACCCTCCAGGCTCCCTCAGTCCCTGCTCACAAGTGCTTGTTTACAATCCAAAGCCTCCATGCCAGCCCCCTTCCCATCAACTGCTCATCCCTCTATAGGCCAGCTATTCTCACTATTCTGGTTCCTGCTCTTCTCACTGTGTTCTCTCTATTCTCTGTTCCCCTGCTATTTCCCCCTTTCTGCTAGATAGTCCTAGTCATGTTCAGCCTATTTCTTTCTCTCTTGGCTCTGGACTCTTCCAGAAGCTTCTGGCTGTCTTTTCTCTCATATCTACAATAAATAATAATAATTTTAAAAGCCTTCCCATTAACCATACCATGGAGCAGTCATGTCCACAGCTTCTTTACTGCAGTCCCCTTGTGTATGTCTGCTGCCAAAACCCTTGAAGACACCCATCTCTTACACTTCCATATCACCTCCTCCCATGGCCACTCTAGAGACCACAAATCCCTACCCACAAATCTCTGGCAAAGTAGAAAACAGATTCAAATCAGTTGTGTCACAGAGATGAAAACATTTCATCTTTAAACTCTTTAAAGAAGTAAACAATTCAAAGTCGGCTTCAAAAAGTTCCTGAAACTAACCAGATTCACTAGGCTACTCTCTGTCAGAGTAAGTGATAAAGCTGCAAAGGTGACTCTGAGACCAAACCATCTGCCTGAAAGAAGCAGAAGCGAACAAAGCTGCCTGGAAGAGACTTAGAAAGGACACTTCAGAACCTGCTGAGCTGCCTGCAGCCTGTGCAGCGTGCTCAGGTTTTTAGCTTTGTGTGCTGTCACCCATGCTGGAGTGGACGTTGGTCATGCAGCTGTTTTGAGTCATTTCTGCTCCTGTAAGGAATCCCTCACCCGTATCCCTGTAAGTAACCCCAATAAAACTCACGGTTCACCAAATAGATATGTGTGTTGCATTCGTTTGTCACACAACAAAACCATAGCAGTTTTGGAGAAAATATCCAACTCCCCATAAAAAATGGTCCAATATTCCAATTATTGGAAACTTCATCTATGCCAATCATTTCCTACAGGAAGAAATCAATGAAAATATTGTTACTCTTTTGTTTAACAAGTTATAGAATACTATGTTTTAGAATGTGGACTGCCGATGTGGTCAGAGTTGTAAGCCTGTAGAAGAATTTTAATCCAGTACATGGCTGCTCTGGCAAGGGATCACATCCAAAGACCCTCTAGGCCTATGTGATCCTGTGGGAAAGCAGATATGGTCTGGATTACACTATGACCTGGCTGGAATACAGACACACATTTAGCACACACCTTTAATCCCAAACAATGAAGGTAAAGTTAGAAGGAAGTAGCCATGTTTGAAAGTGAGGTCTACTTGAGGGGCAAACAAAGTGATGAATCAGAGAAAGATTTGACAGAATTAGTCAGAGATAGGATACTCCCAACTCTTACGAGAACAGGACAAGAAAGAGAGGCTACTTAAGAGAAGTACAAGAAGAGAAAAGAGTTTTCACCAAGAGTTTCTTATTGGTAAGGTTTGACAGACACAGGTTGCAAAGAGAACAAGCTAGACACAGGTGAAGGCCAGAACAAACCAGAGAATGAGAAGGAGCCAAAAGATTAAAAGTTATTGACAGAATTAGTTTGAGGCCAGGCAGAGCAGTTTGCGTCAGTCAGTTTGGAAAGGAATTTAGACCAGAACAACTGAGTTGAACCAGCCAGCAAGAGTTTAGAAAGAGCTAGAAAAACTAGGGAATGGCTCTCATCTGGTCCACTCATCTAAGGAAATGAAAACATTTACATTAGCTTAATTACTCATTTGTATCTGAACACTCTGAAATACTTGTCAAATACACCCTTCACTTTGTGTTGAACACACACACAAACGCACATAAATGTGAATCAGAAAGAGAAATACAGTGAGGGTTCTTTTGTGAAACCAGGACTTCATATCTCAAAATTGACTATATTATATGCTCATTCATCTTTGACTTGGTGCTCAAAAAAACTATGGGTGGCAACCCATAGTTTAGGTCACATGTCTGTTTACTGCTTTAAGTCTGTCTGTCTCTTTTTTGAGATAGGATATCATGTACTGCAGGCTTCAAATTCACTGTATACCAGAAATGACCCTGAATTCCTGATCTTCCTTCCTCTTACCCCTGATTATTGGCATTAAGTACTGATACAAGTGTGTGCAAACTGAGGTCATCTATTCTTGCACTTAACTTATTTGAAGCAAAAGGGGAGAGGGTCTAAATCCTTCTTCTTAACACTTAACTTTAACTTGTTCCCACACGATGGACTGAGAACTGGGAATATTAGGAGATTTTCTTTTAGAAAAAGGAATAGTAAAGATATAGAGAGTATCTCACCTGCTCAAAATAAAACTGAGGAGTTAAACTCAGACATTTTTTTTGCCTTTCTCTCTCTCCTTTCCTTGTCTTTCATCCTTCCCTATCATCTCTTTCCTCCCCCTCCCTCAAGCACATGTTTAAATGGTTTGCAAAATGGTGAGGCAAGGACTTTTCCCTCTTTTGTCCTAATTTCTCTTGAGCTCACAGTACCTTCAGCAACTCATTTGGTTCATCAAATGCCCTCCTCAGATTCTATTTAAATGACAGTAACATTTGCTCACTGAGAATAGGACTGATATTATCATCGTACTTAACAAGGGCTATGAAATTTGAGACTGACTGTGGGAAAATGCTGGCTCAATGGATAGTGCTATGTCCAGAATGTCAGAGAGATAAGACTCTGAATTCACATGAGTTGCTTTCCCTGGCCTGGCTGCACACTGCATGGCAGATGGCCGAGTTGGAGACTGATGTTCTTGAGTAACTTAAGTGTGGGTTGGAACCAAAGCCAAGTTACTATCTTCACTGTTTTTCCCTTGATCGGTGAGGCACTTTTGAAACTCATGACCCCATTTTTAAACAGTGAAATGTCCTTAAAAAAAAAAAAAAAGTTCTGGTTCATTTTAGCTAACAAACAAGAAGAAAAAAAAGACTCAATATTCTATGTACTTACATCTAAGCTATGAGGAATATCTGTATGGGCAGAGGTTCTTGATAACTTATGAGATAGTTTTCAGGCAATGTTCTTTTTATTTTTATAACGTTTATACTAAATATACAAAACATACATCTTTTCATTTATTTGGAGTATTTGAGAACTCATGGGTACCCCTCCCTAGTAACCTCTTCGTTCCCTCCTGGGGCAAATGTTTGTTTATCTTCCCTTCTCTTCATAGTTTTACTTGGTATATATGTGCTCCATATGCCACATGGTCTATATCAACCTCTGTTTCTAGATTCTAAAGTTGATGAGCACAAGATTTATCAGCTCTTGACTGCATAGAAAAAAAACCTAGTATCTACATTTTACACATCTCATGATGATCCTGTGCTGAAAGTGTTCTATGAGTTGCTTCAACAACAGGAATAACTGGTGGGCTTTAAGCGTCCAACTCATGCCTGGGTTTGTGTGTGCCGTAAGTAAACCTTCTTCTTTCAATAAGGTAAATTAAACCAACTCATAATCATTCCCAGGCCAGAATGATATATGCCAAAACTATCATGTTTTTAAATTAAATGGGTTTTTTGAATATTCTCTTTCTTTGGGATTATAAGGCCTTTACTCTTTCATTTATGATTTTTATCTTTACTATTTAGGAACAGTACTGTCAAATCTGTAGTGGTTGCCTTCATACATTTCTCAGCATCCTTGCTGATTTCTTTTACTGTTTGAATTTTACCATCTGTCATCTAGCTTCCTTTAATGTCTAGCTATTGCTTCTGTAATGATGAACTCATTTCTGTTTTCTTCTTCTATCCCTTCCTTGTTCTGACTGTTATCGCATTGTTTCTATTTTGTCATAGTATGTGGCACTCATAAGTTCACTGTCTACCTTACCACACCAGTCCTCTAGCTGACATTTCTCCATGACTGCATGCTAGCAAACTCCTCAAACACCGCATCATACACTTTCTTGCACATTGAGAAATGGTTTTTGGAGTCTTCATGTTTGAAAGACAACTTGTTTAAGTGACACATCTGTGGCTTTCTTTTTTTTTTTCTTTCTTTTGGATGCTCTTAAAGTGTTCTGCTTATGTACCTGTCCAGTACAAATTTAATGACCTTGCCCTTGAAAGCCCTTGAAAACATCTCTCTGAAGACATTAAAGAATTATGCTTAATCTTTGATATTTGATGATTATTGATAATCTCTTTTGGATCACACACATGAATAATCATATCATCTGAAATAAATACTCCAGACTTGTAATCCTTCCCTTCTCACTTTCCCTCCCTCCTCACCAGTCATTGTACAAATCAAGACCACTTTCATTAAAGCCTCTTCCAGTCTTCTGTGGGCAATACCCTCTGCCTCCTTCACCTTGTGTACGTGGATCTTCTCTCTGTCTTATCCTTTGTTTTCAATAAGAAATAGCCTGAAATGGCCACAGAGATTTCCAAGTTTGGCCTTTTGGGTATGTGGGAAATCCAAAGTCCTCTTTCCATTTCATGCTGATGCTGCCCACTCTAGTCCAAACTGGTTTAAACAGATCTTTAATTTACCAATATAAAACATCAAGACAGATGACAATAAATTAGAAGTGCATTAAACACTCACATAAAGAAGTAATTAAGAAAATAAGTGGTTTTAGAATCCAATGCCAGACTCACTGAATAAAAGTCAAAATCTTCCACTTGTCACTCCACAGACATGGGGTCATGTACTTACTCTTTACTTCGGCTTTATAACCCTAAACACAGACAAGGGAAATAAATACCTAAACATTTAAAATGTCCTTAAGGCCAGATACACAGTGGACACTAAGTGTGCATCATTTAAACTCTGTATTGGTTTTTTAAAGAAATGTTTCCACTGCATTTGTAGTTATTGCTTCCTATGTTGCATTTATGTTTAGCATAGACAGATGAACAAAAACATGAGCAGCAACAAGAACTGAGCAAAGAAACGAGCAAAGAACCACAAGTTCTTGGGCCATGTTGACCATAATTTTGAAAATAAAGGTGTAGGAAACTCTTTCTTGCAAATTATTCTCCTTTTGTCTTACTTTTTAGGCAAAAAGCAGCACCATTTAATGAGAAAAGAAGAAGAAGCTATAAATGTCACATAAAGGTCATCAAAGGGAACTCACGATCTCACCATGTCTGAGCATCCTCTGATACTTGGCAAGAGGAAAGTTTTAGGCAGTTTATATAAAAAGAAACTTGGACTACATCGATTTAAGTAACTTAGGGCTGTAATGTGTAGAGTGTGTGTGCAAACATGAAGACCTTATCTCAGATTCCAAGTATCCACACAAGAGACACCTGTGATGGAAGATGGAGACAAGTAAATCTATCGGGCCAGTCACCACCCTCACCAAACTGGAGAGCATGAGATTCGGTGAGAGGCCTTGTCTCAAATATTAGGGCAAGGAGAAACTGAGGACACCATCCGACACCAAGCTCTGGGTCTGCATGCACCTGCATGTACATAGTCACACAAATATACTAACATGTACATACACGTACACTGCACACACAAGGAGGAGGAGGAAAGAAGGAAGAAAGGAAGGAAATTCAAGTAACTTGCTCTGGAGTGCTTCTAAACAGTAGAGCTCCAGATTAAACTGGATCAAGACAGAGAAGCTTAGTTATGAGCTTTCAAAGATCACCTGGGCATGGTGGCACATGTCTTTAATCCTAGCACTCAGGAGGCAGAGGCAGGTGGATCTTATGAGTTCAAGGCCAGCCTGAGCTACAGAGTGAGTTCGAGAACAGCCAGGGCTACATAGAAAAACCCTGTCTCCAAAAGCAAAAACAAAACAAAATAAAAAGCCAAAGTTCACCCCTGCCTGCCGACCAGCAGCAATGCCTTATGACTGCTGAGAAATTCTGTCCTCGAGGGTCCTCTTACAATAAGCCAAAAGTGAAGTTCAGATTTGAGGAAAGTTACTTCTACAGGTGGGAGTCCAACGACCTGGCTCCACAGGGCTGGAGAGAGGCTTGGTGATTGAGAGCACTGGCTGTTCTTGCAGAGAAACTGGGCTTAGTTCCCAGCACCAACACGGTGACTCAAAATCACCCATAACTCCAGTGCCAAGAGCCATTTCTCGAGTCCCCTGACTCCCCTTTAATACAAAGCATTACCATCACCAAGATAGAAATATTGAGAATTCACTATTCACCATTGCTTCTCCATGACAGATGAGAACCTCCATACCAACTCCTGCATAAAATGGGGTCCAACCCAGTCCTGATGTATAAACATCTGGGAATGGACATTGCCCCACACAACTCCATCCTCAAGTTCACATTTCTCCTCCTCAATCCATGTCATTGATACATATCTCCTTCCTCCATCTCTAGTGTGGTAAGAATTATCTACCATCTTGCTTCATAGCCAGAACTGACGCTGATGAATAGGTGAAATGTATTTTGTGTGTGTGCGTATGCACAAATGCCTTTGCATATTCCATAGCATTCATGTAGAGGTCAGAGGACAACTTGTTAAGGTTTCTCCTTCCACCATGTGAGTGCCAGGGACTGAATTTAGGTCATTAGGCTTGACAGCAAGTGCCTTTATGCACGGAGTCAACTCAGCAGCACAGGGTATATCCTGACCTGAAAGACTTAAATAGTCACTGTCTCACAGCTCCAGATAAGGTTTGATTCTGTAATCTACTAAGCCACTTTGGATTTTGGTTTATGAAAATTATTCTTAACCTGATGCAGCTGTCAAAGCAAACAAAAGAAAAGTCACTATGATCTTTTAGTTACAAATCTATCCCCAAGGATTGAAAATAAACGTTCCACCTTAGATGGACAAATGTGACTGCTGACAGGCTAGGTCTTGGTCACACTCATCATCTGTACAGCAGGGACAGAAAAGTCCTGAGTGCTATAATGGATGTACACACGCTGCTGTGCCTGAGCCTAATGAAAACCTTCCAGATTAGTATATTTATCACTTAATAATTAAAACAAAAAGAGAACATGACATAGCCTCATTTTAACACCTACTGTAGAGTATGACTACTCCTAAAATATTTATTGATTTAAAGAGTAGATTAGTCATAGCAATGTTCATTTAAGTTCAAAGTGTAACAAAGTGCAGGGCAATAGAATGAATGACTTAATTGGATTTCAAAAAGTGAATAAAGAAAACTGCTAAGTTGACTGGAAATACAGAGTAGTGGTAGGGGCCATCAATAGAGATTATGCTTGAATTTGCTTAATATAGAAAAAACCCTACTCTATCCTAATTATACTTTTCCCCCCACAGAGGACACAGCTCCATTGTTGCCGCTTAGAAAATTACTGAGATGGGAATACAAGCCCTAATAAAAACCTTCTGGCTTCTTTTCAGTCCCTAACACATAGTTTAGAGTTCATACCATGGTTATCGGGAGAAATCTATAGAAAAATAAAGCCGAACAGGACTGCAGATCATCAGCAGGCTTAACCTTGTCAAGCAGAGATGAAGCCGGAAGTACTGTGTGAGACTGACTGACAGGAATGAAAACTGATGAAGGAAACACACTTGCAAGAAATGGTAAAGTTAATGAGTACTGTAGTCTGCCATAGCCAAGATCAGAGAAAACTGATATGCACATTATATGTTTCAACAAACTGGTAAGTTCTTCAGCCTTTTTAACCTTTCCACGGAACTGTTTATACAATCCTGATGGAGGGCAATGAGCGTCATGTGGAAAGACAAGGTTTCTAACTGTACAAATTACATTCCTGATCTACTAATGCTGAGGTTACTGTGGTTTAGAAGTTGTACACTGTGTTATGCCAGGTCATAAAGGGAGAAAGATTCTGTAGACTAGCAAAGTTCTTTCACTATGTATTTCTGGGGTTTTTCTTCTTTTTAAAAACTTACGATAGTCAAATTTTAAATTGTTGTAAAATAAATGTAAGTTAAAAGTCACCATCCTAACCATTTCTAAATACATGCTTCAGGAATGGAATGTACATTCATTTTTGTGCAAACAAGCTCCAGAATTCTTTTTTCTTATGAAACTAAAACTCTCTCCTTCTCATAATTCTTGGAAACTAACATTCTGCTTTCTCTATGGAGCTGACCACTCTAAGTACCTCACAAATGAAATCAGACAGTATTTGATGGGGGGGGGTGTTGTATACATGTATGGTGAATGCATGTGAGTGTTCAACTGTCCATGCATATGCATGTAAACTGAAGGTCAGAGAAGGACATCAAGCATCTTCCTTTTTCACTCGCCACCTCATTTTGTTGAGACAAGTCCTCTCACTGAACCTGAAGCTCTCTAGGTAACCAGCATGCTTCTGGGATCCAAGGGCCTTCACACCTCCTGAGCCCCGATGCTGGAACGGTTGGCGTGTACAATCATGCTGGCTTTTTATATGAATGGTAGGGTTCCAAACTCAGGTCCTCATGCTTCCAATGCAAGTGCCCTTACCCACCGTGGTATCTCCTTAGCATAGGATTTTTGACTTTATGACTGGAAGATTTCCCTCAGCATACTGTTCTCAAGGTTTGTCCATGATATAGCATAGGTCAGAGTTACCTTCCTCTCAGGCTGAATGATATTCTGTTGCATGCATAAGCACTTTATACTGACCTGTTCACCCGAGGAGGAGTATTCTGATATTCGCATGTGGAACCCTTCTTTTAAGGTTGAAGTCTGACCTTTCCGGAGAGCCTCACACTTGGTCTAATATGCTCCACCTGATCTGGTAAGGCTAGATCATATAAGGAGCATTGCATAGCCCTCGGGAAAGATTACAGGCTGGATCCTTTTCCAAAGCAGATGCTGAGACTCATAGCCAAACTTTGGGCAGAGTGAAAGGAATCTTAGGAAAGAAGGCGGAGATAGAAAGACCTGGAAGGAACAGGAGCTCCACAAGGAGAGAAACAGAACCAAAAAATCTGGGCCCAGGGGTCTTTTCTGAGACTGATATTCCAACCAAGGACCATGCATGGAGATAACCTAGAACCCTTGCACAGATGTAGTCCATGGCAACTCATTGTCCAAGTGAGTTCCCTAGTAAGGGGAACAGGAGCTATCTCTGACATGAACTCAGTGGCTGGCTCTTTGATCACCTCCCCCTGAGGGGGGAGCAGCCTTTCTAGGCCATAGAGGAAAACAATGCAGCCAGCCCTGATGAGACTTGATAGGCTAGAGTCAGAGGGAAGAGGAAGAGGATCTCCCCTATCAGTGGACTTGGGGCATGGGAAGAGATGAGGGAGGGAGGGTAGGACTGGGAGGAGGCTACAGCTGGGATACAAAGTGAATAAATAGTAATAAAAAAAGAATAAATAGAAAGAAAGCATCTGGGAATTCCTGAAAATACAATGCTAAGGAGATCTCAGTTTTCAGCAATGACCTTCAATTGTACTTGGAGATTTTTCTCCCACCCAAAGGATAATTAAGTACTTTATTTTCCTTTTTGTGATAGGAACATGCTACCATTTTTAAAATGAGGCACTCTACCACTACATGCAAATCAAACATCCCTGGCACCCCGACACCCTCAAACCAAACACATTCACCCTCAAAACCCCTCCCACTGCCCAAGGTTTATAAATCCCTGATTTCAAATAAACATGCTGGGTGTTGGGCGCTTTACCTTCCACCATGGCCTCAGGAGATTCATCATTCATTCTGGGAGTGTGAGGTCTTCCTTCCTCACTCCCCTCCTCCCAGAAGATTTGCCACTGAACTCCCAGGCTGGTGGGAACCTGCCCTACCTCCTCCAGCTTCTGGACCACCCCAGGCTTGACTGTCTTGTTGGCTGGCCATGTGCTGCCGGCTGCAGTGGGCTTCTGCTGTTCACCTCCTCCCCAGCCATTGACCTGCATCTCACCAGACTTGCCTTTTGGCCAGCTTCAGGCCTCTGCCTTGCTTAGCACAGCAGTGTAACCAAGGAGCTGTAGCGCTTTTATATTGCCATAGGCTTTGGACAGCTTCCACTGCCACAGCAATCTCGTTCTAAAAGAGCTAACTAAGGTAACACTCTGTGGAAAACTCTTTCCACACCCCTGCCTAGCACATGGGCCTCTCCCTAAAGTGTTCTAGCTGATCCTGAGATTTGGGACCTTTGATTCCTTGCTTCATCCAGAAGCTGCCAAACTGAGAATGACATGTGCATATACCATGTTATCTTTCTCCAATAAC
>CM053745.1:48457622-48520344 GCA_028658305.1 Pachyuromys duprasi | reverse complement strand
AAAAAAAAAAAAGGTGGTATGTCTTTCTTCTAAAATATAAAATTGTATTAAGGAAAGAGTACCCAAAGATCATCCCATGCTTAGAAACTTTTCTTGCTTTATACTTTTTATGGCTAATATATTTTTATTTCAACAAAAATGTATTCAAAAGCATTTTGTTAAGGCCACTAACATGCATTTAGTACCTTTCTGTTGGTCGTATCAGTAGATAAGCCTATGATACTCAAAAGAAAAAGAGACTTAACCCATCCCCAGAAAGAAAAATAACACATCATCACCTTTGCCATTACACCATTAGGTCTGTTGAGACAAAATAAGCAGAGGAGAAGAAAAATATGACGGAAAAATTCTAGATATTAAAAGACTAAATGGAAAGGATGTTAAAATTGCAAATTATGAAAACAAGTACTTGAATTGTATTAAATCACAAAGACAGTTGTGGGGAAGGGTATTGTTACATTTGCTGTGTGAGAATCATGAAAACGTGGTCAATCAAAAAGAAATTGCCTGTAAGACTCAGAGTAACAGTTCCTGACTACAGTATTCCAATTGGCTTCAATTTCATTTTAATGGATCTCACTCTCTTCTGCAGAGTCTAGGATTAACAATGAAACAAATAAAATAGTTAAAAATAACTTCTATTAAGATATAAATCGAATGGTTAATTTGCAGTCAAGAAATTACTTTTTAGCTGGAAAAGAAACATGGCTTTGGTTACATTCCAGAGCAGAAATCTGATTCTGTTATCTTCATTTGCTCAAGGGAATGAGGACTTCACAATTTTCATTTTGGCTTAAATGATTCAACAGCACCGACACACATTGAACAGACAAAACCAAGAGTCAAAGCCTGCTAAAGAAGGGGAAACATATCCTAGAATGCCTTCTCAGTCTTCCCCGTCCCATGTTGCCTCTAAATCCCTTTTTATTCCACTCTGCCAACAAGTCTGCAAGGAAGGCAAGATTTGTTTCACAGATAAAGAAACTATGTAATTTGCCCAAGGTCACCCACCCAGTTAGTAACTGATAAAGCAGTCAGTCCCCTCTAAATCTCCCCCCCCCAACATGAACTTGCACTTTGGAAACCCTTCCCCCAGTATCAATTTCCTACATGATAACACTGCAAATATACATGTTGTTTTTAGTCCTGTTGAAAGAATTTCATAAATACTTTATTAAGTTTCATACCAACAGCATCATGATAATGCCTAAATAACTGTTCTAAAGGAGGAATATGAAATTAAATTTTACATGTGCTATTTTCTGAGCATCTTTATGCTCAGAAATTCCAGAAAGTTGTCTGAGGCTTTTGTATATATGTCCAGAGTCTCTCTCTCTCTCACACACACACATATATGGCAGATTCACAAAATGGTGCATAAAGAAATGTGTCAGGCATCTCTCTTTGTTAAAAGTATCTTCTGTGCTAAAGGACTAATAATGAATTGCTGAGATGGCTCAGTGGCCCACATGGTAGCTCATAACTGTTTGTAATTCCAGTCCTTTGTGCATCTGATGTTTTCTTCCTACCTCTGAGGGCATGAGGTTTGTATGTGGTGCACATAAATGCTTGCAGGAACTCACAGGTGCACATAAAAAATAAAAATAAAGACGTGACTAATGAATATGTGGAATAAACGAGTGATTGGATGGAGGCACAAGCGTGAATAAATGAAAAAAAGTTGAATATCATACCAATCCACTATGGGTTCAGGACTGTTCAGATTTCCCTGTGAGGACTCAGGAACCAGAATACAGAGCTATCCTAGAATTCATCACATCTTTGACATATAGAAAATCTGAGAAATAACCAAGCAAAAGTTGAGATACCTGTTCTCGGAGGTTCATCAGATTCTTTTTCTTTGACAAATAAGCACCTCGGCTCACCCTTGCCAGAATTGTGACCATGGTAAATCTCTGATACCACTATACCCAGGGATATTCCAAGCTGAGGAGAGGATCTCCAGCCATTTCCCCAACTAACATGCACGTTATGTGCTCCTAGCACGTGTACTCTCCATGATCTTGACCCACCCTCCTCCCAATAACTAATCCTGTGTGGAGAGCTGGGATAACAGAATGTTCTACAAGATTTTTTTTTTCTTTCAAGCTGTACAACTTTACAAAGCCTCAATCATTGTACTAGTAAGAGAGCTGCTAAAATCTAGGGGCAGAAGGCATCATGAATGAACTCTGTAAAATCACGGCCCAGCCTGGAAGAAGAGTTAGAAGCCAGAGCAGGGGAGGAACATGGATGACTTGGACAAACTCCAAGATTTCATATATAAACTTTTTGAGATTTATGTCAGCGGCTTCCTGGATTTTAGCTTTCGCTGATCAGATTCTTTTTTAAGACTGAAAAACTTAAACATACAAACTAGGAATGGTGGGGCATGCTTGTAATGCTAGAATCTGGGAGGCAGAGGTAGGAGGATTTCAGGTTTAAAACCAGCCTGGACTGCATAGTGAGTTCCAGGCTAGCCAAGAAAAAAGGGGAGAGAGAAAGAGAGACCAGTTCTGAATTTAAGGCGTCTACGTTTAAGAAGTTCAGGTGGAAACAAAAAGAAAAAGTCATTTGTTTGACAGAAATAAATGGGAGCCTCAAAAATGCCACATGATCTTCACTGAGCAGCAGATGGAAGGGATAGGCATCACTGGGCATTTTTCAGGGGTAAGCAAATCCATGTGTTCCTTGGCAAGCAGCATGTTTTCCAAGATGGAATGATCAGGAAATAACAAAACCAGAAGTAAAATCCTTTACTGAAAGTTTTAAGAATATTTGTAGTGATTTACAATGTAAACTTTCCCTGTTAAATCTAAAAGTAGATTTGGTACTTTGTACCTGTAGGAGGTTTTATTTTATTTTCTTCCTATAATAAACTTTATTATTATAGTCTAAAATGTATCAGCGCATAGAAATGATTTTTTTTTTAAAGAAATCATTTGGAGCTTGGGAGATGGCACCGTGGGGGAAGCACTTGCTAAGTGAGGCTGAGGACCTGAGTTTGGGTTCCTGGTTCTCATGCAGAAGGTCGTGGCATAGTGTATACACCTGTATTCCAGTGTTAGGAGGCAGAGACGTGCATGCTGGCCAGCCACACTAACCGATCAAATCATCAAACTCAAAGGTCAGCAAAACACCCTGTCTCAAAAAGTAAGGTAAAAAGCATCTGACCTCTCCAGGTATGCATGCACCCACACATACATATGTACACACAGGCATATCACACACACAGAGTAAATCAATAAATCACACAGGAAGTTTGAAAGGGACTTTCAAACTCTAAGATCCCCCTCTAAAATAAAAGAACATCCAGGCTATGGGCACCGGTTTAAAATAAGTGCATGTTAGGAATTTGACGTAAGGAAGGCAATCCGTGTTTACAGATCATAGGGCCTTTCTGAGCAGCTTCCAGAAGCAGAATGTAATGCACAGAGAGCTAATGGCTGCACTTTCAAATCGCAAGAGAACCAGGGACAGCGTTCAAAAGTCGAGGTTCATCAAACAGAGGATACAATCCTTTCAAGTAGCCCCTGGGTCACTGATCTTCTGTCCTGGAGAGAAAACCTTGCATCATTCCCATGGCCTCAGGTCAGTCCTAGGTCAGGAAGAAATGGGTGGAGGTTATCCCGGAAGCCAGCTGAATAACACTGAAACTTCACAGCATCACTTCGAAGCACTTATGCTTAACGTCTGGATTCAAGTGTGGTAAAATTTATAATACTCAGACAAGATCATTTGGACGGGGTCATAAATGATGTTCGATAGCTTTTGTCTATTGTTCAGAGACCGTTTTAAACTGAGATGTTTGTCCTTGGCCAGTCTTGTAAAGTGAACTGTTGCATATTCTGGTTTCTTTTCATTGCTTCAATTTTCATGTAATTATAATCCTTTGTTCCACTCCAAGTAGCTTTTTACCTTCCTTGCTATTTAGACAACCAAGTAATTGCAGATGGTTATCAAGGCCCTATCTTTGCTTTCTCTAAGCCAAGGCCAACCTGTCCTCCGAGGTCAGTTCTTTCCAACACCCTCAATCATCTTCCTGACTCCCTGTCTGAACCTTTTCCAAGAAAATGTCTTGATCTTTCCTGGTCTCAGGCTCCCAGAACAAATGTGGTTTTCAGGTGCCATTTCAGGAGGGTCACTTCCCTACCCTGGGGTTAATCTCTGGAATTCTTCTTGTCTCTTTGGTCTTTTTCTCTTTTCCTATATTCAGGGTGGGTCCAAGGTATTTCACGGCCCAAGGCAAAATGAAACTTCTTTTTCTTTTGTGCTTTGTAATTGGACTCATTTCAGAAGGGCCTGTGTTCCCCGCCCTACCTTGATTTCTGAATTACAGATGAATCTCTAACTTCTCTGGCTGCAAGAAATCATAAATAAATACTAGGCCTTGCAGCTTTTGGAAATGCATGCATTATGAGAAGCGGTATTGTGGAGGCTGACATCGTGTTTAAATTCTGAGAGTCTCTGCGTCCTCCGCTAATTAGGAGACCATCAGATAGAGGGGCACCAGTGCCACAATTTCTACGGAAGCCAATGGAAACCCAACTCAATGTAAACAATCCAGTGAAATTTCAGTTCGCCCAATCGGAAACTGCCATTAGTTTCTAACTAGAGAAGTTTCAGTGCAACGATCCAACTACAGCGCTTGCCTCCCCAACTCATCAAATATTTGCTTGATTTGCATTCACACACACACACACACACCCCAGAAGCCTTCTCAGCCTGGCCTTTTCTGAAAGTCTCTTCTGTAGCCACCCTATTCATCATTTAGTTTATCTTTTGTAATATAACAAAATACAAAGTGCATATAAATAAGAAAAAATATACAAAATTGTGACTGGGGATGTAGCTCAGTGCTTGCTATACAGTCCTGAACACTGAAACTACAGTCCCCCAGAAACACTTGTGAATGGCTGGTAGACATGGAGTATGCTGCAATTCTAGCTTCCAAGAAGACAGAGGCTGCCCAGAGCAAGCTGCCTAAATACTAACCCAGAGCAAGCTGCCTACTGAGACTAGCCATTCTGGTGAATTCTAGGTTCAACTGAGAGACACTGCCTTGAAGAACAAAATGAAGGGTGAAGAAAGCAGATTCCTTACACCAGCCTCAAGTGAACACACACACACATGCGCGCGCAAAAACAGGCCTAGACATGCTCACACCACACATAGACATGAAAAATGGAAAACACAAAATACCCAAAATTAAGTGTAATTCCTAAAATGTAATATAGCAGGATGGGGGTTTGTTTTTATTGTTTGGATATCATAATTCAGTTTGCTAAAAAACAAACTAGCAAAGCCATAAAATGATGTAGCAAAAGTTAACATTCTGTAGAGAATAAACGCTAGCCATATATAAAACTTTTGCCTCTTTCCTTCCAAACCATGAGTAATCTGTTTCAATATGTGCCAGGTCATTTCTAAGCCCAATCCTATCAGACAAGAGAGTGCATGGACTCTGCCACTACCATCCTATCCAAGCCCACTGAGGAAGTTAGAGCACACAGATTATCAGACTCATTTTTTAAAGTCCAGGATCAATCAATGCTTTAAGGAAAGAGAACATGTAGATGAGAGCTGTTAATCACCGAATAAAGTGTAAATGTTTAAACCAAGGGCCCCTGAGACCGCAGATAAAGAAATTCTCATCCTTAAAACCAGAAGGAAAGAAAAAGTCTTCACTTCCGAGTAGCAGAGCACCAGAGGAAGCTGTTTTTTCAACCCAAATTCATTTGCTTCTCAATGACCAGGGCCCTGTTTGAACAGTACTGGAAAGCAAAACATGGATTGGGGAAATACCAAGGTAGGCACATTCAACACTCTTTAATCCCTCTATTTTCTTAAGCCTCCCAGGCCTGGAGATGTGACTTGTTCTTCCCCGTTAAGTGTCAGTGATGCTGGAATTCAACTATTCCCACTTCCTGGTTATCAGACCAATAACTAGAGATAAGTCAAATATATAATCCCTGGGTCTGCTAAAAAAAAAAAAAAAAAGACCCCCAACGTGCCAGGAGAAAACGGTGGGATACTGGATCCCAACAACAGTAGGTTGATGGGATCACAGCACACAAGTAAGTAAGAAAATGCTTCTATGATGCAATGCTGTCCTATGGACACAAGTTAATAAGCCAGTGAATACCCAGGGACATAGCATAATTTGTTGCTATGATTGTTCTGGTATGCTGGGAAAAATCAATAGTGCTCACTAAATAGAATAGAAATACCAGATCTGCTACGGCAGAGAGCGAGGAAAGCATCAAAAAGCTCAGCGGGTGGGCATGCTCGAGTGGAATGGGCAAACCATAGTAATAGTCAAATGGATGTCTTCTTTCTTTCTTGGTAAGGCTCATTTACATATGGCTGCTAGAATTACACCTCTCTACCACTCAGTACTGATCTCATCACTCCTTTCACACTCACACACCAAAGTCATTCCACTGTTTCAGGTTTCTATTGTCATTTTTGTTATAAGTGTATCTCACATACTAGTGTTTAGTAAATACTTGATGAATAAACAAATGGACCCAGAAAGATCTTCAAGACTCAGTTTACATCTCTTTCTCCTGTGGGTCACTAACTTAAAGCAGCTAAAGCCATGGGCTCTTGCTCTCTCTATATGAAGGTAAAGGGAAGAACGCGGGCAATGCTGTTTGTATCTGAGATCTCTGAGGCTGTATACAACCCTAGTCACTTAGATCTATTGAAAATTTCTTTTGATGAATGAATAAAAATATTTTTCAAAAACTTTCAAAACAATATTTTCAAAACTTCATTCAAGCACATTAACTATTCTATAAATATTCACTGAGTTTCTGCTATAAGCTGGGTATGCTCTTAGATGCTAGATTGATGTGCGTAAATAGCTTACTCTTTTCAAAATATAATATAATGCCACATTATAATGCTACTGGAAATTAGCACCTCAAGAAAGTAAATAAGCCCTACAATGTTACTAATATTTTTATCTTAGAATAATAGATGCAACCATCTTTTGTTTTACTTATATTCTTTGTATTTAAGGTTATTTCCACTCAAGTCATTTAAAACAAAAGCAGATAATACAAAGATAGTAGCAAGGCATTAGATCAGTAATGTAATAGTCAAGGAGTAAATGTAATCTATTAAGTGTGGTCAGGAATAATAATGTATTTGCTGATGCTTAAATATGGCCTGTCCCTTTGTCTTAGTCAGTGTTCTATTTCTGTGACCAAGGCAACTCATAGAAAAGAAAGTACTTGATTAGGGCTGGCTATAGTTTCAGAAGCTTAGTCCATTGTCATCAGGGCTGAGAGCATGGCAGGAGCTGAGAGTTCTGCACTTGGATCCGCAGGCAGCAGGAAGGACGAGGGAGCCCCTGGGCCTGGTTTGGGTTACTGAGACCTCAAAGCCTATCCCCAGTGACACACTTGCTCCAACAAGGCCAAACCTTCTAATCCTTTCAAATAGTGCCATTCCTTAAGCATTTAAGTATATAAACCTGGGGGGGGGGGCATCGTTACTCAAACCACACACCCGTCCAAATACTCCTGTTGACTACTCATCCCATCGTGAAATACTGAAAGGATAGAGTGAAAGGATTCATTCACTCTCAGGCATTTCAATATAATTAAAGAGTAATATATATACTCTTACATATATATACATATATATATATACATATATATACTAGCTAAAAGTTAAGATTGGTCTTACTCTTGATTAAAAACCATAGATAAAGTACTAATCTATTAGTTCTAAAAGTCTCCAGTTCCACTGTGTAAACTAACTGGCACTGAACAGTCCCATTAGAGCATCAATTCCAGTTGTGAGCTTTCCTCTTAAGAAAAGCTCAATATGGAACATTTCTAAAACATACACAGCAACAAAAGTTCTAGAAACGAATACCATTGCTCAGGAAATGATGCCAAACACTTGACAAGTGAAATTTTATGAAATAGGCTCCTGTATAGCAAGGGAGATAATCATGTGAAGAGACAGCACTTGGGAGAACAGTACGCTGGACTTCATCCTCCTGGGCCTTTGCTCACGGGTATTCCTGCCAGGAAGGCTTGTCCAATAGGCGGTCCTGTGACTCTCTTCCTCTCACTAGCTCATCTCCACCCAGGTATTCCAGCCTTTCCTAAACACACCAGCTAAATCATCACCAGCCTCGGTGACTTGCTGTCTCTCTCCCTAGCCTTGACTCATTTTGAACTTAAAACAAAATCACTACAACAATCAACCCTTCCTAGAACCAAAACAAACACGGAAGGAAAAAAAAAAAAAAAAAAACACTTAGAGCTGGCCATGTTGATAAGCGGATGTTAGATAGAGCCCCACAAAGGGGTGAAGCATCATGCAAGTTCAGAGGAGCCAGTAGGCCACCGGTCTCTCCCACTTCTCCTGGGTGTGGTATGCACCTTGATGTCATCTAGTTCCACCATAAACTCTGATCACATATTATGCAGCTACATGTAAGGATGTAGCTCAGTCGGGCTTACTAAGCATGGTGGTCCGAGCCTGTCATATCAGTACTATGGAGGTAGGGGCAGGAGGATCAGGAACTCAAGGTCCTCCTCAGCTACATAAAGAGTTAAAGGCCAGTCTATATTCCCCTGAGTACCTGGGCAACACAAATTAAGCTTAGCGAACTATTAAAAAGAAAAAATACAATATGAAGTAGTCAAACCTAAAACCAACCCACACAAACAACAACAGACTTAGTACCTTGTATTTATATATTTGTATGTGTATACACTCACGTGTGTGTGCGTATGTGTGTATACAAACATGTAACAAGAATAATGGAGGAAGAGTCTATCAATTTGAGAGTGAGAGAGGAGTTAGAGGAAGTGCATGGTCTGGAAGGAGGAAAGGGGGAAAGGAAAGGGATATAATTATGTTTTACTTAAAATGTATAATAAAAAGTTACCTATTTCTAAAAAAAGGTGACATGAAGTTGGGAGGGGTGGAGATGGATCTGGCAAGAGCTACAGGAAGCTGTAGGAGTGATTATAATCAGAGTGCATTGCATTCACATCTAAAATTCTCAAAGAATTAGTACAATTATATCATACCTTTAGGAAAGAAAAGAATCAAACAAATAGAGTTCAGTGTTTTCCTGAATTAACTGCTTACACAAATAAAGATTAATTTATCACTAACTTTTTAAAATTTTCCTCTTCTCTCCAAAGAGTAATTAGTGTTTATATATGTGTGTATATTAAAAAAACAGAAAAATGTTTATCCTTATAGAGGAATAGAAGTGTTGGCCTATATTCTTTAAGTAGGAGTAGTTTTAACCAAATCTGTGGTGTAAGATGTATAATAATTTTAAAGTACACCTCTGAGAAACACATTCCCGAAACTTAAAGCTGGGAGGGATCAAGAAGTTTGGATGGCTGTGAGAGGAAGTTCTTCTTTTACAGCAAGTCTGAGCAAGCAGAGCGCTCGGAACCGGTTTGTAAAACTTGCGCGGTAGTTTCGTCCAGAGCAAAAGTATAGTTGCCATAATCTATGCCCTTCTCAAGCAAAGACGCTGTGATTGCAGCCCAACATGTGCTTTTGTTTTTGTTTTTCACCCAAGCTGTTGATTTCTATAAGGTTCAGGTTTCATTTACTGCATTTTAAACAAGATTTAATTAGGCAAATGAACGCGCATTTAGGTTGCACTCCCGTAGGCCTGGTAGGAGAGCCGGGAAGCTCGCTTTGGTGAGAGCTGAACAAGGCGATGGCTCCGTTGCTGTTGGAGAACTGAGGCCACCACGGCCTAAGTCCGTACAAAACAGCCCCAGGACACTCCAGCCAACTCGCAGAGCTCTGTGGGGTAAACAGTAAGGCCTGCTTCAGTTGGCATTTACGGTTGCCTCGGAGGATAAAAAGCTCACTTGGCTCTACCCACTCAGGCCTTCAGGATCGGCGACCAGTTGGACTTTTCCAGAACAAGCAAGCCTTTCCCCCCATCATAATTTCACTCATAAAACTGGTGTGTTCCGAGGAGTATTTTGACAAAATCTAAAGAAAAAGAAAATGGCAGGGAAGAGGAGGGAAAGGAGTGAGGAAGAAGAGGGAAAGATTAAAAAGGGAGGGCAGGAAGAAAGAAAGGGAAGAAGGAAGGAAGGAAGGAAGGAAGGAAGGAAGGAAGGAAGGAAGGAAGGAAGGAAGGAAGGAAGACATTTTTTTGTTTCTAAGGATAAATATCTCCTGGGACAGAGAAGTATCTTTTAGTTTAAAATCAAAACGGGGGGTGGGGGTGGGAGTAGATTGGAGGTATTGCCATGCCCTTTGATAAATAAAATTGTATGCAATTAAGATTTCCTTAGATCACAAAGTTAACGGGAATCTCCAGTACAGCCGATAAAATAAATACCAGTAATAATATGTAAGTGATAATTTAATTTAGTAAACTAACTAAAAAACCAAATAAAAATTTGAAAATAATAAAATTACCTGCAAAATTCGGACACAGCTCTGGTGTCAGGAAATCTAGCCACGTTAGGAACTAATTTAGTCCTAAAGCCACAGCTGTTACGACCAACAAACTGCTGTCTTATGAAAATGCACACAGGTCACCAGAAAATAATTTGAATTATATACAAATTCTAACATTTGCTAAAAGTGACACATCAAGCCATTAAGTAATTGTTGTGCATACAATGGAGAGGTCAAGTAGGAGCCAAATAATAGAGATTCTTTTACATTACAGGTATCCTAGATGGGCCAGACTTTTGAACGTGAGCATGAAATATCTAGAACCTTACAATGAAAACAATTTGAAATAAGCGTAGAGAAGTTCTTTCTAGTGGTACTACAATGACATAAAATAAGATTTTTAAATTCAATACTACAACAATGAAAACTTTCTATATAGTCTACCAAAACCCATAAGGTCAAAATGCCAATAACAAACTGGAAATGTTTGCATTTGATATTAAAAAAAAATCAATAGAGAGTGGTGGCTCACACACCTATAAGCCCAACACTTTGGAAGCTGAAGCAAGAGGGCTGCTGTGAATTCAAGGCCAGCCTGTGCTACTCAGGAAATTCTAGGCAATTCTGGGAATATAGAGTGAGAATCCATTTTTTTAAATTTAATTTTGTTACTACTTGGAGATTCTGTGCATCAATTAAAAAACAAAAGACCAAGCCCGGTCCAGTGGCACATGCCTGTAATCCCAGCACTCAGGGAGGCAGAGGCAGGTGGATTTCTGTGAGTTCCAGGTCAGCCTGGTCTACAAAGTGAGTTCAGGACAGTCAAGGCTTCACAGAGAAACCCTGTCTCAAAAAAAAAAAAAAAAAAAAAAAAAAAAGCCAATAAGGGAATGGGGGAATGGGGGAATAGCTTAGTCAGCTAAATGCTTGCTCTGCCCCCATGAAGACCTGACATAAAAACTCAGGGATGGGGGTACATGCTTATAACCCCAGTGCTTGGGAACACAGAGATGGGAGAATTGCTGAGGACCTCTGACCAGCCAGCTTGGCCTGTTTTGATACATGCACACCTGCTGTCTTATAGTTTCTATTGCTCTGATGAAACGCCACGACTAAAGTCTACAAAACACCGAGACTGTTGATACTTCATAAAAATAGCAATAGCAAAGCCCTGCCTGTACTCAAGTCTCTGCTGGTACAGAAATCAGCATTTGAATAATGCAAAGAAAACTTTTACACACTGCACAGAAAGATCACCCCAACGTCACTGTCCGTCAGCTATATGACTTTAGGCAGGTATTGTAACTATATGAACTAGAGCTTGGCTCATTCATAGTCAAACAGGAGAATAATGAGACCCCAAAGTCCCAACACTTTCAATCAGTTAAATAATAATTTAGACCAGGAGCCGGGCCAGCCTTTAATAGGAACTTCATTGGATAATGTTACTTCTGCTGTGCTCGCTTAATTAAAACAGATTGAAATGAATTTGGGAGTCAGGGTTTGGGAAGCTGGTCAGCATTTTTTCTTTTTTTAAAACGATTCAGAAACGCCATCTGAGGAGCTGTGAGACTAAGACTGAGCTACTTCTTGGTTTTGTCAAGACTACCCCCAGGCAGTAGCGTCACACTTTGAACTTTGCCAGGACATTTAAATCACCTGGAAAAAAAAGTTAGAACTGGTGCACAACACTGTACCCAGAAGTAAACAATTACAAAATGTTTACTTTGTTTTCAGATGCCTAGCAGAAGAGGGGAAAATTGAGGTCAGAACATGGGTTCAGATGCCAGCCTGCTATCTGACCCTTCAGCGCCACTATTAGGACTCAGTTTTCTAATTAGAGGGTAAACAGCAATACGGGGTTTGGAATAATGACATGTGGTGTGCGTAAAGCACTTTCTAAAATATAAAAGTTTTCGAATATCAATCATTATGTTCACAAAGGAAATAAGTGGAAGCACTAGGCAACCTACAAAATTGGTCCTATGTAACAGTTCCTTACCATCACTTATTTAGAAGAGCATCATTCCCTATGTCTGTCCTTTCTTGCTTATCTGACCTCGCACATCCTACATACCTCTCTGCAACTTCACTCAGTTAACTTTGTTCTCTGGAAGCAGGTGTATCATAACGGACAACTTCCTCTTGTCCAGTAGACTCTCTAGAAGGAACCTTTTAGGGACTTATCACTCATTCTTTCTGCAGATGTGAGTTGAGAATTTACCAGATGGAAAGTACCACACAGCCACCTGTTGTTGGTAAATGACTTAAGACACCCCTAGCACTTAACTCTCATAGAGAAATGTGAGAATGATGGGATTAACAAGAACCAATATGAGTCCAGCATTACAAAACCACCTTGAGCAAAGTGATGTTCACCAGAACCCTCAAGCCCATGCTGCCCCACACCATGCTCGCGTACCAGGTGCAGGAAGGTCTGAATGTGTGAGACAACAGCTTATTAAAATATTTAAAAGATGTTCAGTACACCAGGAGAAGCGACAAGAGAGGTTGGGAAGGTGAGCATTCCTTAGAAGCTTTGGAAAACCTTTGAAGGACTCGGAAATCATTAAACTATTTGAAAGTGAAGAATATACAGCCACATTTCAGTATTTCTGTGCGTTTGTTCTGTTCCCATTGTTAGGCTGCAGTTAGAGCAAACATTTGAGGGGAGTATTGTTAAGGCAAGGACTCTTGATGTTCTCCTTCTGAGGATGGGTGGTGGCTGAATCTGGTGGTGTATAAATGAGGTTCGGAGAGGCATGGAAGGAAGCTATCCTAAGACACAAATCCGATGGTTTGAATCTTGATCAAAATGCTTCAAAGTTTTCCTCTTCTTGAAAAAAAATTTCAGAATCCTCAACATGATGTAAAGTGCCCCAGACTCTGCCTCCACATCTCCTCCTCATTATGTACTTTCCCTCTCCACTACTTGTGTGTTATCAATCTCTTTGGACCAGAGAATGATCATGTATAGTGTATTTAAAACAAACTTTGTACACGGCATAATGTTCGGTTCACAGCTGTGCTCCAAGAGCAATGAACAATGTGTTCCAAGACCTTCACAGCTTTAGAATTGACATGAGAGTGGTGATTGGGAAATGAAGACATAACAGACACACAAGAAAGTTGAGATTAGGTAGGCAGTGCATTCTGATGGAGATGTACCAACCCCCAAACTCAGAGCATTTATTACATACAGTGCTAACGAGAATGGGATAGGTTAGCTAGCATTGGTAGGTAGTCTCCATGGGAAAGCAGCCTCAGACTGCAGTCATCTGAGATGAGGAAGCTGGGGTTGATAGCTTCTGTATGTGGTTTTAGCTAAGGTCAACCACTCTCAATAGTAGTACTTGGATCGGGGGAAGGCTGTGACATTTCCATGGATCTGGGGAATGAGGATT
The DNA here is from genome assembly GCA_028658305.1 of Pachyuromys duprasi. Classification (NCBI taxonomy): domain Eukaryota; kingdom Metazoa; phylum Chordata; class Mammalia; order Rodentia; family Muridae; genus Pachyuromys; species Pachyuromys duprasi. The sequence continues at coordinate 48,506,524 of CM053745.1, read as the reverse complement.
TTTGACATGACTGTACTCATGTCAATAACAACACACTCACTAAGAATTTCATTCACTCTCCACAGAGGTGGGTAATTTGAGAGATATTTAGAAAGCCAGATCAATGGAATCTGGAAGGAGAAAGGACAAGGGAACTTTGAAGATGAAACAATGGTTTATGGTCTGGGAAAACAGTTTGGAGTAGAGGCAGAAAAGTGATCCAGTGTGGCCTATGTGAACCTTGAGGTGGCTGCAAGTCAGGCAGGGATGTAAACAATCAATGGATACACACACTTCATGCTTGTCAGATTATCTACACAACATTTTCATTTGTGCCATTTCACACAGTTAGCTAAAGCCAACTGAAGCAAGAAATGATTAGCTATCTGACCTAACTTTAAAGCAGGCTCTACCTAAACTATGGTAATGCAGAGTAGTTCATCTGGGCATATGAGCAATTTATCCTGGAGGAGTTAAAAAGACGACTAGAATCATTTCATTTCCGGCGTGTCCCTATAGCACAAAGCAAAGCATATTGTAATGGCTTGGTGAATGGCTTTATTCCCATAGATGAGATTTAGTTCTCCCATGTTCCACAGGAGTAATTATGGGCTCTAGTTCATTTTACACAATCACAGCAGTCCACAGGGGGAAAGCAGCCTTGTACTGCTACCTCCAACGGCACTGGTCACCCCTACTGCATGCTAAATCTCTTTTTGTAAGGATCTCCTCATTTCCTTCTCTGGGCAGGAAGATTTGAAAAGTCAAAGCTGTTAAATATTTATTCTTCGTAGTGATATATTCTGTTGATTTTTTTTTTTTTTGCTACACATCCAGAAGCAACATTCTGCATTCAAGACACATTTCCACTCTGTCTTCCAGGCCTTCAGACTCCAAGCTGCTCAGCAATAGTATAATATACTCTATTCTGTGATATTTTAAAACAGCGTTTATTATTCATGGATGGTCTTGTCAATGCAAAATACAGCTTCTCCCTCTAAGGGAATAAGTGATAGTTTGCTCTGTGCCAAATATGAGTAATCCTGGTTGGCCCAGGAACATGGATTCTGATTGCCCCAAGTGACATGTTCCACAATGAAAAGTTACATAAACTTTTATAGTCATAGAACAAAAGACAGTCATTAAGTCAATGCATTCACCACATACATTGATAGGACCACAGGTAGGTGGGTTATAGCAAAGTGGGGGAACTGCTGAAGGTTTCAGATCATATCTAATGAGATTCTCAGCTTTGGGGAAGAATATCACCAATCTGGTAGCTTTATGAGTTAGTACATTCCAAATGTTTTATCTTATACTGGAAAAAGATACTAGGTTACATACAAACGGTGGCTGCTAAATAGCAATTAAGGGGATCACCTAAGATAATTGTGACTATGGATATGCAACATTCCACTGTCCACATCCCTAAGTTCAAATCAACTAACAAGCCTTGAGGGGTCTTTAACATAGGGTGGCTTTTGTCTAAACTTGACCTAACAATAGCATCTGGGGGCTGGAGAGCTGGCTCAGTGGTTAAGAGCCCTGTCTGCTCTTCCAGAAGACCTGAGTTCAATTCCCAGCAATCACATAGTGGCTCGTAACCATCTATACCTTCTACTGCCCTCCTTCTGGAATGCAGATGTACATGCACATAAAATCCTTCAAAATAAATAAATAAAATAAAGGTTACAGAAAAAATAAAAAATAAAAAAAAAACAACCAATAGCAGCCAAGCACGTAAAGAATCGAGAGGGCTGTTTTCGAGCAGCTGTCTATGACATTTATGCACACCAATGTTTGATACGCTGGATAATTTTTATAAGGTAGGAAATTCATATAAGATAGCCTGCCAGTGCAAAGAGTTTGCTATACCTTCTTACAAAGGATAATAGGCCAAGCAAGCAGCACATGAAAAAAAAAATGTGAAACTTCAAGTAAGAAAAAAAATATACTATGGGGTGCATGAGGCTTACCTGCCTACTGCTAGAGAAATTGCTGAAGAACCAAGTTATCACTATTTTACATATAGCTACCAGATGTTCTTGACTGAGTACCAAAGGCAACTGAAGGTAAATATAACTAAAGGAGGTGCTTGGCCATACTAAGACTATGGAAAATAATTCCTAGGCTCTGAGGCTTTCGTTTTAGGTTCTGCTGCCAACCTTGTTTAACTGTTGCTCCCTGTGTAAGAGCTTTTCAATAATGTTTCTTTAAGGACATGACAGAACTGATTTGCTGAATTAAACTCTCAGTTGCCCAGAGACTTTTGCTTGGTATTCCAACGTCAGTACTAGAACACATGGAAAAACTATGTAACGTATAAAAACACATTATATGTGAAATCATTGTTTACAATGTAGTTAATTATTCATAATAGCAATTGAGATATTGTAAAAAGGCTAAAACTCTTGTTTTTCAAGACAAATAAGTACTAGTTTTGAAAGATTCTGGATAGATGTATAGAAGATTAGATCTTGTTGAGGTCGATGTTTTACATTCCTTACATTTGAAAGAGAAGAAAAACCTATTTCTGTGAGCTTTTTACTTACAAATATATTTTATTCAGGTGCTAAAAAGTTAATTTTTAAATGTGTCCCTTTTGCCGAATAAGTAGAAAGTTCCATTATCTATCAATTAACCATAGGTAAAAAGTAACAGACAGTGATCAGAAGACGGATACATATTACGCATGCAAGGAAAATTAAAACTTGGGATGTTGGGGGGGTGTGCTTTGATGTATGAAAGAGCCATTGTTGATGTGGGACAAAACCTCCCCAGTGTGGGACAGAGATTAAAAAGGAGGGAGTTGCTAGCAGATCAAGGTCAACTGAGATATATGAATAACATAAATGCTATTAATCTCGTATTGAATGAATCACGGGAGTTCAGCGGGGTATGGTTCTGTGGCAGAGTTCGAGGCAGGAGAGTTTTATGTCACTTTGTATTAGATAATGAGCATATTCATCAAGATTCCCAAATCCCATCCAAACTGGCACAGAGAAGCTTTAAGGAGCTCGAGAGAGCAAATCAAAAGACTAGATCTGAGGCTGAGAAAGGTAATAGGGATGTTCAAACAGTGCAGTGAGTTTTGGTACTTGCAGGCACCCACACAATCTCACTCTGCAGGAAACGGCGTGAGAAAGGATTTCTGCACTGGTTTGGGAGCAGCTTATTATGTCTAATGTCGCCTCCCTCATTATGGCCTCGGCTGATAGAAAACATGCAGACAGTACTACCTTAAAAAGATTGGACACTGGAAAACATGGAGCTCTTTTCTTCTGTGGTTCATTTAAAACACAAAACGAACTGCTTCTCTTTTCTCCAGGGAGACTGGAAAATCACTAAATAAGGATCATTTGCTGTTCTCAGATTCAAATCTGCCTGAATGTGTGCGCTCCTTTGGGTCTACAGCTGGTATAAAAGCATACACACTGCTGATTAGACAGATACACATGTGTGTCTATAAGACACTCTAGATCATAGTGTTTAAAAACACAGTGGTGAAGAATTGAAAAGACAAAAGGAAGGACTAAAAAGGAAAACTGGGATAAAAAGACTAGGGACAGTGACATTCCACCAAAAAAGGAGAGGGAGAATAAGAAATAATGACAGCAGAGAAAAGGAAAGTGCAACAATAATACAAAGATTAGGTTTTTAATAGTGTCAATGCTCTGTGCACTAATGGATTACATTTCTGCCAGTCCACTAAAGGATAGAACTTTATATAAGTACATTGAAAAGTCATAAAAAGTGGGTTACGGAAGACTGCCTTGTGAATAACATCTTCATTTGAATGCAGTGGCTACATTTGCTGAATTGCCTGGGCCCTGTTTCAACCTCATTTACTCATTATATCAACAAATGCTAAGTGCCTTGTATGTACAAAGCACCGAAGAGTCCGTAGTGAACAAAACAGACATAATTGCTGCTCTCTCTCTCTCTCTCTCTCTCTCTCTCTCTCTCTCTCTCTCTCTCACACACACACACACACACACACACACACACACACACGCTCGCACAAAAACTTTGTTTAAAACTGGGTGCTGGGAGTATAGTTCAGTTTCAGGGTGCTGGCATAACATGTACAAGGCTCTAAGTTCAACCATTGGTACTGGACATGGGGAAGAGAAGGAGGAAAAAGGAAGAGGAGGAGGAAGGGAATGATGAGGATGATAATGTAGGTGCCTGTTAGAGTTCTTTAAAAGCTAATGTCCATGAAGAACCCTGGAATATTATCTTAATTGGAAATAACACTGTTTGTCGATGTAACCATCCAGAGGTCTTGAAACTAGTAGACGGACCCTAAGTCAATGACAGGTATCCTTATGAACAGATATAGAGGAAAGCAATAAGGGGAAGACAGAGATGGAACATGGAATAGCCAAGCGGAAAAGCTCTTCTGGAAGCAATGGGAAAGAGAGCCTTGAGGGAAAACCCAATTTGCTAACTTTCATTTCAGACTTTCTGGCCTCAAGAACTAATCAATAATTAATTTCTGTTTGTCTTTTTTTAAAAAGATTTATTCATTCTGTATATGCTTGTTTTGCCTGAATGTACTGATGTATACCACATCTTTGCTTTGGTGCCTTGTGAGGACAGAATAGGGTACCAGATCTCCTCACACTGAAGTCATGGATGGTTGTGAACCACCTCATGGGGCCTGGGAATTGAAGCCAGTTCCTCTGAAAGAACATGTGCTTTTAGCGACTGAGCTATGTTCGGTCTGAATTTCCTTTGTGTGAATAAACCAAGTTTGTGGGAATTGGTTATGTCCACCTGAGAAGACACTAGCACCTTGGGGAAGAGAACTGACGGTCCAGCCTGACTCCATCTTAAAGTTAGAAGCCATCTTGTTTCAAGGTCAAAATTAAGTTCATTCCTGTTTTCAGTAAGACGTGGATTTGACCAGGTCTTGACCCATTTTCTAGAATTTGACAAGTTCCACACCCTATAACCCAAACTCCACCCAGATAAGATGTTCTGCCAAATAATTTTGAAATGTTATGCCAAGTTCCTGTGTAACCCAAACCTCTTGAAAACCCCCTAGCCTTGCAGTTTGGGGCTAATATAAAACCCATCCTCTCCTGCGCGTGATGCTGTTTTCTAAAACCCCCACTTTAGGCCTGTCTGACAGAAAGCAAAGCTTTCTTAATGTAACTAAACATTTCGGGGTAATGGTCTTTACTCTTCTTTGGTAGGGTTAACAAATCTGTACATACACACACACACACACAAAATTAGCTGCAAAATGAAGAGTCCCTGCCACAGGGGTCAGTAGGGCACAAAGTAGCCGAGGACGCGATGATGGCACGGTTGTGGCATTGTCTTTGAAAAGGTCCTTAATAAAGAGACCAAAGAAATGGCGAAGGGTTCCTCAACAAGTTTTCAGCCGATCGGGTCTGGGAGGGACTTTGACAAGATCTAGTGCCGTCTTGTTCCTTTCACAGCTGGAGAAATGGAAGTGATCTGTTCTTTGGCTTTCTTTCCCATTTGCCTCAAGGGAGGTGCAGATGGTCCGTCCTGTCTCAGGCAGGAAATCTCCATCTGGCAGACACCCCTGAATAATGCAGCTGGAGACCCCAGAGAGGACTATCTCACCAGTAATGTGGGAAAACGTTCACTGAGTCCACAGTTGTTCTGGAGCCCCGAAGCTGTGCATCACAGTGGAAAAAGCAGGCCAAACGAGCTGCCGTTAGCATCATATAGTTGACCCGAGAAGAGCCCCATTTCATTAAGCTACAAGCAAAGTCAACCAGGGTTAGTTTTAGTTCTTAAGGCTAAAGATAAAGGTTCAGAACAAGGCAGAGGAGAGAGCAAACAAGGTGATCTCTTCTAGCTCCTGTATCCGAGTATCTGAGGCCAGGTGACACAGAAGACAGGTCCCTGACAGTGCTACAGGCACTGTGAGATTGGCACAGTGCCGGCCTAGTTCCTGGTTTACAGGTGCCCATCTTCCCTTCCTGCCCTCCTGTGATGGGAAGGACAGAGACTTTCCATGGGACTCTCTTACATGGTTACTAATCCCATCAAGGGATTAGTTATGATAGCACATTAAGTACGAGCATGCTACTTTCATGACCAAATTGCCTTCCAAAGGCCTCACCTCTTAACGCTATAATTTTTCGTGTTAAAATTTAACACGTTTAGTCCATTGCAACACTAGAGAATGTTTCCATCTGTGGAAAGAAAGAAAGAGAAAGAAAAGAAAAGAAAAGCAAGGTTTCACTTTTGTGCTTATAGCACACTAATGGTAAAAAAAAAAAAAGAAAAAGAAAAAAGAAATGTCTGGAAGGGGAAGAGAAACAAGAAAAAAAAAAGCGCAGAGTGGTGCAAGCCTCCTTTTCTCTTGAGACAGTCGCTGTTTGTTTCGGGGTCAGCCTAAGGATGGAGAGTGTCAGCCGAGAGCCTGGAACACTAAGCAGAGCTGCTGGCCCTTGCACTGGGCAGAGAAGATGTCTTCAGAAACAGAGCTCCAGAGGTTTGGCTTCCCGCGCGCTGCATAGAAGGGAAGGCAAAGCGGAAGGCGTGGAAAGCTCCTCTAAGGCCGTGAAGCAGCTCCAGCGGCTTGATACTCCTTCTGTGTACCCACCACCTTCCTAAGCTAACTAACACTCTCCCTGCGGAAAGGCCAGCCACCAGACTGTTCAGTTTCCCTCCACGCTGTCTGGTCTATTATGGAAATACATCAGACCCATCTCCAGTGAGGACATGGGGGAAGGGGGGGAGAAACACACTAGGAGCTGGCCTAGTGAAATAAAAAGGCCCAAATTTTCTCCTAGATAGTTCATGAGCATCAGAGACAAATTTGTCATGCGTGAAACTAGAAGAGGACTTGACGGCGACACCAGTCACACTTGGCGTTTTCTGTGGGTGCTGGGGATACAGATCAGGTCTTCCTGCACATAGAAGCTTGTGCTTTCCCTACAGGTCCTCTCCCCGATCCCTTCCACAGAACTGGCCACAACCGTGCGTCTTTTATTGGTTTGGTTTAGTTTGGTTGGTTTATTGACACAGGGTCTTTGTAGCCCATGCTGGACTCAAACTCACTTCGCAGCTGAGGCTGCACTTGAACTCCGGCTCCTCTGCCTGCTGAGGTTACGGGCTCAGCCCACAGCTGCATTTCTTTACATCCGAATGACGGTTCCCAGGAAGCCAGGCTTTCCCCACACTTCAGAAATCATGAACTTTTGCACAGTGCTTGAAGTTTTGGTTAACAGTGGATTGCGTATTCAACTAAGAAGTTTAGGGAAGACTTAGTAATAAGGTAAAGATAAGAGAATCCGATTACAATCTATGAGTCATAGTGCGGACCAGACTCCAGGAAGTACGTATGGTCGCCACATCAATTCCACTAATACTTCTTAATCGTTTTTCATCAGAGACTAGGGGAGAACACAGCCAAAATTAAGACAAACCTTTCCATAACCTAAGTCAGTCTGTCCACTCTCTTAGGAGTTTTCTCTTATTTCACTCTCTCCAGTTTCCTTTGTGGACGACGCGTTTCATTCTCTACCCTTAAGGTGTCCTCAGGATTATGCATGCACGCCACTGCCTTCCCTCTAGTCCTGGCCTGGCAGTTTCCCTGGCATCTGGAGCCAAGGCCGGCATAAAAGAGGCCACAGAGGCTGTCTCCCACACAGCATTAAAACCCCCAGAATGCGGGAGCTCAAACCTGACAGGAACCTCCATGGGGGGAGGGGAGGGCTCATTCACTCCCTTCAGGGGGCTTGGCTTTGGGTACCGCATTTGTATGATCTCCAATGTGAAGGCAGAAAAACAAGGGGCGCAGTTTTGTTCTGTCTCTCCCTTCCCACAATTCCTTTCAGCGATGAAGCAGTTAATGCAGCATTCCTGCTCTTGGCTGGAGTTTTCATGTTTTATTGGAACTGGTTTATCCCTGGAGACAATGGCAGATTGTTTCTGCTGCGCGCACAAGGATCTTGTTCTGGCAGGCAGGCTTCCAGTCAACAAGCGCCACATCCTCTGCAAAGAAGCATGCGTGTGCTTTGTTGCGACCTGACTTTCCAGTGCGTTTCTCAGCCAGCCCCTCATCCCAGCCTGCCATCAGAGCCTGCGAGCTCGCGCGAAACTGAAACCAAACAGACTCAAGAGAGGTTAGGGCTGCAGAACCAAACCCAAGACCGACCGGCCACGGAAGGAGGTGACTACTGAGATCCTCCGGCCCAGCCGCTCTCGACAGCACAGTCTACCTGATTAGAAAAAGCCCTCTTTTCCTCATACCTTTACCCTGTTCAGCAGCCTTCAGACAGCATGTATTGAGCAATCCTAACTGCCCCAGTCAGCCTCGGTGAGCTGCAATGCCGGCAGGTAGGGAAGAGACCATGCCCACAGCCGAAATCACCCTATCCATTCTCCCGTCACCTCCCCAAGCCATTATCTCCTCCTGAACATCGGCTCAACCATATTTAGGAAGAAAAGAGTCACCCAACGTGGCCGCTATGAGTTGGTCTGTTGGTGTCAAGAAATCCGAACTAAGAACAGCTAATTACTAAGACCTCTGTATAGTCATAGCTCAGAAAACACAACGTACTTCAGTTTATTAGATCTTTTTTTTTTTTCCTCCAGGGCTGAGCACGGCACGCACACAATTTTCATACCACCTGGGAGGCAGAGAAAGAAAGACTACAAGTTTCAAACTGTGCTGGCCTACAAAACAGGACCTTGTTTCCGAAGAAAAAAACTACAGCATGGAGATAGAATTAAAAGAAGGGAAGAAGCCACTCAAAGTTAAGGGCTTATAGGTGGACACACAATAGGGGAATGATAAAGCTGGTTATTATAACCCATTTCCCAGGGTAAGAAAGCCTACTGTGCCTTCAGAAGGTGGCATGAAGCCCCCTAATGGTGGCTGCTCATCTGTCTTCTTTGTGTGTACATATATGTATTTATGTGTACCTATTGGAGGGGTGCATATATGCACATGTGTGTGGAAGCCAGAGGCCAACAGTTGTCTTCCTAAATGACACTACCTAATTTTAGATGGAGTCTCTCACTGAACCTGGAGTCTGCCCATTGGCTGGACAGGTTGACTAGCAAGCCCAAGCTTGGAAGCCTGTCTTTCCCATACCTGTCCCATCCTTGTATCTCAAAACCACAACTCGTTTGATGTCCCGGGTCACTGCTGGAGGGGAATTCACGGCAGGATGGATGGAGCCTCGTGTCTCCTCCTTTTCCGAGGTTGATGATGTTCACCTGAGGATCTGATCTGGAAGCTTTTGAGTAGTTGCTACAGTGTATTGGGCGATAAGCTTGGGGTGGTTAAGGTGGCGTGAATGCATTTTGTATGTGAGACATTAATTTGGGGGAGCATGGAGGGAACACTAAGGTTTATATGTGGCATTCCAGACTCCGATGCTGTCCATGTGACAGTACTAAAAGGTGGGCCTTAAAAAGATGATGAAGGGCTGTCCCTTCTTGGTGAATGAGATCAGGTGTCCTCAGGAAGAGCCTGGCAAAGAACATTGGTTGTTCTTTGTCCTTCTGCCTTCTTCCACAGGAGGGCACTGTAGGAGGGTACTGAGCAGATCAAATGCTGATATGCTGATCTTGAACTCCCTAGACTGTGGTAGCAGCACCAATGGACAAGCGCGTACGCACACACAAAACATTGTTTTCACTGAAAACAAGAATGTGACAAAGTTCATGCCGAACAATGGAATACAGCAACACATCTGTCCCTTCTGATGCCCATTGCACATACTGAAGTTGTAACACTTAAAGGGTTCAGAGAAAAAAAGCAAACAGTGTGAGGTAACTAACTAGGCCTGCTGACTGCTCCGATGCTGGAATGCTTTCAGAGGGCCGGACAGAGGATGCGAACTCTGCTTCTAGGTGAAGCTGCTTGAGCTAGGGAAGGCAGCACTGTTCACAGCCTGACTTTGACAGGGTGAGCAGGCCTCCTGTGAGGCTTTCTGCTTCTTTAGCCAAGAGTTAAGCTGCACTGACCATCTGCAGCAGCCTACGCATCACAGCATACAACTTCCTCTAGAATCTCCAGGCTTCCCTGGTGCCCCCTTAAATAAGGTCAAAGCAACAGCCAAACTGAGACCCAGGGCATATGAATACACTTTCCTGCAAAAGGGAGAAAAACTTAAAACCGGTCCTATCTAATACCTTGTTGGAGTCAATATTCTCATCTAAATTTAGTTTTAAGCCTGCACTTGGGAAATTGAAACAGGAAAATTCCTACGAGTTCAGAGCCGTACTGGGCTACATAGCAAGGCCCTGTATTTAAAAAAATAAATAAAAATTAACTAGTTAATTCAAAATCTGGCTTTATGTTACAATATTCCTTCTATAATAGAGTTCTAATGATACTGTTGCCTTGACCCGTGCTTCACAATGTTCTTGCAATAAAAACGAGAATTCTTCCTGTGCTGGCTTGGATGGAAATAGGTTCACATATTTTAATGTTTGGTCCACAGCTGGCGGAACTGTTTGGGACAGATTAGGATGTCTGAGGAGCTGAGTCCCTGGGGGTGGGCTCTGAGGTTTAAAAACTCAGCCTCACTCCCAGGGTCTCTTTCTCTCTTCTTCCTGCTTGTGGATCAAGATGTAAGATCTCAGCTATGGATGGAGAGCCACGCGCGCATGCCTGCCTGCTGCCATGCTTCCCTCTACGACGGTCACAGCTCTGTAACCATGAACCCCAAACTAAATGCTTTCCTTTATGACTCACCTTGGTTATAGTATATTACCACAGACACACAAAAATGATTAACATACTTCCAAAATGTGATTAGTAAATCGTGATGAGATTAATCTACACATTGGAAACTTTCGTATGTGAATATTTTATGGTCTTTGATTTGAATAGATAAAATATGATATAGTTTGAGAAGGCTCTTTGAGTCTCATAGTTTACAAATTCAGGAATAATTTCTATTCCTAAATGAATTTCCTTCTTTTATGAATGACATCTAAATTAATGCTAGGCAATCGGAACTTTCCCAGACAGTTCAGGAATTTTTCTCTTCTTCTCCACTATAGGTGCCACCTACTGTTGGAGGAAGGTCCAACTGTGTTTTCAAATGCTGGTTTTAGTGTCCTGTGATCTGGTTACCACCCTGCCTGCCATGGGCATTGTTATTATGTTGAACTATCTCCTGTAACCATGTGATGATAAGGTTCAAGGTTAGCTGAATAAATGCCTACACACCTGGGTAGGGCACAGTAGGGTAGGTGGACCGAAGTTTGCAGGCTTGGAAGAGAGCTGGATCTGGGGAAGGAGACAGGTACTGGAGGAGAAAGGAAGCAGAAAGCTGCCGTGGGTTACTGTGGCTGGACTGGCAGGAATGGAGGATGAGGATTTATGGGACTATGTCTGGGAAACAGCCCAGATAGAAATTATTAGAGCAGATGCTGTGGGACGGGGGCTTAGACATAAAGGTAGCTGAGGAGGTAATCTCTGCCCTGCCCCAGATGAAATAAGTCTATTCTAAAATCTATCAGGTGTCTGTGTCTTTCCTTGATTATGGTAGCACCATAATAATTATAGGCCAATGATAAGTGTTATTAGACCATACTTTTAGATTATCCACAACAACCTATGATACAGAAGGATCTATACAAAACCCAGGTACGATGATTAAAGATCACCAGAGCCCATTGATATCCACACATGCTGGCATTTTCTGCTTGTCCTCATTCACTAGTCTCTAATGCAAGACAGTGACCTGTGCCAGTACCTCACTGCCCATAGTCTTACCATATAAACTGGACAGTTCTTCTGGGTCAACCTTTTATAAACCCCGGGGCTCTCCTGGCACCCCTGCATGCTCTCTCTGTCCCTCTGACCATCTTAAGGACAGAGCAAGGTTTTACAGTCTTTCCCTATTGCCTTATCTTGAGTCATGCCTGTACCATGGCAAAGGAGAAATTGTACCACCTCATCTCCTCCCAGAGACTACCCATGACATGACACTGGGGTTGTGGCTGACACCCATATGTTGGAGAAGCCCTTCATTCCCTCGCCCCATCCATCAACCCGGGCTCTCCTTTTCTATCCTTCTCTTCCTCCAGATTGTGATAACTTTAGTTTGAGGGGATGGACCCCCTCTTTCTGTCCAATTTTCTTCTATGCCTCTTGGCATAGTTTGATATTTCAGCTTTCCAATATACTTTTTTTATTTGAGGCAGGGTTTCTCTGTGTAACCACCTTGGTTGTTCTGGAACTCACTTTGTAGACCAGGCTGGCCTCGAACTCACGGAGATGCACCTGCCTCTGCCTCCCTAGAGCTGAGATTAAAGGCTTGCGCCACCGTGCCCAGTGGTACTAATTTCTGAAACCAAAATTTTTTTAACACCTTTTCCCTTCATCAGTTATCTTTGTCCTGAATCTCGAATGTCAGATTGGGAATCTGAAGCCAAGCATTAACTTTTTGTTTAGTTAAATCCTTTACTTTAAGGCTTTGGACTGTTATCATGATGACTATATACTGAGAACTGTCCGTGTCATCTGTTGCCTAACTGGAGAGTTAGCAGTCAGGAATCACAGGATGACCAAGAAAGGACACACACGTTTATATTTTAGGCTATTATCTCACTGCACTAAAAAACAAATTGAAATTATTTTTGGTACTTTATTTCAAAAAAAAAAAAGCACGGCATTAAAAATAGACAACTTTTCCTTTGACTGCCATAAATAAGTAAAAAGGAATAATTGTGAATGCTGTGTCAGTGAATAACCAAGGTATTTATAACACTCTGGTCCATCTTTATTGGGGAGGAGATGATTTATTTTGAGAGTCCTCATTAATAATATTAATGAAAATATTTCTTAAAACATATTTCCGGTGGAATAATTGTAGCCCAGCAACAAGCCAAAGTGGCAGTTTAGCCTGGCCACCTCACCCTCATGTATGTGCACACTTAAAAGAACTGTAAAGTTACCCAGCACACCGTCACAGCTGTGACTCTTCCCATCAAAACAGCTGTGGTTTGTGTGCCTCACAGGGAGCTGAAAATCCTGATGCAAATTACGGGTTTATTCCAGGAGTAAACTCACTACACCAGCACTAGTTCCTTTACTAATCAGATTACTTTTTCCTAGTCTGCTTTTCAGGACCAAGTGACTATTGTTAAAGAAAAGAAAGGAAGGAAGGAAGGAAGGAAGGAAGGAAGGAAGGAAGGAAGGAAGGAAGGAAGGAAGGAAGGAAGGAAGGAAGGAAAGAAGGAAGCCACATCAGGAAAAAATGCAACCTATGCCTTGCCCACTCAGGTCTCTCTTGAGACTCATGTGTGTGGGGTTTACCTTTCTTTCCGTGTTAAATGTCAAGAATGGTTGGACCCTGGACCTCCTGCACTCATTACTCTTCTCATTCTGCCAAGGGAGGTATTTTATAAGAGGCATTAACAGAAGAGGCAGAGCTGGACCGTGACTCACCCTCCTGTGAACCTCAGCTGGACCATTCTGCCCCTGGAGCAGACCAAGAGACATGATTAGAATCTCCACTCTTTTGGCTACTGCTGAAAGCACTAATGTCATGTTCCATCCTGTTTATAGACCCTGATTTACCACTGCTGGACAATGACTGCATTCACTATTTTATTTCCATGCGTAATGCTGCCATGAACATCTTTATAGAGTATTTTTTCCTTCTGTTGAATTTTTTCCATGTGATAAATTCCCATAAATGAGATTATTAAAACTCTTCCAAATGATAATTATGACAATTGTATAAAAATCAGATTTAGGATAAAACACTGTTAAAAGAGATGCAAGTTTGCCCAAAAACTAACAATAACTGTGCATGTGGTCAAAATGTGGAGAAACTCGCCAAAATGAAAAATGTACCAACATAATAGGGTTATGGCTGCTTCTTTTTTCTTTAAATGTTTATAAAATATTGTTAAATTTTGATGGAATTTTTAAAAGGACCACTGACGTTCTCTAAGTTTAGGACTATGTCAGTTTCTCATTGAACATTATTATTCATATTCTTTAAAGAGCCTGTGAAAAAGGAACAGCTTTCCTTCCAGAGCCTTAGAGCTTTAAGGACAGACTATCCTCCCATTGTTTGGTGGAGGCTTCAGTAATTGGGAAGTATTTACAGACAATGACACAAAGAAACATTCCTGTTCCACTGTCTTCCCCTTTCTCTTAAATACGCACACTTGGGGATTGAAATCATAGCGGGCTAGTACCTAAATACATGGCAAGTGTTTTCATATTTCAGTCCTCATTCAGATTTTAATTTAATTTACATCTTATATGCAAATTCCAGAGGAAAGGCAAACAATAAGAAGGAAATACCATTAAAGTTTAAGTGGCTTCGCTTTGGGTGCACAAGTGATTAAGACATTGCCTTTATTTGTAAAATTATCGTTAAAAACTGTCTCATAGTCATTAGTGTATTCTAACTGCTTATTAATTCAAATCAAATACAATAGACCACAATTCTTTCTTCTTGTTTCCAAGTGTTATATGCCATGTTATTCTTTCTTTTCTAATAATATTTTTTGTTGGAAAATTTTATGCATGCAAATGTGATTTGATCAGATCCACCACCATGCCCTTCCTTCCAATCTCTCCCCTAGTCCCTCATCCTTTCCACTCCCACTTTCACGTACATGCCTGTAGGTGTATGAGTATAGGGCCATCTGCTTACCTCAACAATTGCAAAGCCTCTAAAATTCAATAAGAAGTCTTTGTTTTACATTTTAAAACCCTACATAGACTACAGCATTTTTTTTTAACCAAAAGCAAACATGTAGGGTATCAAGAGCATTTCTTCCAGCATTTGCTGCTGTTGTGTGATTTCAGTGCACCCTAAGTTCAAACACACAAGGAAAGAGAAGTTACGAGGAAAACCGTGTTTGAGTTCTATCAACTTGTGTTTGCTAATCTGGATGGGACTCCTGCAAATAGGTCACTCATTAAAAGTTTCTGTGGTGAACTCCTGAAGGCTGACCCCGAGACTCGCAGTGAAGGTTTTACAGGCAGTCCTGGGTGGGCAGAGGCACAGGGCAGAAGCATATCGCTTTCACAGACCCATCCAGCCACTCAATGGGTATTAAATAAGTAAAGCAAATATTTTTTCTTCCTTCTTCTTATGAATAAGAGAAGAAAGATTGGTTGTGAAATTAAACAATTCATTTTTATAGACATGTGAATGTAAAAAGTGTCAGACTTTGGGGACAGAGGGATGCAAAATACATTATGGAGTCAGCAGGCTATTCTTCCTTTACTTAATGATGTCATCTTTTAGTTTTTAATTTTCAAAATCTACTCAAACACATGTGGGCCATCAGTAGCCCCACGAACTCAGGATGCAGATGCTTAAGGTTCTTGCGAAGACTTTTCAGCTCCTGTTAACATGGACATCTAATTGCTGGCATGGATACTTGGAAAATAAGAAAATTTGCTCTAGCTTTCACTACAATGGGCTTCTTCGCTATAGGAATCTTACTAACTTGATTTTTCCAGTATTTCCAGAAAAAAAAAAAAGCCAAATATACAAGACTTGTTTTTATCTGGCTGCTTTAGTCTCATAATTCATGGCTACTTAATGCTCTGAAGAGCTCCGTTCCCTCCCTGCCTCCTTGTAAGCTCTGTCACAAGGGTTCATCATTCATGATCAGTTCAGCATCAAGCCTGCGGCACAGACCCTCTCTTTAGCATCTTTCTCGAGGTGTTAAATCAACGACTGCTTGCCCTCTGCTCTCCCTCCTAGTTCTCCTCAGCACGATCCCTGACTTTTTGAGAAAGATTATGGTTTGTGGGAGTCCAAAGCCCAAGAGGAAACATAACTAAACCAGAGTTGCTTATTAGCCTCTGAAAACAAGCCAGAAATTACAACAATCATCGCACGTGTTACAAAGCAAAACATGGATGGAAAATTATCCACTGGACAGGTACGGGAGAATAGAGAAAGAGACAAATGTCAATTGCCTCCTATTCACCGATCTGGAAGTCATGCCATTGCCGGCAACATAGCATATCTGTCATAAAGAGCAACAGTCTGGAAACAGACTAGATACTGGGCGTCCTAGATCCAAGTGACTAGAAATTAAACAACCAAGAAACTGATTGTATTGGTTCAACTGGCTAAAGCCCTGGAGAAGACGCTGGTAAATTTTGAGAGGATAACAATTTCTTCTTATTGTTCATTAACAAGCCAGATATTGCCTGGTGGTCTTGTAAAATAAAGAAAAAAATCCTTGTATGAGAGACATCACATACAAATCGTTCATTTGAGTCACCTGTTTGGAAGGTGGGACATGGGACAGCTAGTGAACAGCAGCTCTCGTGAGCTGTATATTGAGACTCTGAGCATCACAGTTAGGCTCCTTTCTTTCCTGCCTGAGATATCCATTAATAAGTAAAATAACAAAGCAGTGCCATGAGGAAAGCCAAAACAGAAACTCCATTACTGTTCAAACTAAACCAGAGGAAATGGCTTAACTAAATAAATCCTAAAACTGTTCACCCAGGTCTCTGACCCAAACAGTCCTAGGATGGTTCCAACCTCTACAGATGGAGCCTGCTCTGGAGAACAGGAAGGCCAGAGGAAAAAGAGCAGCAGAGACAGCATTTCATCATTTACATCACCCATCAAATAAATGACCCTCCCCCAGGGGAGGAGCTAATCGAAGGGCGATTAGGAGTTCTGCTAATTACAATCCCTGACCATGGAGGAAATAAGAACATGAGGGAGGTGTTCCTCATGCCCTTCCAGCAGCAAGGCAAGTAATTAATAAAATAAAATAATGTGTCCCTAGAAGACTCTGAGGACCAGGGATTTGAAAATATCCATCAAGGGCTGAAGGAGCACACTTGTGCTCAATCATTTCACTTGCAACACTCACTTTTATTTTTTTTAAATACACATTGTAACTATGTCTTCAGATATACTAGATAAATTTTAGCAAAGATATGTTGGGAAAAGCCAGGAATAGGAAGAAAGGGCAGTAAGGGAAATGGGAAACAAAGAGAGTCAAAGGAGGTCTCCATGAGCTGGCCGACTGGGCATGCACTATGGCTCAGTTCAGTCCATGGGACCATCCCCAAGACACCAAAAAAAAAAAAAAAAAAACTGACTCCATAAAGTTGTCCATTAATCACCCTGCATGTGAACGAACTTACACACACATACTGAAATTTAACTTGGCCAGGCATGGTGCGCACTTTTCAGAGGCAGGCTGATCTCTGTGAGTTCAAGGCCAGCCTGCTCTACATAGTGAGTTCCCAGACTAGCAGGCCTATGTAAAGAGATCCTGTCTCAAAAAGCCAAAAGAGAAGAGGGTGGTGGAGTGAGGGATAATTTGCTCTTTACAAGCAGGTAAAAAGTGTTAGGACACTTTTTCCTGTAAATTTGCCCTTGAGTTCAGCTCTCGCTAGAGAAAACAATAATCTCAAAATCTGTCACTGTAACAGACAAGAGGACTTCATCTCTGTAGGACTTCACAATGTTCTGCCTTTACTTCTCTTAGAACATAAATTATCCTTCTGAGCATGGACTCTTCAGTGGGGAAACACGAATGTCAAACTCACATCAAGGAGAGGGAGCAGCCCAAAGGTGCGGGGGTCATTATAGCTGCAGTTTATAGAAGCATCAATGCAAGACCTCCCAGGTGTGGGCAGCCGATGAATCTCAAGGTCACTGGCACTCAACAGAGCAGGAGGATAAGGTTTGGGGCAGGTAGCAGTGGAGGCTGGAGGTGGAGTGAGGGGAAAGGACTGGGAAGCTCATCCCTACGGGGAAGAGGGCCTTCACTCAGAACTCTCCGTGGTTTAGAAGAATCAGGCTTGGTTTTGTTTCTGGATTACTGTGAAAAGGATTACCCATTTCCTCTCTCTTGTATTGTTTCACTGAGCAAGGATTTGAAAACAACATCTATTTACTTGGTAGAGTTTTACCGGTGGTCAGGGTGGAAAGCCTTCCTTTGGAAGCAATTGAGAATTTAGTCATCTATGGATTTAGGGTTGAAAAATAGAGAAGGAAAGGTGAGAGTCAAACAGGGAAAGCCACAACTTTCACACTGTTGCTGCAATAAATCAGCTGACAACGAGCCTGGTGCAAGGACTCTGAAGGGTCAGGAAGTCCGAGCTCATGTCCCGTGAAGTCCAGGGAAAACACACCATTGCAGTAGCATCTTTTTAAAAACTCACCAGGATTTCCCATGTCATTGTGAGTCATTTACTTGGCCATGGAGATTTTACCTTCAAGCACATTGAAAGAAATCTAAGAGTCAGTACATAGTCCACAGCACCCAAACTTGGGCTACAGATGTCATTGAACTTGAGGACAGGATGGAAGAATTTAGGAAGCAAGAAGCAGGTTGGCTTATTGAGCTAAGGGTTGCTGGTCTAGTTTCTGTTCTGCTGCTGTGGTAAAACTCTCTGCCCAGAGGAAGAAAGGATTTGGTCTCTGTGGTAGTTTGATGAGATATTTGAATACTTGGTCCCCAGTGGGTAGCACTGTTTGGGTAGGATTAACTAGCAACTGTAGCCCTTAAGCATGTCACTGGGGATGGGCTTTGAGGTTTCAAGGGCTCGAGTCATTCCCAGTTTGGTCTTTCAGCTTCTACTTGCGGCTCAAATTACAAGTTCTAGCTGCTGCTACAGTTATCATGTCTGCGTCTGGCTGCCTGTGTTTCAACATCATGCTATTTAACCTTCAGAACCATTATCCCAAATAAACTCTGTCGTTTACACATTGCCTTGGATATTCTTTTTCATCCCAGAAATAGAAAAATAACAAATACACCTTACATTTCCAGGTCATAGTCCACCATTGAGGGATGGCAGAGTAAGAACATAAAAGTGGAAACCAGAGAGGAACACTGTTTGCTGGCTCATTCTCAGACTTTGGTTTTGTTAGCTTTCTTGTACAGCTCAGGACCATGTATAAAGGGATGATGCCACCCATGGGCTAGACAATTAATAATCAAGATGGTGTCCCTGAGACAAGCCTACAGGCCAAGCCGATCAGGCAGTACCTCAGTGGGGGCTTTAAGACGTCTCTAGGCTGCATTGAGTTGACAGTGAAGACTGAGCATCACAGATGCGCAGATGACTTAGTTCATATGTCTGCAATGGTGCATCCCAAAAAGACATGCACCTTCCACAACACCCCAAACCCTTACAGTGTAGACTTGTGTTACGCCATCAGTTCCATGAGTTTTTAGGTTGTGAAACTCAGCAGGTTACAACACAGGTTTTCCTGGTTTTCTAGCTTGCCAATCGCAAAAGGGGGGTGTCTGGGCCTCCAAACTCACATGAGCCAATTCCCATAGTAAATCTCTAGGTAAATATATGCACACATCAATACAGGTCTTGATTTTGCTTCTCTCAGGAAATCAATTACAGAATGGCTTTAAATGTTTTAGGATTTAGCCAGAAAACAAGTGATACATCTCGGGACACCTCTTTGATCTTAAAGCAAAAGTAACTTGTTTGAATCCAGAATCAATTTGGTTTTTCTTTTTTTTTTCATCCGTCTTGAGCCCCTTCTTTCTAACAACCTGGTTACAGAAAACTTCTTACCAAATAGAAGCTTAACGTTATAAAGTAGGATACTCAAGTACTACAGACATAAGATCTTAGAATACTGCAGCTCTCCAAGGCCTTCAAACTACAAGTCTCCGTCCATCTAGAGACAAAAGATGAAAAGTAGGCCCTGGGCTTTTAGCAGAAACAAGCTGTTTGTAGAAACAGTAATCTCCCTTGAGAATTTCTAGAGCACAAAGAGAAAGGAGAACATTCAAAGACAAAACTGGGGTTCTCCTACCTGTTTTTGAATCCAGAAGTTATGCTGACAGCATAGAGCACAGAATCATCCTAGTAAAAAGTTTATGGGGAAAAAGTCTGTAAAGCTATGTAATTGTTCCCAGTAGTTAATTCTGGGGAGGGAGGTGGCGGTAGGGCATGGGTGAAAGGGTTGCTTACAATTAATCTCTTGTACTAGCACATTTAGGAGGGACGGGTGCCTATGGCGGTAATGGCATCTGCAGTTAGTAATACTGCAGTAGCAAAGAGAAGACACTTCCAAGAACATAAGGACCATCTCGATTTTACTTTTTAAATAAACATTTGTGTGTATGAATGCTTTTCCTGCATATCTGTATGTGCACCCTGAGCATGCCTGGTCAGAGGGCATTAGAGTCCCTGGAACTGAAGTTGGAGATGGTTGAGAGTCATCATGTAAGTGCTGAGAATCGAAACTAGCTCCTCTGTAACAGCAACAAGTGCCCTAAACTGCTGGGCCATCTCTCTGGCCCCTTGATTTGATCTTTGAAGATGCTATCTACTAGAAATGTCAGAGAAGCTACAGCCATGAAATCCAATGAGCACAGTTACCTAAACAAGACCTGACTGATGACAGCACTAATGGGCATGCTAACACGGAAGGGGAAAACTCACAGGGCCTCGACCCCAGACAGAGAAGTATGGGCAGCTGGGCAACGCTGAGTGGGAGAAGTGGTCTTCCCCTGGGAAGAGCCCTACAACTGGTTATCCAAGACCAAGTGTTCGGCACTGAAACCACATGCGTACTGTTAACATTGTACAGACTCAGCAGGCTGTATTTAGGTACTTAGGCATATTCATACACAAGCACACACATATAACAACAAGTAAAGGAAAAGAGGACACAGATTTGGGTTGATGCGAGGCACTGGAGTGAGGAAAACGAGAGGGGAGATGATGTAATTGTATAGCTTATGAAAATCATTATTAAAATTTTTTAAAAGAGAAAAGACACTCTGTACAAGACACATGGAGGCTATGAGCTCCTACCCCAAGCAGAGTGTTGAGGCGTGAACAAAACTGCTGTGGCACACAGTAGAAAGTCTTTAAGCAACTTCAAACGCATAAACAAAGGGCTGGGGAGATGGCTCAGCTGTCAGGCGGCCTGCTGCTCTGTCAGAGGACAGTGCTCATGCTGTGGTGCCCACACGCAGCGGTGGCTCGTGCACACCTGTAACTCCAGCTCCAGGGGCTCCAATCCCCTCTTCTGGCCTCTGTGAGCACCTTCAAACACACATGCACACACACGTAAATATAAAATTTAATAATGATGTCTTTTAAAAATAAAGAAGAAACACAGTAAAAATATTTAATGCACAGTTCTTTTTACTCTTTAAGACCTAGTTCTAGCACTGTACCAAGCCAAAGGTTCCTGGGCACTCCAAGAGTTCAATGGTTCTAATCCATAATTTTTTTTTTACTTCCACCTTAACATAAGCACATTTTCTTATTTATAAATCTTAACCTTTTAGACTCAATAACTAAAGGTCAGAAAGTATCTTTGTATCCAGACCCTGGCAGCAGAACTGATTCTATTTGAACCCATCTATTTGTTGAGTTTACTCAGCTCTGCAGTAAGCATTGAGAAAAATACTAAATTGAAGATACATAAGTCGATAATCAAAGAACTATCTTAATGGGGTCTTGAAATGATACTCGGACTGAGAGTATCAAAATCATAAAAGGATGAAAATGAAAGGCTTCCCCCAAAGCAATGGTATGGAAACGTTTTTCTAATGAGTGGGTTTATGCATAAGCATGTGTGCGTATGTGTGAGTGTGTATGTGTGTGTGAAGATGTTGGATATTTTTAAAGATAAAACAAGGAATAAAGTATAAAGTAGACTTTGTGCACAAGTCAAAACATCATTCCTTCAAACACCATAAGCAGGCATACACGAACAGTATTTACAGGACCTAAATTATCATTGTGGTGTGGAGACTAATGGGACTTACCTTCCATCTAAATGTTTTCTTTTGAAGGAGAGACATTCTTAAGACTATTTCTGAAGATAACCCGCAGTTACGGAAGCCGCAGAAGGAATTTGCCTTGGAGTAGAAAACAACCTGTTGATGACCTATTCACTCCCCTAACCAGGACTGCAGGGCACCATCTCATTTGTTCATGAGCCACCAGTCATAGAGTTACATCATCATCCACAACGAAATGAGGAGGCTGGCCGGAGGGATCTCTGCTGAGAAGGCTCTGTGAGCTTCCTCACAGCTGGAGCTGGGGTGCTTTATTGCCTCCATGTAACTGCAGCAAAACAATGTCACACAAGCAACTTTTGCTCTAATTCGCCTTGTAACAGAGAAGAGGAACTAGTTTAATCTGATCCTATTTACCTGACTTTTCAAAGGGACATGAAGATATGATGCCATCATGCCAGAGCTCATTTCAACTTCTGAAGCCATCTGTTATGCTAACAGCTGTGCTGATGCATATCTGGGGAACTAAAGTCTCCTCGAATCCACAGGTACCTGACTGTGCTTCCCAATAAACAGGCAAGAAAACTGAGGCTCTGGGTGTCTGAACTTGTATGGAAGTAGCATACCCTTCATTTCAGCAACAGAGCTACCTCTCGATGTAATCTACAGGGATGGAGAAAGGAAGGTGCTAGTAGAAAGAAACACTATGTGTTGAGTCAGAAAAAAGTCATCTGTATGAGGAAGTAATCCACGTGTGTTCTTCTTATGCCGATGGAGAAAGTAACTGCCGTTCTGTCCCAGCACTGCCACACTCTGGTCATCAGGGCCTGCGGGCATGTTGTGAGTACTCAGGCAGAAAAACCAGAACTCTCAACACAGAAACCATAAGGCAAGGCAAGGCGAGGCAAAAAAAAAAAAAAAAAAAAGCCTAATTTCTATAACCTGATTTTATATGCCTTGAAATCTTATACACAAATAACTATTACTTTCAATCCCCATCACATGTATGCTGTTGGCAACAGCAGATGAGAGTCAGCCCACAACTCAGCTCAGACAATGCACTGTCCCTGGGGCACACTGGGGCAGACTGTACTAAGACCCAGAGACTGGGTCTAAGGACGTTAACTTCACAAAACCCTCAGCTGATTCTCTATAGTACATCACACTGAGGAGCAAGTGCTGCCCTGGAAAGAGGTTCTATACGAATCATTCAAACTAGATTTCATCTTGTTCCTAAGGATTAGGGAAATGTCTTTGTTGTTGTTGTTGTTGTTTGTTTCAAGACAGGGTTTCTCTGTGTAGCCTTGGCTGTCCTGGACTCGTTTTGTAGACCAGGCTGTCCTGGAACCCAATGATCCACCTGTCTCTGCCTCTGCCTCCCTGAGTGCTGGGATTACAGGTGTGTGCCACCAATCCAGCTGGGAAATGTCTTTTCAAAAACTCTAATTCTCTTATGTCAATTAATAAAATGTTTTAAGAGGAGGAAAACCCAATTTCAAAAGTTGTAAAATGTAATGCCGCGTGGTCCACACTTGTGATCCCAGCAGTCAGGGGAGGCAGAGGAAGGCAGATCTCCTTGAGTTCAAGGCCAGCCCGGTGTACAAATTGAGTCCAGGAAAGCTAGGGCTGTTACATAGAAACTGTCTCGAAAAAAAAAATTTTGCAAAATATAAATGTCTTTAAAATACATTTGATTAAATATTTAAACACTTTTTTTTAAAGTTCATAGTTTTTGGCAATGGAGAGGTGGCTCAGCTGTTATGAGTTTAATTTCAAGTACCCACAGCTGTGGAGGATCTACCTACATCTCTGGCCTCTGCAGCCACCTGTGTTTATGCACGCTACATATAACTAAATAAAAATAAAATAAACCTTGGTTTTTTTTAAGTGCATAACTTTCAATGAACTGATGTTTGTTTGTTTGTTTTTTCAAAGCCCAGCCTGGTCTAGTCCAGAGCTAGTCCGGGGCAGCCAGGGCTACACAGAGAAACACTGTCTCGAAAAAAAAACAAAACAAAACCCCAAAAGACCAAAGTCTTCATCAAACCCCTTTCTTCTCAAGAGGCAGAAAGGATGTAAGAACCAGTAGTGAGGGAGGATTGCTGCACGTGTGAACTCAGAAGCCATGCAGCACGGGCAAGGTCTGTGCAGACCCCAGCCACACGGGGCCCTGCTGAGACAAGCCCTCATCCGGAACTACAAGCTATCTCCAAGTGTCAACCACTGAAGAAGGAAAATCCGTTTTCTCCAGTGGAGTCTCACAGGTATAGAAACCATGCGTAAGAGCAGGGCCCACGGCCAACATAGCTGCCCACACAAAACCAACCCCGGTATTTTTGCACTTTTTGTTTTAGAATGCTTTGACTGGGTATTTTTCTTGCCTTACCTAGTTTTTGGCTTGCCTAATAAGGCTTTGAACTTTGTGTGTATGTTTTTTTTTCCTTTTCTTTCCTCTTTCTTTTTTCCTGTTTGTTTTATTTTGTTTTGGCTTTGCCTGTTTGTTTTCTTAAAAAGGATGGAAAGAAGGCATGGAGTTGAGCAACAGAGAGAAGGGACTGGGCGAAGATGGGGGAGGCAAACTGATCAGACACACTGCATGAAAAAAGGTATTCTCAATTAAAAACATCTGGACCTAGGACACAAGAATTCATATTCCATCAGAGTCTACTTTTTCAGGATGACTGAACACCAATGATTGATAGCAATGGACAGTCTTTGGGTCCCAATGAATGAGCAGGATGGGCATTAGACTTTTACATCCCAAATCACATAGCCCAACCAAAGCACTATTGCAGAATTCAGAGGACAACTTTGTGAGAAATGTTCCACATATATAATGTATTGACATGCATCCCTGCAGAATCCGTATTTTCCAATACGGTAATTTGCTACTTGCCATATTCTACATGAAGTGGCGGCTCTCCAGACTTCTGAGCTTTGGGTAAATTATTTGTTAAACTTACTACTCTGTGGTAAAGTCCCTGTTGTGATGATTTAAAGTAAACACATATGGGCCGGGGCAATGGGGAGTTTAGAGAGGAAGTGTGTATGTGTGTGACAGAGAAAGAGACACAGAGATCCAGAGCACCAGATAAAGGACAAAGCAACAGTCTGTCAACAGAGAGCAGCAACCTCTCTTCCTGGCCTCTTTTACAGGTACTGGCATGGCTTTGTTGGGTTTTGTTCAGGGGCAGCAGCACATGGTGGCTTACATGTCACAGCGTGCATATGGAAATCAGAGGACAAATTACAAAAGCGGGTTCTCGTTCCACCATGTGGGTTCTGGAGATCAAAACCCAGGTCATTGGGCTTTGTATCAGGCACTATTACTCTTAGAGACATGTTGCCAGGCCCTGGACTGGAGCTTTTTCAAATTTATTACAATTTATTCACTTTGTATCCCTGCTGGAGACCCTCCCCTTGTCTCCTCCCAGTCCTACCCTCCCTCCCTCTTCTCCCCCCTTGCCCTAGTCCCCGGATAGGGGAGGACCTCCTCCCCTTCTATCTGACCCTAGCTTGTCACGTCTCATCAGGGCTGACTGCATCCTCTTCCCTCAGGAAGAGATAATCAAATAGCCAGCCACTGAGTCCATGTCAGAAACAGCCCCTGTACCCATTACTAGAGAACACACTTGGAAAATGAGCAGCCAATGGGCTTCCTTTGAACACAGGGTCTAGGTCCTCTCCATGCATGGTCCTAGGTTGGAGTATCAGTCTCTGCAGGAACCCTTGGGCCCAGGTATTTTGCTTTATTGTTCTCCTTGTGGAGTTCCTGTCCCCTCCAAGTCTATCTCCCTCTTCTTCCATAAGGTTTCCAGCACTCTGCCCTAAGTTTGGCTATAAGTGTCAGCATCTCCTTCGATACCTTGGTGGGTAGTCTTTCAGAGGTCCTCTGTGGAAGGCTCCTGTCCTGTTCCTTGTCTTCTACTTCCAATGTCTATCCTGTTTGCCCCTCTGAATGAGGTTTAAGCATCTTCCCTATAGTCCCTTTTGTTTAGCTTCTTTAGGACTATAGATTTTACTATGTTTATCCTATATTATATGGCTAATACCAATACTTAAAAGTGAGTATACACTATATGTGTTGGACTGGAGTTTTAAAAAGTGGTTTTCACTGGAATCAGACGGCACAATCCTTTAAAACAAAAGCAAACAAAAACATGACTAAGCTAAAAGCATCAAGACAGAAAAGCCCGGGCTTAGCAGGGAGCTAGCTCAATGAGGGATTGCCTTGCTAGTTCACATATAAGGCCCTGAGTCTTGTACCAATACCAACAAAAAGGAAGGAAGGAGAGACAGGAAGGAGAGGGGGAGGAAAAAGAAAAAGGAGGTAGATAAATGTGTTGAGCTAAAAAACTAAACATTTTGCATTTTTATCTGTTGCAACATAAAAAAAATATTTCCTTCAAAAAGCTGATTTGCTTACATGTATTAAGCTGTAACCTATCTCAAAAAAAAAATTCAAGAAGTTTTTAAAAAGCTGCAGATGCCAACCTAATTCCATACCATAGTTGCCTTTGTCTCAAATCTTGAAGTCTGGCATATAAATATGCCAGAGGGGTCAAGATGGTGATGATATACTTAGGATTTTAAACTGGTTTTCAAAAGGATGACATTTCCAGCTAAACAATTTTATTAACAAAGTCCACACCAGCATGTTCCCTATATAGGCAAGATTATTAAAATAAGGAGTAGCATATTATCCTCTTACAGTTAAACTTTATCAAGAAAGTTATTTTAAAAATATGGCACAAGGAGGACCCTGAGGAGGATGCTTAAATCTCATTCAGAATGCCAAACAGGATAGACACCATAAGCAGTTGAAGAGAGGAAACAGGATGAGAGCCTACTAAAGAAGGTCTCTGAAAGGCTCCACCCAACAGAGGATTGAAGCAGATGCTGAGACTCACAGCCAAACTTTGGGCAGAGCGCAGGGAGTCTTACGGAAGAAGGGAAACACAGAGGGGACTGGAACCCCACAAGGAAACCAACAAAGATAAAAAGTCTGAGCCCACATGGTCCTGCAGAGACTGCCAACCAAGGACCATGCATGGAGAGGACCTAGACCCCCTGCTCAGATATAGCTGATAGGCAGCTCAGTCTCCATGTGGGTTCCCAGGTAAGGGGAGCGGGGGCTGCCTCTGTCATGAACTCTTTTGCCTGCTCTTTGATCACTCGCCCCTGGCGATACAGCCTTACCAGGCCACATAGGAAGAATATCCAGTCCTGATGAGACTTGATAAGCTATTGGCAGATGGCAAAGGAGAACCCTAGTCCTTTCAGTGGACTAGGGGAAAGGGATGGGAGGAAGAGGGAGGAAGGGTGAGACTGGGAGGAGTTGAGGGAGGAGTTTCAATTGGGATATATAATGAATTGCAAAAAATTAAAAATAAAAGATTAACAGCAAAAAGTAATATGCTAGTATTTCATGACTAGTTAACTAATAAGGAATTCAAATGATACAACTAAAAACTCTACATTCCAATGTTTACTAAATCTTATAAACTGTAGTCAAAGATAACTTCTTTTAAAAGTTTAAAAATATAACTTTTAAAAGTTATAAGTTTAGAATTTAACATCCTATTCTGGTTCCTTTTTCTCAAAGGTACTGAGTTATTGTAGTTCTTTTTTTTTGAGTCAAATACGTAATTTATTATTTTTTATGAAGAGGTTACATTATTGAATCGTGTTTTGGTTACATATGAGTAGAAGCAATGATAATTAAGAAACAATTCTTTGAGAGATAGAAATAGGGAATCATTAGATAATTAGAAAACAACTTGGATTTGCTCACAACTATATGTGAATCACTAATACCCTTAAAGCCAGCATCACAGCAAAGGCCATTGTCATAGATTATTAATAGGTTCAGGGAAATCCCACTTTTGTTACAGCTTCAAATTTTCAGAAGTCTCTTTTATTTATTTCATCTTATCCAAAACATTTTGCTAGCTGCACTGCTCAGTTACTGGAGACACGTAATGTTTGAGAGGAACATAATCATATCAAAATAACTGAATCATAAATGAAACTGTTCCTTATTAGTGCTATGAAACAGATGTTAAAGCTTGTTCTCATGTTCAACATACTGAATGTTCAGATACAGTAAAAAATTCAAACAATTTTAAGTCATCGTTTTTCTATCCTGTTATTCTAATCCATGCATTTGGAAAGCAAAAGAATAAGTTATAAAGGAGGCTTGATGAATATCAAATCCCTTTCTTTAAATGAAAACAAAACTTAATTCCCTTTATTCATTTTTTTGTTCACAAGTAGTTTTTCATCTAAAAATAATTATACATTATTTAACATTAATTTCCTGTTTTATTTTTCTTTATTGTATTTATTATAATTTATTCACTTTGTATCCAATCTGTAGCCCCTCCCTCATCGGGTGCCCATATATCTTAGCTTCCAGGACTTTGGTGAGAGGAAACACTACATAAGCTAAAAACAACTGTAACAGCTGTCCTAAGCAGATTTTAGACATAGGGAAGCAGCATAACTGTTAAGACTCCCTGACGCCATGCTGGTGCCTTTTTAAAGCAGTAAATACTATTATTTTGGGGCCTGACATTTTCTTCAGCCGGACACTTCACACTCATCCGATTAGAAATGTGGTGTGGCTGTGTGAGCTCGGCTGTGCGGACAGCTGAGGCAGGAAGTCGGCAGATACAAGGACTCTGAGCTACAGAGTAAGATATGGGATAGCCCCGGGACACTCTCTCTCAGATAAAAAGGGTTGGAGGGAATAACACAGTGGTAGAATGCTTGCTTTGCTTCCACGAGGTCCTAGATGAAAAAGAAAAGGCGAGCGGGAAGAGAAGCAGAAAAAAATACTTATGATGATTACTTCAACAACTAAAATGTATGCACTACTTCAAAGACATGTCTAAATTGAGATTTATTTGATGGGCTTAAAATAATTGGTTAAAGATTAGTAGTTTTATTTTCTATAAGTAGAGACTTTCCGTTTAACTTGGTATAACAGGATTCATAGTTTAACTTTCAATTTTTAAACTCTATGCTAATATACTACATAAAAATACACATTTTGCTGTAAAATAGTCTACTGTGTAATGATATCAAAATGGACTACTCAACCCATAATAAGCTTATTCAAATACAAAATCACTTAAGGTACTTTTACATTAACATCCAAGCCCAGGTTCACACTCACTCAAAATGCTAGACACCATGGGTCTGCCTTTGTCCTGAAGGCATCACGTAAAGTTAGTCAAGGATTCTCCAAACCACAGCAGCTGTTCAAGCTCACAGGAAGTGACAGGATATGTGTAGGAATCCACATTTCTGAATAATACTTTCGGCGATCCAGCTTGGATGATGAAATTTATGTCTACTGTTAAACTATTATGATGATATAAGACCAGGTAATATACATTTGAACTTTACAGATTAAAGGGAAAAATGAAGTTCTGATGTTGGGTCAAAAGTGGCACATACATATGCAAAAACAAAATATAAATTCTATAAAAACGAAAATAAATTTTAATAAATTGATGTTTGGTAGCTGAGCTTCCTTGAAATTGTAAATAAGTTCACTTAATTAGCCCTTAATGTCAATGAACAGTCGGTAAAGGAATTCGCACAGGCCATGAGGACACAGAGCCACTAGAGCACCCTCCCATCAGGCAGTGCGGCTCCCCAAGCTGCTGCCCTTACCACACGAGCCAGCTTTACCGCGAGGGTGCAGCACCGGTACGTCAGTCCACAGACACTCTAGGAAGGAGGGAGCCAAGGGAATTAGAAAGAACAATTTAGGAGGCTCAATTAGCAAACAAACTGTATGTTTTATTTACCAAATGCAAAAAAATCATAAAATACAAAATACAAGAGGTAATAAAACATAATAAATTTTATTTTTTCCTTAATACTGGAAAAATGGCCCTGAATAGTTAGATGTACCTTTTAGTTATAGTGTTTAGCAATCAATTTTATATGTTCTTTATGGCTATATTAAATGATTTCCAATATGTAAGCAATAATGTAATTTCCATCATCTTTACTGTTGGCAATCAAAAGCTAAGATAAAAATGAAAAGAAAACCATGTATGACAGAAATGGTATGTAAGATGCCAAGCACTGTAGCTTATGGACGTAAAAGCAGATTCCAGTTGGAGTAATGGTTGCACACACTCACCACAGACACCCCATGCCTCTATAATCCACAGATGCATTTCCATAACATGAAAATAGGTATTTTAAGTATCTCAACTTGTGTTATATGATTTTACAAATTAATCTTGCAATCACTAAGCAAGGCACTATTAACAGAACAAAATTTTATTTGCTAAGCTTAACAAATTAAACATTTAAAGAAAAATTACAATAATACTGATTCTTTTATTGGCTTTTTAAAAGACAAAATGCAAATGAGAATATATTTGGCAAATTATCTTAATTGTCTTAGATGGAAATAAATATAAGCTCTAAAGCAATATCTTCTTGTAAGAATTGCTAAGGTGAGTAACCCTAAAATCGAAGTTTCTCATTTGAAAATCCCTAAAACTAGTACTGTCCCCTAACTTTTTTTTCTTTAAAGGACATTTGCTATACTCATATTTTCTAAAAGTTCATTCTAAACCACTCTATCTTTAACCAAGTTTATTTCTATATATTTAGTTTACTTAATTTAAAATTAATGAAAAGATATCTAGACACAATTTCTAAGAAAACAATGTAAAAAGCAACGTATGCATGGTTATTTACAGGAGTTTTCCTAAATAATATCATATCCAAAGATCTGACAAATTCTTTGTAATAATCACACTGCAGGTTTTAATAAACATCATATATAACAAAGAATATTTCATGTGTGGAATTACTAGATGAGTCTAAGAGCCAGAAACTAAATAAAGCATTTGACAAGATTAATAATGTAGTTTTTATTACACTAATGGCCAGTCAGAAGCAAATACATGCTGGAAGACTGTATCAGTCGATTCTTGCAATGATATCAGACACTGATTAACCGAATGTGGCTGCACTGTGCTGCTACAACCTTACAGATTCTTCAAGTATATGCGTATCTTTTAAACAGGCACATATGCAAATGTGCAAAATAAGTGAAATACAGATAATTAAGGAATGAACAGAAATGGCTTTTCAGCATAAACCACCCTGCCATTTAATTTCGAAGGTCCACCTTTCACTAAATTTTCTTCTGCTCTCAGTAGTCTTCTATCTTAGCAAAGTTGATGGTTTACCGATGACATGGACATTTCACATTGGTATAAGAAAGGAATGTCGGGTTGATGCAGTCTGGAGATGAAGATAGAAGTAGTCTTAAAACGTATTAAGTTATACTTGTAATCACAGTAAAAACATAGTTTACAGTTGCATTTCATGTAACTATTTAACAGTCCTTGGATAAAGACATCACTGTGGTTTTCTATTTTTCTAAAAAACAAGATTCTATAAAAATCTTTCACGTAGTTTATAATATTTACATTATATCTGACTCTTTAAAAACTACAAAATAATTACACTACTCAGAGAACAGTGCTCAAGCTAGCAATATTTTTTTTGCCTTTGATTTTACTGTTAATACTACCAAATTCTTGGTGCCACTATTTACAAAGATATTCTAACATTTTTAAAAATATTTAGTGTCTTCTGGGGATAGGAAATCTTAAGGAGCACTTAAACTAATATTTTCATATAATCCAGAAATGCATTTTATATAGATATTATATTTATATGTGTGGTTTCTAGCAGAAATGGTATTTAGTATCTTTTTATTTTTTAACTTTTAGATTAAAATATAATCACATTATTTCCTCCGTCCAATCCCTCTCACCCAAATTCCTCTTGAAACCAAGGCCTCTTTTCTTTAACTGTTATCATTACATATATATAAATGCCTGAATATATAAATACAACCTGTACAATCCATTTACTGTTACAGTTTAAAGGCTGAAACCATTTGGTACTGGATCACCAATTAGTAGGCTCTTCCCTGAAGAAGACTATTTCTCCCAATCTCAGCATTCATTGGGAGAGTTCTTTGTCTATGTGTGGGGCCTTATAGTAAGTCCCATACGCTATAAACGCAAGCAGTCACATCATAAACATCACAGTTTACTGACAGGAAGGATAAGTCTTCCCTCGATAGCTACAGTGCATTGGTTTCAGGACCTCTCCAATATTAGATGCCTCAGATGCTCAAGCACATTAAATAAAATGGTATGGTAGTACACACATAACATGCGTGCATCTTCTGCTAGTGTGCATCACCTCTGGTTATGTACAATACTTAATACAATTTAAACGTTACATAAATGATTGTTACACTGAATATTCTGAATAGTGACTACACGAAAATGTACATATTCAGTATGGATGTAATTCTTATTCAAATATTTAACAATCCACAGTTGGTTGAGCACATGGACACAGAGCCCATAAATACATGGAGCTAAGTAAAGATACAACATGTCTTTATGTGAAGAGACTTCTTGGCTGTTTAATAAATAAATGCTGACTATACACCAGAAACTGCCTGGGTAACTACAAAGTTCTCTCTGCTCATTTCTTTGTTTTTCTTACTATGTGACTAAGTGTTTTTCAATCACAAGTCTGTGATCATTCTGTTTTCCCACCAGATGTCTGCATGGACTTTGCATTACTTTTTGCAGAATACCCATCCTTAAGTATTTTGTTATAAAAAATTATGCTTTTTAAAGTCTTCGAGTTTTGTGCTGCCAATTATTTCAAATGTGCTTGTAGCAACTCATTAAAAAGAAGCTGAGAAAATAGAATTTAAGTTTCTCTGGGCAAGGGGGTACACACCTACAATCCCAGCACTTAGGAGAGTCCCAATTTAAAGCAAGCCAGGGCGACACAGCACAAGCCTGACTCAAAAGACCAAGGGTGAAAATTAAAGTACTTGCCTGTTCCACATGCAAAGTACTGGGCTCAACTCCAACAGTACATACATACATACATACATACATGCATACATACATACATGCATACATAAATCTTTTATTTAATTTTATATTTTAAAATTTAAAGTCATGAAATTCAATTTAAAACTGTTTTATCCAAAACTGGGTATGGTGGTAAATACCTTTAATCCCAGCACTCAAGAGTCAGAGACAAGCTTATCTCTGTGAGTTCAAAGCCAGCCTGTTCTACAAAGAGAGTTCCAGGACAGCCAGGGCTACACAGAGAAACCGTTTCTACAAACAAACAAACAAAAATTTTCCATCTAAGTTATCTAAAAAGGTCAGCAACTTACTAAATTTCAATAAGTTATTAACAATACAGGCATACCAAATACACTAAGGAAAACTTCCGAGTACACATTATTTAGTATATACCTCAAAAATATGACTCTATAATGTGAATAAACAAACATCATATTACCATTTCTTACCTCTATAATAAGAAGAAGTATCTTGTTCTATGAGCAGCTGCCATACTTTCAGACATGTTTCTGACTTTTAGGTAATTAACAAATCCTCTGAAGAAAAGGAGCAGGCCTAAAAAGATTGAAATAACACATACATCCTTAACATAAGCAAGCTTGATAAAATAAACAATTATAAATATGATCCCTTCTGCCTAAGGAAGTAAATCTGCAGAATTTCATTTATTCTACAATATATCTTACATTACAATGAAAACTCCATCATAATAAAATATAACACAACTTAAATGACATTCTTTCAATTTCTTAGTCCTAACTGTCACAGAATTAAAGCAAATGTAAACTATAAAAACCCAGTCACATAGAAATATACATGCAGTGATAGATTCATGTAGCAAAGTTAGTATGTTTTAAATGAGCCCACTCCTAGAAATCTTAACTTTTATGAAACTTTCCAAAGAATATAACTAGTGAGCAAATGAAGATGTTTATTTTTAAAGTACTCAGACAAACTGAGTGTAGATAGATGCTAACAGTACAGATTAAAAAAAAAAAAAAAAAAAGGACTGTCCAGCAATACAAAGTGTCTACCACTTGTGAAGTCTATATTCAAAGATGGCTAAGTTTTTAAGTTTTTATTTTTAACATATCAAAAACGGAGATAAGAGTCAGGAAAGCTTTCAGGAAGCAGTCACTCCAGTGATTTCTTTGTGATTAGTTAGCTGAGGTAGCTCTCTAAGCAAAATACTATTATTGAATAATGCACTTTATACCACACACATCTTTAATAATTTAAAAAGCAATGCCTGTGAAATGCTTTAGTTTCAGATGAAATATACTAGGAAGCCAGGTGTGGTAGTGCATGCCTTTAATCCCAGCACTCAAGGAGGCAGAGGCAGGTGGATCTCTGTGATTTCGAGGCCAGCCTGGTCTACAAAGCAAGTCCAGGACAGCCAGGGCTGCACACAAGTGGGGAGGAGGGGAGAAAAGAAAACAGGAACAGTAGGCAAGTGCAGGCCTTTGGAATGCTTAAGCACACAACAGAGGAACAGTAGGCAAGTCCAGGCCTTTGGAATGCTTAAGCACATACAGGTTTCTGGGAAGCGCTTATTAACTCCAGTATAAGCAGTTGTGAATTTGCCATCTTAACTGTAAATCAATGTTTATCCACTATCAGACAGTAATCAGAGCACTACAGAAGTGGCATGCTTATAACAGACCGGGGAGAAGATGAACAGATACATGATGACAAGATGAAGGAGTGACATTTCAGTTAAATCTGTCCTACTTGCTTTCATACCCAACTGTCCCCCCATTTGGGATCCCCTACCTCTGAATTCTACCCTCATTCCCTTCCATATACAAGGCAAAAAAATAAACATTTTCAACTACAAAAGCACTATTGAAAAGCAGACATTTTGTGAAATCTTTTGTCTATGAAGTGCCTAGATACGGTTTGTTCTACTTCAGGCATTTTCTAAGTGAGGCCAATTCATTTCTAAAACCCACTCAGTGCCTCCTCGTCTTAGCATCCTACTTGTATTCAGCATTGTTGTTAAGTATGCACAACATTTTTAGTGCTGATGAAACCTACATATTCCTGTAAGTAAACACTGGATCCTGGCTCTGCTGTGGAACCGGGACCATTGTCCACACTGCCCTCACCTTCCTCCCAACTGCACTCATCTCTTAAAAAATGGGCACATAAGCAAATACACTGAATAATATGTTTAAGTACTTAACACAATTCATAGGTTTTTATTTTAATTTTGACTTTTAGGTGTGAGACTCAATAAAGACCAAAGAATTCAGGAAGCTAGGATATAATTAATATACAAATCCTTCTTAACCCTATGTAAATATGACTCTGAACATACTTAGAACATTAAAATACTTTCACTATGATATTACAGAAATAATTTAGTGACCTTAACTGGCCACTAATAATTTATTTTAATAATCCTAAAGGTCCAATAGCATGACTAAAAACCTAAAGAGAAGACTGCCACCTACTGAAATTTAAAAGAATTAAAATATGAATTATCAGTCAAGACATTTGAAACGTGAACCAAAAGTATAATGTTAAAATTAACTTAATTACCATATATTATCGAAAACCCATAAACTTCACCAACATAATAAAAACACACCTTACAAAAAGACAACTAAACAAAAGTGCTATGATCACTGGGCATGAAGCCTTTCCCTGCACTGGTGGATTACTGATTTAAAAAAGGCTCATTTGAAAAGCACAAAGAATGTTTCTATGACCCAAAAATAAAAGGCATTGAATGCTCAAACCCTTCTACTCGCTACATTATCATTAAAATTATGCATCTGTTTCCTAAGATAATTAATAAAGATAACAGTATCAATAAAGGTAGAAATTTCAAATTTTGCAGCACTTATTTATCACTCATCCACTGATTCCCTATGTTGACAGAGCTAAGAAAAGTGAGTGCAAAAATTTTACATCAGAGAACTTCTTTCTGCACCACTAGTGACACAACTTACTCGTATTTCATGATCGTAGACATACCAATTAACTGAGTAAGAATCTAAAATTATTTAAACTGAACTGCATTAAGAATAAACTTACCCAGTACAAGAAATATCCACCAAAGCCAATACTGTCCATTGAAATAGCCAGTAAAGTAGTCAGAAAACTGTGGAGTGAATATAAACAGATTTATCATATTAATTAAATTTGAATATTCGGGATATCCTGGGTTTCAGAATATCTCTTCAAATAATCTTTAACACTTAAAATAGCATATAAAAACAGCACGAAAGGAAAGCACAGAAATAATACTTAATGGTATACATATATGAGGAAAAATTTTTATGTAACTTTTTGTAAACGTCTGTAAAATACTTCATAAATACTTTATAAACAAACTGTTTACAAGAGAGAAAATGCCTAAATATTATATATTGGAATGAAACAGTTTTTTTTTTTTCATTGAAAAGCTTACAGTCAGTTTCTTATACTCTCCCAAAGCCATAACTACCATCCCAAATGTGCTACAGCAACCTGCTGCTTTGGATATTAACACAAAAGCCACATTAGTTTAATCTTATCAGATAGGGATGTTCTGGTGACCTCTAAAACGAAGAGTTTTTGACCTTCTGCACACCCCCTACTGTTAATCACTGCCAAAAATGCTAGGCACATAAAGACCCCCAACTCATTAGAGACTTTTTATTTTCAAACTAGATGACTGGCATCCAGCTCCCAACAGTGAGCTGAGAATAGCTAAATGAACCTTGAAGTGGCATTTCAACAGCTGTTATTGCTGGCCATGTTAGCCGGTCTTTCATTCTGTGTGAGGTGGGAAGTCAACAGGCAGCTAGAGGTAGGGCCTCAGAGCACAGAACACCGGTAGCTTCTCTTTAATAGACCTTGCACTCATGGAACTTCAAAGTTTATCAATCCAGTGTTCTTAATCTATTATGGATAATTCTTATTTATGTGGCATTTTAAAATTATCTTAAAAAATTATTTTTACGCATTTGAGATAACCTAACCTAAGAGTTAGAAACAAAAAAGAGCTTGTTTTAATTAATTTCTTTCTACTGGTTTCCAAATTGAATCTTATTTACCTAAAAATTATGTTAAATGCAGACTGATCCTTGAATCTGAAATTAATTAAAAATATCTCCAACTATTTGTTGGTAATTTCCATAAAAGATTAAAAATCTACAGCTTTGATAATAATACAAATTATACATGGTATTACAACTTGAGAGGCATATAAAAAAATTACCAAAACATGTTTTTAAAACTTCTGAAGTACTTTCTTTGGAATAATTTTAAATTAATAATTAGTAATTGTCTAAATTATAAGCTAAGAGTTTTTAGAAATTCCAAAGATTTAAGTATCACAGTCTTTTGGAATGTCCTAAAACTGTAACTGCTGCGCACTCCCACACTTAGAAGATACACAATATGAAAAAAATTAACAACTGAAAAGTTCCTTTTTAATCAAGTAAAGTTTCCTAACAATCTTAGAAGCTGTAGGAAATAAAAAGGTAAAGAACCAAAACACTGTATTTTCAACTCTTTGCATATGCTATCCAATAAACAGCAACCGGAATCTCCAAGAGAATGGGGTTCTAATACCCTCCAGATTTAGACAGAGTGACTGACTTCCTTCTTGTGTATCAAGAATGACGCTGGTAAATTACCCAACTTGAGAAAGGGTAAGAAGCTGGTTTCTGAAGTGTTATCCCTGCTCTATGATCATGAGAACTCTATCTGAATAGCTGCAACAGTTCTTTCTATTGGCAGAAGAGCTAAGTCTGGACATACTTTAGCTCCAACTCTTTTCTGTGTCTCTAGCAAGAAAATCTGCATGGGAAGGACTGTAACTTTGTCTTCACGTGTTTTTACAACATCTAGCAGTTTTAAGCTCATGGTAGAAACTCACTGGACATCCTTTGAAATAAAAGTAAAAGAAAAATCTATCAGGATGGTTCTCACAATGGCTCAACCTTTAATCATCTTATAATAAAGTAGTATATAGATACAAGAGTAAACAGATTAAACATTCAAAACCTACAATCTGATAAGTACCTGTATAGAATTTGTTAAAAGAATCAAAAACCTGTAAAGCCTTAAAACAAATTCAAAAAACAATGATAAATATATACGAGTATTAATATTTGTACAATGGGTACTTTTAATAAATAAAACAAAAGCATTACCAAAGCATC
Source organism: Pachyuromys duprasi (assembly GCA_028658305.1). Lineage (NCBI taxonomy): Eukaryota > Metazoa > Chordata > Mammalia > Rodentia > Muridae > Pachyuromys > Pachyuromys duprasi. Next base: position 48,468,732 of record CM053745.1, on the reverse strand, counting down.
TGAAGCATTTAAAAGATGCAAACATTTTAGATTTTGAGTCTACTGAAAGCTTTAGGAAGATTTAGCTCTTTCAGTCAAAAAGCAATGTTTAAGTAAATACTATTTGTATAATTTACATCCTTCAATTTACTAATTGTGTAACAACATTTAAAATTCTGTGGATAGCTGTCGTAACAGTCCAAATACAGAACTGTGTGATGGGACTGCACAGAGTCTTGCGACCTCAGTTTCTTCAACCACGTAACTGTTCTTGGAATGTGCATCCGTGCCTGTCCCAGGTGTTACAGGCAGCTCTGCTATCATGACTCTTGTGCCTCTATGGAAAACCACGTTGTTCCACATGTGGCTTCTGAGACTGTGTACCCTACACGTGTGGTTCTTAACCCACACAGTATAAATTATAGGAGCCCTGAATAAAATAGCTCCATTTTCCCAGGCTCCGCTGCTTTTACAGTGGTAAAGTTTCTCAGAAAACTTGACACAACAATGAGTAGGTTTATACTTTAAAAGCCCAAAGGAGAGACGTAAGTAAAAGCGCTTGTCACCAAATCTAATCACTTGAGGTTTGAACCACTAAACCCACATAGTAGAAGGGAAGAACAAGATGTTTTCCAAATGTGCCCCTGGCACATGTGAGTGCACAGGTGCACAAACAAACACAAATACACACACACACACACACACAAAATGAAAGCTAACAAAGCAAGGAAGAAACATTTGTGATAAAAAGCCCAAAAGAAACCTTCAAGATGCAAAGGTAAAAAAAAAGCTGGATGAATTTGCCTGACAAGAAAAGTTGTTGAGACAAGAGCAAGAAAAGAACATTTTGTTGTCCCCTAAACACCACCTTGTAAATGATACAATGATACAAAGTTCCCTATCTGGGAAAAGGAAATTAAGAAAATTTTAGAAGGAATACATGGGACTAAGGATGAAAACATGCTCTCTCTGTCTCTCTCTCTTAAATTTTGAGATAGGGTCTTCCAATGCAGTCCACACTGGCCATATACCCAGCAAGAATTAGTGCTGATGGCTGTTTAAAAAGCCTTTACTTTTGAGTTCTCAAAGCTTTGAGAGAGGAAGTATTTAGTTATTATTTTAAACAGGATTTTCCAATATTTATTTCTTCTTGTTGTACTTCTAAATGTCAGAGTTCTCAGTCAGATTTAAATATACTTTTAAAAGTCCTTGGTAACCTTTAAATTATTCCTGGTGATCTTGGTATCTCTGGCCAACCCTAAGTAAGATCAAAGAGACATTAAAAATCACCTTAGAGGACATTTTGATTCACAATAACTTATGAAACAGAAATCTTTGACTTTATTTAAGGCATACTTGTACTATGTTACATTAGCAGAAAGCATGATTTGTTCTAAACATATATGCTATTTATTATTTCTGTATGCTATAGGTAACTGGGCAAGGTACTTTGCTTTTCATCCTCAGAAATAATCCCATTAGGCTGTATTTATCAACTTATTATAAGGACACCAAGAAAATTTAAATAACTTAAAGTAAGGACATAGATACCAAACCATGGAAGCATTTTCTTGTTTCAGTGTTTTTCCCTAACAATCTTCCACATAGAGTTATGGCATATATAGTTTTATCAAATTTTCACAGTTACAGAATGCCAAAATAAGAAGTGTAAGTCTTTATTCAGTGGAACATGTGTGCATACAGCAAACACTGGAACAAACACACATTTTAGATAGAAATGATGGAGATGCTCACCCTGACAATAAGAATCCATTTGATCAGTGAAAGGCCAAATCCACAGATAGCACCATACCTTCCAGCTATAGTATTGGTGATACAGAACGATAAGCAGAATCCAAGCCAGTTGAAAATGAATGCCACTAAAAATAACAGAAATGTATTTATAAGGTCATAATGTTTATACAAATAAACAGCACAGTAATAGCAGTGTCTCACTGCTGGAGTAAAACAGCAGCTGTTGTTTAAACTCGAGCCATAGACTGCCCTTAAGAGACTGCCACAGCTTGCTGTTTACAGATCTAGCAACTACTAATAAGCAAATAAACTGGTAAACTTGGGTTCCTGTCAGTTTGGTCAACACTTTCCTTAAGGCCTATTACTAGTATGCTAAATACATTTTTAGTATTTCAGTTCTCATTAACTTTTTAGGACACATACAAAATAACTGTTTTGACTTTTCATACATGTATATCACTGTATTTGTTCATATTTGTTTTGGCTTTTTGTACATGTATATCACTGTATTTGTTCATGTTTGCCCCTCACCCTCCAGATACTCCTTCTACTTCCATGTCTCCCATATGTATGGGTGAATATGTAATATGTGTAGATTTAAACATACATAACATAGTTTCTGGATGTAAGAAAGGGACATTTGCTTTCTTGTTTCCTTTCCATATTCTCATTTAAAACTTCATTTTTAAACCAGCAAAACACCAGATCATAATATTGCTCCTCTGGAGTCTTACCTCCAAAGGAATCAGGCAAAATTGGATTTTTCATAAAGGCTTAAAAATAAAAATCACCCAATTTAAGGAAATGGACCTTTTGACTTTTATATGATAAATTCTTAAAAGAATTTATAGAATAAAGATGCTTAATATCATAACTGAGAAATACAAATTAAAAGCATAATTAGATATCACTACATGCTTTTAAGAATGTAAAAATGGAAATACTGACAATAGCAGATGCTGATGAGGATAAAGTAAGAGTCCTCATCTACTGCTGATGGGACTGAAACAGAAAGGTACAACAGCACAAGGGTTACCATTGCTATGATAAACACCACAACCAAAGCAACTTGGGGAGGAAAGCGTTTCAGGGCCTTACACTTCCCCATCGTTGTTCATCATGGAAGGAAGTTACAACAGGAACTCAAACAGGGCAGGAACCTGGAGGCAGGAGCTGATGCAGGGGCCATGGAGGGCGCTGCTCACTGGCTTGCTCAGCCTGCTTTCTTACAGAACCCAGGACCACCATCCTAGGGGTGGACCCACCCATAATGGGCTGGACCCTACTCCAATGATCACTATTTAAGAAAATGACCTACGGGCTGATTTTATACAGGCATTTTCTTAATTAGGTTCCCTCCTCTCAAGTGACTTTAGCTTGTGTCAAGTTGACATAAATCCATCACACCCTGCAAGTCAAAATTTACATTTCAAAACAATCTTCTGGTTCTGCTTTTTGTTGTTGTTAAAGTTACAAGAACACTACTTTTTCTTTAAGTTTTCCTAAAGTCTAAAATAAGAATGATCTGGGAATAAATTATAATGTCTCATTCTGACACACATAATACAAACGGCTAAAACTTGGAAGAATCGCTTTCTCAAAATGCTACACCCACATTTTAAAGCACCAGCATTCAGTCATTTCCAAGCTGGCCAGTTATCTACTGGATCAAATATTAATTTCTAGAGTTGAATTAACTTACAAGCAACTCCTATTCAAGTCTCTTAAAATTTTTTTGTTTGAGAGGACTTTATGATACTACCTAACCAAATATGAGATTACTTCTCATATTCTTACTAAACATTATGAGATACACACATTTCTTCCCTTTTATTTTCTGTACATGAAAATGTAATTATATCACTAAATTTAATTGTAAATCTTTTCTAAGGTTATGTGAGCTAGGAAGCAAAAACACCCCTTCTGGCAATGGGCAGAGACACCTTGTTGGTGGTATTGTTCTTATATCAGTCAGGGGCAGAGCAGATGACAGTCCTTTGTCCTGGCTTGGTGGCCAAAGCTGTCTTATGCCTAGGTCTCGCAGAAATCAAATCCAGGCAGTGCAGCATGAGAGGAGGAAGACTGTGTCCAGAGACTTCTGGACTGCCATCCACCTGAAGACCTGCCCTCCAGCACAGCACAGGCGGCCAGAGAAACCCACTTGCCACCACACGAGGGACCTGCCAGCTGCATGGCAGCGGCAGCCATCGCAATGTGTGAGTCTGTGGTGGCTGGACGGGAGAGAAAGAAGTAGAGCTGCTTGAGCATTATGAGAAGAGGGAGAACTGGAGAGGAGCAGCCTGTTGTGAGTGGCTAACGCCACCATCTGAGGCCACGGTGAGGTCCCAGCCTGAGCTGCTGCTGAGGGCCATGTCTGAGTCTGTGGCTATGCGGTGACAGGGGTCAGTGTCGCTGTCCCTGGCTCATATTACCACTAGAGAACATGAGGGTGTCCCTGGTTGGAGCAACCACCAGGAACCACCTGGATGTCCAGGGGCTACTCACAGCTGGCTCCACCCCTCACTGGTTGTGGCGCTCTGGAAAACTGGCCCCATCTCTCACGGGCAGGAGAGCTGACATGATGGCAAAGGTACAGGTAAGCCAGCCCTAACGGGGTGAATGTGGGAGAGCAAGCACAGCCCCTCATAGGCTGCAGCACTTGGTAGAGTGGGCGCCCCGCACCTTGACTTGGCACAGTAGAGCTGGCTCTGGAGGACTGGGTGCAGATGAGCTGGACACAAAAGCAGGAGAGCTGAGCCTGCCTCCTTCTGATGGCTGCATTGCGCAGCCTAGCCTGAGCAATGCTGGAGAGCTCAGCCTGGTGGTGCTGATGAGGGAGAGCCAGGAGGCTCACCAGCTCAGGTTCCACCCAGGCCCAAACCCAGGGCTCTGAACTGACCTACCCCAAAGTCTTTATCGTCTGCTTACAGTTGGGACTTGTGAAAAGGCCAGTCCTGCTGATCCAAAGCTGCAAGGTCTCCATGACAGAGGGAAACAACAGGGTAAGCGGGAGGAGGCTCAGTGAGGATCCAATATTGATGGTGACACAGAAGCCAGAGATCTCGAACCACTTACAAATGTCAATGAACATTTACAAGTGAAGATGTGTGGACAGAGGGGTATACTATGGGACACAATGGAGCTTCCACGATCAGATTGTTTTTTATTTTTGTTGTTGCTATAGTGGTGTGTGTGTGTGTGTGTGTGTGTGCGCGCGCGCGCACGCGCGTGTGCTATTTTGGAGAATGAAGCAGGACTGTGGTTCATGATGCAAAACTCACAAATAATCAATAAAAAGCTTTAAAAAAAGCAAAAATATGAATGTTGTAAGTAGAGAAGTCAACTTAACTTAAGAAAGTTATTTTAAAACTCTTTTATTTCCTGTGATTCTGCTTGCACAAATAAAATCTCAAATGCTCAAGATATAAGCTATTTTAAAGAATGTATTTCCAGACTGCCAGAGTAAGCATGGAATACAAACCCAGTTGCAATTTGAAGAATAGCCACTAGATGGTAGTAATTACAAGCAAATCTATGCCAATTAAAAGTCTCTGGGCATACCAGAAACAAAACAAAACACAAAACCCCAAACTTTTACTTTTATCATGCATGAAATATTTGTAAAACACAAATAACTTATAGAAACCTAATTTCACAGAACTTTACTAAAATCCTGTATTTTATATTAAATCCTTGAATATATATTTATATAAATCAAGTCACTGGAAAAATAATCTAAAATATCTTAGTTATAATTTACCATACTTATAAGTAAAATATTTTTAAGTCTAAAAGATGCATATTAAATAAAAGCTACTTGCTTAAAGGAAACAATTCATAAGTTCAGACTCAGATACTTAGAAATAAAAGCATACAATATCAATATCCTTAGATATAAATTATATCAATAATATATTCATAATCTTTTCTAATTGATATTTCTGTTAGGGTCATGTATGTGTGTGTAATATACATGTATGTTTATATACATCTGCATGTTTATGGGCACACATGTGTGGGATGTTCACATACGTCAACATGAGCATATAGTCCAGAAGTTGCCAATGGGTGTCTTCCTCAGATGCTCTCCACTTTATTTATAAAGGCAGGTCTCTCATTTGAACCACAGCTTCTCAACCAGTTGGCTAGCTATCCAGCGTACCCCTGTCTTTTTCTTCCAAGTGCTAGAATTACAGAGAGCTGCCACACCTGTTCAGCATGAGTTTAGGGTATTCAAATTCTGTTCTTCATGAGTACATGGCCAGGGCTTTACCCAATGAACTATCTCCATAGCCTCAAGATTTCTTGAAAGATGTAATAATGAAAGAAATTAATCTTTAAGAAACAAAATATGTGAGGAATTTGGTAGTAATAGAAGTTTACTAGTTGAATATAAATCAAAGATTAAAAACTAAGGTTCACTAGACTAGCAGAGCAAGAAAGGGAGTAAGCAGTTATATTTAACCAATGAATTCACTGGTTTTTCATTGTATCTACCACATCCACCTAAAAACTACAAAACAAACTTAAGACTTAAATATTCTACATACTGGATAGCAATGTAACTATAAGTGAATCTGAAAAGAAAAATAAGTTGCCTGCCCCTTCTCCTTCTCATTTCTTTTGTTTAGCAACAAACCTTTTCAAACTGGGGAAAAGGGTGGCTTAACCCAGACTCAGTAGTTCAACACATGAAGGGGGACTCTATTTTTAAAGTTGAGTGTATCATTTTACATAAGAATTATTTCTCATTTTTATCTATAGAGTAAATCATGCATAATCTAGTAAGTTTTTACTAAACATTAGGTATAATATTGTTCTTAAACAACATTTAAACAATTTGTTGCACACCTCAGTATTTGTCAAAGAATTTACTACAGACTAATCCCCTTTTTAGGAAGTAATAAATACTATAACACAGTCTCCCCTCACAGTTTAAATTTACTATGTAAGTCAAATAATTAATAATTCTGTATGATGTCAAAAATATTCAGGATTTTAGTCTTCTGTTACCTTTGTAGATTTATACATCCATACCTTTGTGACACTGCTCTGGGTTTATAGGACTTTCCCTTCTCCAGCCCTTCTCGATTAAGGTCACCTCAAAAGGAAGTCTCTGACCCCAAAGCAGAAATGTACAGTTCACTGTATATATGCCTATAGTCTTAAAGGGACAGCAACATTTCTTTTAAAATTCTCATTCTGCTTTTTCCCTTTACAATCTCATTTGGCTTAAATATGTATATTCCCCTGGCCAGCATCAACCATAATGTCTGTGATCAGAATCCCTAACAAATGCTTAATAAAGTCTAGGATTTATTAGGCCCACTTACACTTTAAAGGAGGTATAACCATGCTAGCAGTATTATTTTCTTCACTGTTATTTTAAACATACATACACCAATGTTTCTCAGAAGTAGAATGGAACAGTAACTTACTGAAAAATGCCAGCATGAAAATGCCATCATTGCCTACTCTCAGCTGGTCTACATCACTGAAGTCATCTCTTGGTGTACAGTCTTCCTCCTGGTTCTGTAAAATACATAGCAAAACATTTCGCTAAAATAATCAGAATTTTCTTGCCTTCAATTTAAGAATAAGAACATCAGTAACAGCGAGCCCTCTCAAGTGGCCATACAGATAAGACATTTGCAAGTAATACTTTACCATAAGTGCTGTTGACAAGAAAATCTTTAAAGGCAAACACGGAAAAGGTAAGGTGAGGGCTGGGGAGACAGCTCGGTCAGTACAAGTACAAAGATCTGCACTGGGATCCCCAAAGCCCATGTACAAAGCCTGGCATTGCAGCACATGCAGCACTGTAACACACCAAAGTTGGTGGGACAAGAGACAGGCAGCTCCCTAACTCAGGCCAATTTGGCTAAGATGATTAATTTTTGGTTCAGTGAGAGCCCCTGTCTCAAAAAAGAAGGGTGGAATGGAACAGAGGAAAGTGCCCCAAACCCAACAATACACCCAACGTTTAACTCGGGCTTATACACTTACAAAACACACACACACACAGACAGAAAAAGAGGGAGGGAGGGAAGGATAAAGGGATGGAAGGAAATTCAAGAATATGATACAAGGAAGAGGGATGTGACACTACTATATAACCATCAAGTGGGAAAATAGGAATTCTTATCATCGGTGATGGAATGCAAATCTGTGCAACCTCTGGTTGGCAAGTAGGCAGCTTTTATTAAAAGTGTACATGCCCTCTAATCCAGCAATTTTGATTCCTGAAATAAATTATATACATGTACATATTCCCATTTAAAAGAAATAAAATATTAAAAAATATTGAAGTGATGCTAGGAAGACTGGACACAATTTAAATGCCCCTTATTCATGGGCTGTGTTGAGATAGCTCTACATGCACATTTCCATTTCTGCATGTCTTCCATTCAGAAATACTGTCTGTCTTTTTCTGGATACTTACCAGTGGAACACTTGAAAAAGAATAGACTCTCTCAGCAGAGCAAGGTTGTGGGCATCCTAACAACCACTGGGAAACCTGGGATCCCTAGTAACATGACCCAGAACATGGGGGACTGTCATTCAGTCCCTACTGTTCCCTGTGGGAACTGGGGCTTGACAACAAGCAAGAGCAAGACCACTCTTGCTGCTGTGAACAATGATGCCTTTACTTCTGACCCAAGGAACTTCCTGCCTTCTTTCCAAAGAAAAGGAAACTGAGAAACTAATAATCTGTCCGCCAGCTTAAAATTAAAAGTTAAAAAATTTAAGTCAGTTCTCAGTAGACTGATAAATGATAGGATATACATATTATTAAACTAAAAAGTTCAGCATTAAAATTTTAAAGTAAATTTTAAAAGGTTTTAAATATTTGTGTCTTTACTATTCTAATAATTTCCAAAATATACTATGCAAAATACTGTTTGTATAGCATACCTCTTGCTTAGAATATACTAACATAAAAATGTCTTTGCTTGCAAATGTAAAGAACTCTAAAATTATTTGCAAAATCTATCATCGCCGATAGCTTCTACTATTTAAGAAATATTACTACAAAAGATTTTTGCTTCCCTTAGCCTTAGGCTCTATCAGTTCACACAAAACAAACCTGCATGCTCTTCTAGAGCCTATAGTACAGTAAGATGGAATGAAACAATAAAGACAAACCAAGTTATTTACACAATTAAAAGGTGTAAATGCAGGGCTGGAGAGATGGCAACTCTTCCAGAAGACTCTGGTTCAATTCCCAGTACCCACAGGAAGGCTCACAATTGTCTGTAACTCCAGTTCCAAGGGATCCGACAACCTTGAACAGATATACGTGCAGGCAAAAGAGTAATGCACGTAAAAATAATTTTTAAAAGGTATAAATGGATGTATGAAAAAGGAAAAGTCATAATGGTATATTGGTGGGTGGAGAAAAAAAGAAAAAAAAAAGCAAACATGAATAGAAAATAGGATAACATGCTTTGATGACAGACCATAGGAGAGAGAGTCCACGGATGGTAAAGAGAACGGTATTTACACACGTGGGCAGTAATACAGGAAGGATTTTTCTATTAAATATATACAGAAGTCACAGAAATATTTTCAAACTGATGTTTTTACTCTTTGAGGTGTGTCCGCTGCTGCGGCTGCCATGGCGGCAGCTTTCGCCTTCTCCGCTTCATCGTATGTAGGAAGAGAGGTAGCAACACTGTACGGAGGCGGCACGGGGTAAAACTCACTGTAAACTTCAGTATCTGAAGACAAAGAAGATTTTTAAAGGATAATCATTAAAAATAATTTATATGATTTTATAGTCATGATCATACTTTAAGAACTTAAAATAAGACACTAAGATTACTATTGCTACTATAGGTCTATAATAAAAACTAAAATACAGAACACTGTTAAACTTGTATAATCTTTTCTTTGTCCCATATTTATTAAAAAGAAGATGCAATGACAAATATCATCTAAAGGATGGTTCTGACTCAAAAAGAGCACAAGATTGAGAGTTTCTGTACATACACACATTTATTCGTTCATTCATTTATTTATATATTTTGCGTGCATGCGTGTGTATATGTAACTCTCTGGAGTACATTCTCTCCCTCAGCTGTGTGGGTTCCTGGAATCACACTCAGATCATCAGACTTGGTGATGAATGACCTTACCTGCTGAGTCATTAGCTGATCCAAAAGTGAGAATCTGAAAGGAATTTCAGATCAGGAAGCGGGAATCCCACAGTACATAACATCTGTTATGTGCCCACTAGTCTGCACAAAGCAGCTCACTTATTAACTTACTGTTTCATGCCCAAACAATCAAAGAAAAAGGCCTTTTAAAGTTAGTAATGACTACTTCTATGTGGTGCTGACCATCTTATCTATGTTCGACATATATTAATGTTAGCAACTCGGAGATCCAGGAAAATTAATAGACTTGAAAATCCCACTCATATAGTAAGTGGCAGCCCCAGAGAATCCTCGGCTCTGATGAACTATAGGGTAACTTTTCTATGTTAATTTCAGCAACTACCCTAATCTTTCAAGAAAGCTCCCAGTGTGACAACAGACAATTATGAGTTCTAGGACAGCCTGGCTACACAGTAAGTTCCAGGCCAGCCTGGATTATAATGCAAAACAAAACACGCCATCAGCTCTTTGAAAGACTTGATAATTACACAAAACCTTGCTGTCAGAAAAGAAAGGAAGCTGTGAGCCATCCCTGTGACTTCCCACCTGAAGTTGTAGGGACCTCCACAGTAATGCTACTGTACGGTGGAGGAGAAGAGTCTGTTTCCTGTGCTGGTGCTGAAGCAGCGGCTCCCGCAATTTGTGCTGCTGAGCTGGAAGCTGATGGCTGCTCTACAGCAGATGGTTCTGAATTATCTTCTTCATTGTGAAGCTAAACAAAGAAGAACATTAGTGTAATCAATTTGTTATTCTCTTTTCAGTTCAGCTAATTTTTAAAGATTACTTAAATTTTAAAGATACTGAAGAAAAATTAACACTTTAAAAGGCAAACAAAATCTTAATTAGTAGAGAGCAAAGCAAAAACTACTATCAGAAAACAAATCTATTAGCATCACCCTTCAAGCAAATGTACCTAGTTTTCACTGTCTTGCTTTGACTGTGCACTGAAACTGGTTTTACATCTTTAATGTTCTTACATATTTTCTATATGTAAAAACACTTCTTGTTGATACACAGAACACACTTGTAATTCTACATACATGGAGTGCTAAGTGTCCCATCACCCCAGCAGGCTGGCATATATACTAAAAATACAGGGTGAGAATGGACTTGTATCAAACACAACTGAACTGACTATTAACATAGATGTTTTATTTTCATCTAAAACCGCTTGTCTTGATTTGTGTTCTATTACAGCAATAAACACCATGACCACA
>CM053745.1:48413158-48457122 GCA_028658305.1 Pachyuromys duprasi | reverse complement strand
TGTTTTTCTGCAAGGCAGCATTTTTCAAAAGAGCAAGAAATTATGTAGACATGTATGTCATGGGTGAATTATTATATAAATATAACACTGTTATATGTTATATATATATACATATACTGTTACATATTATACCATGTAAACTGTTATATAAATATACCATGATTTATACAACAGAATCCACCATTTAAATTGGGAAATTAAATCTGTATTGATTGTAATGGTTCAGTAGCACTGGCTGTTCTTCCAGAAGACCCAGTTCAATTCCCTGTACCTACATGGCAACTCAAAGCTGTCTGTAATTCCAGATCCAGGAGATTCAATGCCTTCTTCTGGTCTCCACAAATACTATACACACATGTTACACAAACATACACAAAGGTAAAACATACATGCACATAAAAATAAATCTTTAAAAAAGCAACAAAATAATGTAGCAAATGCAATTCATATAATCAAATCCTAAAGTTTACACTGTACAGATGAAACACTTTGTAATCAAAAAAGTACAGAAAGCATAAATAGGAGGAACTCCAGGAACAGAAGAAAGACTGGGGCATGTATGGCTTGCAATATGGGCAGGTGCGGAGAGATGTGCAAGATCTAAAACAACACGACAAAATACATCAGTTGTTTTTATGGCAATATACAAGTCTTTCATATTATTCTGTATTTATAATGAAAATGTTTCATAATTTAAAAAAACTTTAAACTGGCCAACCAAATTGTCTTCCAAACACAAAGCCAAGAACATTTTTAAGCGTAAAAGCAGTCAAGGAACACATGGCAGCATTCTTGTGTCCTTGCAATAAAACTACTTCAAGATAATTCTCAAGCAAGAAAAGAAGCAATCAAAGTAAAAAACAAAGAAACAGAAAAGCTACATCAATTTTTTTTAAATGTAGAACTAAGGCTAAATATAGTACTAAAAACTAAGTAACTCCTGGTAAACAAATTTTATATCCACCCCTCCCAAAAAAAACTAAAAACAATGTAAATATCAGGATTGGGAGAATAGATAAAAGTACTAACACTAATAACAATTAATATATAGAATAAATAATATAATGAATAACAACATAAAGAATAATGATGTATCATTCTAAGAGAATATAAGCGTTTTAAATGGTGTTTTGAAGGAAATAATAGACTCGAGAAGTGAATCAGATGTTATCCAATTTCTTTTTTAATTTTTTTCTTTGTGTGTGTGAGTGATGGGTAGATATGGACACGCACCAGCCACAGCGCATGCGCAGCGGGCAGAGGGTGGCTCGATGGAGCTCGTTTTCCCCCTCTACCTGTATTTGGAGACCAGGGGTTGAATGCAGGTCCTCAGACTTTTACAGCAAAGCTATTTCTGTTGAGGCCACTTCACCAGGTCCTGTCAGTCCAATTTCAAATAAGACAAATGGTTATTTCAGTAAGACTATTCCATCCTCATTATTTTAAGAGACAAAAGGTTGTTTCAAACTGATTGCTAATAAACAAAATAGGTAGCATGAATTTCTGTAAACTGTGAATTCTTTCTCATTTTCTTTTTTACTGGTCAGTGTTTTCCCAAGATCTTTATAAAAGAGATAAAGTAGGGAACATTCTTTGTTTCTATTGTAAGACAAAATAATGTAATAAAAGTGATTTCTGTGTTTGAAGGAATTTCTATAACTTGGAAAACAAGCATCAGGTTTTAAGAAATCTTTTATCTGTAAAATTTTCCCACGATACTAAAGACTATCACAGACTCCACACAGTATTCAAAACCTTTTGTAGCCATCATCAGGAGAAAAGTCAGGCACATAAATCCGTATATGATATGACTGTTTCAGTCAACCATCTCACAGCACTTAAAGACTGTACTGTAAGCGCCTGTATCTATTTCTGTGTGGTGATTTTGTAATGAAATTCAGCTTAAAGATCAAAAGGTTTCATAAGGGCTTTCCATTCTTTGCCTTCTGTAATAGCACTCTTCCCTCTTTCCCACAATACATAAACCACATATATTCACCTACATAATCTAAAAAGGCATCCTGAAGCCAAGCTCCTCACCTAGAAAGACGCTGCCTCAAAACAAAACAAACAAAAAAAACAAGCAAACAAAAACAGACATTCCGCTTCAGTTTTGAACTAATACTGGCTATTCCTCAGAAGTATGTTGAAGTAAGGCTGACACACACTGTACACAGCCCTAAAGGAAATGGCCATGAGGCAGCATCAGCAGGAAAAAAGCAGGTTTCTCCCACTGCTGTCCTACCTATGAGTGCAAACAACCCTTCAATCATACCAAATTCAAGAACTCAAACCCACTGCCTTATTTAAATGCTATATGGTAAGAAAACAGCAAAATGATGGCAAGCATGTCACCAAGACCCTGGAAGAGATTGAAGAGGCCACAGCTGAATAAACTAGGATGATCTGAATACTTATTAAGTAAAAGTAGTAAGTATGCAATTATGACTCAGAATAAAATATTAATCTGTGAATTCAATCTGATACAAGTGAATAAACTGGAAAATGGAAAAGCACTTCCTTGTGGAGTTAAAAATAGTAAATTCTTACAGAAATGATGAACTAGGAAACTACCATTTCACAACCACTGTAGTTACTATTTCAATCAAGAATAGTAAAAGCCAGTAGGTAAAAGACTGTTTTTTAAAATCAGGACATTTGTAGGTTGTACTACAAAGCAAATGACCTAACTTTTTCCAAAACACTGTCAGGAAAGACTACAAGATCAGAACATTGATCTACTTTCCACTTTGGCTCCAAAAACCCTATGTGACCACTAACTCCTCTCCTCTACACTCAGCACTTGGAACATGATGGAATCCACCTTTGCCTGGACAGTTGTGTGTCCCTCATGGCCTACTCACATACAACGTCATCCTTCTTTTCCTCCCATCTGCCTACTTATGTACAAGAACAGAATTATTTGGGAACTAGAGCTGTAGATCGTAAACCACCCTTCAAGTTCACACAGCCACACAGCCTGCCAGACCCTTTTGAGGCAGGGTAGAAAGATAATAAAAATGAGAAAAACATGAGTAATAAAAAGCCCACTCACTCTCCTGCTCACTAAGTCAAGAATTTCAATGCAAAGAACCACATTACAAGATAATGTGACTACACTCTTGGATTTTTTTTAAGAAACATTTTCTTTTCTTTATTTCTTATTTATTACAATTTATTCACTTTGTATCCCAGTTGTCGCCCTCCTGGTCCCCTCCCAATCCCAACCTCCTTACCTCTTCTCCCTGTATGCCCCTCCTCAGTCCACTGATAGGGGAGGTCCTCCTCCCCTTCCATCTGACCCCAGCCTATCAGGTCTCATCAGGACTGGCAGCATTGTCTTCCTCTGTGGCCTGGTAAGGCTGCACCCCCCTCAGGGGGAGGTGATCAAAGAGCCAGTCACTGAGTTCATGTTAGAGATATCCCCTTTTCCCCTTATTAGGAAACCCACTTGGAGACTGAGCTACCATGGGCTTGAGAAACAATTTAAACAAGCACATTAAAACAGTTAATGAACAATACTAAGGTCAAAATACATCTTAAACCCTTGTGATTTTTTATTTTTAATCTTATCTTAATCCTTTATAATTCATAAACATGGGCAACACCCTGTATAAACCATGCCTCAATCTCACAAAGGAAATCCTTTAGATAAAATAAACCTTTGTACCTTATTTTTAAATTTTATTGTTTTAAAGTTTAATCTTTAAACTTAGTTACAGATTATTATCTCTAGAACAAAGTAGTCTTAAAAGATACAAAAATGCACACACATTTGGACATTTTAGTGCTGTCTTTTATTTTTTCCATGTACATTGGTGTTTTGCTTGCATGTATGTCTGCATGAGGATGTAGGATCCGCTAGCACTGGAGCCACACACAGCCGTGAGCTACCCAGGTCCTCTTCAAGAGAGACTACTGCTCTCTGCCGCTGGGCCAGCTCTCCAGGCCCTAATGCACGCTGTGTGCACTCTCCTCTCATTAGTAAACTTAATATTGCTTCACAATGACTTGCTCTAAATTTCTTCACTGCGGTGAGTAAAGATCTCAGATATACCTGCGAAGAAATGTTTGCCTGGATGTTAGGATCAAGTTGCATTTCCCACTGTTGGAAACATTTTCCTTATGGTCTTGTCAGTAGAATTCTAATAGCAAGACCAAATTACTCTCACTTGCCAGCACCCTGTCCTAGTATCATCTCTCTGACTTTAAATCCTACTTTGACCAACAGCTAAATCATCTTAACACCTCTGCCACAAAACATGAAGTAATGGTACCTAGAGTTTAGTATCCAGAAACTACAGTGCCTGTCTGATCATTTAGCAGTGCATCTGAAAAGAGCATAGAACCACATTTGTGATCACAGCCTTTCAGCCCTTACATCCTTGCTGCTTTACTTGTCCTGAGTCTATTTCTCCATACACTACCTCCTGGTTTTATCTTCTATCCTCCAGCCCCTGAAAAATAAATCTAACAACCCATGCAACAGTACCACCAATTCTCTAGTCCTCTGTCTTGGGCACAACTACTCTGCCCAGACCCATCAAGGTGAGGCTGTTGCCTTCTGACAGACGAAGAAAAACAAACCAGACAACCAAGCTGCCATGATTTAATACCCAAGCCCAGCAGAGTAGTCACTATTAGTCATCTCATTTCCAGATGGTGGTGGGTATTCAGCTACTTTTTTTTCCTTCCCCCACTCCCAACCAGAAAACTTATGATCAAATCTTTGCTTCCTACTTCACAAAGGAAAAGATTCTTTTGTTTGTTTGTTTGTTGGTGTTTTTAAATTTATTACATACCAGAAGAAAGCACCAGATCTCATTATAGATGGCCATGAGCCACCATGTGGTTGCTGGGAATTGAACTCAGGTTCTCTGGAATAGTAGCCAGTGCTCTTAACCTCTGAGCCATTTCTCCAGCCCAGGAAAAAGTTCTTAATTAAAATAATAATAATTATCTTCAACTTCATTCCCCGGCATCCTTGCATCTCTAACTTAATCTCACAGCAGCTCTCCTCGCTCATACTCTTCACTTTCAATACCTGACAAATGTACCAAAAAGATCCTGTCTCCCAGTGGAGTTTCTCTTTATGTAAGCTATTCCTGACTTACTGTCTACCTACATCACCCACATGTAGTTTATATCACACTAACACAACAGCAAACAAAAACCTGCCCCTATTTAAAATTACTCTTTTCCTGCTTTTTGAACTCTCATCTTTCATTTCTTCACACAAACATCATGAAAAGAAAAAAATATACTAACAGATATTTAATTTTATTCTGTGATTTCTAATCTAATCGTTCCCCCTTTCTTTTCCTCATGACCATTCCTTCCTGTTTGTTTTGAGGAATCCGTATTTTCCTTTAAAGAGTGTGGTGGTTGAATGAGAATGACTCCCTTAGGCTCATCTATTTGAATACCTGCTCCCCAGTTGGAAGAATTATTTGGAAAAGATTAGAAGGTGTGGCATTGTTGGTGGCAGTGTGTTTCAGAGGGGAGGAAGAAATGCTCTACCATTCTCAGTGTACTTTCTACTTCCTGTTTGTGGATTGAGATGGCAGGTCTCAGCTGCTGCTTCAGTACCATGTCTGTCTGCTTGCTACCATTACCCTCAACATGACATCACGATAGTAATATAGTCCTATCTTTCTGGATCCACAAACCCTTCCTTCGATAAGTTGCCTTGGTTATGGTTTCTATCACAGCAATAGAAAAGTGACTTAAAGACTCTTAGCTGGGGCTGGAGAGATGGCTCAGAGGTTAAGAGCACTGTCTGCTCTTCCAGAGGTTCTGAGTTCAGTTCCCAGCAACCACATGGTTGCTCATAACCATCTATGATGAGATCTGGTGCAGGCACTCATGCAGGCAGAATACTGTATAAATAATAAATACATAAATCTTTAAAAAACTGGATCCTGAGCAACAGCTACTGTTGCTCAGACTTAATAGCTGGATGGAAGCTAGATAATACATGAAGGGTTTGACTAAGTTTACTTTTAGGGGTCTTAAAGCACCTAACCTGGTGCATTTCTGTCAATGTACATTCTGTCACAAGCATGTGGCTGACATTTTAGAAGAAAGCATGATGCACTCTATCTCATATGCTTCTAGAGCAGTGGTCCTAACCTTCTTCATGCTGCAACCTTTTAACACAGTTCCTCATGGTATGCTGACCCCAACCATAAAATTATTTTCACTGCTACTTCATAAACTTTAATTCTGTTACTGTTATGAAACAGTATATAAATATCTGTGTTTTCTGATGGCTTTAGGTGACCCCTGTGAAGTCAGTTGACCCCAAAGGACTCCAACCCACAAGTTAAGAAACCCTGTTCTAGAAGACTGGGTAGTAGCTAACTGAATAAACTAAAAAAGAACATGATTTGGTGTCAGGAGAGCTAAATTTAAGGTACAGATATTTTACTAGCTAGACAAGTTTGACTGCATTATTAACTGTGTTAAGCCTCATTTTATTTCTATTAATCATGTATTTTTATTTATTTAGTCAAGCAGTCATCAATTAGTTTTACAACTAACACTTATTAAAATCTAATATGCTCCTAGTATCATACTGAATACAGTAAACAGTTTCAGTCCCATTAATATCCAGAACCTATAGGTTCTAATGACTAAGAAACTCTAGGGAAAGACCATGACTGAGTACAGCTGGTGCTGCAGCATGGAGAACAAAGAAGAATGATTATATTTGACCATAGCTAACATTGAGAATCAAGACTACCAAGGATCAGACCAAAATGCCAACTTTCTTCACAGAAAGCTTTATTCTTCCCTGTAGAGAGACTATGAATAGAATCCTCTGAGCCAGGGTTTTAGGTTCTCTCCACGCATTATCCTTGGTTGGGATCAGGAGCCCCAGGGTTCACGTTTGTTTGTTTGTTTTGGCTCTGTTGGGGCTCCTATCCCCTCTATGTCTTTCGCTCTCTCCCTTCTTTCATAAAATTCCATGCCCTCTGCCCAAAGTTTGACTATGAAGTCTCAGCGTCTGCTTCAATTCCTCCATCAGGAGAATCTTTCAGAGGCACTCTGTGATAGGCTCCTGTCCTGTTCCCTGTTTTCTCCTGCTTCCAATGTCTATCACATTTGTCCTTCTGAATGAGGATTGAGCATCTTCCCTAGGGTCATCCTTGTTGTTTAGCTTCTTTAGGAGTAAAGATTTTAGTACGTTTATCCTATATTATATGGCTAATATCCACTTATGAGTGAGTATATACCATGTGTGTCTTTCTGCTTCTGGGTTACCTCACTCAAGATGATCTTTTCAGTTCCTACCATTTGTCTGAAATTTTTATGATTTCCTTGTTTTTAATAGCTGATAGTATTCCAGTGTGTAAATGTACCACAATTTCTGTATCCATTCCTCCACTGAGGGACATCTGGGTTGTTTCCAGGTTCTGGTTATTACGAATAAAGTTGCTACAAACATGGTTGAGCATATTTTGGATAAATGCCCTCAGTATCCAAGTGGGGTCCCTAGTAAGGGGAGCAGGGGCTTTCTCTGCCATGAACTTAGTGACAGCTCTCTGATCACCTCGCCCTGGAGGTGCAGCCTTGCCAGGCCACAGAGGAAGACAATGCAACCAGTCCTAATGAGACCTGATAGGGTAGGGTCAAATAGAATCGGAGGAGGACCCCCCCCCATCAGTGGACTAGAGGAGGGACACAGGAGGAGAAGAGGGAGGAAAGGTGGGATGGGGAGGAGATGAGGGAGGGAGCCACAGCTGGAACACAAATTGAATAAACTGTAATAAATGATAATAATAATAAAAAAAACAGAATCCTAAAGAAAAACTAAACACAGTGGCATTAGTCACTAAGGCATGCTGTTGCTGAGGATTCATTTAGGAAGCAGCAAGTACCGAGATACCACTATAAGACACTATTAAAAAGCTGATCCTTCCAAGTGTTGCATGCAAAACCAAACATGCTAAAAAGTTGGCAGGGTCTAAACATATAAACTGAGTAACTCTAGATTACCAGGAAACAAACAGTCTTGTAAACATCTCTCTCGCGCGCTCTTGCTCTCTCGCTCTCTCATGATCTTTCAGTTAGCAATAACATACCTCTAAAGTTATTTACCATAAAGTAAGTCTTGGTAAGTCTTTGAGCTCTAGACTCCCAGCAAATGTCAACAACTTCCCATATAACCCGATCCCATATGTGCAAGCCCCATTCTCCATTGTCTTTACCCCAACCTAACCAGCACACTTGTTAAACACTGGTGAGCCCACCATGATGCAGGTCACTATCGTTCAATGTTCAGTCATGCCGCCAATTTTGTGGTTTATGATAAACGTCTAAGAGCCTCTGTCCACCCTCACAGCGTCAAACAGAAGGATCACTGTACTGAACTCCTCTTGCACACCAACCTTCCTCTGTCCTCACTAGGACATAGCAATCATTGATTTTTTTTAAGCTGTTTCCAAAAATAATGTCTTCAGAATGTCACACAGTTGAAATCATACAGTACCCAGACTTCTCAAGCTGGCTTCTTTCAGTTGGTAATATGGACTGGCATTTACTCCATGTTGTTTGATAACTGGATAGCTTAATTTAGGTCTAAATATATGTCACTATCTAGAAGCACTACAGTTTATGCACTTACTGAAAGGTATACTGGTTGTTTCCATTTGGGAAATTACAGTAACAGCTACTCTAAGCATATATGTAAATATGTATGTGAGCCAAAAGTTTTTAACAACTTCTGATTTCATCTGTTAACTGTTTACAAAGAAGCTGACTTTTCCATATTGTCATATTCTTATTGTAATCACTTATAAGTTCCAAGTTTTGTTTGTTCTTCCATGTTTTACACAGATTCTGCCAACAAAGATTAACTTATTTCCTAACCTATAACTTCTATGTCCTTTTTTGGTAGCAAAATATGCAAAATCCTTTCTGCATTTTTGAAATACACATCATTCACAATTGTTATATGACTAAGCCACAAAAGACCTGAACTTATTCTTAGCTAACTGTAAGTGTGTATCAACTGACCAACTTTCCAACTCACTCCCCAAACCACTATTAAACTTCCAGTGAGCCACTGCTATAGTTTCCAAAATGGCATACACTGGCTTTGGAAGCCCCACTTAAAAGGTTGGCTCAACAAGAAATGACACAACTCTGAAACCACAAAACAAGTAAAGAACATAAACTCAGCTTACAGCACAGAGGAACATCGATGTTTTAAAAAAACAAAAAATCTTAGGGGGAACAAAAAGCAAATAAAGAATTCTCAGACCTCCAACACTGAAAAAAAAAAAAAAAAACTAAGAAGGTAGTTCAATACAGGGAGTGAAAACTCTCAGAAACCTGTCTTTACTTCTTGTTCAACATGGTAGTGGTCACCTATGGACCATCCCTCCCACTGCCAGATGTATTGTTCCTTACTGTTACTCAGGACAAACTATTAATAACAACAAACTTCTAGACAATTCTCAGTATTAAAGACAATGTTCTAGAACATAAAGGAAAGTGCCCATGCACGCACACACAGAGACCTACACCCTGCACAGTTCAGTGTGTTGTATGTATGTACTTTAGGAGTGACTACTTGGGTGTTGGATAACCAAGTGGAAGCCTCATTCCTGAGGAAAACTAATTTCCCCACTCTCAGGAGTTGGTAATTGCCTGCGATGCCCATCTAGTTGGAGGCCTGTGACATTTCCTCTGTCCACATCAGAATGTCAATTTGTGTTGATACTGTTCAGATTTGTTTAGGCAGCCATATTGTTGAGATTTCAGGGTGTGGCTTCCTTGTCCTGTCTAGAAGACACAATCTTGCAGCAGACTTCCCCTCTTTCTTGATGTTCCCTGAGCCTTAGGTGTAGACACTGTGTTGCAGACATACCAATTGGGGTTTCCCAAGGTCAGATGTTCTCTACATTTTGGCTAACCATGGCTCTCTGTAATGCACTCTTCATCTGCTGCAAAGGGAAGGTTCCTTGATGGGATGAGAAGTATTTTGAATGCAATTAGGAATTATACTGACTCAGTAAAGTGACATCAGTAGGTACTCCTCTAAGATTCCATGACCTCACTCACCCTGGGCAACTAACTAGGTTTATGACAGGTCTGATTTTTCTCCTGACAAAGTGGACCTTAAGTCCAATTAGACAACTGTTGGTTACCACCAAGATATGAATGTCACTATTTTATCATGCTGGTCTTTGTAGTTCATAGGTGTCATAGTTGGTTGGCAGCTATACACCTTCTAGTATGGTGAAGGGAATTCTCAGAGGAGGCTTTCAGATGAATTTCAGCTCAAATCCTCCTCTAAGTCCTATGTCAGCAGTGAGTGGTGTCTTCAGCACTAGGGACTTATGTTCCATTCCTGGGAGGCAACAAAGGGCAACAGCAATAGCCTATATTCTTTTGGGAGTCTTGGATACCACAGACCAAAAACTTAAAAGGAGGTTTTTCATGCATGGTACTAGAGTTTTTGTTAATCTATGGCTCTTGAGGGAAGCGTTATTATGACAAATGGTATAACTTCATTTAAGGTAATACACACACATATATACATATACTTCAATGTGTACTATATATAATTTGGGGCTAATATAAAATGATTCCCTATGGTCTTTTCAAACATCCTTAGGATTATTTTTCCATCCTCCCTCCCTCTCCTTCTGTATTGTTCTGGTATAATTTTAATGCTGCAGTTATATTTACAATTAATGACATTTGTCCTCCAAGTTTTAAAGCCTCAACAGGAGCTCCTGTAGATAGACTTCTATTATATGGGATGGTTGAAGAAAATGATTAAGTACTCTCTACTGATAAAATACTTAGAAACAACTATTCTCCTTTTCATGGATAGAATAATCTACCCATGGTTGTGTTACAAATGTAGGCTGCTAAACAGAAGAGGCATTATGTAAAAATATCACAATTAATTAGCAATAGTATACAATCCAGGATCTATCCTAATGGTGAACATTAATGATGCTAATGTTATATAGGCTGTACAGCATAGGTGACTTTTCCAATCCAGAGCTCTATGGGATTATATTTCACTCTATGATACACTCGTGTCTACATTTATACTTCAAATGACTCAGAAAAATACATTCAGCTATTTCTTTACTGTGTATTTGCCTGCTCTCGTTTTCTGAGATAGTATCATGACATGTGTAACCCAGCCAACCTTCAACACATAATCTTCCTGCCTAAGCTTCCCACGTATTGAGATTAGAGGTGTGCAGCACCACAGCTAGCTTATTACTTCTTTTAGAAGTTATTTATTTTATCCTTATAATGAAGAGGCCCACAATGATGTAATATACTATTATAAGGCAGACATATCTAGTTCCTGCTTCCTACGGATTTAGTCTAGTAAGTGAATGTATTGCAAAATAAAAGCTACAACAAACTTAAGTGCATAGTTTAAAAAGGCATACATAACTTGGAAGGAAAAAGTGGAAAAGGCCAATAGGAAGGAAGAAAGTGGGAGCAAAATAACATGTAAATGCACACACAAATCAAGTTTAGAAATTGACCCAAAGAAGGAAGACAGAAAAGGGGAAGGATAGTATGCTTAAACATCAGAAGGCAAAGATTAGCATGGTAACTACAAAGGAGAGAGAAAAAGAGAATTAAAGAGTATCAAACATGACTGAAGAGTGTACTAATGTAACACCTACACAGACATGAGCTAAGCTTGCCTGTTTGCTATGATTACAAGCAAACTCACAGGTATCCAGTTTTACCTCAAGACCCTTGTCTCTTGGAGGAAATTATACAAAATGTCACCTGACTTCAATAAATGTTTGTTCTGAGGTTTAAAAACAACAACAAATGACCTTCAAAACTGCCACTGGAATGAGTCTTCATTTCATTATTCAACAGACTAATGTCTATTAGTAGAAGTTAACATCATCACACTAAAGATTCTTTTACATAATAAACTCTAGTTTATTTTCTTAGTCTCAAAGCTGCTGTCCACACATCACAGATGAATGAAAACACAGCACATTCCTGAACTTAAAAGTATTAAGTTGTTCATGTTCAAACAAATCTTGAAGTAAACAAGTCAAAACAGTGAAATAATGTGATAGTAAATCTTAAACTACTACAACATTTCCCAACTTGCACATGGCATGTCTTTAACAAGAATTTTTACCCACACCTTAATTCCAGCTAAGTGATCAAACTTCTAAAAGAAACCATAACAACATGGCCAGAAAACATGGACAAAACAATGACTTAAAATCACATGGTAGGCAGAGCTAGCATTAATTATAATGATCATGTCAGTAAATTCACTTTAATAAGTATCAGAAAGATATATTCCATTGTTATTTAAATGCATGTTAAGACTAAATAGAATAAAACAGAATTCCAAAATAATGTTACCAATACACATACAACTAGACAATATCTTAGAATGTGAACTGGACACTAAATAAAGAATAATACTTAAGTAATCAATATAAAACAAATGAGAACAAGCTAGAGAGATGGCTCAGTGTATGAGCATTTACTTCTCTTGCAGAAGAAGCAAAATGAGTTACCAGCACTCAGATCCTGTAGCTTACAACTGCCTGTAACTCCAGCTTTCAACAACACTGAACTCATGTATAAACCTATGCATAGACACATATATACACACAATTTAAAATAGTGCTTAATATCATCTGTGGTCACTGGCTTGAGTATCTTAACAATCTACTCCTTGAATCTGAATTATGTATGTGTTGTCCAGCAGCACTGCTACGGAGCATTGCTAGAAACTTGCAATCTCAGCTCATACCTCCCTGGCAAGAGTTTAGTCAGCTTCACCCTCTGACTCTCAGTTCATGCTTTCCCAGATGGTAACCATAGCATCAGTCTGGAGCTTTAAGCCAGCAAATCAAAAGAGCCTCTATAATACTGCCAATTCAGATAATGGTATGTCCTAGCATGGTGGGAATCCCTTGGAATTTGAGGTTTATCTGCCATGAACTGAAGCAACAAACTACCAAAGGATGAACTGACTTTTTCATTTCAGGTCAGAGTCTCACATTTTCATTTGACTGTGTCTTGTTACCTAGCTGAACCTGACAGCTTTCATGGAATACAAATTAGAAACTAGAGTGACCAAGGCATCCCATTTTCCTATCAAATTCAGATACAAGTTATTCTGAGTTTTGGCCCACCCCTAAGCACCACCTCACAGAAGCCTCAGGGCTTTCTATGTCTCAAACCAACAAACTCATGCAGGCCATTACCATACCTGCAATGTTCACCCACAAGAACTGTATCTTCCTAGTTCAGTCAAATTAAAGCCTGGCTATTGCACCTGCATAGTGGACAGGGTCCTGAATATCCTGTATTTATTTACTAAGGGCAAAATGTCCAATTAAAAAATGAGCAGCATCAATTTCTTCCCTCAACATGCGTACATCCTCTACCCCATTAAAAGATGGGAGACAAGCCAGTGTGGTGGCTCATGCCTGTAATTCCAGAACTTCTCAGGCTAAGGTGGGATAGTAGCTTATGGTCCAAGGCCCAGCCTGAGCTACAGTGTATGACTATCTCAAAACAATTATGAGAATAAGGCAGGAAGTTTCATCTTCCTCCTTTTGAATCTGAGCTGGTCTTATAATTGCTTTGACTAAAAATGATGCAAGAGAAACTTAATTCTAAACTTTCAAGCCTAGACCTCAAAAAAAAAAATGTAACTTCTTCCTCCTTTATATTTATATATTTATATTTTCTATGGGAAGATTTTTGTTATTTTTACTTATGTATATGTCTGTGTATGCATGTGAGCAGGTGACCTTGAAAGTAAACTCTGTTGGAATGACCCTGCTGTTTGAGGTTGCAGTCCTCCCTGTCTGGATAGCCAGGATAGCCATTGTGAGCTGGGTATTAAGGTGTAAGACTCCCTCCCCTCAGCAGGGTCTCTTGCTCTCTGCCTTACGTCATCTGGAGAGTGTCCTTAGACACAGATGCCCCTAACCACATTTGATTTATGGCCTTTGACACAGCCCCCTGATAGCTCCCCCTCCCCTTCTACCTATATGAAAATTAGGTACTATGCTTCCATTCATATGATAGGAGTATGCTGTTTAATGCAAATCAAGCATCCCTTGAAGTGCCTAGTTCCAAGCAATTATGCACATCTATCCTCGGAGTCACCCACCCACTCCCCATAGCCTTTGTTCTCTGGAATGAAAGTTGAACTAGCTCCCTGAAGTGGGTCCTGGGCCTCACACAGTGCTCTCGCCAGTGCCAGCCGTTCCAGGCACACTTCTCCCCTCATCTGCTCCTGACTTCAGGTGGGAGACAGGCCACCAGGCAAGAGGAGAACCACAAAACACCACCTGGCATGGGTGCTGGGAACTGAACTCAGGTTCTTTGCAACAGCACATACCCTTAACTCTTGAGCCACCACTTCAGATTCCCAGGATACGCTTATAGATTATCTGTATCACAGTATTTTTCAATATAAGATAAATGTTATTGCATATATATTATACTAGTACTAGAATATGTACAACTCAAATATACCTAATAAGGGTATGCATTTGACTCAATAATACTCCTGAATAATGAAGTAAATGATTCATGCATATAGATATACTGAAATACCAATGGCACAGTTAAAACTGTTACAACATGCACAGAAATAGCAAGGGGAACTTTAAGGTGCACTGGAAAACAATTTCCCCTTGCAATACAAAGGAGCATGCTATTGATCCTATAATGGAATACAACACATCACAGTGCTGCTCTACACCTTAGTAATCTACTTGATACACAAGAATTCAAGTGGAAACTTTCTCAGGTACAGTTTTTCTACATTGTAAAGGTCTTTTTGAAAGATTTAAAAAAAAAAAATCAAGTCTTTCATAGAACCCCTGAAGAGTCTTTGAGGAAAACACTAGACTCCACGGTAGAAAGACACACAAGCATGTAATTCAAAGAACAATTGTTCTAATATTGTGAGTCTCAACTTTTCCTTTGCCTTGGTGCAAATGGCAGATTAAAAAAAACTCTTCTATATGGATTTAAAGGGATTCCTATATTTAAGAATAGGATTTTAGGGACTGGAGAGACGGCTAAGTGGTTAACAGCACTTCCAATAGTTAAGGCCGTTCTTCTAGAGTGCCTGGGATCAATTCCTATCACCCACATGGCAGCTTAGAACTATCTGTAACTTGAAGATCCAATAACTACACACAGACATACATGCAGGCAAAACACCAACGCACATAAAATAAAAATTTTTTTAAAGAATAAGATTTTTGCTGGGCAGTAATGGCATACACCTTTAATCCCAGCATTTGGAAAGCAGAGGCAGGCGGATCTCTGTGAGTTTGAGGCCATCCTGGTCTACAGAGTTCCAGGATACACATGGCGGCACAGAGAAATCCTCTCTTAAAAAACCAAAAACAAACAATAACAACAAAAAGAATATGGTTTCATGAGCATATAATCCAATATGACTTCATATAAAGCAAGGGAAGTGGAAGAACACTATGATTGAAGTATTAACAAGAAGTAAGTCCTGCTAGACATCAGTAATCAGCAATCAAGTGAAAGAAGAGAGGTTACTGAGATATGGCTTTACGCAAGAATGGAAGGCCCACTTAAGGAACCTGTATACTACGAATTACACACTTCAAATATTAAGAAAACCCATCAGAGTAGAAAAAAAAATTCAAAGACTGAAATGACCCAAACTTTAAAGATCAAAAATTTATTGATAAGGGAAGTTAAAAAAAACTAGACTATTTCAGAAGGTAAAAAAAAAAAAAAAAAAAAAAAAAGTCTAGTTGTGGTGGTTTCTTGTGTAATTAAATATGCATTACCAGTAATTCTATTCAAAAGAAACAAATGCCCACAAAAAGATGATACAAGAATATTAATAAGTTTCATCTATAATTTCTAAAGCTAAAAAAAATCCAAATGTCTACCAACAAAGTTACGATAAGAAAAGTATATTCATACAACTTGTACTGAATAAAATTATTCAATAGCAAAGAGATGATCCATTAACATTTACAGTAAACCTGGGTTCATCTCAAAACCTTCACGCTGAGTAAAAGCAGCTTTTTATTCTACGTGCTACACCATTCTAGAACTAGAAAGCCTGTCTATTTAAAGTGGGAAAAAAAATCACCTGAGGGACAGGAATTGACTGACAAAGGTTACAGAAAAACTTTCTGTAGTGATGGCAATATTCTGTCTGATGGCAATGAGTTTTATTTATAAATGGACATGGTACAGACTGGGTATTTGTGGTTTTCGACCTTGTCTCAAATTTTGATAATTAAAAAGATGGGTAGTATGGTACACACCTTTAATTCCAGCCCTTGGGAGACAGAGACAGGCAGATCTCAGAGTTCAGCCTGGGCTAAAAGAGAAACTACATTCTGAAAAACCAAAATTAATTGATTGATTGATTGATTAATTAATTTTAAAAAGGGCACTAAGTTGAGATTCTGGTGAGAGTAGATCTGGAAAAGGATTAGAAAAAGAGGGATAAATATGAGTATGAAATTTTTCACAGACTAAAAATATTCTATTTTTAAATGAGACTGAAGACATTCAAAAGCATAAAAGTTAACAAACTATTCATTCAGTTTCCACATATTTCTACATATTTGTAAGTTTTAGTAGTAAAATCTATAGGATGGTGGAGTGGAGTTTTAAAAGAAAACCATTAAAAGTTTCTGAGCAAGGGGGGAGGAAGAAAGAAAATCAAATATATATTAATAGAATGTAACTTGTGCTATTCAAAACTTAAACTAAAGGGCAGCTAAGCCCTTTAGCACTTATGTCATAACATAGAAAGCACCAGCATTCAAGGAAATGGGAATAATTCACAAGAATAAAGACAAAGAGGTCAAAAGAAAGCTTCTAAATATCAGGAATAAGGAAGGAATTTCAAGGATAAAGTTCAGTATATGATAGACCTAAATTAGGCAAGAGGTTAGAAGTATCAGATTATGCAACCAGGCAAACTTGACAAGGTAAAAAGTAGTAATGTCAGACAGATAATGGTATATTGATAAATTCAAAAGAAACAAATGAAGGTCATGGAAATCAGGATTAAAAAAAAAAAAGTAAGTAGAAAGTAACATAAAGTAAGACTATGGTATTTCTTTAAAATGGAAAATGAAACCAAACAACTACACCTAAAATTCACCTTCTCCTATGTTAACTAGAATGGTCTCCTGAGTGAAGCAGGGGTCCTGGGTCTGAAAATCTCTCAGCATTCTTGCTTAGGGTACTGACCTAGGCACAGCTTTCAGTGTCCTGATGACTGAACCTACCCTGTAACAAGCTACACAGACAACAACCAGACTAGTGCAAACACAGACATTGCCTTCAAAGGTAAATAAAACACCATTGTTGTTTGCTACAAAGTTAGCTATTTCCTACAAAATAAATACATAAATAAAAAGTGCTCCATCCTTGACTATGGTTGCCTCAGATATGATGCAAACTCACTGCTGTCTCTCCAAATACTCATTAACCTCACAAGACTTTGGAACAAGGAAAACTACTCAAACGTGCTGAGTTCCTGTTGCTTGGTACACTATGAGTAATGCCATTTGTTCTGACTTAGGAGTCCTCTGTTTTCTGCCAACAACTATGAAACATTAACACACTAATTCATTAGCTTATGAAAACAGTAGTTATTTCTATGTGCCAGCCTCTGTATCTGTGGTTCTCAACCTTCCTAAGCTGCAACCCTTCAATACAGTTCCTCACGTTGTGGTGAACCACCCACAACCACCATAAAGTTACTTTTTTGCTACTTCATAACTATATTTTTGCTAGTGTTAAAAACTGTAATTTAAATATCTGGTATACAGAATATCTGATATTTGACCCCTATGAAAGGGTCATTTGACCAGAAAGGGGTGTTTGAGCCACAGGCTGAGAACCACTGCTCTGTGTTTTACATGTATTATAGTATTTAATTCTCATAATTAATACATATGAGGGCTGGAGAGATGGCTCAGAGGTTAAGAGCACTGGCTGTTCTTCCAAAGGTCCTGAGTTCAATTCCCAGCAACCACATGGTGGCTCATAACCATCTATTGTGAGATCTGGTGACCCCTTCTGGTGTGTAGGCATGCAGACAGAATGCTCTATAAATAATAAATAAAATTTAAAAAAAATAATAATAATACATATGAGGTTGTATTAATATGGGGAAACTGTGCTTTAAGATGTGAAGTAACTAATTTTTGAAAACTTCCAAACAGGAGGCTGGAAAGATGGCTGGGTGGTTAAGAATATTTGATGTTCTTCACGTGATCCAAGTTCAGTTCCCAGCACTCTGACTGAGCGGCTTACAAACAACCATCTGAAACTAAAGCTCCAGGGGATTTTCTGGCATCCTTGGGCACAAGCACATATATGGCATACACACATAAAAAGAAGAAAAAAGGTTGTTTGTTTTCATTGCAAACAGAGCAACCTAAATATAAATCTAGATGACATTAAAGCCTCTTTTGTTTTGTTTTTTGTTTTGTAGGGCAGAGATAGAACCAGAGCCTTGTGGGCAAACACTCTAGGTCAAGTGCTCTACCACTGGGCTGCATCCCAGCTCCCTAACTTAATTTTAGCAGTTCAAACCTCCTTCCTATTATGCTTTATTAGTAGCAACTTTAATTCTCCAGTATAAAAGTAAAATACTCCATCTTCTATAGTATAAATACTTCAAATAATGTTTCATAGAAAACTTACATTGTAGAAATGCTAATATTATCGTAAAATGTAAATAACGAAAACATTCTATGGTCAAAGATCAGAAAGAACTAGAGTAAACAAAACTAAGCTACTGTCCTTGCTGAAGAATTTCTCACTATGTTAGTATGTTAGAGGTAGTCCAAGAATACATACTGTTGGCATTCTAGTCCACAGTTCAGGAAACTGCTGCTACAACTAACACCACCAATACACAGAATACCTCTTAAATCTCAGTAGTCAGCTTGCTGCAGGTACATGAGCCTTCAAAATACTGAACATCAAAGCCAGAATGTAGTTTGGCAGCTTCAAAACAAGCCAACCACTTAACCCTTGGCACATTGCTCTTTTCCTATCAAGTACAGCTAAATTTCTCCAAATGCAGTGGAAGTAAACATCATGTCTGATTTCTTTTCTAAAATTAGAAGAGTACCAAGAATTTGTAGGTGCATATTTTATCTACTGTTATGGATAGGACAGAGGAAGGAAAAAAAAATTCTATACCAGGGATGGTGATGTATGCCTATTATCCTAGTAGGAGGCTGAAGCAGGAGGATCCTGAGTTCCTTGGCTACACAGTGGTTGAGTGCTTATCAAGAATGTACAAGGGCCAGTCTGGCAAATAAACAACCAAGATGTGAAACAAGCCTGGAGGACAATTAACAGGTAAATGGACAAAGAAAATGTGCATGTACAAGAGGCCGTTTTTGTTCAGGTGAAAAGAATGAAACTAAATCAATCACAGGAAACAGAAACAGATGGAACAGGGGGAGGAGAGAATCAATGTGTAACGTGAAACAAAAAATAAACACTTTGGATGGCCTAAAGAAAAAAGTTCCCAGATAAAGTGTACACATGAGTTAAAGACAGTAAGTCGTTCCCATCAGCAGTTGTCACACAGTGTACAGGGCAGAGTTTCAGATCTTTAAATAAGAGTAAATTAACATTTCTCACCCTTATGTACAGTTCCTAGCTACTGACCCAATCTTAACACACAACCACCAAAGTTGTTTACTGCTCCATTTACTAATCACTCTAGAGTTTCAGAATGAGGCCTGAGTTAAAGGCAGCCATAAAATAATCTGTTCATCACATAAGCTAGGCTTCCCGACTGACAGCCAGCTACAGAGCCTACTCAAAACTCAGTTGCACCTGTGCCATGCGCCCAGGCAGTTATATAACAGAAAGCCATCCTCAACAGATCAAGGGTTATACTAGACAGACAAACTTAAGACATAACCTCACAAGTAAAAAAATTAAAATGCAAATTTAGACTTCAATAAAAGTCTCTAATGTTTCACCTTATAAAGAAAAATACTGTTCTACCTAAAAGAAATAATTTATTTGGAACGATCTGAGTTTGCCCTCTGCCCTTATGGAGTACCTCCACCCATTCAAAGTCTATATAGGACACAGCTTCAGTTTTGAAGGGGAAAAAAAAAAATGTGTAATTTTCTAGCTCCTTTGAAAGTTTAGAACAAAACTTAACAGTAAACTCCAACATTATCAGAAGAGATTTTGAGAAAAAATGTCTAATTAGTTATAGCCACTGAAAGCAAAAGAGCAATATAATAAATTATTTACTGTTAAAACTATTTTAAGTATTGGCCATGGTTGAGCCCAATAAGGAAAAGCAGCCCAAAGAAAGAATTCAAATCAATTTATATTACTAAGAGACACAAACAGAAATGGGAAAATTTGGAAACTAAAACAAGTATGAATTACAAAATCATCTAAGATGTATCCGTTTTATTTTTGCAAACACTTAGAAAAAGAAAAATGTTTAAAAATATAAAGCCACCCACAACTGACAACCTGAAAGGCACCTTCTATAAACTGGCAACATTTTCCCCCATAAGGCATTCTGAAAATAGATAATTTCCAAAAAAAAAAAAAAGAATCATAATCTAAATCACCGGCCATGTTATAACAAATAAACTCAAACGATGTGGAACTCTTAGCAAAGAAAAAAAGGAGAAACAATTAGTCTCTTTCACAATCCTTCGCATTTGTCAAAAGGCACTTGTTAGAAATGCTGAGGTAACAACACACATGGAAGTAAACAGGAAAGGTGACAGAGGGGACTAACTGTACAGTTTAATAAACTGCGACATGCAACAACAACGTGCGCATACGCTTTTCTCCTTTTCCCCGGTAGGTAGGTTCCACTAAATTATCTGAAAGTTTTAGTGAAAACGCAACACAAGTAAATAGTGCTGACTACAATATTTACAATAGTTATCTCCAATGGCATTACTAGAATATACAGGGGGAAAATACATAAAATGACAAAGAAAATACTGGGCAGGTTTGACTTATTAACTAATTTTTTTTTCAAACAAGATCTGATATTTTTTTTTCCCCTAATAAAACGCTGCACCTCCAACCAAAACCCACACAGGCACACACTTACACAAGCAAAGTAGGGACAGACAGATTTCTTTTAAAAAAAATAAAAATAAATAAATAAATAAACTACCACTGAAATACTAACATGATGGAAAAGGGCAGAAGGGCAAGGTTAGCTAGAAGAGAAGCTATTCTCTCCGGGTCCACAGCCCCTAAAGCCGGTTTTCGGGCCAGCGGCATCCCACCCTACCCCAACCTCACTCCGATCGCCTCCCTGACAGGTCCGTGCACTCCGCCCCACCGCCCAGTGTTGGAGTGTCATGGATAGGGTATCGGTGGGGAGCAGGCCGTCGGGTGCGGCCCGGGCTGGAAAGGCGAAGGGTCTACCCGTCCTTCCTGGTGCAGCCCTGGGGTGGCGGCCCGTCCTTCCCGGGGCATCCGGGGCTGCTGGCCCGTCCTCCCCGGTGCAGCCCTGGGGTGGCGGCCCGTCCTTCCCGGGGCGTCCGGGGCTGCTGGCTCGTCCTCCCCGGGGCGGCCGGGAGGTGGCTGCCTGATCCTCCCCGGGGCGGGCGGCCGTGCTCCCGCCGGGCGTCCCCGGGGCCCCGCGCACTCACCACCTGGTAGCGGCCAGTCCCCAGCTGGTGGTGGTCCATCCTGCCGGCCTCGGGGTCCGGCTTCCGAGCGGGCGTGTCCCCTCGGCGCTCAGCTCCCTCGGCCTCCCCAGCCGACGACGTCGTCGCCGCAGAGCCCCTTCCGCCGCCGCGGTCGCCCGGCGGGGCCGCTTCACTTCCTGTCGCTCCCTCGGCTCCGGCGCAGACCTCCGCGTCGCCAGCCGATCGGCGCCGGAGCTCCGGGGAGCCGCGCGCGCTACTGAGCATGCTCGGGGCCGACGCGCATGCTCTCTGGCTCCGCCGGCGTCCCATCCGCGCCCCGCCTGCCGAGGTGTCCCTAGGTGGGAGGAGATGGAAAAGTCAGGCAAGTCCCCCGGAGCCTCCTAGGTTGTCAGCCTGCCGGGAGTGGGCGGTGGCAAAAGAAGCGGAATTAAAAAAAAAAAAAAATCGTCCCACTTGATTGGATTTTTCCGTGAGGGCAGGTTTCAGTGTGGGGCGAGCGAGTGCACCGTCACTGCGGAGACCAACGTTTAGGAGAGGGGAGGCGCTGCGTTCCTAGATCACCTGAGGAACAGGTCGCCCTTCTGCTAGTCCCCGGCCGAGAACACCTCTAAGAGATCCATCTCAGGGCAGTGCCAAAACGTTCGTTCGAAATCATTACTGAGGCAATTTTTTATGTATGGTACATTGTGTGTGTGTATACATATATATATGTATATATATGTCATATATATGTATATGCAGCTATATAAAACCAGCTTTAAGTTCCCGGTAAATTTTCGAGGAAGGAAAAAGACGTTATTGTTTCTGCCCTTGAGTCACAGTTGCACATTTGTTACAAATACCCAACCAATGATAGCATACTGTTACCACCTACAGTCCATAGAGTTCATTCTGAGCATTGTACGTTCTAGGAGTTCTGACAAATATGTCATTACTGTGCACCATTGTAATTCATACCGAGTAGTTTCACTGTCCTGAAGATCATGTGTAGAACTTTACCGACCTCTCCTCGACAGGAGGTAGGATTTTTCTGTGCTGGTTCTCAGTATTAAGATTAGATAATGGTAAAGAAAGACTTTCTGTGGACCATCTTAATATGCTGTGGCTAGCCACACATGACCTGCTGTGTATGCACATCTTTTTCTCTCCTAAAAGGCACACAGCTTGCTTCCCTAACAAGTAGAAGAGTACAGTGGACCAGCGAAGGCACTTTTTAACCCAAACATCTGCTTATTTTACCCTGAGAACTATGATCCCACCCGATCTGGCCCAAATTTTTTTTTTTAAGATAACCAAGCCCTTTCTCCAGAAATTATCTTACTATGGCGATCCCCTGAGCGGAGGAGTGAGGGAAGTCTGGAGAACTCTCTCTTTGCTTTCATACATGTACAGAGAATTCTGAAAGAAAGGAAGCCAATAGATAGGCCTGGATAACTGGTTCAACTAGCAAGATACAACAAAGTGTGATAATCTTTGGATAATCATTAGCTTGAAAAGTTATGGCAGCCTGTTGTTTCTGTTTTTCAAACCACTCATCAGATCTTTATTTGGGCCATCTTGAAATATCTAATGGTAGCACTGCTGGTCTAGCAATACTAAAAAGTGATGGTATTGTCATACCTAATTTACTTCATGTGTTTCAATGTAATATGCTTTAGATCCTACTGCCATTTCTTTGGTATTGTTAGTGTAAGTACTAACTTTTACAGTGTCACCCTGAATAGAATTACCCTCCATGTTCTAAACACCTAATGTTAGCAAAGAAGAATCAGATTCCTATATAACTTGTTATCTATAAAGATGATTTAGAATTGGATTTCTGTGTCCTTTTATTTTCATTAACCACTTAGTTTCACTTGTCTCTAGGTTGTACTACTCCCAAGAAAAAGAGGCCATTGAAAAGCAGAGACTTGACTCAAAGTAGACATACTGTGTATCAAGTCATTCATTTGACCCCGGTTCTCTGAATACCTCTCACAGAGCAGATGACACAATTCAACAATTCAAAATGTTTTCAGCGAGGAAGTAGAAGAGAGCAATGAGACAAAGCAACAGTATTGAGATCGCCTGAGACCAGTCACTGTGCATGTGTTATTTTAGCCTCCACACTACTCTGTGGTGTGGGCAGGACTGTAGTCAATACTTAACAGAGACAAAAACTAAGGGTCAGAGAGAGTCAGCAACTTTACTAATTCGAAAGTCACTGCTCTGTGACTTTCACACCAGAACCTCCACAGTGTTAGGCACTGTGCTAAATACTGTACGCTAGAAGAACAAGTTCTTTCAGTCTGAATACCTCTCCCTTTCCTGACCTTCTCTACTGTGGCCCCTGTGAAGAAGAGGTAAAATAACTAACAACCTGACTTCCTTAAGTTCTACCTTTTTCATCCATATGAAATCATGATGCTTTCTCATCATCTGCAGAAGAGGCACCCTGATCACTTTTTTTCATTTCAACTAACCTATGACCACAGCGAAGCAACAGGCTCACATGTCCCCTGGGAGCCAGTCCTTGGGGGATGAAATAGAAACCTATTTAAGAGATTTAACCTATTTAACCCTTTTAAGAGATCTGACTCAAGAAATGACAATACTCTAAAGAGATCTTAAACAGTGTCTGGTAATATTTTCAACGCTTGATCTTTTAGCGATGACTCCACTTACCTAAAAAACTGATGGTGACACAGCACTCTAAGCAATCTCAAGTACAGCTGTAGAATTTTACTGAGGTTGACTAACACTTCTTGCTAACCCAATCAAATTCCACCTTCAAATAGAACCACCCAAATGTTTACGTGTGCTGCACGGCCATACTGGGCAAAGCATCTGCCCCAGAAAACTCTCAGGAGAGTTCAGTCTGCTCAGCTGTAAGGAATGCGGACAACTAGCATCCTCCAGCTGTAAGCTGTGTGGGTTTGAGCCTGCAGTGATGCTCAGCTCTGGACAGCATCCAGCGATTCACTGCACAAGGCAGCTGCACAATGCCTAAGCTGTTCTTTTGTAACGCCTCTTTAAGCCAGACTCACCAAACTGTTGGGCATGTGCTTTGTCAGAACGCAATCTGCCTCGTACTGTGGCTGCTCTCCCTGCCTAACCCCGTTTCCTTTCAGACGTGTTACTCTCCAGGGCACCTCATGCGCTCTTAATTTTTTTTGTCAGCATCTGCTTTCTCAAAAGCCCAGCTGAGGCAAGTACCAAGATATAAAAGATAGGCTATTCTGAATAGAACATTGTATTAGAATAGAAGGAATATACATGACTGTGTACATTTATCTACTGAGTGGTGGGATGAGGTAAATTATCATCTCAAAGACACGTCTATCTATATCTAACTAAAATTTATTCTCATTTTCTGAACTTTAATATTCTAAAATATATTTTCAGAGCATGTACAAAAGTCTGCTTTTCACTTTAGTAAATGAAAATAAGCACATTTATCAATCCAGAATTTTTCAGTATCACTCTGTATTTGTCCTTAAGGCAGTTGTAGGCTTGAACCTCCATTTAGTATCGTATCATGTTCCATATTTAGCTGGTTATGGGATTCCTGTCATCTGTTCAGTTCCATAATTTCAGGGAGAAAATGTAAAACCAGTGATTCGACAATGAGGTACATGCTTTTTGCTCCCTCCTCCTTCTCTTCCAGTAGAAAGGGAAAGTCTAAAGTGAAGCTAGTCTTCCATCTATTGGAATCCAACTGCAGAGAAAGAACCAGAAGGGAATATGTCTGAAGAATGTATTTGGGAGGGCTGGAGAGATGGCTTAGCCATTACAGCTTGCAACCCAAAAGAACGTATTTTTGGCTTTGGACTTTTGTCGTTGTTCGTGTTTTTCAGCATTGCTTGTTTTGAGGGGCTTATATTTCCTTTTGTTTTACATAGATTATCACATCTAACTGTGGATGCTGGTGAAGCAGCTGAAGATCCTCTCTGGCTGGAGCTAAAGATTCTGTCTTAGGCAGGAAATTTTTCTTAGGGAAAACAAGTTCTGCTTTTAAATACACTGAAGTGATCAGATCAGTCCCGTTCAGATTCTAGAGGCTAACCTTCACTTAGAGTCAACTGATTTATGAACTTTAATCATACTTTAAAATGCAGTCACAGCAATGCTTCATTTGACTGATTAATCAGACTACTCCCTAGCCATATCGATGTGCTGAACTGGTATCATAGGTTTGTTTAAACATAAACTAAAATAGTTTTGTAGAATGAAGAGAAAAAAAAAGGGAAAGGTACCAAAAAATTAGCTTCTGGATTAATTGTCTTATATTTTTCTATCATATTTATCTCATATAAAGTATTTGAATATAATTATGTATGGAGGCATCGCTAGGCAACAATTGAAATGATAACTCATTTGAATTCAAGTCATAATCAGTATGATTAGCTATATTTTAGTACTGAGGCCGCATTAGCATTTTCATTTTTTCCCAGTATTTGGTCATGAAAAATGTGGACAAATCAATAGACATTTTGCATTAGGGAGTTCAAACTTGAATTTGAACAGAATGAAAGTTATTAGAATAATATCCACTGTACTCTGAATACTTTTAGTTCTTTGACCATACTAAAGCAGAGCTTTATGTGATTATTTTGTCTCCTTTTTTTTTTTTCTCTGCAAGGCAATCCCAGTCATTGTAAGAGAGCAGAATGACCCTGAGATCTATAGCCTACTATGACAGGCTTCCTTTAACTAATTAATATGTGATCTCTGTGTAAGAGAACGTGTGTGTGGTGGTGGTGGAAAATACTAGGAGAAAGAGCTATTTACTGCATACCAGTCCTTGTCAACATGTTACTAAGCACTGGCTCTCTTTCCTCCACAATGAACCCATGTCTCTCTTGTCAAGCATAGTCTGATGTGAAGTCACGTCACACAACTAACAGTGTCACACATCAACAATAATGTCACCTTATGAGGCTGCCTTATTTTCAGTACTGAGAAAAAAGGACATCTAGCATCCAAAAGGATAAATAAAGATAATAATCAGGCCAAATGACTTCCCAAATGCTGCTTTTTCAAAAGCAAGAAGCAGTTCAAACCTATTGTCATTAACTTTCAAGTAGGAAAAGGCTGGTGGACTCATGGAGCCAAAGAAAGTAAACACAGGAAACAGAAGGAGGTTTCTTTGGCCTCTCACTTTGCTGGTAAAATGTAAAGTTTCCTTGGGTTGTCACTAATATGTAAAATTCCCTTCAATTGTCACTAGCATGACAAGTTTCCTTACCTATAAACTTTGGTAACTAAAATCTGTTGAGCCAGGCTTGGTGGCACATACCTGTGATTCCAGCTCTTGGGAAGAAGGGGCAGATATCTCTTGAGTTCAAGACCAGCCTGGACTACATAGCAAATTCTAGGCTAGCCAGAGCTACACAATGATAACCTTTCTCAAAATAAACAAACAGATTTTGGCTGATAGTTCCTGTAAACAAAGACATCCAAACTTATCCTTCTTCCTCCAAGTACTCTTAAAAACAAACACCAACGATACAGACATATATATGTACATATATATTCAGCAAATATAGTAGAAAATCAGTTTCTATTAGTTCGAATGGAGCAGATGATATGAATAATGACACTTGACTAGAACCCAACTGTCTAGAAAACTCATAAACCTACTACAATACTACTACAAATACTACAAGATCACCCAAGCCAACACTTTAATTTTAAAGAAAAAGAAACAGACGTTCTAGGTGCTGGGGAGATAGTTCAGTGTGTAAAGTTTGATCCCCAGAGCCCAAGTGTAAAAGCCAGGCAGAGTGGCACATGCTTGTAATTGCAGCTCTTGGGGGACAGAGACAGGTGGCTTACCAGAGCTCAGTGGCCAGCCAGCCAGGTCTGTTTGGGGAGCGCCAGGTCAGTGAGGGGACCCTGCCTAAAACAATAAAGTAGACAGTGTCTGAGGAATAACACCCATGTTGTACTCTGCCTCATGCCACATCACACATGCATGTACATGCATATACACACAAACAAAACCCTGAAGCTTAGAGTGGTAAATTCAGACACTTATGCTATATCTGCATTCAACTACCACTTCTTTCCCAGCTTTGCTTAACTGTTGAAACTTAAACAACAACAAAAAAATCAAAATACTTTCGGCTTCCCCACCTCATCCCAACTACAAAAGGCCTCTAAAACACTGGTATCATTGTAAATCAGTAAGGTAGAACTCTAGCAGGCATGAACTCAGTGTGTCAAATTCTTTTAGAAAAGATAAGACAGGTAAATGTATTGCCAAAAAAAAAAAAAAAAAGGTCTGACTTGGCATGAATTCTCTTCAGGTTTCTGCATTGGAACACTTAAGACAAATACAGTAAAATATGTTCCTCACAAAGCATTTCTTTGCAAATATAGTAGCAAACATCACCTGTGCATATTCAGGCTTGAAAGTCAAACTATCCTTTTTATTTACATGGAGTTGAGGATGTAAGAAAACATAAATGTAGAGACATGTTTCCTAAGACAACACAGCTACACTGTCCAATATGATAGGCCCTAATAACATATGGTCATTTACATACAAACTAAATAATACTACAAATTATTTTCCTTACCCAAGACACATTTCAAGTATCCACTTGCCACAGGTAGTGGCTACCATTCTGATCACCATAGATATAGAACACCTACATCACAGAAAGGTTCATTGGACATTATTGCCCAACAAAACATTCTCTTACTCACCTTCAACCATCCCCACCTTCCTTCATTTCCTGAATTAGCCAATTCATTTTGTAAAGGCCTCAGCCTCAGTTCTGCCTTGTGTCAGCAATGTGGGCCCTGGGTGGATCGACCTGCTGAGCTGGTTTGCTCATCATTAAATCATAATAATTCTTTCTCTGTCTGTCTCTCAGATTGTTGTGAAGCTCAAGTAAAAATGTAACCAACCAAATATAAAGAACTATTATTTCAGGAGGACCTTTTCCTATCGTTAACATTCCAATGGCTGAAGGGGGTGCGGGGAAGGCTTTACAATGTTGGCACTTAAATTTTGGAGTAAGTGTTATCTCTGTGTAACACTGAAGTGAGTTAGGTCTTGCAGCTTGACCAAGTCACGTGTTTTTCTGATGTGACTGGGCATATGCTGTATGTACCAAGTCATCCTAAAGTAATAGACTTCACTGTGTATAACCATAGAACATTTGTCTGACATTATCTAGTAATAAAACTATGACATGGCATATTAGTCAGTCATAATTACAGTAATAATACATAATGTTTACTGAATGCTATAGCAATTTTGCTGACTGTTTCATGCATATAGTCTCACTATAGTCTCAGATAAAACATAATGGAGTAAGCACTGAGGTTGCTAGCTTTTCCCATAGTAGAAAACTTATAGCCTGAAGAAATTTACCAAAAGATACAAGCAATTCAGAAAAGAGAGAGGTAACATAGTTTTACTCTAACAATATTTTATTTCAATATAATCACATTAAAGAAAGTATAAAACTCATAAGTCAATATCTTGATGGTTTTTGTAAACTACATAAACTCATGTAGCCAGAATCTGAATTAAAACTATAAAATGATTTCCAGAACACCCAAAATACCACAGTGACTTGTTGCTTATCTTTTCCCTTGTATAAGGAATAACAATTATTTTGACATAGAACATTTAAAACTGGTATTAACATTTTTAATTTTTACATTAAATTTACCCTGTTTTATTTGTTTAATCTTATATTGTTAACATTTTATTCATGTTGTTAAATATGGTTGTATATCTATTTTGTGACTGTACATCTACTAATGATTACACCATTCATTTTTCACATGTTTTACTGAGTATGCATGGTTTATGTTCCTTTTCTGGAACTATCATAGTAAAGTCATAAACCATGTGGCTTAAGAAACAGAAGTATATACGTTCATAGTTCTGCAGGTTAGAAGTTCAAGGTCAGGGTCTCAGCAGGACTGGTTGTTTCAGATATCATAGGGTAGAGTCAGTTCCACACCATGCCCCCCCCCCCAGCAGTTTCTGCTGCTTTACTTGCAGTCTTCTGTGTTCAGCGGTGTGGAGCCATATCACTCATTCTGTCTTCATCTCCACATTGTATTCTCTGCATGCCTGTTTGTACCAAAAGGTTTTCGTTCTACAGGCTCTCTAGACAGTGGATTGGGTTCCAAAGTGCTGTCTGACTTCGTCTTCACCACAGCTATCTACAGAAGCACTATTTCCTGATAAATTCAAGTTCTAAAGCCATGTAGGTGATACAAAAGTCAAGCTGTAAGAGAGATAGATTGTTATAAAAAATGAAAATCCCAACCATTCTACTTATTTACCAATTACAGACTCAAGAGCCAGATATTGGGATGAAAACCTGCTAGCTCAGAGAAGCAGAGAAAGCACGGAGCTGACCTTCCTTCACAGCTCATGTCCTGATGGAAAAAGGTAAAAAGGCTCACTATTAGCTGACAGCCCAGGAAAGAAAAACCAAACCAAACCAAACCAAACCAAACCAAACCAAAAACAAAACAAAAAAAAAACAAAACAAAAAAAAAAAACAAGGCCAAAAGCTTGCTAGCTCAAAAGTCCAAAAAGCCAGAGAGTTAGAGAGCTAAAGCCAAAGAGCCAAAGCTCCTTCTCCATGCTGTCTCAAATACCCCTCAACTTAAAGTCTCCCCTACTCTTTAATCCCTTTCAGCTGGTTTCTTGCTCTGCCTCTTGACCTAGGCTTAACTCTAGAAAGCTCTTGGGGGAGGTGGAAGGCTGGAGAGATGACTCAGAGGTCAAGAGCACTGGCTGTTCTTCTAAAAGTCCTGAGTTTAATTCCCAGTCACACATGCACACATGCAGGCAGAACACTGTATAAATAATAAATAAATAAGCCTTAAAAAATAAACATAAAAAAGAAAGTTCTTGGATTAAAGGTGTGTGATAGAGCTCAACCACACCAAAGAAACAGGGTTTTCCAGTTCAGTTTTGGGTTTCACAGGGGGGTCAAACATCCTGCAACAGAGACATTGTAAACTGTACTGATAAAAATGTTCTCCTACATGCTTTGGTGAATAGATGTATCCATGTTTTAAAATGTATGTCCCTGCAAGTGAATATGCTGGATTATAAATGTACGTATAATAAATGTCTGTTAAATGTGTGTATGCATATTTCAGCTTTAGTTGATGCTGCACAATGGTTTTCCAAAATGACTATAAGATTTATCTCTCCTAATCAGTGTATAGAAATGTTTCCAAACATTTGGTTTTGCCTTTTTTTCTTAATTTTTAATCATTCTGGGGCTGGAGAGATGTCTCAGCAGTTAGGCGTTCCAGCTGCTCTTACAGAAGACCTCAATTCGTTTCCCAGCACCCACATGGTAGCTCCCAGCCACCTTAATTCCAGGTCTGGGACTCTTCTAACTCTGTGTGCAGCAGGCATGCAATGGGTGCATAGATACGCATGCAGCCCAAACACTCAAGCACACAAGGTAAGTTTTTAAATTTAATTTTATCCATTTTCATGAGTCTTGCTTCTTTTAATAAGAAATTTGAACTCATTCAGATGCATTTTGATCATCTTATCCAAACTGCTCATTTGCTTTCTTTCTATAACATTAACTTTTTTTTTTTCCTGTTGGATTGGCCACCATTTGAAAATGGCTCCTTTGTTAGATATAACTTTGGAATTAGCATTAGACCTAGATTCCAGTTTCATTTTTCTTGGTCTTAAGAGGCAAAACAAGATGTGAATGCCTGTGGTTGATTTTTCTCCTTTTCTGCATTATTAGCTAGCGTCTTTTAAATGCCTGTTTTATTTAGAGTTTCTATAACTGAGATAAAATGTCAGGACCAAAAGCATCTTGGGGAGGAAAGAGTTGATTTCATACTCTTGCTGGTAACAGTCCCGTCACTGAGGGAAGTTGGGGCAGGAATTCAAGCAGAGAAGAAAAGCTGGAGGCAGGAACTGATTCAGAGGTCATGGAGGAGTGCTGCTTGCTGGTTTGCTCCTCATAGCTCGCTCAGCTTGCTTTCTCAGACCATCCAGGACCATCTTCGTAGGGATGACACTGCCCACAGATCTGGGCTCTCCCACATCAGTTATCAGTCAAGAGAATGAAGTATGGGCAATCTCATAAAGGCATTCTTTCAGCTGA
Source organism: Pachyuromys duprasi (assembly GCA_028658305.1). NCBI lineage: Eukaryota > Metazoa > Chordata > Mammalia > Rodentia > Muridae > Pachyuromys > Pachyuromys duprasi. The sequence continues at coordinate 48,425,333 of CM053745.1, read as the reverse complement.
GATTCCGTCGTCCCAGATAGCCATAGCTTGTGTCAACTTGACATAAAAATCACCCAGGACAACACCCACTCGATGATAAGAGAGGAGGATATCCTATAAAGCAGAAACAGGAACTGTAAATCATACAGAACTGTCCATCATTTAGATGGCCTATGTGAAGATTTCTGTTTTCCTTCGTTACTCAACTTTTGGTTTCAGGAGTGAATATGTACACATTTCTCTCTGAGAGCATCAAACACAGTTGCTTCTGAAGTCCCTTTTAGAGGCTGTGGCTGTTCTGCCCGCTTGCCTTTCTTCTTCACAGGTGTTCACTGGGCTTGCTTTTCCGTTGCTCTGCTCTGCTTTCATGGGAATGGGATGTGTCCTCTCTCAGAACTTACTATGGCTCCTGCAGAGTAGTCCAACCTTATTACTTTATTGATTCCAATTGATTGATGTTTCTATTCAATCACAATGCTGAGATGATGATAAAATGCTTTTTCAATTCATACGCATTTTCATTCTCAACCAAGAAATATTTCAAGATGTAACAGAAGTGTCATCTTGAATTTCCTGTAACTGTAAATGGGGTCTGACCACTTAAATTCCATCTCCTTTTAATTTTTACCTAGTATTGTAGATAGATCTTAGTATCCTTAACTATGTGTTGACTCTATAATGAGCTAAAATGCAACTGAGATTTTCAAAAGTCACTTCATTATTATGGTGAACTAAACATAATAGAAAATTTGCCACATTGACCCATTTTAAATGTGCAGCTCACTGGCATTAAGCACATTTGTGTTCTCTTGTCTCCACCGCCATCATCCACATTCAGAATTTTCACCATCTTGTGCTGTAACTGAGCCTATTGGACACTAACCATGTGTTGCATTCTCCTCCTTGTCCTGGGAAATGGTCACCTAATGGGCTTTCTGCTTCTATCATTCTGACTGATGAAAGTACCTCGTCTTTGTGAAATGATATAAGATTTGTGTTTTTTCTTTGACTTATGTTAGTTACCAAAAAGTCTTCAAATTTCATCTACGCTGGGCTAATGAGATGGTTCACTGGAGACAGCACCTGCTATCAGGCACAATGACCTAACCAACATGATGGAGGGAGAGAAATAACTGTGTGTGTGTGACACACACACACACACACACAAACTAATGCAAACAGTGTTTCAAATAAGATTCCTTTTGATGTCAGAATTTCATCCATGTTACATCATGTGTTAGGATTGTTTATTTGGCTAAATATTCTTTTGTGTAATAAACTAAGATTTGTATAATTATTTTAATACACATTAAAATAACTTCCACTTGAGATATTTTTATTTAATCTCTGTAACTATAGCCCAAGGCAAACTGAATTGTAAAGCTGGCTAGATATCTGCTGACCTTAGCTAAGTTTAATTTTTTTATGTTTGAATTTTCTCATTAAAAATAAAAATGAATGCACCCACCTCACTGTAGTGCAATGAAGATTTAATAAGAAAACAAAATTTCTGGTGTATCTACAGCAGATCAAATAGTTGGGTTTCTTTGAACTGGCAGCTAGACTCAGTTCATGTTGACAGCACAGAGTTGAAGAATTTGTACCACACATCTCAGAAGACATCCAGACTGATGTATGCAATACATATCTTGCTTTATGAAAAGTCAGCTTAGATCAAATATATATGGCTTATCCCCAAGATACTTTTAGCTTCTACAGTATACTAAAATCAATGAAGGGAGACAAGGGTAATTTTTTTCTTCTGCGTCTAATCTATTTGACAACCTCAGATAGTTAAAAATGTCAATTCAAAAGTCTGGTTTTAAGCAACATCAATTTCGTTTATCAGACAAATAAAATCATACCTTTAAGGAATATGGACTTAATAACTTATATTTTTAAAAGACATCTTCATAATCAACTGAAGATAAACTAATTCCCAGGGTGAGCATTGGTCAAACTTTTCAGAAGAATTTATAAATTAATGTGTGTGTGTGTGTGTGTGTGTGTGTGTGTGTGTGTAAGTGCACTCACTTCTGTGTTTATGTGGGTGTGGTGGTCAACTTTGGGTAACTTCCTTTATTGCTCCCCCGCTTTTTCCTTTTTTAACATTTATTTATTTATTTATGTACTTACTTACTTACTTATTTATTTATTGTGGAGGCTCTGTCCATGTGCCACAGCATGTGTGTGGAAGGCAGTTTGTGGGAGTCAGTTCTCCCCCTCAAAGTCCTAGGACTGAACTTGAATCATCAAACTTAATGGCAAGTGCCTTGTACTTGCTGGGCCATCTTGTTGGCCCTCCGCCTTATTTTATGGGAACTTCTCCCAGCAGCTGGAGTCTGTTTCAGCTATACTAGATGGTCAAGGAGCTATAGAATCTTCCTTTGCCTCCCCTCCACCTTCTATTCACCCCCCCATAGCACTGGGGGGGGGGTCACAGATTCATACCACCTCACCCAAATTTTATATAGGTTTATTTTAAACTAGAAATCATGTGCTTGTGCAGAGAGCATATTACCCGTTGAGCAATCTTCCTCAGTCACCTGGGAAATATTCTGAGTGGATTTTATAAAAATTTAAAGAAGTTGCCTCTTGTAAAATATTAATATAAGCCATAAAGAACTTTTAAGTATGCTTTACAATTTTAACAGCTAGAGTTTTATAATAAACATTTTCTGATTAGAGAAATTAAATTTCCAGACAGGAAAACAAATGATTGAATTCTGGCCCTTTTTCCCCCAAACATAGCTTTTGGGGGAGACTAAGCCTAATAATTTCTATATTGTTGTTTTGTTTGGTTTGGTTTGGTTTTTGTTTGGAGTAGCCCAGGAATGCCTCTAGCTCTCAACAGGCCTACTGCCTTGCCTCGCTCCCAAATGCTGGGGTTAAAGGCATGAGCCACAGTCCCTGTCTCTAAGTTCAATTTTATTATATTCTTTCTCTCTCTTTTTTTCACTTAACATTGTAAAGCAATATCTTACTAGATTTTTCTAAAGTGATACTTTAGAATTTAATAATTTTCTTTTAATTCTTCTGTAAGCAACTTATTTCAAGAGAGGTAATAATAGCAAAGTGATTAAGATTAGACTTGCACACGTTTATTGGTTCAAATTCCAGACCTCCCAAAACCAGATGATAGCAGAATATTAAGAAGTTGCTTTCTCTATTCAAATTGTTAACTGAAAATATCAAATTCTTAGCTACCCAATAAAGATAGCATAAGAGTTAAATATATTTACATATTCAAAATACTTGCAATGATGGCCCTCTTATTAGCAACTCAAAATCCAGGTATGATATTTTAAAGGCTGAAATGTTAAGATGATATAGATATAAGAAGTATGACATTTAAAATCTATAACATTATTGCTTGGGCCTGAGTTGTAGCCCTCCTTATGCTGAAGCCCTAACTGCCATGTGACTTTATTTGAAGATGGTATCTTTAATGGAGAGCATTGACATTAAGTAAGATCATGAGTCCTAACCTCATAAACTTAGTATCTTTTAAAAGAAGAGAAAAAGAAACCAGATCTCTCTCTCTCTTTCCACTCTACAGAGAAGAAAAGACACGTTAGGATACAGAAAAGAGATAGTCACCACAAGCCAGAAGAGAGGCTTCAGCAAGTATCAACAATGATCCCTTTTGCTTGGACTTCTAGCCTCCAGAACCATGAAAAAATAGTTTCTTGTTTAAACTACCCGGTCTGTAGCATTTTGTTAGGGCATTCTTGGCAGATTGAGATGTCTATCTATATATCTATAGACATAGATATAAATATCTATCTATATACATATATGTAAATATATCTATGTATCTGCATAGAGAGATATATATAGGTAGGTAGGTAGATAGGTAGCTATAGATGCACATATAGATATTTAATATGAATATATAATATATATGAATATGGTATGCGAACATACGGGTACATTGATGGGAATGAATTAACTCATATGACGATTCCAACAGATCTTCTATAAAAGTGGTTTATTAGGTGGATACGGGGAGAGAGAGAGAGAGAAGGAAGAGCAGGACATGATGGCGGGAAAGAGAGAGGGGCAACTCGACAGAGAAAGGGGAGAGGGCCAAGAGAAGCCAAGAGCAGGGGAGCAAGAGAGAAGGGACCAAGAGAGGGGAGCAAGAGAGCAAGAGAGAGACCAAGTGTTGGGTTGTTCTGTTAAGGGGCAAGGTAACCACGCCTTCCAGGTGTGGCCACCTGGCCAGCGACACATGATGACATCATAGGTTACTAGGCAACCCAGAAGCAGGTTTGGTTCCAAAATCCTTACATGATCACATCTGTGGGTACAAATGTGTATGCGTGTAGAGAGTGTTGGTACAAGTGTGAGGTCTGAAGGTCTTCCTTGATTACTCTTCCACCTGACTTGTGGTAAGCCTCACCTGCAGGCCCCAGAGCTTGGTGCTTACTCCTCTCCCTCACCAGCTTGCCCCTAGACCCTCGTCTTCCACCACTGCGACTGAAGATACTCGCGGCTCTCCCCTTTCTCCCAGTGTGTACATGGATCCTGGGTACCCCAACTCCTTGACCACACAGCAAATACTTGACCTACTGGGTGGCCGCCTTAGCCTCAGATTCAGTTATTTAGAGATAATGTATCCATAATGCATTTTCAGTTTATGTTTCAATAATTTGAAGTCGAACAATATAATTCCAAACAATCCTCAATATTTCATTTATGTAATGATCTTGTAATTTTATATTTTTTTTGTTTTCCTGAGGAAAATAATCTTTACTGAAAAAATAGTGTATATAAGGAATATCCTAACCAGAATTCATGCCATTCCAGAGCTTCCCCCTTTTGGCACTGAGAGAAAAATACTTCTGTTGTCTACAGTAGTATTTAGATGGCTTAAAGTGATAAGTTGAATAATTATAATGAAAAAAAACAAAATAGAAGTATTCATTGGTGTGACTACCATAAAAATAAGACAAAAAAAAAAAAAGCAAAGCTAACAAATGTTAGCAAGGCTTTGGAAAAAATGGACTTTGTGTGAGTGTGCACTGCCGCTGAGACTAGAAAGGTTGTGCAGCTACCGCAGAGGATGGAAAACATTGTGTCAGAAATTAAAAATAGAATTGTTCTAGGATCCAGAAACTGCATTTCTGGGTATATGCCAAACATAATTGAAAGAATCTAAAAAAATATTTGTACACCAATATTTAATGCAGTATAATTCAGATATGTTCATGCGCACATTTATATACATAAATGAATTAAATGTATACATTGGGATATTATGCAGCCTAAAAAGTGAGAAATTCTGTTGCAGCAAAATTCTGTTACAGTATGTATAAACATTGAGGGAAATCAGCTAATCACAAAAACACATCCTATACATTCCATTTGTGTTGTAAATATAATGATATCGGGCCTGTAACTATTATGACAGTATTATTTCACCTGCTATCACAATTAGTAAGGCATAAACACCTGTTAGTTTTTGTAATTGCCTTATTTTACCTTGGGCTGGGCTGATATTTTTCACCTACTCTATCTCAATAACCTCCCTATCCATCTCCCAGACCCCATCCAATGCCATCTGCCTTAACCATTCCTATTTGGTCAAGATACTTGCTTGTATTTTTCATCAGGGTCTTTCCACACAATTCTTGGAGTCTTTTCTCCTGGCCCATGTGGTTTCTTCTCCACGCTAACCCATCATGACATCCTTCTTCCTCTTCTCTTCTGGTCTGTCTGTTTTCTGTGATTCTCCTGTTCTCTAAGCCTGGGAAACTTAGCTATACCTACTTCCTTCCGCCCTGTTCAGGAATAATGTCTTAGGCAGGTTTACACAACAAGGACAGGGCAGTAACCAGATCTTGAGGGCCAGTAATTATCATCAAAATACAAGCATCAGAGCAACCCCCAACACATTTGTATAAAGCAGAATAATCAAAATCACACAGACAGAGTAGGATGAAGGTTGCGAGGGTTTGCAAGGAATTGGGGGAGAGATTTGCCATCTGATGGGATAAAGCTTCAGCTTTGCAAGATGAAATGCTCTGGAGAAGGATGATGATGTTTGTACAACAATATGAATACTGTCTTCCAACTCCACACTTAACATGGCTAACATGGTAAATTTTGTTACTTATGTTTTGCTACAGTAGTGAAAAAGAAGAATTACCTTTATCCTATTTGCAGCAGAAAGGAAACATACGTACAGAGAGGAAAGAGGCTGGTAAGTATTTAGTGCATTGGTTTGTTAATCCAGCACGAACATACAACTGATCCTAGCATGCCTGGCAGGACAAGGCTCTCACTTCATTGCTGCGAGAAGCTGCACGTGAACCTTTCTAGTTCATGCAAGGAAGCTGACTAATAGTTAAAATGATTATTAAAAAACATAAAAGGTCAATGATAAATGTCAGCTGAGGTGGGAAGAAATAAGCTGATTCACTCAGTTAAAACACTCTATTCATAGTGTAAGAAGTAAGGGGCGAACAATGGATTCTGAAACTTTGACCTACTTTGCATAGAGGTTCAAAAACAAGCACAAATAGACCCACTAGCATTCGAGTTGAGACTATTGGTTAGATTCACAAGGTGCTGCTCAGGGAACTCAGTGGCCCCTGTAGGGAAGAGAGGGACGCTTAGAAAGCCAAGGTACAAAACCAAACAAAAGCAAAAGAAAACAGCACAAGAATTCTGGATATAGAATCAGTTGATTTTGATAGTGCATACAAAAATTTGAGTCACAATTTATATTTTAGGTTTTTTAAATCAGGAATTAATAAAATGGGTTGTATGAAACGCTGAAATTTTGTTCACTCTTCAAAAAAGTATTGAGCCAGGCATGCTGGCACAAGCCTTTAATCCCAGCACTCAGAAGGCAAAAACAAAAGATGGATCTCTGAGATAGAGGCCAACCTGATCTACAGAGCAAGCGCCAGGACAGACAGGGCTACACAGAGAAACCCTGTCTCAGAGAGGATTGGGGGGAAAGCAGTTGAAACTTAGAATATTAAACTTAAAAGTGACCCTCTGAAGTGTTAGTGTGCATTCTAATACTTCTTTCTAGGATATACCATGTCGACTTAAAAATATTATCTCAGGCATTCAGTCATTTATAAAAACACAAAATGAACTTTAGTGTTATCTCTGTAGACTTTTTGGAGCATTTTAAATTGTATATTATGGTTTCCAATTTTGTGCTTTTATGGGTGTGTGTGTGTGTGTGTGTGTGTGTGTGTGTGTGTGTGTGTATCAATACCTAGGACAGAAAGGTATCCCTGTAAGCCCTTTTTCTTAACGGATAAGGATCAGGGTAAGCAGTGGGCTTCAGGTGTTCCAAGAAATAAAGTTTCAGAGCTACACAAATAAAACCCAGAAAACAAGACTGAGCAGCGCCTGAAGGAATTACAGATTCCTTCCTACAGAAGCATTCTTCAAGGAAGAGTGATGAATGAATGACTTGGCTGCAAGGTTAGCAGAGTTGAGGCACATAATTAAGAGCTGTGTTTGGCAGGCTGAAGTTTTGGACTTTGTCCTGAAATGAAAGGAGATTCATTTAATACCTCTAGAGTATGAATTTTCGGCAGTCTGAGACTTGAATAGCACTGCAGGAGAGTGGGAACACGGAGAGCAGCTCGAGAGAGCAGCTTTATCCCTGTGCACAGTCAGAGGCAGGCACAGGTCGGTATGTCAGCAGCCAGCCTGAGTATGTAGTGTGTCTAGGGAGGGGGCTCAAAAGCAAAAGTTTAAATAAAAATTCTCATGATCAGACCACCTGTGATGACCCAGTTCAGACCAGCCAGGGATATATAGTGAGACCCTGTGTCTTTGAAAGAAAAAAAAAATCAAAAGAAAAAATGTTAATGACTAATCAGGTTTGGGTCCCACCGTTACAAACCTCTTATCAAAGAGTTTGACCATCAGAAAGGTAGAGAGAAGATGACACTTAGAAGACTAAGGAAAAGCCTTTGATTAAACATCAAAGTGACTTAATTGGTCCAAGGCAATCAAGATACCAAAGAGAGGGAGAGGAACAATAGACAGTGAGAAGTGGAAACTGGACCAGGGCACATGTGAGTAAACTTTCCAGGAGCTGGGATAAAAGCCAAATTCTCAACAAAATCAAAAGTGTGTGGGAGCAGTGATAAGGGTGGTTGGGAACCAGAGGAGGTTCTGGCTGAGGAGAGAGCAAAGTCACCATCTCCACCGGGTTAAGCGGCTGGGTTCAGATGGGTAGCAGCGCACACAATTGTGTTCTTTCCTTCCTAAATGGCTGTCCACACACAACTAAATTTGAAAAGGTACTGGATGCATTTTTAGAATAAGTATGCTGTATTCCATGCTGGAATTCTTTGAAATTCAAATGTGTATGGCCATATATTTGATCTGGCATCTCTATGAAATGATAACTTGAACAAATGAAAAGGATTATGATGTAATACTTTTAGTGAAGTTGGGAGCTTACTATACAAGCCATCTTTGTTTATTAATACTTACTCTGCTTGCAAACATGACTCACAGCCCCAAATGGTCACGAATACACACTCACAACAAACAACAACCACAAATAACACTGATTAGGTCACAGCTACTGTGTTTCTCCTTCCCACCAGCTCCTCTCCCATTCCCCAAGGTATCCACCTGGCTGTAGGACTCTTGCCTAGACCAGGATGGAGTCCTTCAAGCCAGCAATATCCTTGTGTTCATTGTGAAGCTTAAATTCTCACAGGTGATTGATTATATTTCCATTCAAAAAAACCCTGCCCTCAACATTTTAAAATTCTCTCTTAAATAAATGGGGAGATTTTTACCAAGGTACATTTGTCATGTCACATCACAGCTTAGCTCTTGGAATATTATTCTTATGAGGATAAGAAAAGCAGGTCAAAGTATATAAATATAAATTATATTTTAGTCTAATTATTGGTGTTACAGTTTTATAATCATTGGGCCAAGAAAAGAGTTGATTCTTATATATAGGCTGACTTCCTAAAAATACCAATTTGGAGATATCCTATGACCCATGAATATATAAAATGACATAGTATATGTCTGTACCTATATTTTTGTATTCTTAATGCCAAACACAAGTGGTTACTAACCTATCTTATTCTCTAAATTAAAAAATGTTAGTTATGAAGCTTCAAGTAAATTACAAGCATATAAACAAAATTCAAGGAAAGCTCCATTCTACTAAGTTTGGGTGTGCCATTACTACAGGGTGAAAACGAAGATAGCATGATTTGGGAGTCATGCTTTGATCAACTCAGACCTTCATTAGAATGGCAGTATTCATGTCTTGGTTTATCATTATCAAAAAGACACACTACCAAATGAATACTGATTCTTCTTAGGAAACAAAGCTTTGGCTTTTATTGAAGGTACAGATCCTTTCAAGTGGACATGGACTAAAAAGACTTGTCAAGAGAACAACCAACTTTCATGAGGCTTTCTTTTCCTCTCCTTTGCTTCTTGTCTGGAAGTCTAGATTGGTGTCTGGACACCAACAGCACTCTGCTGGACCATGAGAAACCTTGTAAGTAACAGATAATAGTGACACAGTAGAGATCCAAAAAGCAGGGCTCAGAAGACTGAGGTGACTCTGAGATCTAGGCCACTCAGGCCCTAGCTCCTTTTACTTACAGAAAAAAATGTTAGATTGTTATTTTGATTATTTCTAGCTAATAAATAGCAATCTTAGCTAATGCAATTGTTAATTGGGAGTTTTGGAAATCATTAACATTTCTTGGATTAGTAATAACAGCAACTTTTTGAGTGCTTACTGTATTCCAATCTCTGAAACACTTCCTAAATATTATCTTATTTAAACCTTAGACTACTCTAGTATTCTATGAAGTAGGTATTATAATTAACTTTTCTTTCATGAGAAAACTAAACTTGAAAACGTTAAGTAATCTGCTCGAGGTTACATGAGGAGGAAGAGGCAGTATTGGGATTCAGCCTCAAACAAGCCCTCTTATGGCCTCAGAGATAAAAGGAATAGCATTCCTAGCTGGGAAAGCAAAGGGGATTTTTAAACACTTAACAAAGCAGTGGTTCATTTGTGAAAATGCCATTGAGCATTTCTTATGGGCTGTGCTGTTCTCAGGATGTAGATGCAAGTAGAAATGAATTAGACATGTTTCCCCATCTTTTGTAGCTCCTTGGCTTGGGAAAGAATGATTGGCAAAGTTTTGTTCTTTTGTGTTTGTTATTCACTTCTTACATTTTGTCTGTTTGTTTCACTTCCTTTTTTGAGGCAGGGTCTCACACAGTCCATACTACTTGTGAACTCACTGTGTAGCCACACTGACCTTGAACTCTTTATCCCTCTGCCTCTACTTCCAGAGTGCTGGGAAATCACAGAACCTTCGCCCCACCCCCATCTGGTTCTAAAGATCTACTAACATCTACTGCCAAACCGTAGGCATGTGCTTTAGGAACACTCAGAAAAGCGTGAGACAGGATGGTCTCCTTCAGATCCCTCATCGTCCTCCTTGGTCCTCCTGGCTACAGGCAGGGCTGTTGTATACAGCTGCGCAAGGTTAAACATTGTATAGTCCCAAGGGGTTCTGTTCACATTGACCTTTATCATGGAATTCTGGTATCTATAAACATAGTGAGTTTTCAGTAAGCTTTCACATGAAAGGGTTTGTTTCAATTTGTGCAAAAACATCCGAGGCTGGTTGCAAAGCTGGCTAGTGCTTCTGCTCCCCATGTCAGGCGCCCTGGCAGATGAGCTCCGTCCCAGATAGCTAGACACTGTAATTTGTTTATTTGCACTTTTTACTTTTTGTGTACCGGGAATTGAACTTAACACTTTGTGCATGCTAAGCAACTGCTCGACCACTGATGTAGATGCCCTTACTCCTTTACTTTTTATTTGACACAGTGTCTTGCTAAGTTGTCAAGACTGGTTTTGATCTCATTCTTTAGCCAAGGTAGGACTTGAACTTCTGGTAATCCAACCTCTGTCACCCAAGGTGCTATGCCACTAGCCTGGGCTTACTCAAATTCTTTTTTTTAATTAAATATTTATTTTTTATATTAATTACAGTTTATTCATTTTGTATCCCAGCTGTAGCCCCCTCCCTCATTCCCTGGCAATCCCATCCTCCCTCCCTCATCTCTTCCTATGCCCCTCTACAAGTCCACTGATGGGGGAGGTCCTCCTCCCCTTCCATCTTACCCTAGCTTACAGGTCTCATAACACTGGTTGCATTGTCCTCCTCTGTGGCCTAGTAAGGCTGCTCCACCCCCCTCAAGGGGAGGTGGTCAAAGAGCCAGCCACTGTGTTCATGTCAGAAACAGTTCCTGTTCACCTTACTAGGGAACCCAATTGAATACTGAGCGGCTATGGGCTACGTCTGAGCAGGGGTTCTAGGTTATCTAGGTTATATCCATGAATGGTCCTTGGTTGGAGTATCAGTCTCAGAAAAGACCTGTGTGCCCAGATTTTTTGGTTCTGTTGCTTGCTTTGTGGAGCTCCTGTCCACTCCGGGTCTTACTATCTCCCCCTTCTTTCATAAGATTCCCTGAATTCTGCCCAAAGTTTGATTATAAGTCTCAGCATCTGCTTTGATATACTGCTGGGTAGAGTCTTTCAAGTCCCTCTGTGGTTGGCTCCTGTCTTGTTTCCTGTTTTCTCTTTTTTCCAATGTCCATTCCATTTGTCTTTCTGAGTGAGGATTGATCAACTTACCCAGGGTCGTCCTCCTTGCTTAGCTTCTTTAGGTGTACAGATTTTAGTATGGTTATCCTATATTATGTGTCTATTTATCACCCTGCACAAAACTAAAGTCCAAGTAGATCATAGACCTCAACATAAAACCAGACACACTAAATCGGTTAGAAGAAAAAGTGGGGAAGAGCCTTGAACTCAATGGCACAGGAGACAAATTCCTGAACAGAACACCAACAGCACAGGCTCTAAGATCAACAATCAATAATTGGGACCTTGTGAAACTGGAAAGCTTCTGTAAATCAAAGGACACTGTCATCAGAACAAAACGACAACCTACAAACTGGGAAAGGATCTTCACCAACCCTATATCTGACAGAGGGCTGATATCCAGAATATATAAAGAACTAAAGAAGTTAAAAAGCAACAGATCAAATAATCCAATTAAAAAATGGAGTACAGAGCTAAACAGAATTCTCTGTAGAGGAATATAGAATGGCAGAGAAATACTTAAAGAAATGTTCAACGTCCTTA
>CM053745.1:48397586-48413058 GCA_028658305.1 Pachyuromys duprasi | reverse complement strand
AGAGGCAGCCAGATCTTTAAGTTTGAGACAGCCTGATCTATATAGTAAGTTCCTGGACAGTCAAAACTATAAAGAGAGACCCTGTCTCAAAAAGAAAGAAAGAAAGAAAGAAAGAAAGAAAGAAAGAAAGAAAGAAAGAAAGAAAGAAAGAAAGAAAGAAAGAAAGAAAGAAAGGAAAGAAATAAGGAAGGAAATAATGGATGGAGGGAGGAAGGAAGGAAAAAAAGGAGGGAGGGAGGGACACAGAGAAGGAGGGAGGAAGAAACCAGGCACAGTGGCATGTGCTTATAATCCCAGTGCAACAAAAACTGAGACAAGTAGATCACTGGGGCTTGCTGACCAGCCAGCTTAGCTTAATCAGTGAGCCACAGGCTAATGAGAGAGACAGACTGTGTCTCAAAGCAACAAAGTGGACAGCACCTAAAGAGAAACACGTGTACAGAAACGCACATGCACGCATCCTCAACATACATGTGTGTGTGCATGCATGCATGCACACCTATGCATTCCTGCACATACACATATACACACAAAACCTAAAATAAAGGTAAAACTACAGTATTTAAGGGTGAGGTATCCTGGCTCATGCTTGTAGTCTTAGCTACTTGGGATACTGAGGCAGGGCAATCGAGTCAGGGGTTTCAGGTCATTTCGTTGCTCATTATGTGGGCAGCATAATGAGATTTTGTCCCTCTAAAGGAAAACCACAAAAAGATAGGCAAAACGAGAATGCTGCTGTGATGCCAGCGCTCAGAAGACTTGAATCAAGAGAATTCTGAATTCAAAGTCAGCCTGTGCTGATACTGGAGTCCCATGCCCAGCCCTGTTCATGCGCAGAAAAACTAACAAAAACTTGCAACTTGTATTATGTTGTTTTTGTGGCATTTACCATCATATTTCTAAATAATGGGTGTATATCATATCTTATTTATCTATATCAAATTAGTGCTAATGTCCTATTATGGCAAATAAGGAGCTGTATCTTTTATACTATCAATTTTATTATCCTTACCTCTCCCAAAATAGACATCACAATTTTTAATTAAGTAAATATCCAGGATTGATACTTTTTTTAAATTTTGGTTTGGTTTTCAGTTTTTTGAGACTAGGTTTTTCATGGTTAGCCTTGGCTATCCTGGATTCTCTTTGCAGGCCACACTGGCCTTGAACTTACAGAGACTCCCCTGCTCCTGCCTCCCTGAGTGCTGGGATTAAGGTGTGTGCCACCAAGCCCAGCTAATACTTTATTTTTTAAAAGATGCATTTGTTTATTCATTTGGGAACTGACCAAAGGGTTCAATGGACAAAGCCACCTCCATCAAACCCAACAACCTGAGTTCAATCCCTGAACTACACATAATGGAAAAAAAAGAACTAACTCCTACAAGTAGTTCTTTGACTTCCACATGTGTGCCATGACACTTGCACATGTGAACACATACAATTTACATAAGCATTGTTATAATTTATTATGTGTGTGTGAGCATATGAACAGATGTGGGGATTGAGAGCCTCTGCGCACACAGAAGACAGAAGAGGTGTCAGATGTCCTGTTCCTTCAGTGGTGGGGGCCTCAGCTCAGCTGGGGCCAGGGTCTCTCTTCCTCTTCTAAGGTGTTATAATTCTCAGTCCCAGGCGTCTGATACCATGATTTCTGCTATATCTTTCCCACTGTTATCTGTATCCCCTCAAACCAAGGATCAAAATAAATCTTTCCTTACATTTCTTCTGAGGCATTTGGTCACAGCAATAAGTAACTGGTATCACAAAATAGTAGTAATAATACATAAAAACAGTTTAGGATCAACTACAGGATGTGGCCGTGAGACTGGAGGAGCCAGCTCGGTCTAGGTGTGTCAAAATCCTGACCGGCAGGAGTAAGGACTGCTTCCTCCCTCTTCTGGTTGATGCTCCAGCACCTGCAGCCTTGCAGCCGACACCTCTGTCACCCTTGAAGTAGTCACAGAGCCTGCTCACCAGGTTTCGGGTTAAGACTTCCTATTTCCTTATATGGATGTGTCCAGCTAGCACCTGGAATTCCTGTTCATGCAAATGGAGCCTTCCCAGTACCTCAGCCTCAACCAATGAGGCTACATCCACCCTGAAAACCCCTACTCACTTCCCCAAGGCTTATATACCTTTCCTGTCCTGCTGTAAAAAAAAAAAAAAAGACTTGTTATACTGAATACCATCTCAGAGAAGGCTGCAGTAACCACCAGCCACAGTCCTGTGTAACCCACCAATCAGGCTAGGCTTCATTCCTTCCAGTCCAGGGGGCAGAAGCAGACCTGGGCCAGCAACAGGAAAAGAGTATTGGGAACTGTTCTCTAAAACAGTGACTCTTGAAGTGTGATTCCCTAGACAAACATCACATAACAATGTGCTAGCAAGGCAGAATTTCTTGCCTTGCTTACTGAGTGGTAAACTTAGGGCTTGATATCCCCCAGTCGGCTTTCATAGGCCTATTGGGAGATTCTGATTCTCATGCATACCTCAGGGAATGAATGCTTTCCTCAAATATCAGCTTCAGTTTCAGAATAGCTCTAAGGGCCAATTTCTGTCTTGATTATTCTAGGTCAAAAGTTTTTTTATTTAAAAAAAGAGACAGAGCCACCTAAAATCTTTATGTTGTATTTAGACCTTAGAGATTTGGCACAAGCATTTTTGTTAAAAACAAAAAAAAAGCACCTCCTATAGAAAACAATACCATTTCCCTAACCAACAAGAATTACAATGAACTTTTCCTTGTTTGTTTGTTCCGTTGGTTGGTTGGTTTTTCCAGACAGAGTTTCTTTGGGTAAAGCCCTAGCTATCCTAGAACTCTATGTGTTGGCCATGTTGGTCTAGAACTCACAGATATCTACCTGCCCTGGCTTCTCAAGTGCTGAGATTAAAAGTGTGTGTCACACCTGGCTATAATGAACTTTTTTATAGCTCTGAAAATAAAAGATACAAAAGAGAAACTTAGTGAACCTGTTCTGATTCATTTGTACTTCTGTCTTAGAGTTTACTACTGAGAAGAGGCACCATGACCACAACAATTCTTATAAAAGAAAACATTTAATTGGGGCCGGCTTACAGTTTCAGAACTTTAGTACATTACCATCATGCCTGGAAGCATGACGGTGTGCAGGCAAATATGGTAAAGGAGGAGCCAAGATTTCTACATCTTGATGTAAAGGCAGCAGAAGGGGAATGTGTTTCAAACTGGGCAGAGCTTGAGCATATATAGGAGACCTCAAAGCCCTACCTCCTCAGTGACAGACTTCCTCCAACAAGGCCAAACCTACTCTAACAAAGCCACACTTCCTAATAGTACCACTTCCTGTGAGTCAAGCATTCACATACACAGGAATCTCTGGGGACCATTCCTATTAAGCTACCACATTGCACTCCCTAGCCCTTATAAGCTTGTCGCCACAACATAATGAAAAATGCATTTACTCCAACTTCAAAAGTTCCCATAGTCTATCACAGTCTCAACAACATTTAAAAGTTCAGAGTGAAATACCCAGATGGCGAATCCCCAAATGACCAACAGGCTTTGAGTCTGATGTAAAGCAAACTCAAAGCTGGGTGGCTGCCTTTTGCAAGAACAAAGAGGCGAGACTCCCAGCTCGAGACTCCCAGCTCTGGGGGAACAGGGTTTTTAAGGGGGCGAAAACGAAAGTAGGGAAGGGTAAGTCTTGGCACTATAGGATTGGGTGAAAGGGTCCCTAGGGGAGTTGACCTTAAAATGATTGGTTTGTTTTCAGGCGCCAAAACTGGAAATGATCAGATCTGGCTACCTGAGGATACCTGCCTTGTTACGTGCAGGTTAGGTAGTAGCAAGAGGGAGGGAGTTAACACATTCCACAGGCTTCCTTAGAGGCTACGTGACCCTAGTCACATCCCAAGGTTAATCTGGGTGGGGGATTGCTGGACCCTTGCTCTGAAAGAACTGTGCTATGGTGACTTTGCCTCAGTCCCAAGAATTAACTCTAAATTTTTGAACCTCTCAGGAGTCTCTTCTGAAATTAATCACCTATAAAATCTGAATAAAATAGCAGCTCATATACTTCCAACATCTCATGGCACATTACCATTCCAAAACATATGAAAGGGAGTATGGTAAGAAGATACAGGACAAAAGCAAGACAGAAAACCAGCTGGGCAAATTCTGAACTCAACATCTCCATGTCTGATGTCAAATGCTCCTCAGATCTCCAATTTCTTTTGGCTTTGATGACAACACACTTCTCTCGATTGGGCTGGTTCTACTCCTTGTTAGCAGCTTTCCTCAGCAGGTGTCCCCTGGCTCTGGCATCTCTAAGGCAATCCAGATGTCACCTTCACAGCTTCACAAAATGGCTTTTCACAGCTTCACACAATAGCCTCTCTGGGCCTCCACGCAGGGACACCCCACCACACTCTTGGCCTCAGTGCCTCTTTCCTTAGTTGCAGAGGAAAATTCCATCCTTGATTGTAAAGCTAGAGTGGACAAAGCTGCCAAATTCTGCTGCTTGCTGGGGCTGAACATGGCCCCCTCATTTAAATACATCTTCACCAATTTTCTGTTTTCAATGGTCTTCACTGCCTTTGGCTGTCCTGGAACTTGCTGTGTAGACTGACTTAAACTCAGGGATTTGCATGCTTCTGTCTCCTGAGAGCTGCGATTAAAAGCTTGTATGATCATGCCCCGGACCTAAGCTTTTCTTTAATTCCTTTTCATTATAGATCTTTATAAGCATGGCCACTATGCCACAAGATCTGTATTAAAGGCCTATGTGGATCTAGATCAAAAGCGTGTATCTTCCAGCCCTCATGATCAGGATCAAAGGCATTTTGTCCTCCTACTTCAGGATCAAGTATGCCCTCCATTTCTGGACTGTAGTTCATTCCAGATATAGACAAGTTGAAAACTGAGAAGAGTCATCATAATCCACCCCTTATCAACTTGACACAATCATATTTCCTTATGCCCAAATGAAAACAATAACCAGGTTATAATAAGGTCTAACATGATATAACTATTCCTCATACAACTGCAAATGCATTAAATTGTAAATTTAGAATAGGTGGTAATGGCCTTTAAGGAACATCATTTTCACAAGATGGAAGTTTAGCTAGTTGGGACCTTGCCCCAAGGTCACCATTCTCTTAATTGCATTTAATATCTTTAATCTGTTTGTCTCCTTGAGCACAGGATCTAGCTCCATTCTACTTTCTGTTTCCTCTTTAACCTTTGAACCACACACTTTATATTTTTCCTTTCTCAGCTTGCTACATTTGATCAAAACCCTCTTTGTAAGTGTGACCTACTGTTTTGAGATTTCCGTTGTCAATGCAACTAACGTAAATCTCTTCACTTTAGCCTGAGGCAGATTCTTCAGATAAGGGCAAAAAGCAGCCATATTCTTCACCAAAATACTCCAAGAATGATCTCTAGGCAACATACTAAAATTCCTCTCCTTTGAAACTGCTTAAGTGAGGCCCCCAAAGTTGAAATCACCTGCAGCACCACTGTCTTCCATATTCCCACTAGGATGGCTTATTAAGCCACCCCCTCCTAAAGAATTCCTCTCCTTTTCTGATCCAAAAATCCTAAAATCCACGTTCCTCCAAACAAAAGCATGATCAAGCCTTTTACAGCAATACCCCACTCCTGGTACAAACTTCTATCTTAGGGTTTTATTGCTGTGAAGAGACACTATGACCACAGCAATTCTTATGAAAGAAAAACATTTAATTGGGGCTGGCTTACAGTTTCAGAGATTTAGTTCATTATCATCATGGTGGGAAGTATGGCAGTTTGTGGGCAAACATAGTGTACTAGAGGAGCTGAGCATTCTACTTCTTGATCCGCAGGCAGCAGAAGGGGACTGTATTCCACACCCAGAACAGTTTGAGCATATATATGAGAGCTAAAAGCCCTGCCTCCACAGCAACACTCTTCTTCCAACAAAGCCACACCTACTCCAAAAGGCCACACCTTCTAGCGGTGCCACTCCATATGGGGCAAGCATTCATATAGTTTATGAAGGTCATACCTTCAAACCACCACAACCATCATCATCAATTTTCAGTCCAGCTATTATATTACTTCTTAAGACCATTACGTACAGCAATGCTTCTCAAAATCACAACGTAAATTGAAGTATGGAGGCTCCTGTTGTGTATTTCATGATAGAAAAGATTAGGCTCCTCAGCATGTCCTCTTCTCCTTGAGCACAAGAGCTAAGGGAACAGGAAGTACACTGCAAACCAAAATGCAACCTGATCCTGAACTAACACAAGCAATCTGCTTGATAAAAATATGGCATCTTTTTTGCAGAGTGCTCTGAAAACATACAGTGTTCTCTAAAAACATACATTTTAAAATTTAGTGGCCAATGTATTCGGGGGAAAGCCTTTGGGACTTGGTTATTGGTAGCATACCCCCATAGAAGAGGGGGTCTCTGTGTCACCTTCCCCAGTCTCCAGACACTGACTGCCACCTTGATCTTGGATTTTCTAAGTTTCTGGTCTGTGAAATGCAAACATCTATTGTTTATAAATTACTCAGTCTTGTGACAGCAATGCAGATGGGCTAAGACAGAACTGATGCATCAGGATCCAGTGATGTAACAGAAGCTTGCCAGTTATTTGAACAGGGAAAGTTCAATATGAGAAACTGGCTGACAGCAGAAGGTGAC
Source organism: Pachyuromys duprasi (assembly GCA_028658305.1). Classification (NCBI taxonomy): domain Eukaryota; kingdom Metazoa; phylum Chordata; class Mammalia; order Rodentia; family Muridae; genus Pachyuromys; species Pachyuromys duprasi. Next base: position 48,406,384 of record CM053745.1, on the reverse strand, counting down.
CCTCAATCAACATGGAAGAACCGGAGTTTTAGAGGAATCCAAATGTGTCACTTTTAAGTCAGACATGGTAGCACACACCCAGCACTCAGGGAGCAGGGAGGAGAGAATCTCTATGAGTGAAAGGCCAGTGTTGTCTACATAATGAGTTTCAGGATTACATAATAGAGAGACCCTATTTAAACAACAAAAACAACAACAACAACAACAATGTGTTCTGTGTAAAACACAGCCATTCCCTCCTGCTTCACTCTCTGAAAGCACAGACTGGCTAAGATTAAAGGAACTGGGTATCTGAAGAGTGCTGATACCTAATTGGAGGCAAAAACAGCAGCCAAGAGAGTAACAAGCATAAACTAGTAGGGAATGTGGTTACCATAATAGAGGTTGGCATCAGTTTGTGGAGATGTCCCACCATTGCAGAAGGTGGACAAGCCAGGAGTGCTCAGTCTCTTCTGGTAGAGAGACCATGATCTCTGAGCATAACTAGGGTTCAATGTATAGCTGGCTGTTGACCTGGTAACAGTACCTAAGGAATGGAATTTGAAAGCTGCCTTTACATTTCAGGGTCACATCAGTTGACTCTACTGACAAATTTTCCAATGGACTCATAGGAACTGTTTGGAGAGTTCAGGGCTATATCAAAAAGCTTAGCAAAGAAAATAGCATTCAAGAGCAGGAAACAGTACAATGACAAGAGCACAGCCAACCTTGGCTTCTCAACTTCTATCCACAGCTTTCTTTACACGTATTTAGACTTCCACTAAACAGCAAAACAACTTGAGTTCCCTCCCAAGAGATGCAGCTATCATTCCAATTGAGGTCTCATTCAGTTCCCAAAATGAGAAGACATACTGTTCCAGGGGTCATCATACATACTGCTGTATGATTTCATCAGAGCCCAACCAAGTATTTATCTAAAAATCTAAGCTGAGGTAACATTTTAAAACTTGCATACGTGATAACAGATGAGAAAGAGGAAAATCATTAACATATGCAAATAAGTATTACACATAGCAAACAAATACGAAATAAGCAAGATTACTGCTGCTCTTGTTTACATAATTAGCAGTAAGGCTGCGGATAAGTTTCCATTATTTGAGGGAAGATATGAGCTACCCAAGTCTCTTTATTGGCAGAAAGAAATGACAATCAATGGAGTGTCTGAATTCTTAGTAATCTTGTTTTTCTGTGTTTAAAAGACAAACAAAAAAAAAAACCAAATGAGACTTGTTTTTGAGGTGGTTGTTGCTGTTTGTCATAAACTGTAGCGCATGGACTTACTAAGGGGCATTGCAGAGAATCTCTAGCATTCCAGACAATGTTTCTTTCTTCCACATGTAGCAGCTACCAAATTTCCTCTTAGTAACTCATGCCAATTGGCTAATCCCAATAATGTACCAGCCTGTTGAATGATCTTTTTTATTGTTGTTCTTCCTTTTGAACTGATTTCAAGACATAAAAATGTGGCAAACTTGGATTTTATTTCAGTAGAGTCATTGTTTAATCTGCTGGAAGCATTTCATCTGAGAGTCAGATCATAACATGTGCAAAACCTAGTTTTTCTGAGACAGGAGGCAGAATCTCTGTAGTGAATTATTATGGCACAATTAAGAAAACCCACTCCCAAATCTATTCCTGATTCCCACGACAGATGTTACAGGGGAAAGGGACCCCCACACCAGTGGAGCATGTTCTGCAAGACAGATCCTCATATCTTCAGCTCCCCTCACACACAATAACCAACACCATAATTGTGCTTTCAGTACACTATGTACTATTTTACTAGGTCAACTACCACCATGCCTTTGATTTCATATTTTTTTTAAAGAGAGGATTTTGATGTTTGCTTTTTAGAGCAGATAATGAAAATGGCTCTTAAATGGCTTAGATTCTATTATCCACATTAAACAAGCGGATCATGACACTATTATGAAACATGTAGGGAACTATAAATTGGATGCTGGCTTGGATTAGAGAAATGTTAAACACCCATTCCCAGCATGTTTGTGGGTCAGCGTTTCCTGGAGAAACATGCCCTGTTTACTGATGAAGAGACTCTTCAGCCTACTCATGTATCACATGCTGATAAATACATGGTTAACTGTTTTGTTTTTTTTTTTTTTTTGCTTTTGCTTCGGAGGAAGTACTGGGAATTGAATGCAAGTCCTTGTGAACAGTAGCCAAGTTCTATTTCACTGACTGAAATCCACAGCTCTCAAAATAAGATGTTAAGTGCATTATTCAAATCTATGGATTGCTTAGATTCAGAAGGGAAAAAAATTAATGTAAAAAGAATATGTTAAAATAGCCATCAAATTTAAATCTGGGCTTTAATTTAGCAAGATTGAGCTAAATTAAATGGATACAAATACCAATTAGCTATTATAGTTAGACAGATTGATGTTAACATCTGAAGGAAAAGCAAACATTTAAGAATAGCATGGAAGACATTGAAAAAGAGGAAGACGACAGGAGGAACTAGGTCTACGAGATGTCAAAAGATGTCATCCAGATCCTCTGTAGTTAAGATTGCCTGGAACGGGCGCGAGAATAGAGAAAGAGGCTCGTGCCCATAATCCATCTAAATGATTGCATAAATTTAAGATATGATGAGCACAACATCTCAAAACACTGGATTAAAAAGGAATTTTAGAGTCTAAGGAGAGTCTCGGCACCCGAGAGCTCTCGCTGCTCTTGCTGAGGATCCAGGTTTAGTTTCCAGCAGCCACATGGTGACTCTCAACTGCCTGTAACTCTGATTTCACAGCATCCAGCACTCTTCCCTGGCCTCTGCAGGTACTAGACATGTTTATGCATTCACATGTACAATATATACATTTATATGTAAAAGATGAGTTCACATATCAACAATAAGGCACCAACAGTAAGTGGCTCAGCAGGTTAAAGCACTTGCCTCCAAGCCTGATGACCTGAACTGATCCTGGAACTCACATGATGGAAACAAAACAGACTCCCAAAGTTGTCCACTGACTTCCACATGTGTTGTGGCATGGGCTGGGTGCGTGCACAAGTGTGTGATAACACACACAAACAAACAATAAATAAGTACGTATAATAAAATACAGATGTTTTTAATAAATGGACTGAGACAACTCAGTAGCTCTTTGGAAAAAGATAGACTTAGATTTCCATCTTATATCATACACAAAAATAACTTCCAAGTTGACTATGAAATCTTAGAAGAAAATATTGGTGAGTTCTTCCTTAACCTTGCTATTCTGAAGGAGTTCTAATTATGCTTCAAAAGTCTAGGGGCACTAATAAAATAATGAGTTTATATGAAAGCTAATTTTTTTTCATGATCAAGAATCACCACATCACCAGCAAAGTAAAAGTATACTTCCAAACTAGGAGTGCATGAACTGATGCTATATGAGACAGAGTCTGAAAGCCTAATATACAACAAACTTTAAAGTTAAAGCAGTACTTACTGGGATATTTACAGCATCAAATATTTATGTTAGCAAGGAAGAAATGTCTCAAATCAATAATGTTAGCTTCCAATTTAGGAACAAGCTAGGACAGAGGAAAATAAACCCAGAGCAAGAAGAATGAAGGAAATAGTGAAGATTAGAGCAGAAATGAAGTTTTGAAAACAAATAATTGTGATTGCTAATGAAACATGATGGCAGTTCTTTGGAGGGGAAAAAAGTAATTGATTACGCTCACACACACCAGCAAGGATGGAAAAAGAATAGAGAAGGACACAAAATATCAACATCAGAAATAGAAGAGGGAAACTAGTGCAGCACATGTAAAACTAACACTTGAGAGTCAGAAGCAGGAGGTTCAGGAGTTCAAGGCCGGTGTCTGCTGTTGGAGACCTGATCTCAAAAGCGGAGACAGCAAACCAAAGCAAAACCAAACAAAAGCAATGAAAGGGAATAAAGCACTTCAGACCCCACAGACAACACAAAGATCGTGAGTGAATGTTGGCAACAACTCTATGCACACATACCCTTTTGTATATGTGAATTCCTTGCAAAGTACTAGGTGAAATGCTAGGTGAAAGAGGTAGCCTGAATTTTCCTACATCAGAAGGAATTGGATTCGCAGTCTCAAATTTTCTGAGAAAAAAAAATCTAGACGCAGAATATTTCACAAGAGAATTATTCCTCATGTTTAAAGAAACACCTGCAATCTCTTGGAAAAACAGAAATCCTCAAAACACAGCAACACCTAGTTGTGCCAACTGGACTGCCCAGCTCATTCTCCTCCCTATGCCTCACCTCACATAATACCCAGTTTCTGGGGATCCCTTTCTTGCGAGGCAGGCGCTTTGCTCAGTACCCTGGCTCCTGTGCCTTCTAGCTCTCTCTCTCCATCCTCCCCTTCCTCCCTCTTGCTTAAACTTGCACCTACAAACCTGTAATTTCCTTAGCAAAATATCAGCAAATAATATCCCACAAAAGAAAAATACATGGCAACCAAATGAGACATGCTCAAATTTTAAAATTCAGTCATGGTAATTTACTGCATTTATAAGCCTAAGGAAAAAGCAATATTTGTTTATTATCAATTGGTGTAGAGAAAACATCTACAGCATTCAACATCTATTCATGATAAAAACTCAATACATGTATATGCAAGAACTTCTTCGACCTGTGAAGAGCTTCTACAAAAAGCCTACAATTGTGTATATGAACATATGCATGTGTGTGTGCCCTAGGTAAGAAAGTCATATTTTAGAAAGTTGATAAAAATGATAGATGTTCATATTTTATAAAACTGAAATAAAGCTTTTTAACTGTATGAATTATGTGGATCAGACATTTGCAAATTAACACAATGCTCTCTTCTTTCTCTCTTCCAAAGATGCTATGATATTCTAACACTCATATTTTTTTGTGTTTAAAAAAGAACGTTAAGTTCCAAAGCATGGTTTGTTCTACTTTTAGAAATCTTTCTTCTAGCTACAAAATAAAAGTTTCTTATTTAAATGGCATGGATCTAAATGCAGTTAACACAAAGAAAAGTAATGTTATGGAAAATTGCTCCAGATTTTCCTCACTGATGTCACATTCAAAGTCATTATGTAACTTAATGAATATACTGAAAAGATAATATAGTCATGTTACTTGTTTATGAAATTATTTTAGGCATGTATTTTAGATACGTGTTTTCTTTATTATGTGGGGTGGCAATAAGAAATATGTATTTCAAACAAAGAACTCTATATGTATTTATGTGGAAGCTCAATTTATCTTATTGTCCTCTATTAATACAATTTCCAATAATTACTAAATTGCCATTAGAACACAAAAATTTCCAAACCAATGACAAGAAAAAGTATTTATTTACTTAAGTTTTATTTTTATTTTCTTTTATAATATACACTTAAAGCTGAGCATGGTGGTGCATACTCTTAATCCCAGCATGCAGGGAGGCTGAGGCAGGTGGATCTCTGGGTTCAAGGCCAGCCTGGTCTACAAAGTGAGTCCAGGACAGTCAAGGGTACACAGAGAAACCCTGTCTCGAAAAAACCAAAACAACAGAAGAAAAAAAGAATATAAATTTAATAAGAGTAAAAATTATATGAACAATATAAAGGATTGTTATTGATATGTTAAAGTCCTAATTCTCAGTATCTTAGAGTGTGAGTGTAAAGATGGGGTGGGTCTTGTTTTGTATTAGCTGGGATTTCAGTATACAGCTTTTAGGAGGGGAGTTGATCTGATGCTTGTATATTTATGCTCATTACTGGCCCTCAAGATCTGGTTACTGCCTGGGTACACCTATCCTTGTTGTGTAAACCTACCTGATTGGCTTATTAAACAGCCTATACCTGGGCAGGGCAGAATGGGGTAGGCGTAGCTAAGGTTCCCGGGCTTTAGAGAATAGGAGAATCATGGAAAACAGATAAATGGGAAGAAAGGAGGAAGGAGGATACCATGATGGGTCAGTGTGGAGAAGAAACCACGGGGGCCAGGAGGAAGGACTTCAATAATGGCTTGAAAAGGCCCGGATGAAGAATACATGCAAGTATCTTGAGATTATGGAAGGAAGGAGACCAGAGAGGAACCATTAAGGCCGATGACATCAGATGGGGGCTAGGAGACGGATGGTGAGGTTAAGTTAATGTAGGTAGGAATGTCTACCCAGCCCAAGGTAATACGGCAATTATAAAATCCAGCAGTTGGCTGTGTCTTCCTATTTGTGATAGTGGGTCAAATGGTACTGCTGCAATAATTATAGGGCAAATAATAGGCAATATATAGCCCAATGCCCTTTTTTATTTGCTACAGCACACAGCCCAGTCTACTCATAAACCCATTTGCTGATATTACATGTATACGCCATATGTGTGTCTTTGCTCATACCCCGGAAACAGGGCCTTTAAAAAGTAATTAAGATAAAATAACTTTATATGGGGAGATCCTAATTAAATAATGACTGGAGAAATTTGAAAATAGACATGTGGGTACACAGAAGGAAGACAAGGGATAGTCACAACCAGAAAATGACCTTTGTTTTGTTATGGCAGCTGCCACAATAAAATACAGTGAGTTTTTAGCTTTACCTTCAGTGAGGATTTAAAAATACCTAAAGTATGCTAGACACTATGGAGAAGACAGATATTCAAATATTTGTTTCATTTGTTAGAATACTCAAAATTAGGTTTGATATGATAACACACTTGTAATCCCAGCATGTGGGAGGCAGAGGCAGGAGAATTAGGAGTTCAAGATCATCCATAGCTAAGACACGCCTGACTATGAAGACTCTGTAAACAAACAAACAAACAACAACAACAACAAAACAAAGTTCATAGCAGATATAGTGGTGTACTTCTTTAATCCTAGGTCTAGGGATGTAGAGGTAGACATCTCCGTGAGGTCCAGGCCAGGCCGGTCTACAGGATTAAGAAGGCTGGAGATTGCATTTATAGCAAGCAGAAGTAAATATAGAACTGTATTTTCATATATTATTTATTAAACAGAAAAGACATTTGAGTTTTAATTTTACATGCCTAAAATAGATTCACAATGTCTGCCCGAACTATATTTCAGAAGTAAATGTTTTCTTTCAGAGATGGTATTGATGGAAACTATTTTTTTTTCTAGCTCAATTGCACTGGAATCATGAGAAATGCAGAAGTAAAAGTACATTTATCTGGTAATCTCCCAAAGGTGATTGTTGTGCACTGAAAACACACAGCTTGAAGCCAGGGGACCAGTATCCAGAGCTGAATGGAGAACAAAGTCATAAAACCAAAGGAGCTAACATCCCATCTGTGACACATTAGACTGCCACTGTTTTACAAACTTAGATTCCTCTTAAACTTATCGTTGTTCTGGGGAGTAATATCAGAAAATTTCTCTCCATTAAAAATTTTTTAAAGTTTTACAATTTTCTTTCCAGTTTAAAAATAGGTAGGCAATTGGGTGGAGTGCAGAGAACCTTGTTGAAAAGTGTGTGGCAGGTGATAAAAGGACCTGGAGGAGATAGGAACTTCACAAGAAGACCAACAGAACCAACTAACCTGGGCCCAGGGTGGCTTGTGGATACTGAAGCACCAACCAGGGACCATGCATGGACTGGACCTAGGTCCACTACAGAGATGTAGCCAATGGGCAGCTAGGGCTTCATGTGGGTTTCCTAGTAAGGGGAGCAGGAGGAATCTATCTCTAACAAGGACTCTGTTGCCTGTTTTTTGATCACTTCCCCCTAGCGGGACTGCCTTGCCAGGCCACCAAAGAAGAGGATGTGCTGAGTCCTGATGTGATAGATATGCTGGGATGGGTTGGTGGGGGCGGATCCCCTTTTCTGTAGGGGAGAGGAGCGGTGATAGGGACTTGGAGGAGAGGAGAGGCAGGAGGGGCTATAATTAAGATATAATGTGAATAAACAAATAAATTTTTAAAAATAGCCAGACGATTATTTAACATAAGAAATATTAATAAATAAAAGAGTTTTGCCTGATCTTTGTTAGTCTGGCACAAACTGTATAATGTGTTCTAACCCACTCATCTGTATTACTCATCTTTGTCACTGAATAATTGAAAGTTAGCCTCACATTTGAGCACTTTACTACATTGTCTTCTCATGCATTCTTAATATGATATCACTATTAAGTTGATAATGTACCACCCTTAAGTTAGAAATAAATAATTAACCTGAGATGCTGGACAATGGTGATATGAGACATCACTCTTTCTTCCCTAAACACTGAGTTCATAGCTCTGATCACTTTGGCTCATGGTTGGTATTAGTTTATCATCTGATGAACATTCAATAAGCATTTTGATAAAACTCCTTCATGAAATGAATTGAGTTTATCACAAAGGAACAACCGCAGATTCACAGGCATACTTGTAGTACTTATTAAAGAATATCCCCAAGATACTAAAAACCACATGAAGCCTTTTCAGGCTGTTTATATGTCATAGTTCACATTATAGAGACTAATTGTATTCATCCACTTATCCAGCCACTCTGCAAGATTTACTGAATACGTACTGTAAGAGAGTACTTATTGGGCCCAGAAAGATGGCTCAGTGGTTAAGAGCACTTGCTGCTGTTGCAGAGGACTAGAGTTCAGTTCCTAGAATCCACATGGTGACTCACAACCATTCACAAATATAATTCCAGTGGATCTGATGCCCTCTTCTGACTTCCGCAAGCACCAATCATGGGCATGGCACACTTACATACATGCAGGCAAAACACCCATACACATATAATTATATATTTTTGTATTTTTTATTTTACTTTTTATTAATTACAGTTTACTCACTTCATATCCCCCCTATACCTCCCTCCCTTCCCTCACTATC
>CM053745.1:48385922-48397486 GCA_028658305.1 Pachyuromys duprasi | reverse complement strand
TATTGGATGGCTGCTGTAACTCTCAGCGGTGTGGCTGATTTGGCTTTTTGTTGTATTGTAAGCAAGAGAGCTATGTCTCTGAAATGAGAACAGCTTTTTAAAAAACAGAGTGGCGGGGGGAGGTTGCATGCACATATGGAGATGACAATTTACAGGAGTCACTCTTTCTTCTACCATGTGGGTCCTACGGAATAAACTTTGGCCATTGGGCTTGGTGGCAAGTGCTTTTACTACAACAAACTTCCCAACCAGCCATGGGATGGCCAAACCAACCATGCCAGTGAGGCAGGACACCAACAAATGTCCAAAATTTCCCTGTGTTAGACAGTCATGACTGACTGGGCTTTTAGAAGTATGAAGCTGCTTACAGATAACATAAGAAATCACCATTCATTTTCCATATAGGGTTTGGAAATACAGTGGTAGCATAACCTAATTTGCCATCATTTGAACTAAATCACAGGTATGACATCCAACAAGTACAGCCTTATCATGCCCTAATTCCTATTTGCTTCAGACACTTAAGTTTTGGTTAGTGTGCAAGTAGCAGAAACCTTCTTTCTAGTCTCCATGCCCTTCCATGCTTTAAAAGAGAAGAACCTGGTAACATGTTCTGAGTCTAAGTATTATATTAGAACCAGCTACTCAAAATCAGGTAACTGGATGAATTCATCTTACAGTGAGTTTGAGAAGAAATTAATACCAACATTTAGATGAGAATGCAAAAAGAAAGGCTTTACACTAGAAATAATAAATGAGAAACAAGAGATCAATTTCTTCCTATTAAAAATGAGGCAGGAAAACCCCAGGCTGGAAAAATGCCCAGAAACAAGAGAGCTGGAGAGCTCTCTTATCATCAGTTTTTAGAGCAGCACCAAAAATACAACCACATTTTATAGGAAAGAATCTCAAAGGATACAGAATTGTGATTCTGTTTTCCAGTCATCTGAGGTGACATAGCAAACCAGGCATTTTCCTTTTCTCTTCAGTTGCTTTCCATGTGTATTTACTCTGTCATAAGGATTCTGTAATCATACAGAACAGGAGGGTCATAAATTCTTTTTACTTTAAGAAGCTCTCACCCTGGAGTTCAGAGGATCTTTGAACTTGATTGAGTGAAAAAAATTACATATTGTTTTCATTAACATTTATCAGAAGTTTAAATACTCCTTTGGATATGAATATCAGCAAATATCTTAGTCTCTTTGACTTTGCCACTCAGAAATCACAAATATTTTCATATCACAGTGAAAATGTTGTAAATATCTCAAAGTATTCTTTATTATTGCCACTTGGTGAGAAACATTCTGTATTTAATCTTGCCCTCCTGTCTATAGACACATTCAAACCCTGTAGCTGGCAAAACTAAAGAGGAACACAGGGTCACCAAATGGTGATGTTGTGTAACCTCGTAATAAAATTTTAACTCAAACGGATTTAAGGGATTTGGATATTTTCAAAGGACCAAATGTTTGTGTCTCCTGTCACTAATATAGGTTCCTTTCTTGTTTGGTTTGGTTTTGAAACAGGGGGTTCTATAGAGCTCTGGCTGTCCTGAGCTCATTATATAGGCCAGGCTGGCTTTGAACTCAGAGATATCTGCTTGCCTCTGCTTACCAAGTGCTGGGATTAAGAGCATGTGTCATTAAACTGCCTGGCCCTAGCATTATTCTTTGTGAGGATCGCAGGCTTTATCATACCGTTAAATGTAGCCATTCTACTAAAATATTAAGAAACTCTGGTTTAGGTATAAATGCTTGTTATTTATATAGTCTTGATTTCTGCTCAGTTTTGTACTCTTGATTAGATCAATTTCCATAAATTGACTTTTCTTTTATTACCTTTAACAGGGTCTTCTACTTCATATGTCATAAAATTCACTATTTCTTATACAAAAATCAACAACCTATAATATTGCCATCAAATGCTACACAATGTCACAATACGTCATTTTGAGGCAGGTTTCACCCCTCCCCCCTTTACCATCCCTCATGGGTCTCACTGTCTTCAACTGCTAGGGAAACAAAAATGGCATTCCACCTCTATATCAACTGCTCAAAAAATTTCCTGAGGTTATGAGGATTACTCTACAACACAAGCCTTATAACTATGTCCACACAGCATTGTATGACATTTGAGAAATATGGTTAATGAAAAGTTTATCATGCTAATGGATTCAGACAAGAGTTGTCATGTGTGTTCAAGCTAGTCTGTAAATGTTGGCGGGATAAGGAAGAATTACACAGTCTCAAACTATCTTCCCACAATGTTTTTAACACAATCTCAGTCGTCCAATTTTACCGATAAGAACCCAGGAGCCAGATGCTGGGGTAAAAGTCTGCTAGAGAGGCAGAGAAAGCACTCAGTTGACCTTCCTCCTCAGCTGACATCCCAAAAGGAAAAGCAACCTTCCTTCCCCACATCTCCAAAAAACTCACACTGAATGTCCTTCCCTTCTACTTGCTGTTTGTCTCTCTATCTGACATCCTGAGTTCCTCTTACTCTATATGTTTTTTTCCCCTATGTTCACCATCTGGTTGCCTGCTTCTTCTCTTGATCTAGGTTGACTTTATTTCATCCTGTTTATAATACTCAAACAAGAAGTTCTTGGATTAAGGGTGTGTATTAGGGCTGAGCCACATCTCAACATCTCAGGGTTCACAGTGTGCTCAAATATCCTGCAACACAGGATATGTATTTACTATAAACAATTAACTATAGTAATAATTTACTATAACTGTTTATTGTTATTTACTATAACAATAAGCAGTTAATGCTAAAAGGCATAACAGGTACCATCTCAGCAAGTGGTCAAAGTTAACGTCACTGATAACGGGACAAACTCCCTGCCTCCAAATACAGTGCATGGAGAACACAGCATCCCTTCTGTGGTATAGTTTATATATGCCACAAAGCTGTGCCCATAGTCTATTAATCTGATCAGACAGTTTGAAATCTGAGCAGAATCAAGCAGGAAAACTCAAATTTGAGTGCCCTGGCTGGTTCTGTGTGTCCACTTGACACAAACTAGAGTCATCACAGAGAATGAATTGTCAGTTGAGAAAATACCTCCACGAGATACAGCTGTAGGGCATTTTCTCAATTAGTGATTAACAGGGGAGGGATCGGCACATAGGGGGTGGTGCCACCCCTGACCCAGGGGTCCTGGGTTCTATAAGAAACATGACCTTTGGTCATGTTATTTCATCACAGCAATAAAACCCTGACTAAGGCATCAAGAAACACACCTCTAAAATAATTGTCCTATACTCTTCATCAGCTTCATAAACTAAAACAAAGTCTCAGGCTCTCCCTTATATAAGAAGCAAATAGATTTGAAAAATGAATGAATATGACCTTGAATTTCTTGTGTTACACTTGCTATTGTCAGAACCATCAATGAAATCTGAAGAAAAGCTATACATTATGTGGTAGGTAGTACCGTATCACTGATGGCTTTTATAAATATGATGTAGTTACATAAGCAAATTTATACTGAACTAGGTAGCAGGAAAAAAGCATCATATCTACAACTTGCTCTTAAATGGTTCAGAAAATATGTATATGTGCATATGTGTATATAGACCACAGAAAAAGAAAAACATGAAAATGAATTAATGGGAGATAAAGAAAGAAGACTATGAATGTGACAGAAGTCAGCATTGGGAATCTGGGGGAAGCTATTCTGAATTCTCTGTCCTGGTCTTGAAACATTTCTAAATACAAAATTGTGTTAAAAAGAAAAATGGTGTTTAGTGTTAAATGTCCTCACTCTCAAACCAAACACTGAAAATCTCCACACGCAAGCTTATACTCCACCATTAGGTTTTAGCTACTGGTAAATTTTCTGTATAGATTTTTTTCCCCTCTGCGTTCCCCTTCTTTGTCTCAGGCTTTGCATTCCTCTTCTCCTTAGTTTGTTATTTCCCTAGGTTCATTTTTAAACATATGGCGATTTTCAGTTTCTGCCAATCATTTACAAAAATACAACAAAATAGACCAGTCGTTGCAATTAGCTAAAAATAAGCTTTGGATATGGACAAAAGAATGAGTCATGCATTTTAGGAGTCAGCAGCTTTGGTTGGTCACTCATTCAATTCATGACCTTGGGCAGGAGAGGGAACTGTGCCCTATTCTCTTCACACTCTGTCCCACAGAGCTTGTGTTACAGTGCTGAAAGGATTAATTTGTGACTGTGCATCTCTTTAAATCTCTGTGATTTAGGTATTTAAAAAGTTACCTTAAATAAGCATCCTTATAAATAGCCCTCTCCTGCAAATCCCCCTCTTGGTATTTCGCTTGCAGCTTTAGAACTGCACATGCTCTTCATGAAGCTCAAAACAGGACCAGAATTGAGCTGCTCTGTGCTTTCTCTCTGTGGGCAGGCACAATGCCAATAAATACTATTAGAGAAAATGAGATATTAGAAAAGGGGTTCATTGAACCTTTAGTATTTTCTTTTTACATTTCTAGGCTGTAAATAACTTTTCCCCCATTAAGTTATTACCCTCTCTATCAAACACACTGCCTTGCATCTGTTATTTTCTGGCACCATCAAGCAAGTTTCCTTCTGGAAACTGCCACTCTTAGCGCTTAACTCACAGGACTTAGCTGACGCTGACCTCACAGGATGGGGTCCACGAAGAAAATATGACCAGTCTGAGCAGCACATGTCTACAGTGATAGGCTCAGGAGTGGGCGTGTTATGCCAACGACCACCAGTGCCTCTCCCAATTCACAATGAAATTACTAAGAAATAGGTGCTTTCTTTCCACGGGGATTGCTAACTCGGGAGAAAAGAAACTTGGTTTCCTACAGTTATCTTGCTACTCAGAGGAAAGAGCATTGAAAGTGTATTTCTATCCCAAATAGACGGCAGAACGGAAAAGAAAGGAATGCAGTTAATCATGTAATCGCCTCTTAATCGCCAAAATTGAGCGTGCCTACAAAGACACACTCATATTTATGAGGGTGGGCCACATATTTCCTCTTTTTCCTCCGTCTTTCTCTCTCACACACACCATTTTGTTTCTTAAGTTGATTGAGAAGGCTATAAGCCATTTGAACTATGTGACAGACTGCTGGTTGCTTTTTTATGTCTATTTTTAATCTTCATTCTATTTAATATAATTTTTATTTACTCAATTTGTTCACGGTCTAGTGATCCCAGCTTAAACTATGCACTTCTTGTCTTTCTGTATGTGTAGGCATGTTTGTTTGTTTTTGAAGTAGTATCTCTCTATGTAGCCTTAGCTGTCCTGGAACTCAATACATAGACCAGACTGGTTTCAACCTCTAAGAGATTCATCTGCCTCTGCCTTCCAAGTGCTGGGATTAAAGGTGTGTGCCACCAAGCCCAGCTGGATATTTTTCCTGGTGGAAAGCTTATATGAGTTCATCTGTACCCTGCATTCCAACTTATTCTTGCTTGGAATGGACACATGATGGCCATAATCCTAATGACTGAAGATGGGAACCATGTATTAATTAATACCAAATGCCTCAGCCATGATAAAATATAGAAAGACAAGTGGCATGATACAGTCTTGCTCAGGATTTATTTCTATATTTAAAAACACATACAAACATATACACACAGAGATAACAACTATTCAAAAAAAAAAAAAGAAACCATATGTGTGTGAAATCAAAGGGGTATCTTGGAAGGGTTGGAGAGAAGAAAGGGAATGGGGAACTAATGTAATCGTATTATAATATAAAAATTTGAAATTTTATGATAAAAAAGAAATGTGCTGTTGGCTGGGCATGGTGGTGATTACTTTTAATCCTGGCACTCTGGAAGCAGAGGCAGGCAGATCTCTATGACTTCAAGGGCAGCCTGGTCTCCCTAGTGAACTAGGCAGAGCTACATCATGAGACTGCGTCTCAATGCACACACATACACACACAGGCCCATTTTTAAGGTATTTGACCAGAAGTACCTGCATGGCCAGACAAGGCTGCTTCCAAATAGCACAAGTTAATAACTGAAAATGTCATTGTCAAGTACTGGATATTTCCTTACAAGTTATTGGTCAGGGAGATCTGGAGGCACGCAAAGAAACACAGAGTGCTGCTTACTGGTTCGCTTCCCACGGCTTGCTAAGCCTGAGTTCTTCTCAGACCCAGAACCACCTACTTCTGGGTGGCCCGCCTACAATGGGCTGGGCCCTTTACATCAACCTCTTAATTAAGAAAATGCACCCCAGGTTTGCTCACAGGCCAATCTAGTCCAGGTTCTTTTGTTTAGTTGTTAGGTTGGTTGTTTCAGGTGAAGTTCCTTCTTTTCAAATCACGATAGCTTGGTCAAGTTGACCTAAAATTAGCCAGCGCAACAGGCTCTTGTCTGTGGACTATTGTGTAGTGGGTTTGTTTGCCCACAATAACTAGATAAGGATCTACTACTAATGTCTGATGACTTCTAAATATTTGCACTTACATCTGTCGATTTGTGTTGCTGTCAACTTTGGTCAGGGTAGCTCCTTTTTCCAGTGAATAGTGGTTAATTCAGAGTATCCTAAGTTGTCAAAATGCCAAGTACAATTAACTGTAAGTGCTTAAGTCCAGACCTGACAGCAACTTACAACAGCTGCAGTTACCTACACAATATCAAGCCTGCCCAAATTCCAGCATGGATAGGGAGGTGCCCTGATGCCCCATTCTTTGTGAGGGCGATGGCTGAAGGAGGAAGTCCCTACCCCATGTTCCTGCAACCATGAGCATATGGGCAGCACTAATTGGAATCAGGGTTATTAGTAGCAACAAAACAGGAGAACACAGAAGGTGAAAGTCGGAGTGGGGGATGCTAGGGAAACTTGGATGAAGGTGGTGGTGGATGTATATAATTAAAATACATTGTATAAGTATATGAAATGATTGAAGAATTAAATAACTTTTTTTTAAAAAGTGGAGACAGCATGCTACACACTAGCGCACATGCATTAACTCATCTCTTTTCTAACTATGGATGTAATGTTACCAGTTCTCTCTGCAGCTGTGACGTCATTGCCCCTATGGACAGTGAATTGGCTGGAATAGTGAGCCAAATGAATCCATTCTTCCATGTGATGCTTTTATCAGGATATTTTACCACAGCAACAGGAAATGAAAATATCTGCATTTATTTTGTGTGGATGTACTACAAAGAGAAAAGGGTCAAGAATAGATTTGCTTAAAAGGAAGCATTAGTAACAAAATCACCCATGTCCTTTTCAATTTTGCCTCATTTCTACATTTTTTTTTGTGAAAAGTAACCAATAATGTGGCTACTACTACCTCAGTTCCTTTCTCACATACTCCACAACAGGACACTCTGGATAGGTCAACTCCAGTAGTTCAGATTCACAAGGCTTTGCCCATGTGAATGTGTAGCTATTCTCAGCTTTTTGCCTTAAAAAAATTTTTTTTTTTACTATCATGCTCCATTTTAGGCCATTATCAATTTACTGCTTACAGCTTTTGTATCATTTTTTGGTTCATTAAATACAGATCTTTGTACTGCCATTATAAAAAATATTTTGTTGTATATTCAAAATTAAAAGAGCAACAATAGCTACCTAAATTAACTAGAGAGTATCAAAATCTGCAGAAAAGTTGCAATGGTGTAAGTGACAATGTCCTCTATAGTCTGCTGTATTTGAACATTTGGCCCCCGGTTGCTGTTAGTATTTGGGGAAAGCTAGGACCTCCCTGAGGAAATTTGTCACTGGGGGTGAATGGTGAGGTTTCAAAGCCTGTTTTCATTCCCATCACACTCTCTCTTTCTCTTTCCCTTCTCCCTTCCTTTTCCATCTCCCACATCTTCTCTATGTCTGCCTGCCTGATTGCCAGTCTGATTCTGTCTGTCTCTCTGTCTGTCTCTGTTGCTCTGTCAGTCTCTTACTCTTCTTGATATTTGCCATTTAAGATGTGTGCTTCAGCATTCTGTTCCAGCCTCCAGGCTTACCTGCTACTTCTGTTCTGTTATGGACTCTAACCCCCTGGAACAGTAAACTAAAATAAACCCATTCTTCTATGAATTGTCTTAGTGGAGATGTTTCATCACAGCTAGCGAAAAGTAATTAACACAGCAATCAACTCTTTTTTAAAAGGCTTACTTATTTATAATTTATGTATATCTGCACATATACAGAAGAAGGCACCAGATCACATTATATATGGTTGTGAACCACCATGTGGTTGCTGGGAATTGAACTCAGGTCCTCTGGAAGAACAGGCAGTGCTTTTAACTGCTGAGCCATCTCTGTAGCCCCAGCAGTCAACTCTTGGAGGAAAATAATAGTAACAGATGAGAAGTAAAGTTATAAAGAAATGAACTATGGGGTCCTGGAAAGACAGAAGGGGACTTTGATGTTCCCATGTTTGTTTTTCGATGGTGGCATAAGAACTGGACCTATGCATGATCAGCAAGAAGTTTATCAATATCCCTTGACCCTTAAATGCATATTTCTCAGTGAGGGAAACAATATGCAGGGACTTATATTCTATAATTAGCACTATCAGCACTATATATATCTTGGGAAAGTGAAAGTTATGAAGTCAGTAAAAAATGTTTAAATCAGTGTTTTAAATTTCATGTGTAAGATTTAAATTTAAATTGACTTATTTCTCACACATTTTCAAGCTGGAAATTTCTTTTTATCCACTCTGTAAAAATAGTAATCTCAGCAAATATAGTATGTATGTATGTATGTGGAAAGTAAATTGAAAGGATGTAATTTTAAAAGTGCTTCTAAATAAGTAGCATTTGTATGTTTTTAACATTGCAACAATTTTTATTTTAACCAACAGTATGATTTTTTTGTTTACTACTATATTTTTACTGTATCAATAATAATGACATTCTAAGCTCAGTAGCTTTTAGAGGAAACCTTCTTTACTAACTTAACAAAAATGTGTGAGCACCCTCTACTGGATTTATAGTAGCATAACCAAACATACATTTGTGTGTTTGTGTGTGTGTGTGTGTGTGTGTGTGTGTACAGGCACAGGGTTCATGCCATGAATTCATTTTGCTAGTATAAAAGAACAATATTAAGCAGGTTTTTTTTTTTAGTAATTTTGTGTTTTAACTATTATGATATACAATTGATACAAACATTAACATTTCAATATAAATGTAAAAGTTTTATTTAAATTATGATTGAACAATTTGATACTTTTCCCAAAGTAGTTTTTCATAGGAAATTTCCCTACATGTATACAGTATATACGAGAAGATTTTAGCTTTTAAATTTATTGTGACTTTCAAATTTCAGGAAACAGAAAGTCTGTATGTTGTATCCATTGTTGGAAGTTCATTGACTAAATGTATCAATGCACATATGGGAGCAGAGAGGAATAGAAAATGTTTGTGTAGTTAAACAACAGTTCCTATAACTGAGTATTGTGAATGAAAGTTCTTGGAGTAAAGTTGCACCTAACATTGAACCTTCCCTAGGGATGATTAACTGATTAGAACTTCAAAGATTGTATGGGGCAGGGCTTCCAGTTCAGGTCCTAGTGTCCCTTGTACTTCCTTCCTTTCTGCATCCAGGCGCTCAAGATGTAGAAGCCAGGACAAGGTGGGTCCTCTAGGGCGGAATTCCAGATTTCCAGGGATCTCCCTGTAGAAGCTGTATTCAACTGTGCTGATAATACAGGAGCCAAAAATCTGTATGTCATCTCTGTGAAGGAACTCAGGGATGGCTGAACAGACTTCCTGATGCTGGTGTGAGTGACATAGTGATATCCACAGTTAAGAAAGACAAACCAAGCTGGCGTTGGTGGCCCACCCCTTTAATCCCAGCGCTGGGGAGGTGGAGGCAGAGGCTGGGGGGTCTTTAGTTTGAGGCCAGCCTAGTCTACAGAGTGAGTTAAAGGGCAGTCAGGGCTACACAGAGAAGTGCTGTCTGAGGGAGAGGGATGGCAAACCAGAACTAAGGAAAAAGAAAGACACATGGAAGAGAAGATGGATGTGATCTTTATTTTAAAGATAATACTAAAGCAATTAAGGCGAGATGAGAGGTTCTGCTTTCACAGGTCCATTTGCAAAGGAGTGTGCAGACTTGACCCAGGATTGCATCCAAGACACGCAGCATTGCATGATTCTACAGTGTATGTGTAAAATAGATTCATTAAAAGGATTTGCTCTGCATCTGCTCTTCTTAGTTGCTAAATTCAGCCAGACTTTTCTGCTTACTTATGGGACCCTTTTCCTCCGACTGGGATGTCCTGATGTGGTCCAGCCTCCTCTGGTCTTGTAGCTTGTTATGCTGTGTTTGGTTACGTCCCTGACAGGCTTGCTCTTCTCTGAGGGAAAGAGGGGGTGAGGCAGGAATGCTAGGGGGAGGGAAGGGAGGAGAAACTGTGGTAGGGCAGGATGTAATATGAGAATAAAAAAAAAATTAAAAGAAAAAAAGCCTTCAAAGATTGTGGAGGTTTTGGACTACGCAGGTACAGTGTGTTATCAAACAAGCGATTCAGATGGCCTGCCTTCAGGGTCCTAGCAATTGCTTACACCATCACCTGCCAGGGCTGGGTGCACCAGGTGTGAGGAGGCTATAAGGACACCCCCTCCCATGCCAGCGCTCTCTCTCGATCTCTCCCCTTCACTCTTTCCCTCCCTTTCACCCCTCTTTCTCTTTCTCTCCCTCCCTCTCTGCCCTCTCTCTGCCCTCATGGCTCACTCACTGTCCCTAACTCGTCCCCAGGGCCTCTCCCTTCCCCCTAATAAACCTCCTTTAAACCAGCTCTGTCGCATGGCATGTGCTACCTTGGCATGGGCCTGTCATGGTGCCACTGTGCTGCCGCAGCAGCAGCTTTAGAGATCATAGCACAGAGCCTAATTGCAATTTATCTTGGACTACCTTAGCCCCTTCATAGGCATTCCTTGTCTACCTCTGTGTCTGCCCTAGTAGCATCATGGGTAGCAAATGAAACCTTTTAGTTTGTATTAGCTTAGACTCCAGATACAACCAAACCCCCGAAAGCTAAGAATGTCATTAGATAGACTCTGCTTAGTTAAGGTTTCATTGCAGTGAAGAGACATCATGACCATGGCAGCTGTTATAGAGGACAACATTCCATTTCAGAGGTTTGGTCCATTCTCTTCATGGTGGAAGCATGGCGGCATCTAGGTGCCTGAGAGGCAGCTGGGAGTTCAACAGCTAGATCTTCAAGCAGCAGGAGGGGCTGTGTGGCACACTGAGGGTAGTTTGAGCATAGGAGACCTCAATGCCCACCCCCACAATGATGACTTCCTCCAACAAGGTCACACCCCCTGATAGCGCCACTCCCTGTGGCCAAGCATGCAAACACATCAGTCTATGGGACCATTCCTATTCAACCCAGCACAGCATCTGTGGCCTTAGAGCAGGACGTTCTGCTTTGCTGTAACTCATCTACCAGGAGGTTGGGTTTCCATGGTCATTCTGATACAGCCAAATTCACTGACGCTAAAGATTAATGATTCCAAAAAACAAGCAATTGAAGGAAATACTCCCAAACGTGACACATATAGAAGGACCTTAGAGGTCTCCAAAACAATGCAGGCTATTGCCATTTCTCTTGGTTACCAATCATAA
>CM053745.1:48286182-48385422 GCA_028658305.1 Pachyuromys duprasi | reverse complement strand
TTTTTTTTTTCAAACTGCTTTCTAATTGGATTTGGGTTCTGCTCCACAGGAGGAATGAATGATAATGTATCCAATGCTGGGAAATTTGTAGGTGCTAAAGTGGAATTATTATTGTTATTTTGATAAACAGTCATATTTTCAAATTGCCTTACAAATATTTATGTTTAAGTCCTTAGACCTGGGCTGCTATCACCCTTGATCAGAAATGCTTCTTTTTTGCAGGGGGCAGCAGTCACCTGGCCAAAGTATTGAGAATAGTGACTCTAAGTGCTCACCCATCAATGGAATACCTATGTTAACTCCTATCACATCCCTCATCTTGGCCAATCCCAGGCTCAAGGAACTTCACAGAAGAGGAGGCCAGACAAATGTAAGAATTGCTGGGGATGGACTGGGATGCTGTAAAATGCTGCCTGGATATGGCATGGCTACTGAACTGATTGAACTCAAAGCAGCTCTGGTTACCTGCATAAGACCTGCACAGAATCAAGCCACCTAAAATTCTAGCATGGATTGGGGAGGAACTTGGGAAATCCCATCTCACAATGAGGAGCTATTAATACTTGATAGCTGCTAGAGAAGGAAGAATCACTATTTTGGGAAAGTGTGACCGCTGGTAGGTTTTCTGTGCTCCAGTGGCTAGACCCACATTGTAAACATATGGTCATCACTAATTGGACTTGGGTTACTAAAAAAAAGAAGATATAGGATAAACATACTAAAATCTGTACACCTAAAGAAGCTAAGCAAGGAGGAGGACCCTGGGCAAGATGATCAATCCTCACTCAGAAAGACAAATGGGATGGACATCAGAAGAGGGAGAAAACAGCAGCAGGACAGGAGTCTACCACAGAGGGATGTTGACTCTAACCAGAAAGGTATCAAAGCAGATGCTGAGACTCATAGCCAAACTTTGGGCAGAGTAGAGGGAATCTTATGAAAGAAGGGGGAGATAGGAAGACCTGGGGACAGGAGCTCCACAAGGAGAGCAACAGATCCAAAAAATCTGGGCACAGGGGTCTTTTCTGAGATGGAAACTCCAAACAAGGACCACACATGGAGATAACCTAGGACCCCTGCACAGATGTAGCTCATGGCAGCTCAGTGTCTAAGTGGGTTCCCTAGTAATGAGAACAGTGACTATCTCTGAGGTGAACTCAGTGGCTGGCTTTTTGATCACCTCTCTCTGAGAGGGGAATAGCCTTACCAGTCCACAGAGGAAGACAATGCAGCCAGTCCTGATGAGACCTTATAGGCTAGGGTCAGAGGAAAGGGAAGGAGGTCCTCCCCTATCAGTAGACTTGGGGAGGAGCAAGGGAGGAGATGAGGGAGGGAGGGTGAGATTGGGAGGGGCTGAGGGAGGGGCTACAGAGGGGATACAAAGTGAATAAACTGTAATTTATAAAAATAAATAAATAAAATTTAAAAAATAAGAAGCCTTGAGGTTTTTAGGGTGTGTATTGGATGGCATCTAGAAGAGGCTAGGGGGGTGGTTAATCAAGGCAGATGTTGTAGAATTAATTATTCTATTAATATTAATTAAAACTGGTTATTAATACCAGTGGCTGTTATTCCTTAACCTGCTATTTTATAAATAAAAAACCAGAAACTTGTTAGAATTATTATAAGCCTTCAAACTCTGGAGCTGGGCAGGTATTAATCCTCTAAGCTATCTTATCTATTTTTTCATTCAAAATCCCCATAAATACTTGCAAATGTTTCACTTGAGCTGTTCTTGCTCCACCAGACCAGTCCTCAGAGCAAGCTGCTTTTGCCAGGACCTCCTGGTCACTCTAACCCATTGCGACCTGCTTCTTTTCCTTCTCCTCTCCTCCAGAAGCCCACAAACCTTGCCTCCACCTATCTCTCTTCCGCCCAGCCCAGGTGTAGGCCACTTTATTTAGACAATCAGGGATAATCTGAGAGGCAAGGTTTTGGATACATGTGAATTTGCTTGTAGGAATCTTGGGGGGCAAACAATTAAACATACACAGTAGTGCCAGATCAATCCCAACAGGTGAGCATTGTGGAGGTTTGAATGAGAATGGGCCCCGTAGGCTCATGTTTGAATGCTCGGTCCCTGTTAGTGGAACTCTTAGGGAAGGATTAGCATTGTGGCCTTGTTGGAGGTGTTCTGTCCCTTGGGGATAGGATTTGATGTTTCAAAAACGTCCAAACCAGGCCCAGTCTCTTTCTTTCTGCCTGCAACTTGTTGAGCTTTCAGTGCCAGGCTGGCTTGCCTGTCTCTAAGAAATAGTCACTTTTTATTCTTCAAAAGTTTACTGAGGAAAAATTTTTATTACTTGAGTGACCTTTTACCTGTCTAAAAAGATACCTTTTATTCTCCATAGGTTTTTTTTTTTTTTTTTTTTTTTGTCCTTATGTAGCTTCTGCTGATGCCACCACCAGGAGTGACAGGACTCTTTCTTTCTGTAATTCAGGATGCTATATAACTTTCATCATTTGATTCCACTGTAACTTCCTTTTTTGAAATGCCTATGCATAGGCATGTGAATGTTGTTTTCCTGTTAATTCATGCTTTGTTAACCAAAGGACTTTGGAGATCACAATATATTTTAAAGTTAATACCCAGCACAGTTCATACTACTTAATCATATTACAAGTGCTCGGTGGCCATACATTGTTGATGGAGATGATAGTAGACAGTGCAGCTTTCAAATCTCATAGCCAATGTCTCATGAGGGTATTTAATTAGGTCAATATTTGTTATCTCACTGTTATTGTTTTCTTCTGTTCAGGTTCTGGTCTTCAAAATAATGGGCTTGAATTTCAAAAGCCTTAATTTAGGTTCTACATCATTACCTTCATAGCAGACAGTTCTGTCCTAAGGCTAATGGAAACCAAGAATAGCATGCAGAGGTGGACTGACTTCAATTATTTCCTCCATTCATATTAGAAAGGAAGGAATGGAAAGGGAGGAAGGGGGAAAAATGCACTTTTAATTTTTGATTTCTTGACTGCCATTGGCTTAATGCATGGGGGCACTGCACCACAACTACTTGCTGAAAAAGAGGAAATGCTATGACAGGGTCCCTAGACGACTCTCTAGGGATTGTGTATGTGGGCCAGCCTGTATATGGCTACTGTCATGGGATCCCAGCATAGAAGTTTGTGTCTGGCTTCCTTCTTTCTTTTTTGAGGGATCCTTTCTTTCTTTTTTCCTTCTTTCCTTCCAAAATCCAGGTCAATATGTAGCTTAGAACTACTTTTGTAATCAAGGCCTCCCAATTGCTGGGGTTACAGGTATGAACCACCAACCATGTGGGGCTGATATATTTGTTTAATACATACAGTAGGGGGCTGGAGAGATGGCTCAGTTGCTCCCTGCTTTCCAGAGGACAGAGTTAGGTGCCTGGTACCCATGGCAGGCAATTTGCTGTTTGCCTTCAAAATCCAGTTTACATCAGCAGCAAGTGGTGACATCCTTTCTTTCGCATTATTAAGTTTGCCACAGGAAACATGCTTTTTCTTTGCTAGCAGCAGTCAGCCTGGTTAAAAAAATATATATTTCCATGTGTGTATACATATACATGTATAAAATAACAATTAGTTAAAAAAAATAGGCCATGAATTTGAAAGGGAGCATGGACGAGTATCTGAGATGGTGTGGAGGGAGGAAAAAAAAGGGAAAATATTTCAATTAATTATAATATAAAAAATAAAATTAAAAAGTGAGGAAAAAGAAAAACATTTTTATTAATATGCCCTTGATACTGTTTATAGATAAACAAAAACTCTGAAATTATTATGCTAAAGATCAGTTTGCCTATTTTTTGGTTTATTTGGAAATTTTCAAATGTAATGATTGCAAAGTAGGCACAGTTCTCACGACTGTAATTTGCCCTGCAATACCAAAACAAACAACAACAACAACAAAACCAAAAAAACAAAACAAAAGGAAAAAAAACCCTTCAATACCTTCTCACCATATCCTAATCAAAAGAAAACTTAAGTTCCCCTTTTTAACCTCAAAATTTGACCACAGCCATTCTAGCCCTCCACCCAAAGTCATACTTTCCCACTTCTTATACCTTTGTAAAGATCTTTTATTTGCATCAGGAACATCCTGCAAAGCCATTATGTAAGGCTGGAATGTTCTAGTCTGTATTTTGTTTCACATGGCTAGTTTCTGTTACAATTCACTATTCTTAATCATTAAAAATTTTATATTCTTAATGAAGACATGATTGAGCCTTCCTGCCTACACTGCTGGAATGATCTACATCCTCTATTGTGCTTCATAAAGCTGGATCACTAAATATGTGGAAGTTCAAAGGTTCTTTTGAAAAAGGAGCGCAGAAAAAGGTATTAACACACTAGTAAATAAAATAACACAGCGCTGTTGTAGTCATAGATAAATAAGCCCAGCTGAAGATGAAGTTATAGTCTGAGTCATGTATAAATGGGAATAGAATGTATGATAAATAACATCTCACACCGTGGAAATGATAGGCTGTTGAGGGCACTGTAGAGAAAAACTAGTTTGGTGTGTAGAGATAAAGAGGCTGCTAGCTCTAAAAGCACTATGGAGACTCTTAAGACTATGTTCATCAACTATGTGAGGGAACTGAAAGAATGTAAGAAGTTAAGCACAATAGAAACAACAGTCCCGGGGGCAAGGCAGCGGAAAAACAAGGCAACCCAAGACAAACCAGATACAAGTTCAGGTTGGGGTTTAGCTCATTGGTAGAGCACTTGTGGGAGGCCCTGGGTTTGGTCCTCAGCTGGGGGGGGGGGGGGAGATACAAGTCTATAGAAAATGTGTCAGTTTCACTCCTGGCTGAAACAGTTTCTCTTACTTCAGCTTCTTTCTCACTTAGTACAGCAAACAGCTGGTAACATTTTTTTATTTGTTCTGATAGTATGCCAAGTCAAGAAGCATAAAAAGGAATTAATTTGATACAGCATATTATAGATGAAAAAGATTAGAAAACTAAATGAAAAATTTAACTTCTATTTTACATTCAGAAACCAAAAGACTATTAAAACAGTCTTCTAGGCTGCCAGTGAGGAAATACAATGTGAACAATGCAGAATGCCATTTTGTGCAAAAGGAACAACATAGTGACATGGTCTTGAAAAGCCAATATATGTTAGAACATGTAAAATAACAAAATGCAGAATACTAAAGTGTTCATGGTAATGGTTAGTATTCTCCAAGTATTACTAATTACTGCGTTAGTCAAATTTCTATCTTTGAGACAAGTTCTAAAGAAAATGAAGTAATGAAGTGATACAGATTGAGTAAAAATGGCTATTGAAGAAAAGCTGGGAATAGTGAAAAAATTTTTATTTGCTTGATTTACTTGTTATCTCCGAGGCTTATTGCCTTAGTCTGCTGACGTAGCCCAAGTCCTTGAAGCTTCTAGCCTTTGTATAGTCTAGGCCTAGAATATTTTCAGAGTCTGAAACTTATTGCTGAATAAGCTCATCTTGTCTTGTTCTTTCTGAACTCTTGCTGGCTGGTTCAACTCAGCTGTTCTGGCTCAAACTCCTCTCCAAGCTGACTTATCCAAACTGGCCTTCTCTAAGTTTCTGAATGAATTGCTCTGCTTGGCCTCAAACTAGCAATCTGTTCTAATCTTCTGGCTCCTTCTGTCTTCACCTGTGTCTAGCTTGTTCTCTCTTCAACTTCCCTCTGAAAAACTGTCCTGGTAAAAACTGCCTCTGGATTCCATGAACTGAACCGCCACAAACTCAACTCCACTGCACTGCCTCTCAGCTCACTGCCTCAACTGAACTGCCTGAACAGAACTCAAAGATCTGCATGCCTTTGTCTTCAAAGCTCTAGGATTAAACGCATGTGCCACCACACCTAGACCTAAGTTGTCTTTTTTTTTTTTTTTCTTTTTTCCTAAAACTTGCTCTGTACCAGGCTGGCCTTGAACTCAGAGATCTGCTTCCTCTGTCTTCTGATTTAAAGGCGTGTCTGTATTCCAGCCAGAGGAGCCATGTTTCTGGATTAAAATTTCTCTACAAAGCAGCAGTGACTAACTGCAGACCAGTAACAAGCACTGTGATATGGAAGGAGGAAGGAACTGGTATTATTCTCAGTGGTGAAGGAACATTTCCTGGAAGTATAGGGCTTCATTTTGCCATTCAGAAACATAGCTAATTCTTATTACTCTATATTCATGAGTTTTCTTACTCTTTAGAATTTATTTGTAACCCTTAAACCAATAACAGTTTTACAGTGGACATTTATGGTCATATGGTGAGTAGTTTAAAATTCAAGTCTAATGATCTGAGGTTGGACAAGGGATATATTCTTTTCTTTTTTTTTTTTTTTTTTTTAGTTCTTACAATGAAAACAAGTCTTATTTTGTGGTCTGCTTTGTGCCATGTTTTATTTTCTTCATTTATGAGCTTTTGTTTTTCTTCTGATGATTTTACTGTAAAATGCTCCCGCTCTCCATAATGAGCAATAATGCAACAATGATCCCTACATAAAAGAAAGCTGTGATGTATTTTACAGAGAAAAATAAACGAATTGTACGTATTTTGTTCAAACATGTGTTACAGTGCCAGGGAACACGAGTGCAATATTGATTAATCAACAATAAGTATTAGGTATGGTGCCTTTAAACAGAAACACACAATTCTCAGTAATATATCATTTACAAATACATTTTATATGTAATCTAAAGTTTAAAAATTTAATAATTGTATGTGTACAACTCCATGGCATTAGATGTATTCAAACTGTTCAGCCACCAACACCACTCATCCCAGAACTCTTTTATCACTCCAAACTAAAACTCTGTATCACTGAGACATAATTCCCAAGTTTCCTTTCTCTTTGGTTCCCATTCCACTTTCATTCTTGGCAACCACAATTCTACGTTCTATATCTCCTGTTGCTCTAGCAACCTCTATAAATGGAATCCTGAATATTTGTCTTTTCATATCTGGCTTCAGTTAGTTAAATCACTTTCAACAATACCTGATTATGAATTAGCTTGATTCTAATTAATGACTCAGTATGTTGTTTTTCAGAACAAATGTCTTGCTTTGTTTTTCATAATCTTTTCAGTTAATGCTTAGTGCACTCCAGCAAATTTTAAATTGTCTCATCAAGAATTTATAGTTCACTGTGTCTTTAGTTTTGTGAAGTATTTTCATTCCAGTTGTAGTCCATGGACTTTAGTCTTTGCTAGTCTCCTAATAATATTATGTAGTAGTCAAACTTGTTGGATCGCAGTCGATATATAGGATGCTGGTTTGAGTATTCTGCATTGGTACATTGTAATTTCTTGGAGAAAGTATTGTATCTTTCCTAAACGAACAGAATTTAAAATGTAACAAATTGTCTTTAGCTAGGTCGGAAATCAACCAGGTTAACTCCTCTTGTTTGGGGTTATCCACAGGTCATTAGACCTTAGTCAAACAAGTCATGAACTTTAGGATAAGGACACTAATCCTCTGGAGGTGTCAGTGGGTTTAGGAAGACCAGGATGTTTATTCACTGTGCGCACGGGACAACACATGCGGAATACTGTACCGGGAGGGTGGTGTGGTAAACTAAGGCAGGTTGCACACTGTAGGACACCTGCAAACTGCTGGCCGCCTTCTCAGGGAGCTCTTCCATCTTGAAGGTTCATTCGTGCTGAGAAGCACGGTCCTCCTAGAGGACAAGGTCTGGGAGTCAGCGGCCTTTGCATCCTTGTGATCTAAGACAGCGCTTGCGGTTATGCTTGCGGGCGGATGGGCAGAAAAGGGACTAAGGCCTAAGCCCACGCAAGCAAGAAATACAGAACTTGCTCCGCGCACTCTCCGCCGAACTTGCGTTTCTTCCCAGCATGCTCTGGGACTCACCGCGAGACTTCAAGTATTTCTCGCGAGATTTCTCGGCAGCCATCTTCTTGGGGGTGCTGGAAGCCGGGAGGACCCCCGAACCGTTCCCATTGAGCCGCCCTTCGTTTTTCGCTTTCTTCACTTCTCCTCTGCCGCGTTGCCAACAAGCACCCAACCCCAAAGCTGAGAGAAAAGCCCCGGTGTGAGCGCGTTCGGCCCTCCTTCGGGAGGATTCACTGGGGAGCAGGGCAGGGGGGAGGGCCCGGGCAAACGGTTGCTGCCTCAGCCTGGGCCGGGGTCCGCGGAGGGGAAGCTCCCGGCACCAGGTGGGCGCGTGACCTGCGGCGGCCCCGGCGAGGTGCTCGCCGACCGCGGCTCGCGGGAACCTGCCACCGGCGCCTCCCACCGCGGCCCACGCGGACGGCGCGCGGAGGAGGGGGCGGCGGCGGCGGCCGCGACCTGGGCCAGCTCGGGAGTGTGATCGGCTTGGGGGCCGCGGTGGATGGTTTCTAAGATGATCATTGAAAACTTCGAGGCACTCAAGTCCTGGCTCAGCAAGACCCTCGAGCCCATGTGAGTACCCTGGGGAGCTGGGCTTGCAGGGCTGGCGGTGGTGGAGAGGCGGGCGCGCAGATCCGTGCAGTTCGTACGCAAAAGTGTCTGTGGTGGAGGCCAGAGCGAGGGGCAGGGGTCCCAGGGCTCTGTTTTCTCTCCTCATCCACCATCGCGTCCAGGTTCAAGGTAGCCAAAGCTGGAACTGTGCCTTATTTTAATCGTTGAACTGATCTTTGAACCGGTGTCCACTGCTTTTGTTTTCCCGTTACATGTAGACTGCCACCAAACTTACCCCATACACCTGTGTTCTTTGAGGCCCTCCAAATCGGATTCTTTGCTTTTCATGAATGCCAGCATATCTTCCTGGCCATAGATTATTTTACAGCGTTTTTTTATACGAAGTGAATGGCTTTTTTTTTTTTAATTAGGGATCTGGCAGGTCGAATTTAAACTTAAGGTTTCATTTACAGTCCCTAAAAGGAAGGCCACGTCTTCCATGTGGTGCCTGGCTCATATGCACCTCTCTTAACTGATTGAAGATGTAACAGGTGCTAAGCCCAGTAAAACCTCCCTTTTTCATTTACACCTCATCACGTGGAGAAGGAATAAAACAAAACAAGTCATTATCCATATGGAATATTTAGCAGTTTATGGAGGAATTTAGTAGTTCACGCGACTTTTGAAATGTCCTAGATTGAAAACTTTTAGGAATGTTTTATGGACTTATTTAACGCAAAATTCATTATAGATAAATTTATTTTCCGCATCGTTGATTTTCAATAACAACGTAAAATGCAGCGATAGGTAATTCACTTATTTAATGCACGTATTAAGTTTTTACCGTGTACTGTGGGAAGCTTTGGGACGGGACTTTAACATTTTCAGGTTAACAAGATGCAGTAAGATACATTTCACATATGACCAGTTATGACTGTTATGATAATAGAGGGTCATGTAAAGGTGGTTAGGCTGCTTCCGCACTTGTTGGTCAGTGAAGCTGTCTGAGCAAGTACTGTTTAACAAAACTTAAAGAATACAAGGACCCTTCTGTGTCTGAGGAAAGGCTTGTTTGCAGAATAAAGAGTAGATGAAAAGGCCTGCTGAAAGACATGCTCTATCAGGTTTGTGGTTTGCTAAAAAAAGAGAAAGTCTAGGGAAGAGAGAGGAAAAACAGGAAGTTAGTAGTAAACAGGAGCCAAAGCATGTGGGAGCTTTTAGGTCACGGTCAGGAATTAAGATTTTATTTAACACATAATAAAAAGATAGGTCATTTAAAGCAGGCCAAGACTGATTTGAGTTTGGATACACCTGTTTTGTGAAGACTTAAGGGGATAAGAGGTAAATGAAGGGAGGCTATTTTGAAGTTATTGTAGGCAGAGACTATATGATAGTGTATTGGAGGATGGTGAGGATGGAACCAAAGTACTTCACAAGTTCGTTTGATAGAACTTCCTGAAAGAGTGGATGTTGAAGATAAGAAAAGAAAAATCAGGTATGATGCCCCAAAGTTAGTTTTAACAGCCGGATGCATGATGTAGAAGGCTGAGGGCAATCCAGGTTGGGGAAGGGAATGGTGGTTGGAAGGGAATGCTCTTATGATTAAGTGTGAAATACTAGTTATCATCTTAAGTAAAGTTGGGTATTGGAGTCTGGAACCTGGGCCAGGACTAGAGACATACAGTCATGCTAATAGGCTTTGAAGCCATGCAATTGTGGGAGATTTTCTGGGATCAGTGTATAGATACAGAATTGACAATGTTAAGGTAGAGGGGTATGGCAGAAGCAGGGGGTTATTAACTTGATGGGATTCTACTGACTGATGGAGTTCAAAGTTCTTAAATTTGGCAAAGTGGCAAGGAGTAGGTGGTCTTAGCAAAAGTAGTTGACTGGAGTGGAGTAGAGAGAAGTTCTATTTCAGTGATCTGGAGGTTATAGCCTAGTGGTGGCATATGGAGAATGCAAAGCCCTAAATTAAATGCTCCATACTCTCCATTTCTACATAAACAAAGAATCTTTCAGTGGATTAGAAAGTCAGTGGTAACATATATATCAGGTGAGAGGGAGGATCCCAGAGCCCAATGACTAACTTTGAAGCATGCCACTACCATTCACCTAAAATTGTATAATATTGAATAAGTCACATAACTCAGTGCTTGTGTTTCCATCTGTAAAGTGTGGAAAATAATATATATATGTATATATATAATCTTTAGAATACTACCCTGTGTGCAAATTTCAAATCTACTTTATTGCCATTTCATGTTTTTTCACTAACCTAAAATGTATATGCTTTTTATGTTTCTTTAATTCAAAAAAGTATGTTTATTGTAGCAACTACTCAGATGACTGTTACTTTCCATGATTAAACAGTTACTGCAAATAAAGTCTACACAGTGGCCCTTTCTAATGTACATTGTTGTAAAATTTAGCTCCTTTTCTTGTTCTTTTCATTTGCGCCTGTTCTTTATTATTCTTCTATGTGATGACTTAAAAAGCTTTGTTGTTTACCATCTCTGGCTTCTAATGCTGGTTTTTGTTTTATATAAAGATTTTTTTGTTCATAGTTTTGACGTGTAATTAATAAAATACATACGGTTTGAGGAAGGTCTATATGAAGGAACTTTATAATTTTTAGCAATTCATGATAGTGAAGTAGCTCATGATTTTATTTATTTATTTTTTACTACCCTGAGTTTTGAATGTATTAGCAAACTCTTGAGTACTTCACTTAGGCTGTGCTAATTAGTGTGGGAAATAGTATTAGTCATGGTGAGAAATAACTTTTTATTTGTTAGGGAAGACAGATCCTGAACAAGTAATTTTAAATACTGTGTGTGGTAAAGAAGTCTAAAATGCTTTGGAAATACATTATGTTGAGGTCAAGAAAGGCTTATTTGAAATGGTGTCATTAGATACCAGCTTGGAGAGATGAAGAACAGCCTTCTAGGTTTTGGAGAACAGATTTTATGAATATCCTAAAAATGAGATGGGGGAAATTGGAGAAACTGAAAGGAATTGAAAGAACAAAGGAAAAATAACAGTAGTTAGGGATGGAAGAGGAGCCAGATCACATAGGAGTCAGGTTAATAATTTTGTGTTATTGAACCTTTTTGTAGAAGACAGTGAAAATCATAGGGTAGATGAGTGATGGAGAGTGAGGTAGGGTGGGGAAAGCCTGGTTGCATTTTCAGCCTGAATGACAAATATGTGTATCTGTTTGTTCAGTTATAAATTTTTGTGCACTCTTCACAAATCATTGAAAATTAAGTTATTAAAATTTCCCCCGAATACTTAGAATTGATGTCTTTTGATTTCAAGCGTTTGCTTAGTGTTTTACTGAAAAAAATGTCTTTTTTGGTAATGTGAAATTCTAACCAAAAAAGAGGATCTTTGTCATGATGAGTCAACCTTAATTTTTTTAAGTTAACATATAAAATAGTGGGTTTTATTATAGCATTTCCATATATGTATGTCATTATACTTTGTTTTTATTCACTCCCCTCACTGACTGTGGCCATGACCCCACTCTCCCCATACTGCTTTCTCCTTTCCTTCTCTGAAGAGTCTTCCATTCTGTGTTTATGTCATGTGTTCCATTACTCTCTGTTTTTACCATCTTTCCTACCGAAATTTTCTCTCTCTCACATGTTAAGTTGGTCTCTATACACACTTAGGTTCTTCCAATGAGAGAAAATAAACAGTTTTTCCATTCTGAGTCTGGCTTATTTCGCTAAACATAGTGATCTCCAGTTCTACCTATTTTCCTGCACACGTCATAATTTTACACTTGATGGCTGAAAAAATTCCTCTCTGTAAATGCACCACATTTTCTATCAATCCAATCTGTTGGATACCTGGCTAGTTTTATCTCTTAACTATTTCTAATAGTGAAGCAATAAGCTAGATGTACAAATGTTTCTGTATTATGTTGAATTAAAGTCCTTCTGGTATATATCTAAGTGTGCTGTAGCCGGGTCATAACCATTGATCTTTGGAGGAACTTCACACTGACTTATGTAGAGGATGCAGCAATTTACATTCCCACCACCACTGTATAAGACTTGGTTACCTTATATTTTCACCAGCATTTGTTGTCATTTGATTTCTTGGGGCAAGCCAGAACCTGGAAGCCAGTAGTCCATATCAAGCATTTTTTCTTAGTGTTGTCCACTTGTTTTTCATTGGACCCGGAGATTCTTGATTTGGCTAGGGTAGTTAGCCAATTAGCTCCAGTGTATCTATCTAACCCTACCCTGTAAGCTCTAACTTACAGCTCCCTCATTGGTGTTTTGCCTGTATGTATGCTTGTGTGAGTGTCAGATCTTGGCATTAACAGACAGTTGTGAAGGGCCATGAGGGTGCTGGGAATTGAACCTGGGTTCTCTGAAAGAACAATAAGCAGTCCTAACTGCTGAGCCTTCTCTCCAGTACCATGTCTTCATACTTTTTAAAATATAATTTATTTATTATAAAATATTCACTTTGTATCCCAGCTGTAGCCCCACTCTCGTCCCCTCCCAATTCTAGCCTCCCTCCCTCCCTCCCTCATCTCCCATACCCCTTCCCCAGTCCACTGATAGTGGAGGACCTCCTCCCTTTCCATCTTACCCTAGCCTATCAGGTCTCATCAGGACTGTTTTTCACAGTCTTCCTCTGTGGCCTCGTAAGGCTGCTTCCCACTCGGGAAGGTGATCAAAGAGCCAGCCACTGAGTTCATGTCAGAGACAGCCCCTGTTCCCCTGGTACTAGGGTACCTACTTGGAAACTGAGCTGCCACAGGCCACCTCTGGAGTATCAGTCTCAGAAAAGACCCCTGTGCCCAAATATTTTGGTTCTGCTGCTTTCCTTGTGGAGCTCCTGTTCCCTCCAGGTCTTCCTATTTCCCCCTTCTTTCCTAAGATTCCCTGTACTCTGCCCAAAGTTTGGATATGAGTCTCAGCATCTGCTTTAATACCCTGCTGGGTAATGTTTCAGAGGTCTTCTGTACTAGGCTCCTGTCTTGTTCTTTGTTTTCACCGTTTTCTGATGTCTGTCCCATTTGCTTTTCTGAATGAAGGGTCCTCCTCCTTGCTTAGTTTCTTCAGGTGTACAGATTTTAGTATGATTATCCTATTTTATATGTGTAATATATAGAAGACGCAGAAATAAACCCACACACTTGTAGACACCTGAGTTTTGACAGAGATGTCAAAACCATACAAAGGAAAAAAGACAAGAAATGGTGCTGGTCTAACTGGATGTCTACATGTAGAAAAATGCACATAGATCCATACTTATCACCCTGTATAAAACTAAAGTCCAAGTGGATCAAAGACCTCAACATAAAACCAGACACACTAAACCTGTTAGAAGAGAAAGTGAGGAAGAGCCTAGAACTCATTGGCACAGGAGACAACTTCCTGAACAGAACACCAACAGCACAGGCTCTAAGATCAACAATCAATAAATGGGACCACATGAAACTGAAAAGCTTCTGTAAAGCAAAGGACACTATCGTCAGAACAAAGGATCTTCACCAACCCTGTATCTGACAGGGCTAATATCCAAAATATATAAAGAACTTAAGAAGTTTTTGTACTTATAAGGCAGGCATTTTACTGATCTCTCCAGCTCCCTGAAAGCATTTAATTTGCATTTCTCTGATGGCTAAGGTTATTTATTGGCTATTTGTATTTCTTCTTTTGAGAACCATTTGTTCATTTATTGATTAAATACCTTGTGGGGGGGTTGATTTTGCAGTCCTCTATAGAGTTTAATTATTAACCCCTCCTGAAGCACAGTTGGCATTCTCCCCCCCCCCCCCCATTTTATAGGTTGTTTCTTCACTCTGATAATTGTTTCCTTTTCTGTGGCTCATAATTTCAGGTAAACTCATTTGTCAGTTCTTGGGATTATTTCTGGTGCTATTAAGAGTCCTGATTTTTCAGAAAGTTCTAGCCTGTGTGCAAATCTTAAAGTGTTTTATCTGCTTTTCCAAAGTTTCACTAGTTGCCTTTTTTTTTTTTAATAGAAAAGGTTTCCTTCACTACTTAATTTTTTGAGGGCTTTTTACTCACATGTGTTAATATAATATCAGAATTTTAATATGAAGGAATTCAGTCAGTTAATATGAAGGATACAATCAAATAATTAAATCCTTTAATGTTTCTAGAAAACATTTGAGAGACAGACTAATGCTCAGACTTTGGAGTTTAGTTGTAAAGCTGGGAATGCCTTGGTTTTTGCTTCTGCAGTTATACATTGCTGTGAAGGTAGGTTGTGTCAAGGAAAAAAGCAAACTCATCGGTCAGGACCAAATCCTACTTCTGCCAGTCACATAGCTTAGTGCTCTGGGCAAGCAAAACTCCCATTCTTTATTGGCACAATTAAGGAGAATTATTTGTTTCCTTTTATATTTAGAAGAGAATGAGACATGTAAGAGTCTGTAGTCCTCCCTCCTCCCTTAAATACTGCTTGATTAAACACAAAAAGCTTACTTGACTGCTAGTGCTATCACTAACATTTATTTGCATGCATTGCTGGTGTTTTCTATTCCTTTTTATTTGATGAGGATTATCTGTTTTGCTAGGGATGATGACAGTGAGACACTGAAGTGTGAAGTTAAGGTACTACCTCAGAGTTAATTAAATTCAAGCGTTATTTATTATACTCTAGAACAGGGTGCTCAACCCTTTCACATGGATTGCCTAAGATCATTGGAAAGCACAGATACTTATATTACAACTCAGAACAGTAGCAAAATTAGAGTTATGAAGGAGCAACAAAAGTAATTTTATGGTTGGGGGTTACCACAACATAAGAACTGTGTTTAGGGGTCTCTGCAAGGTTAGGAACCACTTCTGTGCATGTTCTTAATATGCTACTGGGTGGTAATTGGATAGTATTTTTTTTTCTTTGTGGTAGACTTTTTAAACTTCATTCACAGTAACCCTTTGAAAAGGAACAGGGTTCTAAAAGCATTACACACACAGCTTGAGCAGTGCCCCGTTGGAGTTTTTCTATGCTTACATTTGATAGTAACAAGTACTTAAACTTTATTAAAATTTTCTGTTTTGTATTATGGAAAATTTGTTCTTTTTTGTTTGCACAGTGATCTTTTTACCCCTGAACCTTGATTTGATTTTCTTCTTGATCTCTCCTTGTTGCTGAGCAGCTCCTTTGGCAGTCGGTCAGTTTGCCACCTTGAATAAAGATGAAGCAGAAATAGCAAAAAGCAAAAATGATACCCATACTCTTTTTTTTTTTACAGTTGCATTCTTGCTGGTTTCCACTTACATCCTATTACATTTTATGTGCATCTTAATTTCTGCAAAGTACAACTTTGTGATTCTCTATCATAATGCTCATATTGGCCCCTTTTCTCCAATTTTAAGAAGTAAAATTTCAGTGAGAGCTTATTCTATGCTGATATTTGTGCCTTTATTGAGTGGTGAACTAAGTTCTGTTAAAGATGACAAAATCGATTCCTGGGACCACTTAGTAGCACACTTTTCAGGCAATGAATATACTTTTATTATTTTATCTCCTTAACTTTCGATAACTGGCTCTCAAGATCATAGTCTGTTGCTGTAATCTTATATAAATATAGTCTGCAAATGATGGTGAAAGACTCTTAATGAAGATGTCTGACTCTGAAGCCTTGTATATATGGTGGTACTTCCTGACTTCATATTTGTTATATGTATGTGTTGTGTGTCAATACTAAAACATAGATCCATTGTGGTTATTTCTCCCGAAACTTATTAGTGATCTATCTACTTAGGAGTAGTGACGCTTTCTAACATAACTCTTTAATTACTCTTACATAACTTATGACATACAACACATGCAAAATACATGTGTAGTAGTTAGCCATTACTTGTTTTAGCATCATTGTTGGAATCTCTGGCAGTTGAAAGCAGACTTTGCCTCTTACAGTTTAACTGTCTTCCTGTCGTAGATAGTAGCTAGAACAATGTGTGTGACACAGACTTCAGTTTTAAATGTGTTAGTTGAAATTTCTACTTTGTTGGCTGAAAATCTTGAAAATCCATGCTATGTTACCTTGATTTTCGGAGTAGCTGACATAAACAGCATTAAAAATAGATTCATTGGGTTTCTCTTTTTATTTCAGTTAGGTTTCCCCCCCCCCCCCCAAGGCAGGGTTTTCCTATGTAGCCCTGGAACTCACTCTGTAGACCAGGCTGGCCTTGAACTCAAGAGATTCATTCATCTGCCTGCCACCCAACTGCTGGCATTAAAGGTATGCTACCACTGTCTGACTTATTTCAATGTTTTAAACATCTAGTTGTATTTGTGCTCAGGCACTGGCACATGTTGGTGGTTGGAGGACAACTTGTAGGAGTGGATTTTTCTTGTTTTTTTTTTTTTTTTTGAGACAGGGCTTCTTTGTAGCCTTTGCTGTCCACTGGCTCTGTAGACCAGGCTGGCCTCAAACTCACTGATATCCCCCTCCCTCTGTCTCCCAAGCACTGGGACTAAAGGTGCTCACCACTACTTCCTGACAGGAGTGGATTCTTTTATGTGTGGATTCTGGGCATTGTACTCAGGTGATCAAGCTGGGTGGGAAGCCTACCCATTTTACCAAAACACTCCTTATTTTATAGCACCTGCAGATTAGGTTTTTTTTGTTTTGTTTTGTTTTGTTTTGAGACAAAGTTTCACTTTCTATCCTAGCAGGCTTTTCACTTTGTAGCCTAGCAGGCTTTCAAAGTGTTGGGATTTACATGTATTTGCCACTGGGACAGGCTAAGATTAGAAATTTAAAGCTTAAATTTAGTTAAAATAGTTTAGTAGCTTATTTTTGATGGAGAGCACTGAAGAATTCCTGCTTACTGAAGGAAATATTGCTGCGTGTTTTTATGTGCTCTGTTCCTGGAGCTGGACAAAAATAATAATTTTAATTTGATTAACTTTAGTTGGTGAAAGAGTTAATACTGTCTCATTAATTTTTGCCCCAATACTCATGTTCATTACTTTTTCTCTCCTTAACTTGATAAATGTCTCTCAAGACCATATTTTATTGTTGCAATCCTATTTTAAATTTTCATTTGAATCCTGAGTTAGTAAATTTAGCTCCTTTTTTTTTTTTCCAAGATGTTTTAGCACTTTGGTTGGCTTGTGGTACTTCTCAAATAAAATTATTTTGTCCGTAAGCCACAAGATAGGAAATTAATATATTACCTTGTTTGGTGTATCCATGCTGAAAATGGCTAAGTCAAGTTAGAACAAATTTCCAGAGTTTTCCTTTTGTTCTAGAGAGAATGAATGAGATGAAGTGGGTGATGATAAGCCTTTCTTAACAGATTTATTACTCTCTTATTACCTTCTTTCTGTGAGGGTGAAAAATAGTTTTAGTGCCTGCCTCAGTTAGGGCTACTATTGCTGGGATGAAAGACCATGACTAATCACAAGTTAGGGAAGAAAGGCTTTATTTCTTTGGCTTACATGTCCTGAGTTCACTGAGCGAAGCCAAGGCAGGAACTCAAACCAGGTGGGAACCTGGAGCCAGGAGCTGATGCAAGGCCATGGAGGAGTGCTGCTTACTGGCTTGCTCCTCCTACTTCTTTATAGAGCCCAGGATCAGCAGCCAGGGAGGTCCCAGCCTATAATGCAGCAGGCCCCTCTCATTAATCAATCACTAGTTAAGAAAATGGCCTACAGGCTTGCCTGCCTGTGCACAGACTTAGCCTGTGTCACTTTAACATAAAATATTGATGACAGTGTACAAGTGATCATTTTTGGACCAAGAAAAAGCTTATTTTTAATTTGATTTCTGTTTATAAGCAGTGGAGTAAATTTGATATTTTGCAATATTTTATAGTTTTTTTTTTCTGGATAGATTTGAGGTTTCAAAGGTTAGATGTTTTCCCATGTATTATAGCTAGCATTAAAAAATTTCAGTTTGCAACTGTTATAAGTATTTAGAAATATAGCTGATATTTATATATTGATCTGTTTTCTGAAGTATTTGGCTTTGTTCAGATTGGTTAAGATTGTATTTTAGTGTGTGTGGGTCTTCAGGTCACTATAGTATTGACCTAAAGAGAGAGTGGGAGAAAACTTAATTGTTTTGCTTTCTTGTTCACTTCTCAGCCATGAAGTAAGTGGGCATTTTTGTTTTACCAGGTGGCTGTCGTCCACTTGATGGGCTATCCTGCCATAGGACAAAAAGCCTCTAATGCAGTTGTGTGGGCCCCACCTTAATGTAGGTCCACCTAGCTCCACTTCATAATACTTCAGAGTGAGGATTAAATCTCTTCTTTCAGTAGAGATACCTAAGCCATAGCAACTAAATAATATTTAAGAAAAATGAGATACTTTTCTTCAATTTTTTAATGTTAATCACTGTATAGTAGGAATAGATCATCCCTGAATGCTTGAACGGAAAGCAAGGTGTGCACTTTCAGGACCTACAGAGTTTTTCCATTCTTTCAAATGACCAAAATCCAGTTTGCTGTGTGGACTGTCCCATGGTTATATCACCATTGTGTTCTTACCATTAGGTTGTTTTCTATATTTTGATTATATAAGTGATTCTGCAGTGAACATGTTCTCTTTGTAGTTTCCATGTGGGTACATATTTTATTCTTGTTAGGAATTGGTTGACTAAATTTGTGTTTTTTGAGACAGGGTTTCTCTGTGTAACCATGGCTGTCCTGGACTCACTCTGTAGAGCAGGCTGGCCAAGAGCTCAGACATCCTCCTGTCTCCACTTCCTGAGTGCTGGGATTAAAGGCATTTGGCACCACCACCTGGCACAGCAGGTACTTTCTTGGTTTTTTAAGTGCAGCAGGTCAGGTAAAATTTTATAATGTTATTCATTTTTTTCATGACCAGTATGTTTTTGCATTTTCTCATTTTTGTAAGAAGTAACAGGTGATAGTGTATCAGTATAAATTATAGTGTGGGCTTGAGTTTTCAAAGTATTCTAAATCCTGTTATTCCTGTACTCCCCCTGGTGTTTTCCAGTTTTTTTCTTCAAAAATTGATATGAAAGTTAGTAAAATTTAAGTGGAGTCATTAAATGGAAAGAAATGGGTGATTAAAAATCTAACAAGTGTAAGTATGCAGTGCAGCAAATAATTTGTTCTTCTAAATGTAATAACATACACTTTGAAGCCTGCCACATATGATATTAAAGATTGTAAGTGTGCTGGCATTGGAGGCTTACATCTTTAACCCTAGAAATGCGGGCCTGGGGTCCAGGGCAGAGGCCAGCTTGATCAACAGAGTAAGTTCCAAAGTTCGAAGTCCTGGGGAGGGGGAAGGAGGAGGAAGGAGAGAGACAGGCACAGAGAGACACTGCCTGCCTGACTCTGCTAGAGTTGCATCTGAATATCTATGCAGGCTCATGTGAAGGCTTTGTCCCTAGAAAAGTAAGATGTCAACCCATGAGTAGTACTAACTAGTGAATAAGTTAGAACTAACACTAGACAAGGAACCCTAAAATCCCAGTTACCCTGGAGTTTGTGCTGCTGGTGCAGCTCTTTCTTCTCCCCTTCTTCACTTCTTCCTTCCCCTCTGTACCACTAGACTGTTTCAAGGAAAGATCAACAATTTAGGTTGGAAAGAGGATAAAGTATTTGGGCTAGAAAGAGGATAGATATATAGTATTTAAAACACAGCAGACAGTTTTAACTAAAGCATTGTCTTAGGGGTGAATATATTTTCATCATAGCTCTTTTGTTTTTTGGTAATTCTTAATCAAATGCCTTCTTATTATTTGATTTGTAATTCCAATTTGGCAGAATGTTTCTTAGAAGAAATTAAAGACTTAAATCCTTGAGATTTTTTTTTTTGAGCTGAAAAATACCTATGCTTTTTTAAATTAATTTAAAAAAATACCACTTTATGCATCCAGATGTTCTTCCTGCATGTATGTCTTTGCACCTTGTGTATGCAGTGGAAACCAGAAGAGCGATCTAGAGCTATAGATGGTTATGACTGGTGCCTAGGGTCAATTGAGTCCTACTTTTCTGGAAAGAACAGCAAGTGCTTTTAACTGCTGAGCCATTTCTCTAGTCCTAAAAACAAAACAAAACAAAACAAAAAACCCTTTTTAAAAATTACATCTGTGTGTGTGTGTATGTGTCAGTTACTGGGCAACATGTGGGAGTCAGGTATCTCCATGTATTTCCCAGGAAATTAATTCATGTTGTAGGCTTCAATGAAAGTGCCTTTATCTGATGAATATCTGGCTGGTCCCAATGTCAGTTAAAATATTTTTGGAATGATTTTGAAAGAAGTATTAGAAAACTTGGTTGTCAGCCAGGAAGTGGTGTCGCATGCCTTTAATCCCAGCAGTGGAGGGTGGGAGGGGCCGTAGGCAGAGAGGCAGGCAAATCTCTGAGTTTGAGTAAGCCTGGTCTACAGTGTCTAGGACAACCAAGGCTACCCAGAGAAACTGTGTCTCAAAAAAACCAAAAAGAATAACAAAAATACCCATGGGTGTCAGTTTTTTTGGGCAGTCTCTTTTTGTAGCTCAGGCTGGTTTGGAAGAAGGTGACCTTGAATTTCTGATCCTCCTGTCTCTTCCCTCCCTTCCTCAGTTCGGTGCTACTAAGGCTTCTTTTATGCTAGGCAAGCATGCTACACAAACTGAGCTTTATCTCCAGCCCTTGCCTTTTATATTTTAGTCTACAGAATGATTCCTCTTGGATAATTTTGCCTTTTCTTCTTGGCATGACAAAAAGCTCCCTTAGCCTTTTCTCTCTCCTTTCAGTTCCTGGGGTGGGGGTGGGGGTAGGAGATAGGGAAGGATTATCTTTTAGTTTCTTTTGTAGTTAAGTAGGATGTAAATAAACTGGTGGCCTAAGGGAAACACTCTTCTTTGTATGTGAATTGGGATAAAAACTAATACATACTTAGATATGGAGTTTTGCTTTAGGCTTTGTAGTGATTTAAAGGGTTAGGAGGTGTGTCCTTGTTGGCAGGGATGTGTTCCTTGGAATGGGCTTTGATTTTTAAAAGATGATTTTTACATCATTCCAGGTCTTCTCTGCCCCCCTACTTGCAGATCAGGATGTGAGGTCTCAGCTGCTCCTACCACGGGTGCTTTGCTCCTGCGTGCTTTTGCTCATAGACTCTAACCCTCTGAAACCATCAGCCCAGTTAGATATTTTTTAGAGATAAGTTGCCGTGGTCATACTGTTTTGTCACAGCAACAGAAAAGTAACCAAGATAGGCTTCCATGTGCCATGCAGTTCTCTTAGCTATGATGCTATAACTAGGACTATTTGCCTTTACTTTTCAGCTTGAGTTAGTGGTTTTTTTTCTTTAAAATTTTATTTTATAGTATAATTACATCATCCTCCCTTTTCTTTCCTCCTTTTAAACCTTCCTGTGTACATCCTCCTTTCCTCTTTCAAATTCATGATCTCTTTTTTTCTTTGTGTATGATATCAGGGCTGATTGAGCATTTGGTAACCAGTTGTGCTTTTCCCTGGGGAAAAACTATGTCTCCCACTTCCAGCATTCCTCTGTTGTAATTCTTTGTGGTTTTTTTTTTTTTTTCAACTGAACTGTATAAATTCGATTTTTTTTTTAGATTATTGGAAATTAGCTTGTCCTGGAGTTAAACCTTCATAAGTGGTCCATAATAATTTGTAAAGCATTGTTTTTGAAGTATACTGTGAGGTATTTCTGGAAACACTTTCATGGTGTTTGTGAGATCTTGTTTGACTTATTTTTTTTTTACCCAACTTTATGTCTCTGCAGGGTCAGATTTTTACATATGTCCAATAAGACAGCATATGTTCACAGCAGATTAAATATAAAACTATATAAATGAATCATCCTGTATTCTATTAAGCCATGCCTTTAAAAATATTTTCAAAAAATGTGAAACACTTTTTCTCTTCTTAGTTTTTTAAATACAGTATTTAATTTCCACTAAGGCTCTCAGGGCTAGTATTCTACATATCACCTAACTCAACTTGGTGATACTACCTTTGGATTTATGCTTATTTACAGCAAAGAATTCTTTCTCTTAGTTATTTAAAAGTAGTTATGCTAATGTTAAATTTTTTTAACATTGATACTGCTATATAGAACCTTTAAGTCTTTGGAGTTCTAATATTTAAAGCATAGAACGGTTATTTTTATGCTTCTTCAGATGATTTGTAAATACTTCAGGAGTGAGAAGGAATCACTATTTCTTGGGATGCATTAGGGGAATTAAAGAACTGACTGAAAGCTTTTCAGTGTTATAACTAACAAGTATTATGAGAAGCTTCAGCAATGAGTGGATTTAGTGAAAACTCTAAAACACTGAATACAAGTTGAAGACGATGATAATAGATAAAAAGTCCTTGTGTTACAGTTGGGCCATATTATTTTAAAAATAGGCATTACTACCAAAAATAATGTACAGATTTGACATAATAGCCGTCAAAATTCCATTGACATTTCTTGCAGAAGTAGAAGAAAAATCTCCACAATTCATACAGAAACAAAAAGGATACTGAAAAGTCAGTGCAACTTGATAAAGGGAAAAATTGAGGTATAACAATATCTCATTTACTATTATACCCTGAGCCATAGTCAACAACAAAACCCGGTATGGTACCCATAGAGATCAACGTGGATAGCTGTGGACATATTATCCCTAACAAAGGAGTTTAAAACATTTGGTTTAAAAACAACAACAACAAAAAGACAGCCTTTCAACATGTGGAAAACTGGTTATTCACATGAATCAAACAAAGGGCTGACACTTAGAAATACTAGAGGAAAACACAGGGAGGATATTTCAAGGTCTAGGCATAGGCAACAGTTTTCTGAGAAGGACACACTAAGGGAATAAGAACAAAAACTGACAAATTGGATGGCATGAATTAAAAAAAAATTCTGTAGAGCAAAGGAAGCAATAGACTGAAGAAACAGGCAATAGGAGAAGGGTGAATTGCTGAATATATAAAGAACTCAAACCATCAACCACCAAGAGAATAAAGAACTCAAGTCAGTTGGACAAATAAATTGAACAGTTCATAAAAGATATACAGACTTCTTGGTCCAGCTGCTTCCTTCTTTTAACAGAGCTGTCTACCCTTCTACTTTCCGTACCATGATGTACTTTGTCCTTTAAATCAGGAGCCAGAATTAGCCTCCTTTAGGTTACTTGTTTTCATATATTTCGTCACAGGAG
This sequence comes from Pachyuromys duprasi, assembly GCA_028658305.1. Taxonomy (NCBI): domain Eukaryota; kingdom Metazoa; phylum Chordata; class Mammalia; order Rodentia; family Muridae; genus Pachyuromys; species Pachyuromys duprasi. The sequence continues at coordinate 48,361,904 of CM053745.1, read as the reverse complement.
CCAGGAACTAACTAATGTAGAAAATGAGTGGGTGGAAGTGGGGTGTTGCTCCACGAACCCGATCACACGATTCATAAACCATGTGTACTGGTTTGTTGAAAGAATGCAGAAAAATTTTAACTATAGTCTAGTGAAGTTGTTAGGATGCTGTAAGCAGTGCGTAATGAGCCTTTCTAGTTGCATTTAGAAGAATGGAATGCCAAAAGACATGGGTAGTAGAAACTAGGGTAGCTAGGCGAGGGACTGTCTGTATTATGCAGTTGGTACATTCTGCTTGTGTACTGAAAACTTCAGTAAAAATGGTTTCAGAAGTAATTCCTAATTGCTTATCTCTCACCACAGACAATTCTTTTTGCAACAGAGACTATTTCAGTAAACTACAACTGCTCAAAATGTAGAGAACAACTAATTGTCGGGTGGATACGTCAATGATACAAGTCCTGCACCTAAGACCAAGAGGACATTGTAGGAGAGGGAAATGGAAAGATTGTAAGAGACAGAGGACCCCAAAACTGCTTTGCTGTGAAATTGTGTCTTCTAGAAATGGCAGTGAAGCTTCAACCACTATGCCTTAATAGTATGGCGTAAACAAGGCCTGAACTAGGAACAACACTAACAGACAGCTAAAGTGGAAGTGGGGAATCTCATTGGACCCTAACCTTAGATAAAGAACAACAGGCAACTAAGGATGCTGAGAGCAGGAGAATTATTTTTCCTGGGGAATAAATCTCTTCATTGGGTATTTAATGTCAGGTGGTCAGCCCTGAAATCATATACATACAAGTAACAATAAATGGACTCAAGAGTTGTATTTATATATTAATATGTTTATATATGTATGTAATAGTGAAGAAAAAGGTCATGATGTGAAGGGGCACATGGGGGATTTGAAGAGAGGAAAGGGAAGGGGAAAATGATGTAATTATGTTTTAATTAAAAAAATAAGGTGGAAGAGAATGATCAGAGATGACCCCCGATATTGACTCCTGGCTTCCACACAATCACACTCACACACACGCAAACTTACACCTCACAAAAAAGAAATGTTGAGTATGATGATTGGGGTAGAGTAAAGAAGGAATCCATTAAACACTGTTGATGGGAATATAGATTAGTAGCCTTGCCATTATGGAAGTCAATATGGGAGATCCTCAAAAAAAACCAAAGTAATGTACCATATGATCTTGTACAACTTCTGGGTATCCATTCAAAATCAATAGTGATATTTGCAATGCCTCTGTTAAATTGAAAACAATCACTGCAGCTAAATTATAGGATCAGCCTATGTGCTCATCAGGAGATGAATAGATTTATTTGATATTTATACAAAAACAGTAAGTAATGATAAAGTAAATAGTGATAAAGATGAACAAAATTAAGTAATTTGCTGTAAGGTGGGTGAAACTGGAGATCAGATGTTAAGTGAAGTAAGTGAACTTGGGAAGAAATTATCACTGTTTTTTTGTGTTACTCAGAATCTGTATTTTAAAACCAAACATGAAAGTAGGAGGGCAATATCTGGGAAAAGCAAGGAGACTAGAAAGTATGTAGAGGGAGGGAAATGGAGTGAATATACTCATTATATATTATGCAAATATGAAAATGTCAGTGATATCTACAATTAATACATCTAAATGGGATTTTTCTTTTAATTCTCTCATTTGGTGTTTGCCCCTTACCAACCTAGAAGAGACTAGTGCCCTTATTAGCTCCTCCTATGCTGTTTTTTTTTTTTTAAGTTTTTCAAAATGTTTAATTTTAAAGAGTGGCACAAAGCTGGACATTTCCAATTCCCCTATTATTAAAAATAAAAACATTAGTTGTAATAGACATTTAGATATTGATAGAGTTTTAGTTTTAGGCTTTTAAGTAATTTTGTGAGTGACTATCTTCACCTAAATAATTTGTCAAAAGTTACTGAAGCTATTGTCTCATGGGAAATTCAGATTTTTTATGTTCATTTTGCTCCATTTCAGTGGAATCTTTCTTTGGTATCAACTATTTTTCTACTTTCGGCTCTTTCTGTTGCTCTCTCCTGGCCTGGGCTGTTCTTTTCCCAGTCATGAAATTTGCTTGCACTCAGTTCTGATATTTATAAGAATTCAGTTACCGTATGGGTAATAGGAATCAATCTTGTGACCTCTGGAAGAATGATGAGTGCTCTTAACCACCAAGCAATTTCTCTAGCCCAGAGTAAGTTTTGAAAGGAAGTTTTCATAAGATTTTTCCTGTACTATTAAAATGTACTCTCCCCATTTAAATTATAACTAACTTCAAGTCTTTGTTAAAAATGGAAGTAGCTTTATGAGAAAAAATGATTTATAGCTACGAGTAACAATTTACCCAGGAACATAGCAACAAAGCAGGCATTTATGATCTCTTGGTTTTTATAGGTCAGGAATGTAGGATTGGGTTAGGTGGATAGTTCTGTCTCTCTTGGGATTCTAGTCAGGCCCTTTCTTGGAGATAACATTTAGGTTCTCTTGGGACTGCAGGATTTGCTTCAAGGTTTATGACATGTACTGTTTGCAAGTTTGTAAGAAATGTAGCTCCTTGCTGGCCCCTGCCTTGGACCCTCATCTCATTGCCCTAGATATTCTCCGTGACACCGCTTTCAGTGCCTCTGGGGCATCGCATATGATTCTCTAAAGTGGTGACCGAAAAGCCAGGGGGATGACACAATGCTCTTTTCATCCCTAGCCCATAGCAGGGTTTTTTGTTGTTGTTGTTGTTTTGCTTTCATTTATTTATTTTCATGTTGGTGCTAGATATTGGAAAATCAGGTCTTCATGCAGGCGGCACTGTTGTGGACAGTGCCATCTCCGCAGCTTTGTTATTTTGGTTTGGTTTGAGACAGGCTTCTCTCTAGGTAGTCTGATCTGTCCTGGAACTTGCTATGTATAGCGTTTGCCTCCTGAGCACTGGATTAAAGGTGTGTGACATTATGCCTAGCTAATCTCTTTGTTACTTTGATCTCTTAATATCATATCTATTTAAAAGTTACTGTTAAATATTTGTGTTGCCAGAATCTTTAAAGACAGTATTTCTTACATAGTTGGTATGAGTTAAGTAGATGTTTTTGTACCAAGCCTTCACATTAAATTTAAGGTAGGTGTCTGTTTCTCAGTTACAATTTCATTGAGTGAAAGTTAGAAGCATCCTGGAAAGAAAGGCACGGATGTGGGGGTCTGAGTAATTTAGAGGCTTTGTGAAATAATGGTCTGGGAATGGTAAGAGTGCCGGATTTGAGCTGAGGGAACCATCTTGGCTATTGAGCGGTAAAGATATGGAGGGCTCCTATAGAAACTAATCTGGGAGATGTATAGGAGTTTGTGGTAACACTAGGCATTTGGAGAAATAATAGGCATTTAGAGAAATTAGTGGTTGATTATCAGGTTTCCCAGCATTTTATTTTAAAGGGGGAGTTATATAGTGCTCAGAAGGTGAGCTTTAGAGAAGAATATTTTAGTTTTATATATTGGCCCATTTACTCACTTAACTGTCTTGGGAAATCTACTGAGCTTTTTGTTTTCTCACATTTTTCTCTGATTTTCTTTAGTAGGTTTATGTTTTTTTTAAGATTTTATTTATTTATTATGCATACAATTTTCTGTCTGCATGTACACCTGTACACCAGAAGAGGGCACCAGATATCATTATAGATGGCTGTGAGCCACCAAGTGGTTTCTGGGAACTGAACTCAGGACCTTTGGAAGAACAGACAGTGCCCTTAAGCTCTGAGCTATCTCTCCAGCCCAGGTTCATGTTTTTAGTTTCATAGTCAATGTGATGTTTATGAAGCTAATAGTTTAAAAAAGATAGTTGAATACCATTAGTGCATTAAGTTTCTTTGTTTTGTTGATTTGAATACTATGTTTATAAAATCTAAATTTCTAATATATATGAGTCAATTTCTAGACTTTCATTTCTATGGTTTTATATATTATGGGCTGTGAAAAAATTATATGTATATAATATGTAGAATGTTTTGTCTGCATTTGTCTATGTCTGTATCAAGTGCATGCCTGGTACCCGTGGAGATCAGAAGGAGGGTATGGGATCCTCTTGAGCTGGAGTTACAGACGGGTGTAAGTCTCCAAGTGAATTCTGGGAACTGAACTGGGATCTGCAAGAACAGTGCTTTTAACTACTAATCGATCTCTCCAGCCCCAGTGACATGTTTTTACGAAGAGATAAAGCATGTCAACTATATTAACTTACCTAGTTATGTCATATTTTATAAGTTGTAACTTGTTATAGACCGTGGAGTCATTTATGGATAAGTTTCATTCACCATTATTATTATTATTTTTAGCTGTGATGCTGATCCATCAGCCCTAGCAAAATATGTTTTGGCTCTGGTAAAGAAAGACAAAAGTGAAAAAGAATTAAAGGCATTATGCATTGATCAACTTGATGTATTTCTTCAGAAAGGTAATACCTGTGTGTGTGTATGCATATATGTTTGTAAAATTTATTTACCTTTATTTTATGTGCACTGGTGTTTTGCCTCTGTGTATGTATATATGAGAGTGTCAGAACTTGGAGTCACAGACTGTAAGCTGCTATGTGGGTCCTGGGATTTGAACCCAGGTTCTTTGGAAGAGTAGTCAGTGCCCCCAACCGCTGAGCCATCTTTTTAGCCTCAATACCTTTAGTTTAAAAATATTATTTGAGTAACTTATTGACAGACTATTAAAGGAATTAAGCCCCTATTTGTAACAAAGCTTTTAGTTGTAACAAAGTTGAATAAACATATTCCTAATTATATATATGGCTTGCTTCCTCATTATCTTTTATGCTCATTTTGTTATATAGATTAACATAGGCTATTTAAGACAATACTAAAGAACCTTGTTGGAATGTTGTGTAGGGCATCTTTTCAATCTTGTACTTTTCCCACATCTAGATAATGAGTTGTATTTCTGTCTGTATATCAGGTGTAGTACTGCATGTCACAGAATAGTCATAGATAGTAGCAGCTGTCTGAGAGGCTTTTGTCATTCTGATCTTGAAACCTGATTGAATCATTATTGTGTAACTTGCACCATTACACACTGCTTGGCAAGCTAGGGTCAGGGTGTTAAGAAGTTTGATGTATAAAACTGGGGAATTAAGGTCTTATTAAGTATCTTTTGATCTGTGAATCTTTCGGTTTTATTTTTAGAGACGCAAATATTTGTGGAAAAACTTTTTGATGCTGTGAATACAAAGAGTTATCTACCTCCTCCAGAGCAGCCGTCATCAGGAAGCCTGAAGGTAGACTTTCTTCAGCACCAAGAAAAAGATATAAAAAAAGAAGAGGTGAGAATTCATAATACTGTGTTATATAGTCCTTAAGTACACAGAAGGAATAATCAGTTTAGTTTTCTTTTCTGCATTTTTTTTTTAATTGGGTGTCCTGAATATCTATTCTTCAGCTCAGGGAGTTCTGTAGGAGTACTTCTTAAACTCAGAATTTAGTTGTAATCACAGCTATGACTTATTAATGCAAAATAATTAAAATTTAGTGAAGAAAAATGGCATAAGAGAGGAAATCTGGTTGAAAACATACAAACATCTAGACTGAGTGGGGTCACATGGAATGTGCTTGATTTCCTAGATACAAGTAGTAGCAGCAGTCTTATTGTGAGGAAGAAGTTAAAGACTTGGTGCTTGCTTTTTTTCTATTTAAAAAAAGAAAAGAAAAGATTGGGGCCGGAGAAATGGCTAAGAGCACTCTTAGTAGCTCTTCCAGAGGTCCTGAGTTCAATTCCCAGCAATCATATGGGGGCTCACAACCATCTCTACCAGGATCTGATGCCCTCTTCTGGCATGCAGATGTACATGCAGATAGAACATTCATAAATAAAAAATAAATCCACACACACACAAAAACAACCCCTAAAATGATTGTTTCATTCTGTTTATGGGTATTTTGCCTGGATGTTTGTGCACCATGTGTGTGACTAGTGTACACAAGCCAAAAGAGTCTCAGATCGTTGGAAATGGAGTTACAGATGTTTGTGAGCCATCTGTAGGTGCTGGGAATTGAACCCAAATCCTTTGGAGGAAAATCAATGCTCAGGTTTTATTTGGAGTAGGCATCTTGTACCTAACTTATAACAGAATTCCAGACTCCCAAGAGAAAACTAAGTGTTGGCATAAGTCATACTGTTTCTGTTTTTCACAAACCAACAAGTGAGCCGTTCGTACCAGGAAATGGTGAGGACTCTATAGATACCAATATTTTCAGAAGGTAGCTGAGGACTAGTCTTATAAGTAGGCTCCACTCAGGCATAGCATTCTGGGTCTACTTTTAACTCTTTTTATGTACTGTGTATGGAAATTTATCCTCTCCATCATATGTTTAATCAGAATATTTTTAAGGTAGTCAGACAGAGGGATTTTTACAAGGTAATAAAAATGTCTTTATACTTAAAATGTTTGGATGTTTTAAGCTCCATTTTATAATCTGTATATTTGCTTAATAATTTAGATTTTTCTTGGTTTGTTAAAAATCAAGATGACTGAGGATAGTTGTGCCAGAGAAAACAATGTCTGACGTTCACACTGTTAATGTTTTTGTATTCAGCTAGTTTTAGTTTAAATGAGCCTTGGTTTTGGTTTTCTTGGGACAGGGAGTATCTGTTCCCAGCTTGACTAAAACTTGCAGTGTAGACTAGGTTGACCTTCAGTTTGTTGATAATTCTCTTGGTTCTGCCTCATGCAGGTGTATGTCACCACATCTGATGCTACATTTTGTTATTTTTAATGGCATTTATTTATGTTTGTGTGTGTGCGTGTGTGTATTTGCATGTAAATGCCAGAGTTCCTGATCAGATCTCCTGAAGTTATAGGTGGCTTTGAGCTGGCTGACATGGGTACTGGGAACCAGGCTTAGGTGTGTCCTCTATAAGAACAGTATATGCGCTTAACATCTGAGTCGACTCTTTAGCCCTTGTACACCAATCTTTACCAAAATTTTTGTTCTCTGCATAGCTATTCTATACTGTTGAAAACACTGATTTCCTGAGCTTAGTTTTATTTAGCTGTGAAGTGGAAATGTTACAGGGTAAGAAACAAGTACAATAATGTATCTATAGCAATTAGTATACTACTCAGCACATGGCAAGGTCTTAGTAAATGATAGTGCTTTTACTATTGGGAGGTTCTTGTGCCATCAGAGAAGTGGATATGACTTTAAGTTCTTTTCCTTCCTTCTAATCTGGTCTCATATATAAGCAATAAAACTTACTTTGTAGTGATAAATACATAGTAATGTGTAATAATTCTCAAAGTTATTTTTATCTCTGTATCTGAATTTGTGTGTATAGTTTTACACACATGCACACACATTCTAGTTTTATCTGCAGGAGAGGATCACAACTATACTTTTTTAACTGTTTTGTAATACTTGAAAGTATAGTAGACACAGTGCACGGGGAGGACATCATTGTATTAATCATTACTTTGCCCATACGGAGACATATGCTTATTAAAATTTTGCCCACTGGTAGAACTTTGGGTTGCTTGAAGTTAATTTTATGTGTGTATATATACTTAAATGTCCATATTCATAAATATTTACGTATATGCATACATATGGAAGGAGAGGGTATGTCTGTGAGAGCGAGGTCAAGCTGCACCTGAGGTGACATGCTGTGGGAATATCCGGAAGTATAGGCACATGCTACTATATCCAACTTTACTTGTAATTCTCAATAACTCCTTGAATCGATTCTGGGTCCTTGTCTCAGTGCATTTTGGTGACAAAGGCTTAGTATCCTCTCTGTTGCTAAAATAATCCTTTATTATAGCCTTTTGACCAGTTGTGGAAGGTTTTGGTATTAAGCTTTTAGAATCATTAAATACCACATGGTGTGGAATTGCTAGAAGCTGCTGTTTGGTAATGTATTAAGGAATGTTGCTCTGTGTCTGGGTGTGTGTGTGTGTGGTGTGTGTGTAAAAGTGTATTATGTTAGCTGTATATGTTTATAGGATGGAATGTTACAACATTTTGCTTGAAGGAATACATTGTGGCAAATAGAAGGAGGACTCCATCAGGAGATCTGGAGAGCCTTAGACTTAGACCAACCCTTGAGATTGAGGTACAAGGGTTTTAAGTTTCAGGACAGCCTTGGCTCTGAAGTGAGTCCAAGTCCTAAATACAACTTCATCAGATAGGTTTTGTTAGTACTAGGTTTTTATTTGGATTAGCAAAACAATTTGAAGTGTGTAGGAAGGGAAACAAACAAAAACACAAACAGTTGGTGGGCGGGTTGTACACATTGTTGAAAGAAGCATTTCTGCAAGTTAGTCTTTTCATATGTTTCTATTTAATTAATTCATGTGGCACACATTTCATACCAGTGAAGGTTTTTTCTTTTTTTTTCCTTTTTAATACTTTAGGGATGCTAGGAAGACTGACATAAACTTGGATATGTATATTCACAGATTGTCTGCATCCGAATTTCTTTATGTTCTTACTTAAAATACACAGTCTTCAAAGCCCTGGTGTATTTATAGAATCTGTTTTCAGTATCTTGAATTTGTATAATGTCTATATTATTCTAACCACAATATTCATGTTCTGTGGAATTATTGTTGTGGAATGTCTGATTTGGATAGTGCAGCAATGACTAAAGGCATATTTTTGTAATTGTTTTCTAGTAGCTATCAAACATGAATAGAGTCCTCCTTTAGGAAACAGTGTGTCGCTGATGTGATGCTCTAAAAAGACAGAGAACTCTTTCATTTTTAAATTATTTTGTTGTGTGCTCTTGTGACTTAGTTAGTACTAATGTTTTCTCCGATGATGAGACCAAATCCTCAAAGCAAGCAAGACTGTATATTACTTTTGAAAGAAGAAATAAAATGGCCTTTCATATGTAAAATGAAGACATTTACTTAAAATATCTTATTGCTATTATTATCTAAAGTAAGGGTTTATGACTTTATTAATCAGTTTACTTTTCAGCAGTTACAATTGGATGTATTTGGTAGAGAAATTAATTTTGCTTGAATATTTGTGATGAGAATTTTATATCGTATAAATTTTATATCGTATAAGCTTAATATTAAGTCACTGGACTAGTAACATGACAAAGAATTGCTGTTGGTAAAGTTGTCCAATTTTTTTTTTTATATTAGCTGACAAAGGAGGAAGAGCGAGAAAAGAAGTTTTCCAGAAGGCTGAATCACAGTCCTCCCCAGTCAAGCTCGCGATACAGAGATAATAGGTGATTTGTTGAGCCATTCTTAAAGATACTATTTTTTATCATTTAGACTGACTGTATTTTCAATAGGATCAAGTAAGTAGTATTTAGATTTTCTTGTTCTTTTGGATTTTTTTCTTTTTTGAGATAGAACTTTGACAGTTAGGTAGCTTATAACTCATGGCACATCCTCCCTCTGCCTCCAGAGTGCAGGCTCATGTCATCACACTCAGCACTGCCACTCTTCTATTAGTCCAGGGAAGCGTAACTAGGTCCTTTGCTGCCAGCGCTAAGTTGAGTGTGCTGCCAGTGAGGGCTAGAGCGGTGCTGTGTGCGTCAGGTGCTGCTGTGACTGATTTTCCTTACTTCAGATCCACTGCCTCTTTTTTCTTCCCTTCCTCCCTTCCTCCCTTTCCCTTCCTTTTTCCTTTCCTTTTCCCTCCCCTCCCCTTCCTTTCCCTTCCCTTCCCTTTTTCCTTTTTCCGTTCCTTTCCTCTTTCCTTTCTCCTTTCCTGTTTCCTTTGCTCTCCTCTCCTCCTCTTTCCTTCCTTCTCTCCTTTCCTCTCCCCTCCCTTCTCCTCCTCTCCCCTCCTCTCCTCTCTCTTTTCTGCTCTCCTCTCCTCTCTTCTCACCTCTCTTCTTTCTCCTCTCCTTTCTTTTCTTTCTTTCGGTTTTAGATACAGGGTTCCTGTGTGTATCCTTGGCTGTCCTGGACTTGATTTGTAGACCAGGCTGGCCTTGAACTCACAGCAGTCCACCCACCTCTGCCTCCCTGAGTGCTGGGATTAAGGCATGTGCAACCACACCCTGCTGACCCAGTGCCTCTTAATAAGAGATTTCATTTGGGCTTTTTCCTTTTATTACTTATTAAGATCCTTTTATTTACATCATGGAGGATGTCATTTATATAGAAAGACAAAGGGTTAGAGACATAAAGAGTTACCACTCTGAATAATGACTGTAGAAGGAATGATTGGGCTGGGGTCGGGGGGGGAGGACATAAGAATGCCCATATTCAAATCCAAAAAGGAGGAAAAGGATAATCTAATTCCTATAACTTAGAATATAGTAAACATATGCACATGTTTATAATAAGTAAACCCAGTACATAATAACAAGTATATATTAGTAATACTAAAAATAGAGCTGGGTGCGGTGGCAACCATTTTTAATCCCAGCCCTCAGGAGGCAGAGGTAGTGGATCTCTGAGTTAAAGGCCACCCTGGGCTATACAGTAAGACCCTGTCTTAAATAATAATAATTTAATAATAAGCATGTTGACAATAAGGCAAATGATGGGCTTTTTTTTTTTTTTGAGGTTTTTTTCTGGGGTGGTGCTTGAAGTTTCTCTAGTGTGATTGAATTATTTTTACTATTATGGTTTCAAAAGTGCTCAGAGTATGATACAGGTGATATGTACAAATGTGATTGTTACATAGACTATTTATAATATAAGATGTGTAGATGTTTTTATGTGTAGGTACATAATTGTATAGATATTGTATATAAGACTAAGAATTAAGAGATTAATTTTCTTTTTAGAATAAGTATAAGTAAACTCCAGAGTTTTTAGTTTTTGGAATTGCTTTTGTTTGTATTATGATAATGACACGACCCTCGTATTTGGAGGGCTTTTCCTTCTTTCATTTACTTCAGCATTATTCATATAAAAGTGATTTTATATATATATTTAGAAGCCGTGACGAGAGGAAAAAAGATGATCGTTCTCGAAAAAGAGATTATGATCGGAACCCTCCTCGAAGAGACTCATACAGAGACCGGTATAATAGAAGGCGAGGGAGAAGCCGCAGCTACAGCCGGAGTCGAAGTCGAAGCTGGAGTAAAGAGAGGCTTCGTGACAGGGATAGAGACCGAAGCAGGACGAGGAGCAGAAGCAGGACGAGGAGCAGGGGTTGGTAATCTATGTGTTTGTGATTTGGTTGCAGTTCCTTACTGCGGAAACCTGTGCTCCTTAGTGGATTGTCTTTTATCTTTCTTATTATGATTTCTGAGAATGCCTTTTTTTCTTTCTCACTATCTCTGGCTGACTTAGAAATGGCTGTGCACACCAGGCTGTTCTCAGATATCCAGAGATCTGCATGCTTTTGCCTCCTGGATACTAGGATTAAAGGATTATTCCTTCCCCCAGCCCCCCCCCCCCCCAAAAAAAAAAAGCATGGTCCTTTATGCTTAGCTTCTATGGTGAATGCTGTTTTAAAGCATTTATTATTTTATTTTATTTTTTTAAGGCAGAGTTTCTCTGTGTAGCCTTGGCTGTCCTGGACTCACTTTGTAGACCAGGCTGGCCTCAAGGGTAGCTGTCTACCCTTGCCTTCCTGAGTGCTGGGATTTCAGGTGTGCGCTACTGTGCTGGCTAGATTTAAATTTATTTATTTTGTTTTTATTCGAGACATAGTCTTAGTAGCTCTGGCTGCCCTGAAACTCACTCCATAGACTAAGTTATATGTGCATAAATCTTGTCACCATCCACTGTAGTACAGCCAGTTTACCTTAGGCCATACTACTGAAGTAAACTGACAGCCATCAGCAGCTGATAGGTCCTGAGCTAAGACTGGGGCTTCTTCCTAAGTCCATTCTCTCTCTATGCTAGAGTGTTGACAGGCTTGATTTACAGATAGCCACTTTGGCTGCAAGTTCATGAATGCAATGGTCTTATCAAGTACAGAAGACCTTATTTTGTATCAGTCTCCCCTGATTTTTGGTTCTTAATAATCTTGAATTTTGCCTCTTCCAATCTTTCTTCCTTCTCTTCAAATATCTTGAACATTTTAGGGAAGGGTTGTGGTATAACTTGTCCTGTAGAGGACTGAGCAGTTCACAGTCACTTATTTTCTGCACTTTGATCAGTGAGTTAGTAAGTACCTTTTAAAAGGAGACCCATTTGTGTAAAGTTTAAATTGTTTTCTGTTTGATAAAAACTTTGACTGTGTTTTAATACCTGGGATATTTTTTTTCTTTTCAGAATATAGTTTTACAAGTTATTTATTTTATTGCAGAAAGGGATCTCGTGAAACCTAAATATGACCTGGATAGAACAGATCCATTAGAAAATAATTATACACCAGTCTCTTCAGTATCTAATATTTCATCTGGCCATTATCCTGTACCTACTTTGAGCAGCACCATTACTGTAATTGCTCCTACTCATCATGGTAATAACACTACCGAAAGTTGGTCTGAATTTCATGAAGACCAGGTAGATCACAACTCTTACGTAAGGCCACCAATGCCAAAGAAGCGCTGTAGAGATTATGATGGTGAGTTACTCAACTATTTTATCAAAAATTTTTTTTTGGTATTTTTGTCTAGTTTAGTTTGTATTTATGTATTTTGTACATATATGTTTTGTATAATACAAGTTTCTGCCTAAATTATTAGTTTAGATTGTGCAATTCTTCAAAAGAAGTTACCTACAGTATTAGAAAGGGCAGATTAGTCTTAATTTGTTAATTCTATAATACTATCTTCCATTATTTCACTGCTATACACAAGTTAGATTTTTATAAAATTGTTAATTTACCAAAAAAGAGTCAATACCATCTGAGTTACTTTTAAAGAAATACTGCTCACTTAAACATTTTTGATCAAATTACTCTTTAGAAATCAGTGATTATTAGCATATATGTAGGACCTATTAAGACTTTTCAAAGGAAAGCAAAGACTTTATTTTTACTTTTAAAATTTTATTTTTTACAATTTATTTACTTTATATCCCATTTATAGCCCCCTCTTTCATCTCCTGGTTCCATCCCCTCTTCCTTCTTCCTCCTCTATCCCCCTCCCTGAAAGGGGGAATTTTCCCTTGTCATCTGACTCTAGCCTACCAAGTCTAATCGGGACTGCCTGGATCCTTTTCCTCTGTGGTCTGGCAAGGCTGTACTGCCATGGGGAAGTGATCAGAGAACAGGCAATCGACTTAATATCAGAGATAGCCCCTGCTCCCCGTACTCAGATACCTACATGAAGACTGAGCTGCCTATTTGCTACATCTGAGCGGGGAGCCTAGGTCTTCTCCATACACGGTCCTTGGTTGATTCATCAGTCTGCAGGACCCCCTAGGCCCAGCTTTTTTTTGGCTTTGATGGTCTTCTCATGGAGCTCCTGTCCCCTTCTGGTCCTTCTATCCTCTCCTTCTTCCTTAGCATGCCCTGCCTTCTGCCCAAAGTTGAGAAACAAAGACTTAAGGATTTACTGTTGAAGATTGTTTAATATTGAAATCAGTTACAAAATAATTTTAGTGTTAAATGAGACATTTAAGTGATTGGTGTATTATCTACTGATATATATTTGCCAAAAGTCATATGTAAGTTTATATTATTTTAGTTACTGAGTATTCATATTTAAGGTTTTTTTTGGTTTTTCAGGACAGGGATTCTCTGGTTAGCCTTGGTTGTCCTAGACTTGTTTTGTAGACCAGGCTGGCCTTGAACTCACAGAGCTCTGCCTGCCTCTGTCTCTCTGAGTGCTGGGATTACAGGCGTGCACCACCACACTTGGAAATTTTTCTCTTTTATTGTATATGATAGGCATATTAGTTGATAATTGCATATATTATTAGGAATGAAGAGAGTTCTTATAAAAGTATAAATTATAATTTTGCTCAGTACTAAAAGTACTCTTATTTTAGATTGTTAGCTCAGAGATAGTTTCTATTTTCAGAGCTTTTTGCATTTGTTTCTAATGATCCTTTACTTACAGAAAAGGGGTTTTGTATGAGAGGAGATATGTGCCCTTTTGATCATGGAAGTGACCCAGTAGTGGTAGAAGATGTGAATCTGCCTGGCATGCTGCCTTTCCCAGCACAGCCACCTGTTGTTGAAGGACCACCTCCTCCTGGGCTGCCTCCACCGCCTCCAATTCTCACCCCCCCACCTGTGAATCTTAGACCCCCTGTGCCACCTCCAGGCCCATTACCACCCAGCCTGCCACCTGTCACAGGTCAGTAGATAAATCTGTTTTCTAGTACTGATTATTTGCTCACTTAATAGTCTTTTTATGAAAGTAATAATGTCATGTTCATTAGTTAGCCTGTATGTGCCTGGTAAAAACCAAGTATACTCCCATTTGGAATACCGTACATGATTCAGCCTTTAATAAACTAGTTGCTGTGTAAAAGCCTGTGACTTACGTATATTATGATAACAATCTCTTTGCCCTTAGTCCTTTTTAGTTTACATGAAACCTATATTATAATAGATTACAAAGAGCATAGAATGTAAAAAAGCTAACTTACTTCTAAGAGCTTGCTCTTTGTAAAAAACATTTTAGCTTGATAAAAGATTATCAGATTTGAGAGTATAATAATTTGTTTTGTTTGTTTGCTTTCAGATGATATTTCTTATTCTTTGGTTTTAACAGGACCACCTCCTCCACTTCCACCTCTGCAGCCATCTGGCATGGATGCACCGCCCAGTTCAGCGACCAGCTCTGTTCCTACTGTGGTGACAACCGGCATTCATCACCAGCCTCCTCCCGCTCCACCCTCTCTCTTTACTGCAGGTGCAGTTTGGCCCTCTAAATTCATAATGTAATGGAGGGTTAAAGCAGAGCTTGAAAGACATGTAGTGAATTAAAAATACGGGGCAAAGTTTCTCATAAAATTACACAGTGCAAGGTGGACTTAATGAATTAATGTTAAGTCACTCAGTTAGGATCTTTTGGAAGACTTCTTTCTATTGGTAATATTTTGCTGTTTTGTTTTTATAAAACTACCATGTATTTAAAACACATCAGTTGTACATTATTAATGATAAATTATATTGTTTAATTTTTGTTATCAATGTTTAAAAGTTTTTTATAATTGTTGTGTAATTACAGTTTTTGTGTTACCAGATACATATGATACAGATGGCTACAATCCTGAAGCCCCAAGCATAACAAACACTTCCAGACCTATGTATAGACACAGAGTGCATGCACAAAGACCTAACTTGATAGGGCTAACATCAGGGGACATGGATCTACCACCCAGAGGTATTATGATCACTCTTTTCTTATCTTTACAGTCTTGGTAGTGGGAAAGTAGGATAGTAGTGTAGTAGTAAAATCCTTGCTTATCATGCACAAGACCCTGCGTTGATCTCTACTAAAACAACCAAATAAAAGACAGAAATGGAGAAACATAAAGAAGGGATGGTGGTTTTCCTTGCTTGGTTCTCCAGTCTGCCATGAGTTCCATATGTATGAATTTTCTCCCCACTATGCATTTCTCAGGTAACTTGTTTGTTTCCTGTGTTTTCTTTCATTTGTGGTTTTACTAGTTTACTTAAACCAGTGGTTCTCAGCCTGTGGGTCATGACCCCTTTGGCAAACCTCTATTTCCAAAAATATTTATGTTACAAATCATAACAGTAGAAAAAGTTTTAAGTAGCAATGAAGATTCTTTTAAATGGTTAGGGGTCATCACAGCAAAGGGATGAATATTAGGAAAATTGAGAACCACTGATGCAAGTAATGATAGAATTCTTAGTCTGTCCTAGCTTGGATAATGAGATTATCTATGTGTGTTTTTTTTTGACACTTGACATCTTAACATTTGACACATTAGTAAGCAAAGGAAATTGATTCATCTTTTAAATTCTAGGTGAGACAGACTTTAAAAACTAAAGTTTAGAGTGAGCCAGGGTGGCAGAAGATCTTTTGTTGTTTTGGTTTTCGAGACAGGGTTTTTCTGTGTAGCTTTGGCTGTCCTGCACTTGCTTTGTAGACCAGGCTGGCTTTGAACAAATAAAAAATGATATCTGAAGTAGACTAAAATTCCCTGGACTATGGTTTTTGAGTGTATATTTATTTCTTTTGCGTATAAAATACATTCATTTTGATAGAAAAACTGAACATTTGCATAGGAATTTAAAGAAGTAGCCGAGATAAGCACAAAAGTGTTAATGTCTGCCTTTCTTTTGTTTTGACACAGAAAAGCCTCCTAATAAAAGCAGTATGAGAATAGTGGTGGATTCAGAATCAAGGAAAAGAACCATTGGGTCTGGGGAACCTGGAGTTTCTACAAAGAAGACGTGGTTTGATAAGTAAGCTGACAGGGAATATTGAATTTTGTCATACATTGATTATTGCTATATTATTATTACTATGTACTCTTTTCTCTTGAAAAAATTAAGTTATATTGATCTGTAGGGTGTTCTCAGCTACAATTTTTGTCGTTTTCTAGAAATTTATGAGTTTGGTTTGGCACTATTTAAAAAAAACTTTTTTCTTTTAAAAGTGGCATGATAGTGGGGGATACACATTTTCCTCTTTCTACTTCCACCTCTTAAAGAAACAACCCCTTATATATATTAGATGTATTACTGAACAGGAGCTGTGCACAGGATAGTTATGAGTCCTGCATCATTAGGAGAAGATGTAGAAGATCTTGCTGGAGACTTTAGTATGTAGGTGCTTTTTGTTTAGGAACTGCAAAGGGCTTCTTGGGGATGGAGAGGGTGAAGAGGCAGGCACTGAGTAGGTCAGGAAGAACTTTGGAGAAATGAAAGAATATTAGAGGGTGTGATAGTACATTTATACATTTTCATGCATGACGGAAGATTAGGGCCATTCTTAATTGCTTAGAAGGAGTAGTTTCTATATCTGGTTTTGTTAAATCTGTGATTTAAGGTAAAAGGGAAAGGGTAACTTTATTTGATCACAGCTATTTTTCATGTGCCAAAAATATCATGTGTATTTCAAATACTTTTATTTCTTTTTAAACTGGAAACAGGCTGGGAGGCAGTGGGTCACACCTTTAATCCCAGCACTTGGGAGGCAGAGGCAGGTGGACCGCTGAGTTCAAGGTGAATTTGGTCTACATAGTGAGTTCGAGCACAGCCAAGGCCTCACAGAGAAACCCCGTCACAAATAAAAACAAACAAAACTCAAAACTGATAACAGGTTGAGGTGTCATCTTTATATTAAAAATTAAAATTAATGAAAGTCTTAAAATACCTTTCAATAAGCTGACTTGCACAATAGAACAAGATTTGTGTGCACATTTTGACTACAGGTGGAAGTACCTTTTTTGACGTAAAAAATTAACAGAAAATGAAGAGTGTAGAAATAAAAAGGGATATGAACTTCAGGTGATTTCCATCACAAATACTAACACTACTAATTTACAAACTATTGTTTGAAAGAAAACTTTATCAACTAGTACTTCTGGTTTGGAGAAAAATCAGTTAAATTAAGGACATCCATTTTACATGTAAAATTTTATTCCTTTATACTTGGAGCCAGGATTTATAAATATATTGATCAACTTGATTTTTGCTTACAGACCAAATTTTAATAGGACAAACAGTCCAGGTTTTCAGAAGAAGGTTCAATTTGGAAATGAAAATACTAAACTTGAACTTCGCAAAGTTCCTCCAGAATTAAATAATATCAGCAAGCTCAATGAACATTTTAGTCGATTTGGAACATTGGTTAACTTACAGGTAAGAACTGTGGAATAATGTTGGTAGTGATTATAGAACTTAAAATTTTTATAGAGAAATAGAAAATTTGTTCAAATTTTAAGATTGGGAAGCTAGTACTGCATTTGCATCTGATCTGTCACTATAATGAAATATGTGAAGAGGGCTAACTTAATAAAGAAAAAGATATATGCAGAGATATTAAAATGAACTGATGCTGTTCATTTGACTCTCAGTTTGAGACTACTAGTGAGTCAGAGAGGAATTCTGTGATTGCTAAACAATTTTCTCTCATGAAAGCTCAGGGGTCCATGAGAGCTTGTGTCTTCTTTAGGGTTATTGTTGTGATGAAACATCATGACCAAAGCTACTTGATCAGGAAATGATTTGTTCATCACCAAAGGAAGTTAGGACAGGAACTCAAGCAGGGCAGGAACCTGGAAGCAGGAACTGATGCAGGGGCCATAGAGGGGTGCTGTTCAGCCTGCTTACCCAGGGAGAACCCCACCAGCACTACTTTAATGCCTTGCAGGCTTGTGCATAGCCAGATCTTATGGAGGCATTCTTAATTGAGGTTCCTTTCTCTGAGATGATTCTAGTTTGTGTCACGCTGACATAAAACCACCCAGCATAGCTGAAAGGTCAGTTCTTCTAAAGGCTCTCATAAGCAGCTGCCACACCACTGAGCAGCGCTGCTGGCACTGAGAACTTGCTTTGACCTTTGTTTCATAAAGTGAAAAAATGTCAAGAAAGGATTTCTGCATTGAAATCTAAATCTATGTTTTCAGGCCATGGTCACTCTGATCTGGTCCCAGAATAAATTCTTTTCCTTATTCCCTTAAACAAGAAGAAAACAAGCAAAAGTCAAAGAACTTTCTCAGGTTCTTTGGAATTCTTTAAGAGTGACTAGATTGGCATGTTGTACAGATAACAAAGGAATAAGGGTGATGATAAGATCTTACTTGGAAGGATTAGTTTCTTGAGACCTTAAGAAATTGACTATGTAAAGCCATGCATTCCTTAAGAACTAAACTGTTCTCCATGTTAAATCTTAGGTTGCCTATAATGGCGATCCTGAAGGTGCCCTGATCCAATTCGCAACATATGAGGAAGCAAAGAAAGCAATCTCAAGTACAGAAGCAGTATTAAATAATCGCTTTATTAAGGTTTATTGGCATAGAGAAGGAGCTACTCAGCAGTTACAGACTACTTCACCAAAGGTAAGAAATTTGTGTGAAGTGTGCTGTATCTTCGGTCTTTTACCAGTGCTGAAGCAGAGGCTTTTGAGCCAGGTGACATTTGGCTTTACTACTGTTACTACAGTGACTTGAGAAAGTCTTCTCCATTATTCTTCCCTTAGCTTGTGAAGTTAACCAGCTGTAAGATGGCATGTGTAAAACTTCTAGAGCAGCAATTACTGAGATGTGCTCAGTCAATAAGTGGTGGCTGTACGTCTCATAAGTTTACACTATACAGTCCTCTTATAAATTCTTTTTCCTTCCCCTCCTACTTTTCCCTTAGGGAAAATACTAGCTCAGTTTTTTTAAGAGAGGTGTTACAGAGTAGTTTGGTTTTTGATTGCTAAAACAAACTGATTTATTTTATTTTTTTGTATTTTTATAATATTCTTATTTCAGAGACTTTCAAATATTTCATAGAATATATACATTGAAAAAATTTGAAAGATAGTTGAGTTTGATTATAAGGAGCATTTTAAATGTTATATGGGTACATGCATACAAAACCATCTTGGTTATGCTTCATGTTCCTTTACTAATTAATTAGCTTGTTTTAATTTTTCTTTTTGTTCTGAGGTAATACAACCATTAGTCCAGCAGCCCATTTTACCTGTTGTGAAGCAGTCAGTCAAAGAGCGATTGGGTCCTGTACCTTCAGGTACTGTTGAACCAGCGGAAGCCCAGAGTGCTACTTCAGACCTTCCCCAGGTAAAGAGCAGCTTTTATCAACAGCTCTGTCAAGTAGGTTCTCCACCAATTCTTTCCTTGGTAACGAAAATTATAGTTAATGATGTATGTTCTACACAGAAATACGGTATTTATATTTTTTTACTCCACCTGTAAGTTAGTTTCACTGAAAGTGTTAGTAATACTTTCACTGCTTTTTAATCTTAAAATTCATTTTCCTAGTTAATGCGTATGAGAAAGCTCTTTTCACTTTGGGAGATGTATTTAAATTTGCCTGAGAGTGAAGTTCAGTGCACTAAATTTTATTTTTTCTGTTATCTTTTTACTTAGAGTTCTATCTTCCGATAATTATGCAGTAGAATGAACAGAAAACTTTTGAGAAGGGAAGACTTAAGCCATCAGGTTACACGTACTTGATTGATAATATATTGTTTTAAGTACTCACTTACCCTGCTTAGAACTTTGCATCACTTACTGGCATTCTCTTCTCTGTATGTCGTTTCTTCCACTTTCATACTTGAGTGGCAGTTTCTTGTTTCTACACTCTCAGTCTCAGAAATTTGGCTTTCCTTTTTCTCTAAACATTTCAAGATTTGCTGTGAAAATTGGGTTAGGGTGTAGTATCCTACTTAGATAATGGATGCCATGTTAGCTTTTCATAGAATTCCTGATGCATAGAGTAAGAAAATGAGATTATATATGAAAGTTCAGAATGCAAATTGATGAACTATTATTTTTAAATTATATCTAAATGATCACTAACTATGGTGTATTTAGTTAAGCATTCTTTAGGAATGAATGATATTTATATTTAAGCTTATGAAACAGGCTTATATTTTAAATGTTGAAGTCTTTTAAAATGTGCAGTTTCTACTTGGTAAAATTTCAGGAAGGGACTTTAGGAACCAACTACTTGTGGACAGATTTTACATTGTAATTTAAAAGACTGGTTTTGGTTTTCCATACATATTTCCTCCTTATCCTTTCTTTTCCTTTCCCCTTCTTCTTTCTCCTCATTTCTCTCTCCCATTTTTTTTAAAGGCCCAGGTTTCTGGGGCCAATAATGTTATGCTCAAACTCAGTATATATTAGTAGAAACAGGATGTTCAAAATCCCAACAGACTTAATATGTGTTTGGGGAAACACTGAATATGTCCATTTTAATTTTTTTAGAATGTAACTAAGTTATCTGTGAAGGACAGGTTGGGTTTTGTATCAAAGCCATCTGTTTCAGCAACTGAAAAGGTAAGAATAGCATGATGTGTTTGTCTTGGCTTCATAAATGTTTTCCAGGTGGCATCTTCATTTTTTATTTTTTTTCATAGCTTGAAACTCCTGCTTCTTAATAGTATTGGTAGCTTTTATGCCTGTTTGCTGAAATAGAAAAATATTAGCCTAGCTCCTGATTTTTACGTCAGCATTTTAATACTTGCTTCTCTTATTTCTGTGTGCTCCATTTTTTGTTTGTTTTTACGTTCATTTTCTTAGACATTATGCATTTTAGCTTAAAAACTCTCATAGTCTAACAGAAAGGGTCATGAGCTAGGAATGTTATCTGAATTGATCCTCAGCTCTTTGTTTACTAACTGCATGGTAACTGGGCAGTGCACTTAACCTTTCTGAATCTTTTTATTTATGGATAGACTGGTGATGGTTATGTTTGTTTTGCTTTATTTACTTTAAAAAGTAGTCTCTAAATGGGAAGGGTGATAAAAATTAATTTTCTTATTGGCAGTTTAAATTTATTGCTGTTTTTCATATAAGGCTTTACAACACTTTTCAAATAAAAAGGCAAATATGGATTGTTAAGGCTGTTTGTGGATCTTTCTTCTGAATAAGATGTATGCTGTTTTCCTGGTTAGCAGTGAGGGACTACCCTGATAACATTTCTTGTTTGTTTGAAGTATATGAAACTGTAGAATATTGGAATTGAATGATGGAAGGACCAAGAATAGCAAAGCCCCCCAGAATTGTGTTTCTTTCATTTCTGGTCCCTGTTTTTTCTAGACTGAAGATGACGGAGGAAATTTAGGTTGAAAGTAAATCAAGCATCTGTCTGACTTGGCATTATTTGTTCTTTAGAATATTGTTTTATTATTTACTTTGTTAAACTTTACCATTGCTGGAAATTCGAAACTTAGTCTGCATCAGACTTTTCTCTTGGGCCTAAAATGAATTATTTTTCATATAGAAGTTAATTTTAATTTCTAGACTTACCACTAGGAGTGATTATTTAAGGAGTACAATCTTAAAGCCTTAAAGGTGTCGGACATTTATTCCACTTTTTCTCTACTCCTTTCAGTTCTCTGGCTTTTGGTTGCCTTATCTTAGCTTCTGTCTTGTCATTCTCTTAAGTTTTATTTTGTTGCCATTTTGTCAGTACTCTTTTAATGTTTATTTGTTATGGAAGATTTGAATTTATTGGCTACAATTACTTTGTTTAGTTCATAGACTGTAGAACTCCCCCTCCCCAATCAGTTGCTGTTCTGTTCCTTCAGCCGTGCAGTGTTACTGTTCTACCTTGAGTACCTTTTTGTGTGTTGTTTTGTGTCCTCCAACCCCGAGGTTTCTGTCTTGATCTCTTTCACTTTTGGTCTCTTTATCGATGTTGATCTGTCTGGCGTTAGCTTCTGTGTGGCTTCTCCTTGTACGTTTACCTGCCAATCAAATGTCCTTGTGTCTAGCACACCACCATAAATGATAAGTTTATCATAGGGTGTTTAGTTTTTGGTGTGTGTGTGTGTGTGTGTGTATGTATGACAGATTACTCTCTTCAGAATGATAAGTTAATATTTTGTATTTGGAATTTTTTATATGGGAAATTATGTGGTATAATTTAGGGACTTTAGTTTTTCATTTAGCCATTGGAGATAACATTGAACAAGTTGTCTTTATTATAAAATTGAGCTGCTAATAGTCTTTTTATTTTAAGTTTTGATTTCATGTATGGTTTCACTAATATAAATCCAAAGATTTGGAGAATATATGAAGCTTTTCTACCCCATTTTTGGTGTATTTTTTTTAGTTCTCTGTAAAGACTTTCTTGATTTTCTTTTTGTCTGTTTGTTTTTGTTTTTTTGTTTTGTTTTGTTTTTTTGAGACTGGGTTTCCTTGTGTAGCCTTGGCTGTCCTGGGCTTGCTGTGTAGACCAGGCTGGTTTCAAATTCACAGAGATCTGCCTGCCTCTGCCGAGTACTGGGATTATAGGTGTGCACTGCTATAAAGTAACCTGGCTTGGGTTACTTTTTATTACAAGAATATTTGAGTTATTTAAAAGGTTGCGCTTTCTGAGAACTAGGATTTGTAGCAAAAATCGATTATGGATTATAAACACCTTTTCTTTGATATTTGTTTAAAATGTGTTTCTGTAAGGTCATTAATTCCTTCAATTCCTTTATCATATATGGAAGATTACAAAGTTGAACTCAAGGAGCAGAGTAAATGGTGATTACCAGGAACCCAGTGTGAGGAAGTCACGAAGATGATGGCTAGTGGTTGTAAAATAATTTCAGAACATATGTTCAGCATGGTAACCTCAATTACCATGGTTTTGAGTGTTCTGATAACCAAAATATGAGGCAATACAAGTATTAATTGGTCAATTTAGTCATTTTTACAAAACACACATACATACACACATTGGCAAATGTAATTTTTTACTATTGGTTAAATTTTCAAAAGTACTTAATATTCTTAAGAAGAGTCTTTAAAATACTTCATAAATAAAACTTTAAATCTGTTCTTGTCTCCATTTGGCCAGTGTTGGAGAGTGCATATCCATTGCTTTTAAACAGTATTGTAAATACTGAATAGATGCTTAATGAAAAAAAATTGAGCATATTAATCTTTCTGTATGCATTGCTCCTCAGATACTTCATAAATTAAACAGTTTCCCTTTTTGTGCTTTAAATACCGGTTAGAGCTGCTTAACATGTCTGCATCCTTCCATACTAAATTTCAGCTTGAGCATAGTTATTTTAAAAATGAAGCTTAGATATCTTGGTAGTAATCCTATATAGGATGTTATTTTTTTCTTTTTACAAAATAGTGTTTTCCTTCCATTCTTAGCAAGAAATGTTTGTTTTTTTTACACTTACTAATAGTAGGGTTGGATGGTAATAATTGTACAAGAAACAAAGATTTGGGAACTGGACAGATGCTCAGCAGTTGAGAGCACTTGTTGCTCTGGTAGAGGACCCACCTTTGTTTCCCAGAACTCACGTGGTGTTCACAACCATCCTAACTTAGAAGGTCTAGGGGATCAAATGACTTCTTCTGACCTTTTTGGACACCAGCCATGCACATGGTGCACATACATAGCATGCAGGCAAAACATTACTACATATAAAATCTCAAAAGAAGAAAAAATGCAAAACATCACTACATATAAAGTAAATCTCAAAGAAAGAAGAAAAAAACCAAAATATTAATACATATAAAATAAATCTAAAAGAAAAAAATGTATCAGTGGACTATAATCTCTTACCAGTTTAGAGAATTGACTTTGGTCTTGGTCTTTGGAGGTAATAAAAGCAAAGCACATGATAGACTTTTAAACTCATCTTCCGGGTTTATATTTGCTACCAAAACCTGACCAAGGATACTATAAAAAATGAAAATTACAGGCTAACACCTGTTACAAACATAGGCACAAATATTCCAAATGAAATGTTATCCAGTATATCCAGTAATATACAGAATATATAATATATAATACATCATGGACAGGCAAGACTTACTCCAGAAATTCAAGATGATTTAACATTAGTAATCTGTCTAATTGACCACATTAGCATTGTAAGGGAAACCTTGCATGACTATGTTTTCAGAAAAAGATTTGGTGAAATACTTAATACTCTGCAAAGTAGAAATAGAAATTTCCCTACTTTGATGAAGAGCGTTTGCACCCTTCTCACCAGAACTAACATTAAATGTATTGAATATCTCCTATCTGTCAAGATCAGGAAAAAGACAAAGATGTCACTTTGTTTCAGTTTTTTCATAGAGTCTAACCAATACAATGAAGTGATAAACTGAAATAAACCATTATAAAGATTAGAAAGGAAAGAAAACTTTGAGACAACATATCATCAAAAGTTAAGCTAGTATTATGTTACCATATAAAATTATAACACATGGAAAAAATTGGAAAATAAACATTCTGTTTATTTGTTAAGACCTGTACATGCTTTGTATTCTCAAGATTTGTAACTGAATCTTGTCTGTTGGATTTGTTGGCTTCCTCAGCTGTTTTCACCTTAAATATATTTATTAACGTAGGAGTTGACAATGCTAGTGGTCAAACTTAGGGCCTTGAGCATGTACCGCTGGCCTTCAATTTCATACATAGCTAAGGCTGGCTTTTAATGTACCACCAGCCTGCTGCTTAGTTATAAGCATATGCCACTAGGCCTCGATAAATTTTATATCTTGAAAGAATGTGGATATTCTTTACTATTCTAGTATTTAAACTCTAGAATTAAATGGATTCAAATAAAAGTACTATTTGCAATCCCATAGTTCATCATTTCCAAGACTTTTTAATTTTACATCTTGGCATCTTTGAAATAGGGCTGTTTCACCGTTGTTATAAATACACTTAAAATTGTAAGCGTGTTACTATTATTGTTTAATTTTAAGTAGGAGTCCTTGAGATTGAGGCTTTGTGGAATATTATATCATAGATCCTATTTTTGCAGAAGGAAATAACTGGATAGGGCTATGGATGTGGTTATGAGACAGGTTATGAGACAGCTTGTAGAAACAAGAAGTGCTCTATTCTCATCAGAAACTTAGAGGCTGCACTCCTTGGTTTGATATGAAATGCTAAAATCGTTTTAAAAGTTGTGTGTTCTTTATCCACTGAAGTGGGAAAAATGCTAGGTTAAACAAATTATTTTAATGCATATTTGATGCAGAAAATAGGATTGAGACATTCAAATTTCCAAGTTACTTAGTTTGTTGATAGCTTTTTAACTTGTTAGGGAATTTTTATGAAGAAACAGAATACTCAGACTTAAAAAGAAAAAGACTCTTCTAGTTCTCATAAGTTGCAAACTTCTTTGTATAATCATATAGTTTAACAATTTGTGATGTGGTAAAGTAACATCAAAGAAAATTTCCCAAATTATTCCAGAATAGTTCCTGAAGTTAGACTATAAACTAAATCTGTATTTTGTATTTTAATGAATGCGGTTACTATATAGTTAGTATTCCATGTTGTTGGTAATATGTTGCAGTTTTTACTTTGAAAATAACCCATGAAAGTTTGATACATATAGAATATTATTTTCTTTTACCTTTTAAACATCAGTTGTGCTCTGGGAAGCTAGAATAATGACAGTTTTTATTTCATTTAGATTCTGAGACATTCATGGATCCTTTGAAGAATAATAAGTTGCCCATGTTTTTTGTCCTCTAATTTCATGATGAAAGATCAGAAAGTGGTCTCCAGATTGCTACTTTTATGCTACATCAGATGTTATGTTAGTAGCTAAAACATAGGGTAATATTTCTTATTTATACTCTTCCATCTGTTTGTATCATCTCTTAGCCCAGGAATTTTAAAGACATTAGAAGCAGTAATGTTTTCTCTGCAAAGCCATGGTATATGGCTGCTTGTTTAGGCTCTATGGAATCTGTTGATACTCTCTCTGTAAGACCAGTCATCTTATGGGACTTAGTGAAGGAAACAGAAAGTAGCTTGTCAGCGCTGCCTTTTTTTTTTTTAATTAAACCTTGTGTTATAAAGGTTTTTCCACTTCACCCTGTAATCATTTGTTTAAGTTAGTGAAAATATTTATTATTCATCATGTATGATTGTACTCTAATACAGCATAATACTAACAGTATAGTAATAAACTAAGTGAAAAAGTAATGTCTGCTCAAGGAGGGAGTTTTGGGTATGTATTTTAGTTACCATCAAGGTGAGCTTCCCAATTTTATAGGTGAGCACACTGAGGATACCCCACCTCAAGTTCGCTTTAACCAAAGTCTCATAATTCTGTGTCAATAAGTCAAGAGTTACAAAGAAGAGAAAGACTAGATCATAGTTTCAAGAACTTTGTAGTATAGATAGGAAGACATCATCAGGTTCCTTTTACATTTTGTTCTTTAAATTTTTATTAAATAGTGAATAGTACCTAAAAAATTTAATGATATTTTTATGTCATGGCTTAAGGAATAAAAAAAAAAATCTGTAAGTATTGGAAAGAAAGAAATGGTTAGGGCTTTGGCTTGTATGGCACCTGAGCTCGGTTTAAGAAGTTAAGATCACTTCAAGCAGAAGAATGGCCTTGTAGAGAATGGAGAATGACTGCTGCATTTATTTTGGAATTATAAATCACAGTGATCATACTAATTATAGGATAACATTCAGTTTCCTCTTGTGTTTTTTTTTTATTCAGATAGGCATTAATATATTCATAAATACAACTACAGCAGTCTTTTTTTCTCTTTGATTTCATGTTTTACATGTTTGGCTTGGTTTTGGCTTTTGTTAGAGGTATGTCACCAGAATTTTTGTTTGTTTGTTTTAGGGCTTATTACACATTCAAACTATTCATTTCAAGTTATGAAATGTGTATTTAGTTATTATAACTATATAATGCAATTAGGTCAACATCTGATTTTAGGCAGAAATGTTTTAAAGTTGGATTTTCTTAGAAAGAAAGACTTTAGAAATTAAGATATAAATGATAACACTCTTTTTTTAAGAAATGGAATTTGTGTTGGTAGGTGTTGTCTACATCTACTGGCCTCACAAAAACGGTGTATAATCCAGCTGCTTTGAAGGCTGCACAAAAAACTCTACTAGTTTCTGCCCCTGCAGTTGATAATAATGAAGCACAGAAAAAGAAACAGGTAAGCACAGATAGTGTAAAATAACACAGTTTGCAAGTAGGAAGCTGTTTCAACTTGGTGCTTGTGTGCATGTGTGATAAGGTGCTTACCTCAAGTTAAGACTGGATGGTTTGAGCTTCCATGTGTAGCGATAAGTACTCTTCCTTCACCCTTTATCTGTGAAGAGAAGTTTCCTCTGATTCATCTTTGAAACTTGTATACTTGGTCTAAGCTTTGCAGACACAAACTTTGTATATTGCTTTTGTTGTCATGCTTATTCAGTTAAGACTGCCTTTCTCTTATATTGTTTTATCTTTAGTCATATTCAAATGATAGTTTTGATTCTTTTAGGAGGCACTGAAACTTCAGCAAGATGTAAGAAAAAGGAAGCAAGAAATTTTAGAAAAGCACATTGAAACACAGAAGGTAAAATAGTAAAGTTAATTTTAATAAAAATCACGTTATTTTAGTGAATTTAATCTATTTAATTTACAATGAGAAGCAGATTTATTAGCTGTGGAGTTGAAGAAACTTACATGAAGTGATAGGTATAGTTTATATGCACCTGGTTATTCATTTAGCTCTTAGTGTATAGCAGTTTGGTAAGTGAATAATGAGGTGAAAAATTTTGCTCATTGTTAATATGTACTTCATTAATTTAGGTTCCTCTGCTCCTGTGTTATAGAATAGAATAGTCAAAAGCCACATCTGAGCCGGACGTGATGGTGCACGCCTGTCACTCTACCACTCAGGGAGGCAGAGACAGGCATATCTCTGTGAGTTTGAGGCCAGCCTGGTCTACAAAGCGAGTCCAGGATAGCCAAGGCTACATAGAGAAACCTCGTTTTGAAAAACAACAAAAAAGGCACATCTGACTGGTTGTTTGGTATGTGTCTAGTCCACATTGAAGTGAAAATGTTCATTGCACAACAGACTTCAATAATGTAGTATTGAGGGGAAAAAAAATCTCAGCAGTTTTGTTGTCGTTGTTGAAATGTGCATTTTGGCACACCAAGCTAAATTACAAAAATAATTCTATTTTTTCCTTTTTTATCTTTTTAATATGATTGATTAAAAAAAAAAACTCTCATTTTATGTGGACACTAAAAGATGGCTGAGTGGTTAAGAGTATTTGCTACTACTATTGCAGAGGACCCAAGTTTGAGTTCCTGCAGTGATATTAGATGGCTCACAGACGACATGTAACTGTAGTTGCAAGGGATCAGACATCTCTTCCTGACCTCCATTGGCATCTGCCTGCATATAGCACAGGCACAAACACAAATAAGCTAAAATACTACTTCATGTAACTGGTATAACTTGCTGACATTTGGGGGGGGCAGACTAGCTTAACTAGAAGTTCTTGATTGTATTTTGTAGACTATTAGGTAGAAAATGTAAAAATACAGAACAGTGTTTTGTTGGGACACAATGGTGCATTACTGTAATTTCAGTACCTGGGGAGGCTGAGGCTTCAAATTGCTTAGTTTGAGGCTGTGTTGGGCTACAAAGATAGACTTCATTAAAGAGAAACCGTAATGTTTTATGTAAACAAACAAACAAACAAAAAGCCCTGAAGCTTTCTTAACTCAGAACGTAGTTCTGTCTGATCTTCCATTCCAACTTTCTATTCCAGATCTTATGTTCTAGGAGAGCCAAATAATAGTGAAATTCTTCCCAAAGTAAACTTATTGTAATTAAGTTACTGTTAGCATTACCAAGTCTGCTCTTCTTTGATTTTTGTATACTAAGAGTCTGTCAGCTTTGTTGAGAACATGTAAACTAAAATTAGTATTTATTTGTTTTAACTATTTAATGAATTTGTTTTGTTGTTAGTAGACGGAATAAGTCTCTTACACTTATGTTTTAAAATTTGCCAGATGCTAATTTCAAAACTAGAGAAAAATAAAACAATGAAGTCTGAAGATAAAGCAGAAATAATGAAAACATTAGAGGTTTTGACAAAAAATATTACCAAGTTGAAAGATGAGGTCAAATCTACATCTCCTGGACGCTGTCTTCCAAAAAGCATAAAAACAAAGACTCAGGTATTCTGTTTTGTTATTCATATGACTACTTATTAAGAAGGGTCTGGAGAGATGGCCTAGTTAAGTGCACTTATTGTTCTTTCAGAGGATCCAGGTTCAACTCCCTCCTTTAGCAGCTAGCTAGATCCTCTTAAGTTCCAGAGGATCTCTTTTATCCTAGATTTAGGATAATTATCTAAGATATATGTACCTATATAAAGATATACTACATAATGCTTGTTAGACCTATGCTTTTGAAAATTACTACATTATCATTTCACAGAAATCACACTTTGGCTGTGGTATAGACAATGACTTTTAGGAAAATCAGGGAGAATAAAATGTCAGAAAACTTACTAGAGTAATTATACTGGCAATAGAAAAGAAATGTTGGTTGACATGGTGACACATACCTGTAATCCTGGCATTTTTGAGACCAGTACAGGAGAATCTTGACTGTATAACTAGCCCATGCCGAAAAAAGAGAAAAGAAAAAAGTGAGGGGAACAGAAGTATGAAAAAAAAGTATCTTGTAAAAATGTGTAAATAAGTTCAGAGTATTAATTGTTATTTGAAACTTTAATGACTTTTTCAGATGCAGAAAGAATTGCTTGACACAGAATTGGATTTATATAAGAAGATGCAGGCTGGAGAAGAAGTCACTGAACTTAGGAGAAAATATACAGAATTACAGCTGGAAGTAGGTTCTATAAAGCTACACAGTTCACTTGAAAGAAGCAGATACAACTGCGGCTAACATAAAAATGTGTTTTTGACTAGTTAACAATTACTGACTATGGTAGCTAGCTAGCTAGATGGATAGATAGATAGATTCATAGATAGTTAGGTAGATGTATGGTATGTATGGATGTTGAGGTAGGAAATAGAAAGAGGATATTGATTTTACAAAAGTACTGGTGAAAATACTTTCAAAGAGCAGTTTTAAATTTGATCGTTTATTTGCACGTGAATATCAGGACAGTTTGCAGGAGTGGGTTCGTCCCGCTCACCATGCAGTCTCGGGTTGTGCTCCCTGCTTTGACCCTCTGACATGTCATGCTGGCCTGGGAAACTGCTATTGGTGACACTCTGCTTCTGCCTATAGACCCTGGTTTCTCCATTTCCACTGAATTTTAGTCCTTTTTTGGTTTTTGTTCTCTTTACTTCTTGGGGTTAAATACAATTAAAGGCTTGATAGGTATTTGTATGGAAATACTCTGTCATATAGGCTTGCTGTGCTGAATTGCTGAAGATGAGAGAGTTATAAATCTACTGAAAAACTTGCTTATTTAAGTTTTGCCTATAGATGGTGCTGTGGGTGTTTTAGAAGAGAAAAACTACCTTATAATTTAGTTACATGGTTATTATATGAGAAACTTCTAGTGAAATTGGTTTATTAAAAAACATGGATGTTTACTATTTAGTAAAAATGTTTAAACATTAGTATTATATCACAAAATATGAAACTATTAATGTCAGTATTCACAATTGCTTGATACAATGTAAGGTGTTTTAAAAAATATTTTAGGTTATTTTGCTTAATTTGAGTATACTTTTCTTTTTTTGTTGTTTTGGTTTCTTGAGACAGGGTTTCTCTGTGTAGCCCTGGCTGTCCTGGAATTTGCTCTATAGACCAGGCCAGTCTCAGACTCAGATCCACCTGCTTCTTCCTTCCCAAGTGCTGGGCGTAAAGGTGTTTGCCACCGTGCCTAGTGAGTATACTTTATTATAACTTTTGTTGACACTGATTTTTTTTTCTCATCTTACAATGCAGTAGAAATCTGTTTAGTGCTATGCAAGTATTTAAAGTTTATGGCATCTGCTGCATAGGTCTTATCTGAGAATTAGAAAAAGCTGTGAAATGTCATCATAAACCTGCATACAGGTGAATTTTCTTGAAACATCTGTTTTGCCCTTATATTCTACCCAAAATAATTTAAAAATTATTTTCCCCATATGAATATTCAGTGTCATTGGTAATTTAAAAAATGAAATATAATTTTGAAATTTCTGATATATAATTTTAGTAAATAAATAACATAAAAATTACTGTTCTTTTGCCTGTTGTAATTCAGTCAAAGATGAAATTGTATTTTCTGATCTTCTGTGATGATTCAGTTTTGGTTTGCAGTTGATACTTATATATACAATAATGCAGTAGATGCCAGAGTATGCTCATCACAGTAATTCTTCTATTGCTTGTTAACAGATTAGTGAACAAGAATTTTAAGATCAAATACATTTTTAAAGGTCATGTTGAATATGCTGTTTGACTATAGGATTTCTTGGAGGCTTTTAGTTTGAATCTCCAAATTATAGGCTGCTAAAGCTTAATTTTCAGGGAGCATCTGTGAGTCAGTAATGCTCCTCAGGTCTTACCTTTGATATCTTTACTCTTATGAACTTTTTTGTTTTGTTTTGTTTTTAAGGGTTTAAAGGGTTTCTTTGTGTAGCCCTGATTGACTTGGAACTTGCTTTGAAGACCAGGCTGGCTTCAAACTCTGTGATTGCCAAATTTCTTACTCCCAAATTTTGTTTTATTTTTGAATGCGTGTTTGCCTGTATGCATGTGGATATGTGTATTATATGCATCCATATAATATTGGATCCCCTAGGACTGTCAAGGAGCTTGTGGGTGCTCAAAACTGAACTCAAGTCCTGTGCAAGAGCATCTCTTAGTAATTTACCTGTCTAGAAACTGAGTTTGTGTATTTGGTTTTCATGTATTTTTGTACATGTTTTTTGTGTGTGCGTGCTAATGCATGTTTGGAGGCTAGAGGATACCGTGTTGGGTATCTTCCTCAATCTCCTTTTTTTTTTTTTTTTTTTTCTTTTCCCAAAAGAGTTCACTGGGCCTGAAGCTTATTGATTTGGCTAGGCAACCTGGCAGGCTAGCAAGGCCTAGGATCTCCTTGTGTCTGTCTCACTGGTTGCTGAGATTACAGTTGTATACTATGATGTTCTTGTTATGCAGGTGCTTGGGTTGAACTTAAGTCTCATGCTTGTGTGGTAAGCAATTTAATGACTGTGCCCAATTGCACAACTTGAACTTGCACTTGAGGTTAAGGACTACTAACACAGGTGTTTATGAAATATTTGTGGAATGAAGGAATGGTCTACCACGCAAAAGAAATTGTGTGGCAGAATATTGATATTCTGTATTTGTTCTATGGTGTGATCAAGTATATATCAGTTGAGTCTGCTGGCAATGAAATAGCATTTATTTGAAAATTACATAAAACTTGAAGGGCTGGGCTGTAGTTCAGTGTAAAAATATTATTTGTGTGGGTCACGTTGTAGTATGTACTGACCTGACTTGATGTCCAATGCTCTTGTGTTCCTAAAAGATCCAGAGTTACCAGTCTTTTGTCATATGTCCTTGATATCTTGCCGCCTTACCCTTAGTTTGGAAGGGAGGAACAGTAAGGTGGCAAGATGGGTGTAAAGTTGCCTGATGCCTTGAATTTGTTCCCTGGGACCTGTGTGATGGAGAGAGACATAGAGTAATGCAGTGAAATTGTTATATTTTAAATACTTTGAGAGACCACATTTAGTAATTTTCGAATCTTTAATGTTACATGGTTATCTAAATATTCTCTCAGACAACATAAAAGTGTAACACTTAGCCTGAGGTAACACAGGTGTAGTATTCCTAATTTGAAACTTGGTATGCTCAACAGTAAAGTTCATGCAAATATTTCAAAATCTGTAACTCGGAACTAGAAACACAGTGTTAATCA
This sequence comes from Pachyuromys duprasi, assembly GCA_028658305.1. Taxonomy (NCBI): domain Eukaryota; kingdom Metazoa; phylum Chordata; class Mammalia; order Rodentia; family Muridae; genus Pachyuromys; species Pachyuromys duprasi. The sequence continues at coordinate 48,328,747 of CM053745.1, read as the reverse complement.
TTTGAGATTAGAGGTCTCAGTACACCACATTGTGTAACCTGTGCGCTTCTTCTCTTTTAGGCTGCTAAAAGAGGAATTCTTTCATCTGGTCGAGGTAGAGGAATCCATACACGAGGCCGAGGGGCAGCTCATGGCCGGGGCAGGGCCAGAGGTCGAGGGCGAGGTGTGCCTGGACATGCAGTGGTGGATCACCGGCCCAGAGCATTGGAGATTTCTGCATTTACAGAGAGTGATAGAGAAGACCTTCTTCCTCACTTTGCGGTACTTTCTTACCACTACCAAAATAATAATAGTAATAATTGTGACTCGGGTTTATACATACAAGGAAGGAAAGAATTATGAAAATGACATGTATAAATTTAAACCCAGTGATAATCAGGGCTTCCTTCATCAATAGTAGTCTGTTATTTCTACTTATAAAATAGAAACAGGGTCTGTTTGTTTGTTTGTTTGGGGAAAATGTTATTATTATTTTTCTTCTTGAGGTAGGTTTTTCAGCATAGCCCTGGGTGACCTAGAACTCATTCTCTAGACTAAGACTGGCCATAAATTCACTGACTCTGCCTCCCCAGTGCTGGGAGTAAAGGTGTGTGCCACCACTGACCAGCTGAAATGTTATAATTCTTAAACTAGATATGCCTTTAAATACTATAAGGTTAATGATTTAAGCTTCATTGTTTCAGAGAAGAACCTCAGGAGTAGGCTTATATTTATAATTTAAAGGAAAGTTGGCATATTATATAGACTATTCATATTTCTAAATATGAAACTACAGTTTTGCTAATATTATGCTCTTGATAGAGTTGAACAGCACTGAAGGAAGATATACTTTTGGTGGATGATATAAAAGTTCTATTCATATCAAGAGTAAAATTTAAGGGAGTTTATGTAATGGTGATACAGTGGTTTAAAAGAAAAGGAGATTCCAGTCCCTGATCATTAAATATTTGAACTTCTGGGGTTCATTAGGCTAATGTGCACAATGGAGATTATATCCCACCTTACCCTTTCATCTTAACTATTTCAGTTTTTAGTGTTATCCAGAACTTAGGTTACTAAACACCAGTTTTACCCTGGGTATTGTGGTAATTCCTTCAGAGAGGAAGAGTCATCAGTTCTTCACTCTCGGTGCTTTTAGATACTTTGGTTTGGCACAAATCAGTTGATGTAAAGTACAGCTTATTAAACACTTAAACCTCTGTGACTCAAAGGACTATGTTTACTCTGGCATGTGACGGAAACATCAGTAGAGAAAAGCATAACAATTAGTAAAACTGAAACGGAGAACTAGAAGAATAGGCAAACTTGTGGCATAAAGATGACCTCATCTTTTAGAAATTTATATTTCAATGTTTGATGCTCATAATACTCTATTTGAATATAAGGAAGTTTTAAAAGAAATAAATGATTGATGTATAAGAAATAACTGAAGTGATTAGTATTTAAGGCTGAGGAGTCTGGAGAGTCCTGTGCTCGTTGGATTCAGAGGGACAAAGAATGAGAACTAGAGAGGTGCTTGGAGATAAAGCCCAGCTCTTCCCTGCTGTTTCTCACTTCCGCAAAGAAAAGGAGATCCAGATAGTTAAGTGTCTTGCATTTAGGTACTCAGCTGATTCGGGGCTAACAATAGCTATAATACAAACAAAGGTGAGTTTGTTCTAATCGTGTTTTGCTAAGACTAGGAGGCTTGAGAAATAAATACTCAGAAACTTATAGTAGAAATTGTTTCATAAATAGAGGTTTGGAGCTGTGTTCAACGTTAGTAGTCATAACTTATCCACTAAAAATACTTTTGTTAAGAAAGAGTACACATTTCAAAGTTTAGCTTTTTTATCTCTGAGCATAAGAGATTTAAAGGACCATTGACTGTTAAAACAATTGTGGTTAGCAAAATACTTTTTAAAATTTATCCAGTGAGACCAGTAATAATAGTAACAAAAACAGCTAAAACTTTAAGGGGATATTAGGAATTATTTGAGTTACTTACTGCTGATTTAGTCAGGGCTCTCAGGAGAGAACTTACAGTGATTTTACACACACACACACACACACACACACACACACACACACAGGGGTGGGAGCGGTATTTAGTAGAATGGTTTACAGGTTGTGGTCCAGCTAGTTCAGCAATGATTGTCTACACTGAAGGAAGGTCCAGGAGTCTAGTAGTTGTCCAGTTCACAAGGCTGGATTGTCCAAACTGGATATACACTAGAATCCCAAAGATACAGACTATTTATGCTGGAGAAGTTGTAGTCTTGCTAGTGAGAAGCGGTAGCAAGTTGGCAGACCAAACCAACTTCCTTCTTTAATGTCCTTTATATAGGGTGCCTATAGAATGTGTAGTCCAGATTAAAGTTGTATATTCCTGCTCCAAAATACCTGGATTAAAGATGTATATTCTCACCTCAGATATCCAGATTAGAAGTGGGTCTTCCCACTTCAAATAACTTAAATAAGGGAAAGTTCCTTACAGGTGTGCCCAGCCCTGGGTTTAGTTAATTCCAGATGTAGTTAAATTGACATCAAGAATAGCCTTTATTTTGCCTATTTGATAGATGAGGAAACAAAACCTGAAGAGAGTAAGTAACTTGTTCAAGTTAAATTCATTCACAAAATTTGTATTTAGTGCATGGTTGAGTTTTATTTTAAAATGAGAAGGAAGATATTAATAATGTATAAACGACTAATTCTTGTGTGGTAAAATTGCTGTTTAGGAAAAAAATCTTCCTTTATATGGGAAAAATGCAACAAACTCCAAGCATTATATAATATGCTTAGCATATTGTATATACCATAGTAGAATGCATAGTAAGTGAACTCAGTTAATATTAAACATGTAAATCAGAAGTTTTGTACCTTTATCTTGATAATTTGCTTGACTGCTTAGAAAAGTTGCTTGAATTCTCAATCTTTTCCCCCTTTTATTGGAAATGATACTAGAATTTCATAATTTGTTTTGATGATTCAGTATTCTGTTTAAGAACAAATTTACCTGATTCTGAGTTTGGAATAATAAAAAAGGTCGGTAAACAGGCTTTGACCAATGTTTTCTCCATTATAACTCAAATAGAGTATAGTGCTACTGATTCTGAAAGCACAGGATTAAAGCTGAGATTGGAATATAGGACTTAAGGAAATTAGTTACTTGTCTCTCAGTCAGTGGATTATTATGTGTTCTGGATTGTGCTTATTAGTATTCAAATGCCATTGGGGGTGTTAGATGTTTCAAAACACTTTTAGGAAATAATTTGTTAATTTACAGCAATATGGTGAAATTGAGGATTGTCAGATTGATGATGCTTCACTTCATGCAATAATTACATTCAAGACAAGAGCAGAAGCAGAAGCTGTAAGTATTAAAATAATTTGTTAAAAATTTCAGGTTTAAATGATTAGTGTTTAAGTTTTAATATAAATTATTTTTCAAGGTTATTGAGTAACTGTACATTGACAGAAGGTAGAATATTTTAAGTGCAAGTTCGTGTCCACAAAATTGTCCTTATTTTCTTAGGAAATCTGTATGTTATGTAATATAATGCAATAATATGTGTTAAATTTGACATCAAGGTGATTTTAAGACAACATTAACTTGAAGATATCATAAGTTCTTTTTATAGAAGTTAGGGCCACAACTATTTACTGTTTTTTTCAGGTCCAGGACAAAGTCTGAATTAGTAGAATGAATGGCAAAAGTTACCTAAGGCAGATGCAGAGAAAGTATAATTCTTTTGCCCACCCCTTTTATTTATCTTTCCGCTACTAGTTTCCAGTCCCAGCAGGATGAGTTCTAGAAAAGCATTTCTTGCTTAGCACGCTGGTGAAAGGACTGCTGTTATTTGTCCAAGAGACAATATGTGGCTGTAGCCTTTAGAGTCATTGTAATATTATTATCTTAATCTGTATGGTTTGAATTCTCATTTTTTGTTGTTGTTTTGAAACAAGGTCTTGTGTAGCTCTGGCTGTCCTAGAATGCACTATGTAGTCCAAGGTGGCATTAAACTCACCGAGGTCTGCCTGCCTCTGCCTCCCAAGTGCTGGGATTAAAGTCCTGTACCACCACCGTGTTCCTGCACTTGAATTGTTTTTTAAAAAGACAGCTCAGAAGTGTCTTCAATGCGTGTGTGCGTGCGTGTGCTTACTGTATGTAGTCTGTAGGTGTGCCTCTATGTGTGTTCATGTGCTTGTAGAGGTCCTCGATTGTTCTCATCTTATATTGTGGTTGGCTCTCTAACTGAGCTCAGCTTTATCTAAGGACCCTGAATGCTGGGATTACTGCTGGAATGTCACGCTTTCTTGGCATATACATGGATACTAGAGACCTGAAGTCTCTTCCTCATGCTTGTGTGGGAAATACTTTACCCTGTTAGTTATCTCCAAAGAAGAACAGGAAAGGGAAGTAGACTCTTGTTGTATTGGGACAGGGGTAAACTTTTTTGCCTGTGGATTCTTTAAGACATTATAAAAGGCAGTGTTAATTGTTTGTCCTTGATTTTATATCAAGATAATTCAATGTGAATGGAAGATGAAGATTTCTTTCTAAGGCCTTTGAGTTGATAGTTAAATGAGTTTTTTGACAAACCTATGTCATCATTGTAAGTGAATACTCCTATCAGCACCATTGAACATTGCTAATAGCTTATTGATAGGAGTTACTTTCAGGGCATTTTAACAGGTGAAAGACTAGATCTTATTGGTCTTAGAAACATGTTTAGCTGGAACCCTGAAATAATCTCGTAATGGGGCGAAGATGCTGTCACGGGGAGATTATTTCGTCGAATAACGTAGGTTTGTCTTTTAAAATACAAGGTTTTTGTTTGTTGATGCTGGAGATTAAGCTCCAGCTTAATTTTGTGCAGGTTCAACATGTGTTCTACGCTGTCATTGAAACTCTAGATCCAAGTCTAAGTCTGAGTTTATTTCGTTTACGCTGTGGCGGCTCACGCCTTTAATCCCAGCACCGGGGAGGCAGAGGCAGGTGGAGCTCTGAGTTCAAGGCCAGCCTGGTCTACAGAGTTCCATATACAGAGAAACCATATCTTCAAAAACACAAAACATGACCTTTTTAAAACAAAAATGTGATCAGTTAAAACATTTTTGTGTATATATTAGGTAGAACGTTAATAAAATTTTCTCTGAGAGGTGTTAGTAAGGACAAATTTCAAATTTAGAATGATGGTTTCAGTGAAAAATAACGTCTCTATTTATTTTCTAGGAAGCAGTGATTATTTTAAAGGGGGTAGTTGTACACAACCTGCTTCAAATATCACCAAGTTTGTGGATCTCATGAGAACTGTGTGTATACATGTGTGCATGTGTATGTGCATGCGTGTGTGTGCCTAGGGACAAGGGGTTGATGTCTGGTTTCTTGTGATAGCCACCCCATTTTTTGAGGCAGTGACTCTTCACTGAACAGGAAGCTTGTTTGGCTCAACTGGGTGGCAGTGAGACCTCAGTGTTCTGACTGTCTTGTCTTTTTATCACTGCAGTAGGTCACAGACCTGTACTGCCATACCTCACTTTTTTGTGGACGTGGAGCTCTGAATGAGCCTTATGCTTGCTGAGCAAAACCCTTCCACCACTAAGACATCTCTCCAGCACCTAAGGACTTCAGACAGACGTGTGGTTATCAGTGCTTACATTTCTAAGAGGGAAAAACAACATTTTTTTTTTTTATATTACTCAGAGTGAGACTTAATTGACATACAGTTCTTCATGGTTCTTGCTCTTTCTACGTCAGACCTGTATTTTTATACAATATGCATAGTAGGCAAAATAACATTTAAGAAATAAAAATACTTAACACTGAATTATATAAAGGTTGAGTAAGGAGTAGGTACACTGTTATTGTATAAACACTCAGAATTAATTTATGAGTTGTTTGATCATGAACATATTTTAATTTGAAAAGAATGGAAAATTAAGTTAAAACTTAAATAAGCAAGGTATAGATAAATTATTCTGAAACTTATGGATTTCAGAGAACAAAATATTTAAGAATTTAAAGTTTAATTTTTTTACATAGAATGAAACCCTTTGGTTTCCTAAGGAAGAATATAAAATACATAAAGTAATTGCCACGTATTTTCACCAGCATGTCATAAAAGAATTTTGACAGAAAAGTATAAGATACATGAATTCAGGATGAATGGTAGGCCTTTTGAGAAAAGAAGTTGTCAGATTTTGCTAATGTTTATTTTTTCTGCTCCATTTTTCTAGATTCAGTGAACATTTTAATGTAGACATCTAATAATACTTTAAGGTGAAAATACTACAAGAATAAGATGGCTCAAATACCGTATATTATGTACACACACAAACACACACACACACACACACATGGATTTTAAAGACTCGCAAAAAGGCTGTTTTCAAGCTCAAAATCAAGTCAGGTGGTGGTGGTACACACCTTTAATCCCAGTATTGGGTTGGCAGAGGCAGATGAATCTCTGAGTTTGAAACCAGCCTGGTCTACAAGGGAGTTCCAGCCTGGGCTGTCATTACACAGAGAAACCGTCTTGAAAAACAAAATGAAACATTATTAAATGGTATTTGGGTTACCTGGGGGTGGGGCATGCCGATGGCAATGACACAAACCAGGGCGTTATAACTCATCTTTTACGTTTTAAAATTTTAAGTTGGTAAAACAAAATAGAACAAAAAATACCTGTTAGCTAAAGTCCATGGGAAATTTGAGGACAGCCTGACTGAACAAAACCCGGGACCCTACCTCAAGAAAACTCAAAGCAGGACTGGAGAGATGTCTCGGCAGTTAAGAATACCTGCTGCTCTTCAGATGACCCGAGTGTGAATGACAGCACCATTTAGCAGACCACACCAATGTAACTCCAGCCTTGGGGGTCCTGACACCCTCTTCTGGACTCTTGGTCATCTCCGCACATATAGCACACACTTGTACGTGCACACATGAACAAGAGAGGCAGAAACAGTAGATGTAAAGCAGAGGTGCGCCTGGGGATGGCTCAATCAGTAAAGTGCTTGCTGTGCAAGACATGAGGACCCAGCTTCTGATCTCCAGCACACTGTAAAGCTAGCTATGGCAAATGAGTCTGTGATCCCATCGTTGGGCAGGCAGACACAGCTAGAAACCTGGGAATTACTAGCAAGTCAGTAGTTCTAGCCATATTGATGAGCTCTATGTTTAATGAGAGGTCTTGTCTCAAAAACTAGGGTGGAGAGTGGCTGGGACATGCAGTGTCAACTGCTGCTCTACACATACATATAAACGTGCATGCAAAGGCATTCAGATATGCACCACTTAGACAACAATTACATAAAGATGTTCTCAATATTACCTTAGTGTATTGGGGGCTTTTTAAAAAGTCATGGCATGATATTTATAAAAGAAGATGCTGCTTAGCGTAATACATAACAATTTAAAACTTTCTTTTAAAATCAAAGATAAAATACTTTCTAAAAATATAATTAAAAAGTTAAAGAGGCTGGAGAGGTGGCTTGGTGGTTAAAGTGAACACTGCTCTAGCAGAGAGCCCACGGTCAGTTTCCAGCACTCATCTGAAGGTCACAACACCTGAAACTCCAGCTCCAGGGGATCCTGTGTCCCCTTCTGACTTCCATTTGCACTGTACTCTGTCTTAAGTTGTTGATATGGTGGTGGTTATCTCTTTAGACTTTTTATACTATGTGTCTTAACATTTGAAATTTTTAAAAATATAAAAGAAGCTAGGTGTGGTGGTGCACTTATTTAATCCCTGCACTAGAGAGGCAGAGGCACACAGATTTCTGAGTTTGAGACCAACCTGGTTTTTAGAGCAAGTTCCGGGACCGCCAGGGCTGAAAAACCAAAACAGGCTAAAAAAATTAACCAAAACCTTGTCTTGAAAAACTAAAATAAGTTGATAGATAAATGTTTTATATACATGAATAAATGGATAAGTTACAGAAAGAATTATTTATATTGTAAATTATCTGAAATATATACTGGTTTATAGAAGTTATAAATAGGTATTGCTGTGAAAATAATGTGAAGTTTAAATAATGTTTCTTATTACATCAGAAAAGCTTAGGCTTGTTGAATAAACTTTCAGCTTCAGGGATCAAAGATTCAAAGTTGTTTTACAAGTTTATGTAGCTTAAATTGTCAAATATTTCTGATGAACAAAAATTATTAAAAATGTAATACACCTAGTTTTTTTAAACATACAGTAACAAATTTTATTATGTTTTATTCTTGAAAATTTCCTACAAGTATGAAATGAAATATATTTACTTTTATCCTCTACCTCCCTCTCAATCCCTCCTGACAAGTACTTCTCCCAACATGCTATCACTGTTGTCTGTTTTGGGGGGTAACCCACGACTAAGTCCTGTTATTGCTGCTCGTATGGGAATGGGTATGACTCTACTGAGGCCAGGGGAACCTGGCAGTGGAGCTGTCTTCAGTAAAGAAGGCTTCTCACTGCCCTAGAAACTATCGACTGTGAATAGCTTCTAAGTAAGGGCTGGGGCTCGGACAATACTTCTTTCTGTGGGGACTTTGGGCTATCTTGATCTCGAGCAAGTTATCATAGCTGCTAGGAGATCATAACTGTAATAGCAGTTCATATTCAGAAGACATCATTTTATGGCAGTTCTCATCTTCCAAATATTAATATTCTTCCTGCCGCCTTCAGTGTTTGTTAAGTTTGGGAGGTAGGGAAAGGTTGATAAAAATGCCTTATTAAAGACTGAGCACTCAGTCTTTCATTCTTTGCACTTTGACCAATTATTAACTGCTGCTAATTGGGAAAAAAAAAAAGGCTGCTCTGACCAAGGTTGAGAGCACCCTGGGTCTGTGAATATATGTGTAAATGTTTAGGGTGTAGTTTGACTACATGACCACTGAACAAACTAACAATAGGCTCTATCCAAGGACCTCTGACTTCCCATCCATGGACTTTTGCTCAGGTTTATAGTACCAGACCTGAGCTTTTACAAAACTATGCTGTAGGCCTGAGGAAATCCAATCAGAAAGTGGGTAATAGTCTTGCCACTATTATACCAGTAGGCATATCTTTTCTGACAGGTCAGAATTGGCATGCAGAGTCTAGTGATGGGAAGACCAATAATGTCTTCTCTTCCCCAGCAGCCTGCATAGTATCTTCTAGTACTATACTAGCCAGCAGGGGATTAGTTTGTAGATTAGATTTTCTTTGTTCTACAGTCAGAGTATATAGTTATCTTCAGCAACAGAGTCTTGTTACAGAGTTACTATCAGTGACAAAGAATGATGGCATTGGTGGTGTTTTGGTGACCTTTCACCCTTCCCTCCAGTTAAAAAAAAAAAGAAACTAGTTAAAAGTTCACCTTACAAATTTGAAATGTGTGTTGAATATAGAAATGATGAAATTGGGTTGTTAGAAATATCTGTCACCCCTTGTTGAAAGATGCAGTGTTCTATAATTGCAGTTCAGTAGGAATCTGAAGCAGGAGCAGTGTGAGTTAAAGTCTAATGAGTGTTGCACAGTAAAGAAAAAAAAGTGTTCTTCAAAAGCACAATCAACTCCACATCAAATTTACAGTAGACATTGATGGTCACAGTTTTATAATTTTTCCATTTTTTTAATAAATGGGTAAAAAGCTTTTTAAGTATTTTGCATGTGGCATTTGTTATTTCTTAACAGTAATCTAATATACTTTATGTAATGATTCCAGCTTAAAATTTTAGTTTTTCTGAACTAAAATACATATTCATTTTTAAGTTGTGTGGCATTGTGATAAAGCATGAACTAAAAACTCTAAGCTGAATTTTAATAGGCATGAAGTCTTTTAAATTTATCAAAAATTTATATGTACAGATTTAAATTTGTTTGTTGGCATTAATGCCACATACAACTCATGTTCAGATGTCATTGAATATGTAATTGTTCGTACACTTCATATTATTTAGTACTTTTGAGTTTGTGCTATTAATCTTTGGGAACATGAATTATTTTTAAATGTTGCTAACACTAATTCATGTTCATTCATGTTACTTTAAGAATGGTGTTTTCCAAACCAGCTACTGACTAGAGCAAGAACGTAGGCTTGACCATTTCTTGAGTTCAACTGCCATCACTTACAAAACATTGTATAGGAAATATCGAACATTTCTGTAGGAAAATTCAGATTTGGTACCTTCCCTTAAAACTAAGGTGTTTATATTTTGCATTAATTGTGTGCTTTTGATCATTAATTTGAAAATAATGTGATACTTTTTACATATATGCTATAAATTAGCATGTAAAGTTAATTTGGCCTGTTGATCTTAAAATAGACATTGATTCAGAAGCTAGAGCCAAAATCTTGTTGTATATTGGTATTGTTGTCTAAACAGTAGTTACTATTGTAATGTAATCTGACATTTTTTTTCTTAGATTTTTGGTCAAGTGAAATAGTACTTGATTATGAGAAATTGCTGTTTACTTTAAAAATATTTTATATCACTAGTATGATTTTAGGAAGTAAATAACTGTAAATAGTAATTATAGTAAATTGAGGTGAATGAACAAATGGCAAATAAGTAACTGTTTTTGAGTTTAGCTTTTTAAATATTAGGCATTTTAAACAAGTCAGGAGCCTGCCACAGAGGGCCTCTGAAAGGCTCTGCCCGGCAGACTATCAAAGCAGATGCTGAGACTTTGGGCATAGTGCAAGGAATCTTTTGAAAGAAATGGGAAATAGTAAGATATGGACAGGACAGGAACTCCACAAGGAGAGCAATAGAACCAAAGAATTTGAGTACAGCGGTCTTTCCTGAGACTGATACTCCAACCAAGTACCATGCATGGAGAAAACCTAGGACAGATGTAGCCCATGGCAGTTCAGTGTCGAAGTGGGTTCTGTAGTAATGAGAACAGGGACTGTTTCTGACATGAACTGATTGGCCTGCTCTATAATCACCTCCCCTTGAGGGGGGAGCAGCCTTACCAGGCCACAGAGGACCACTCCTCTAGGATCAGAAGGAAGGAAAAGAAGACCTCCCCTATCAGTGAACTTGGGGAGGGGCATGTGTGGAGAAGGAGGAGGAAGGGAGGGATTGGGATGGGAAGAGGGAGGGAAATACAGAGGTATATAAGGCGAATAAAGTGTATTATAAAGAATTTAAATAAAAATAAATAAATAAAAATTCAATTTTTCTTTAGAAATTGTTAATGTTCTTTACTCCCATATTCTTTTAGGCAGCAATTCATGGAGCCCGTTTCAAAGGGCAGGATTTAAAACTGGCATGGAATAAACCAATGCTTAATATTTCAGCTGTGGAAACTGAAGAAGTTGAACCTGATGAAGAGGAAGTATGTTGTATTTTTTTTTACTTGTTTTCCATCATTATTCATAATTCATTTATAAAAAGTGATTTTTTTGCTTATGGCTGTGATTTAACATAATACTTTTATTCCTAAGCCATATTCCAGACAGGGAAGATCAGATAAATACAACTTTATATGTTCTGGATTAATGAGAAGAATTGTGGATTTCTAACCCCAAAAGAATATGTGCTATACCAGTTTTCAATAACTATAAAAGCTAATAATTCTTCATTAGAGTTTTATCCACAGGAAATTTGGTAATAATATGTTAAGTTCTAGGGTATTTATTTTACTCAATTGCTGTATCAACATTTCAGCCTTCTTTTTAAATTCATATTGCTATAGTTTATTAGAGTGACTACCTGCTATGTGGTAGATTTTGTGATAGGCACAAAAATGAATAAGACACGGTCCCTATCATCAAGGAGCTTATAATCTGGAAAGGAGGGTGGTGGCAGAAACAGAAGAAAACAATTACAATATCAGGCATACTGATGTGCCGAATGAAGAAGATTTGAACAACATGCTATAGGAACCCCTAGGAAGGAATACTTATGTCTGTCCATAATAATCTTAAAGGTCTCTTGCCAGTAGAGGCAAGCCCTGAATGATAAGTGTTCTGTAATGATGGTGCGGTGGGGCTAGGAATGTAGTGGAGAAAGGCATTTTCGGCAGAATTCTACCTTCAAAATAAGCATGGGAGATTGCAGTTTTCTCAGGTAACACTGGCTAGTCAGTGGAGTAAAATGTATGGCAGGGCAGGAATGGCAGTGGATTTAAAAAGCCCTTGAGACAGAGAAGATTTCAAAGAAGCAATCCTGTTTTGCTTAATCATGAAAAAAGTTATGGAAAAAAATTGAAGAAGTTAAAAAGTAAAGGTAAGGTAAAGAAACTAAAAGATTCTGTTTTCCATTTGTTAGATTTCCGTAACGCTACTTCATTTTGTTTGCAGAGCATTTCAAGTCTGTTACACATATCCATAGTCAAATGCAAGAATAAATGTGTATTTGAAACTCATGTACATGATTTGTCATTTTATATTTTAGATTATACCTTTGTCCTTCCATGAGTTTGAATTGAATGGGGAGAAAAGCAGGAGAGCTCCTGGTATTAGGTATTTTGAAAAGTTTGGGAAGCAGTCTGAGAATCTTTTATGAAGGGAATGGGGAAAAGGAAGAGGTGGCTTTTTTTTTTCTTTTAATAAAAAGGTTTGATACATAGCAAAAAGAATCAAAATTGTAGGATTATGTCATTGGTTGAGTGTTGAGCGGTAGGGTAAGTCAGTGAAAATGTATTCCTGTTTTAAAGAAGCGTTGAGCAGTGTTTTGAAGTACAGAAGATGGCATGATTTGTTAGAATAGGAGAAATGGCATGTACACACTCTTAATTTGTTATTTATTGCTTACTTCATGTAAGCAGTAGAATATACTGTAAAGAGATGGAATGGATAAGGCCTGCTTTACGTTGTTTTCTTAAGTGCTCTAGCTATAGAAATAACCGCTTGCATTCAACTCTTGAGAGAGAACAGTGTTTATAAGTGTTACATTTTTTTTCTTTCTTTTCTTTTCTTTTCTTTTTTTTTTTTTTTTTTTTTTTTTGGGTAAATTCCTAAATACATCTTAACCTAAAGTTTCAGGAAGAGTCTTTGGTGGATGACTCATTACTTCAAGATGATGACGAAGAAGAAGAGGACAATGAATCTCGTTCTTGGAGAAGATGATTTGACTGATCATTGATCTGCATATGCTAGAACTCTACCTGTGTTTCATTAGTATTATCTAATGTACTTTTACATATTTGTAAAAACAATTTTTGGTAAAATATGATGAAGATGATTTCACAAATAGATAAAAGAGAAGAAAACTACCTTCTGATCTTGTATTTTGAAGATTGATGTTTGCATTTTATTTCAGTAAACAATTGCTAAAGATATCACAATAGAACATATGCAATGTTTTTATTACATACTTCTATTGAACAATACAGAATTCTTTGGGTTATTTGTAAATTAATGAATAGATTTGAATACTTATGACCCAGTATTTGTTATAACATAGAGGATTTTGTTTTACTCCAAATAAGGAATGAATTTGCATTTAAAATCTTAATGAATGTTTTCAAAAATGAATAGATGACATAGTATTCTACAGTCTCCAAGTTATGTATTCATAATATTGCATAGTAGTATGCTTAGGCTTTACTATGTATTAGCCGTTTGTTGGATTTGTGTATGTATTTTATCACATGGGTGTTAATGATAATGGTGTATGACTGCTTTACATATGAGTCCTTATGCATCTGGATGCTAAAAATAAAGTGGAATGGTCTCTTAAAAGAAAAAAGAAAAGAAAAAAAATAATGACAAAAAAAATCCATGACAATGTTCCTTGATTTAAAAAAAAAAAAAACAAAAAAGAAATGAAAAAAAAGAGAGAAAATGAAACAGACCATTCCAGATGGTGATCTACCTTCCCCCTGATTATCAGAAGGAGCTATAATCACTAAATAATAATGGTTACTGGTACCTTTACAATGATGTACAATCCAATGTTTAAAATTTATACCACTTCAGTTTGGTTTGATCATATAAATTTTCAACAGATGTCTTAAAATTTAAAAGCAGGCTGATTAGTTTGGAACCAGACTTCAAGTAGCGCTAACATTTGGTGAATAAGACAACTTCATATTACATTTTGGATGTATGAAAAGAAAACTTGACCATTTGAAGATATATGAATAAAGAAATATACTATAGATACTACTTTAGGAAAACACTGTTTGGTAAGTGTTCCAGTCTGATATTTTAAGTGTGCATTTACTATACTTATATAAAAATCTTTCACATTTGCACCAATATTGTGAATTTTTTTTAAGTGGATTTCTCTGGCACGTGAATATAATTATTGAAAGTTAACTAAACGTTTTTCAGGAAATATATTCTTTGTAGAATGAGAGTAGGAGATTACTAGATTATTGTATTTTTAAAAATCTTTATATTAATTTCAAGTATTTCCACTTCTTAAGATTATGGTGATTTTTTTTTTTAAACCGTAGTTTAACAGGACTACTTTTTTTCGTTCTCGGATCAACACAATCCAAAACTAATCCCACCAGTACCAGTCTTCAGCCATCATATAACTTGGATAATATTTTTGTGTCTTTTTCCCCTTAAACTTGGGGTTATAATTGTGTGTTTTTTAATGGCAATACTATTTTTTAGGAATGTTTGACTTGCAATTAGTACACATTTAAAATTTCAAACTCAGATTCCATATGCTAAAATAATGACTCTAAAGTTTACTTAGACTGTGGTATATTTTTATGTAGTCTCTTGTATGTTTGCTATGTGCTATTCTGATTCATTAGGTAAGTTTGTTTTCTTTTCTTTTTAGTAGTCGTGAAAGATGCCAAATTGGCAGAGGCTCACGTTTCTTCTCTTTACACCAAACAGGTATTATAAAGAAAGTAAATCTTTCCAAGGCCAGTTAAATCTCCAGTCTATTTTTGGCTTTATGGTTTGATGATAGTTTCAAATTTTATTATAAAATTCCCTAGAAATGTAACTGAAATTACCAGTTCTATTCAGTAAAGCTCATAAATAGCTCATCAATTTCCCTAGCCTGAAATTGCCCAAGAAGTTAAGAACTTAAAATATTTTAAGCCATGGTGCTTTGAGTGGTTCAGATGACCAAATATGAAATGTTTTGGTCCCCTAGTATGAGGATTACCTATTCCCAGTATTAGATTCACAGTTGTACTTTTATAAGGATGTACCTGCATTTCATTATTAATGTTATTTAGGGACGTGTTGCTATTGGGTTTTCATCAGTATTTTTCTAAATTCTAGTATTCTACATACACTTTGATAGTTTTCATTTAAAACCTAAGACATCTTTTTTTTTAAAGTAGGTGGTAGTTCTAAATTTTTAATAAGAAAACAGGTTGTTAGAAATGGAGTGATTTACCTAAAGTCATAGACAATCTAGTAGAAGTACTAGATTGTCAATATAGGCATTTTGTGTTCAGTACCAACTTCACTAAAAAGGAAAAACAAATTACAGAACTCTGCTGCTGTCTCCTTCCTAATTACTGATCATCCATGAGATTGTGTTTATAGTAATCATGGTAGGCCTTTTACTTCCAAAATACTGCACAGAATTATTAGACTTCTTGGTCATTAGGCAGTTCATATGTTTACCCTTTTAAAAAGCACTTTGTTCATATCTCTGTTACAATATTTAATGTTGTAATATAATTTATCTGGTTTATATGTCTGTCTTCCCCCATGAGATTGCAAGCTCCTCTAGGAAGGGGACCATGTCTTATTCATCTTTTTATCTCTAGTAAAACCTGGCTTATGTGAGCACTTAGATGTTTGTTGGATGAAATAATGAATGAATGCATATTTAAATATATAGTAATGAGGTTGACAATTACCTCCCTTGTTAATTCTTATCAATTTTCTAAAAATCTTAACAGTTTCCTCAGTCACTGGGTCCATTTTAAATAATAGTATTATGTATCTCATCACAGGGGTTACAAGTAGTGATGGAGTTAGATACCTAGAATCAGTCCTGACGTTTCCCCAGTTAAGGCATCTAGGTTGTATGATACTAAATACTGTAGTCATTTCCAGGGGTTAACTTAATTATTGATTTTTTTTTAAGTGTACATGGGTAGAAATGCTGAGAACTACCAATCTAGACCTCACTAATTTGTTTTGGTCCGTATGTGACCACGTATAGAGAACTGAACAAAGATTAAGAGATTTAGATTATGTTCCTCAGCTCTGTACTAACTCTGTAGTGTTAGACAAGTCTCTTGCCTTAATCCAGAGTTTGTTCCTTATGTATAAAATGACAAGGGTTGGACTGAATGGTGTCCCTGGTGGTACATTAGTGTTTGATTCCAAAACAATTTTATATCTGTAAGCCAGTTAACTTGTAAAGTGCAGGTAAACTTCTGTATTTACAAGTTCTTCCTATTCCCATTTATAACTTTCCTCTTTGCTTCTAAACTTGGTTTGTTTTTTTTTTTTTAAGTATTTACCTATTACATTCTTTGTCAAGAAGTTGAGATTTATATCTTTTTTTCCGTCTCCATTCTTTCCTTCTACAGTATGCCACCTAAAAGTAGAAACCTTTTGAATTCTATAGCTCTTCTGATGAGTTTGGTGCTTTATTATACACAGCTGGTTATCTGGTTGCACAGGTAGAGTTGGGAAAAAGAGTAAAGGCAATGTAGGCAACTGTAGGGGAATTATATATTTCTGGCTTAAAAGATTGATTAGGATTACCTCAAGGGATGGTTGTCACCTTAAATTTTTTTAAATCTCTAAACAATGTTTCAAATGTTATTGAATAATTGTAACTTTTTTAAACAAATAAGTTAATTAAAACCCAGACATTTAATGAAAAGGTGTTGTAGGAAATGAAAGACTATTCCATAGGTTTTGTTTTATTGTAATATGGTCAAATGTAACAAACCAGTAGTTTACTATGAAGATAAGACTTCACTGTTTTAGCTGATTACTTGTAGCAAGTATGGCTAAGCCTCATTGAAGAAAGTATCTTGTTACCAGAACTGTTTCCTGGGGAGTGGGAAGAGGGGCTGTATTCTAATCTTACTTGCAACATTAATCATTGAGTGTGATGGCACAAAAAGATATCAGATATTTAATTATTTGGTTTGTTGAAATATCAGTCGCTGTATCAGAATGCTATACATATTTTATCAAAAAATATATCTCCCACCACAATGAATATAGCTAATTACAGAAAAGTAGCTTTAGTCCTAGCATTTATATAAATCTATAAATCCCATTCCCCCCCTAAAAAGTCAGTTAAGCCTTCAAAACAAGATTGTCCTAAAAGAAGTTCTGGATTACTCACTCTGGGTTTTTCTCCCAGGACTTTTTTTTTCCTTCTAAAATTTTATGTACTAAAAATGGACATTTACTAACAGATTTTAAGCCACCAGTATACTAAGCAGTATGAAATACTTATAAGGCAAAAAGAAAACCTCATTCTAGATAGAAGGAACTCACTTTTGTCAATCTCCTGAACTAAAAGACTAACTTGCCTGCTCTGTAGTATGGATACAGTCCTGTAGAAAAGACTGGTATTAGTGCTTTGTCTCTTAGAATACATTCGCTGAGCAGGTGGAACAGAAGCTTCTAAAAAGCTGCCCAGTTCTCCCAGGAAAGGAAAAAACTTGCTGGACATAATTGCCATTCTCAGTTATTTCTAATGCAAACAGACATGCTTAGTAAAAAAAAAAAAAGAAAAATCTGACTTGATAACTTTTTTTTTGTAGTTGTTCATTTTCTGTGCTTGTTACTTAATAAAAGTGAAAGCAATTTAAAATTTTATTTTTTTATTTGATCCTTTCCAAATCTTCCCTCTATTTCTTTATTTCATCCACTCATCTTATGTATCAAAAGTTAGTCTTCCTTTGTATGCCAGGCCCCGTCTCATTACGTGTTGCTTTTTAAAATTTTGGTTGTTGCACTTGGTGCTTGGTGTAGACTTTTATGTCATAGGATGATTAAAGAGCAAAATGATCATTATATGGAGTTCAAGGAAATAAGATATCCTTGTAATTATTTTGAAAATCGTTGGGAAACTTCAAGAAATTTGCTTTTGCTTTTGGTTTATTTATAATGACTTGAGGCTTGTTATTTGAGTTTTAAAATTTTCTTTGCTACTCACAGCTCTGTGTAAAAGTACCAGTTAGTAGATTTTCTAACCCCAAAATTTCAGTAATAGCCATTTTGTAGTGCTGTGATCTTAACACTTAATATTTTCAGAAAGCACGATGCAGAGAGGGTTTGTTAAAAATCCCTTTAGCACAAAGATAATCTTTGATACAATTTGTCTGTAACTTTCATTTTGATTCTTCTCAAGTAGACATTTAAAAATTGTAAGTTATAGTTCATACTGCAATTTGAATTTTGGATTCTGTTACTTAAAAATTTATTTTTTAATAAATGTTGTCTTTTTCCAGCAGAGAGAGAGCATCACTGCCTGAATTTGGCTTTGTGACTCTACGAGCAAGCCCGTCCTGTCCTGTCTGGAGACGACTGTTAACATCCTGTCGTTTGGTTTGCCCTTTATCAATCTGAATAGCTGTTTACATGTACTGTGATGACCATTTTATCTTTACAGTTCTGTACAACTACATCTGAGTCCAGAAGTGTACCAAGTGTGTGATATTTATGACCTTATTCATAGATGTTTTCTTCCCTTTATAGCAATTTAACTTGTAAAACACCTTAAGGAGGAGCAAGGCCTGTTAGCTTCCTTATGAGATGTATTATGTCTCCGGCAAACTGAGAAATGTGTCTGTGAAATCTATAAAGCCATGAGAGCATTAATTGAACAGTTTAGAATGAAGAAAATGAATTAAAAAGTTAAACATAAGTTTGGCTTTAATTTTTTTATTTTTAGGATGTATTTATTGAATTAAGATAGCCACTAAAAATAATTTTGTACAGAGTGTAAAGTGCTTTTTACATACTGTAATTAGTTAATGTATTTCTTGTGAGCGTATTAATTGATGGGATTGCCAGGACCATTTTAACCCAGTGCATTTTTTGTTGTTCTTAACTCCCCAAAATGAAGAAAATATTTTACTTCTTTTCAAATAATAAATGATAACCTATGAGTTCTAAAATTAAACAACATCTATTAAGTTTGTCTAATTTATACAGTTTTCATCATTTGTAATCAGGGCATCAAAGACAATCCTACAAACAAGGGGAAATAGTGTTAAGTGTTTTTAAAGAACAGCTTTCAGCTGCTCTAAAAGTATATCTACTAATTATTTATAAGCATTATAGCTTAAACTAAAGTATACAATTAAAATTCTCATTCTAATTCTATGAATTAACAAAAAATTTTTATAGCACATCAGAAATTTTTTTCACTAAGTTTTTTTTTTTTTTGAGTATTTCTTCATAGATTCTTAGAGGTTTGTGAGAAGTCTAATGTGATAGCCACTCTGACTTAGAACCAAATTATATTGATTCTGATTTCTTTCTTTTTAAGCTCTATTCAGTCACACTTTCTTTCATGCAAAGCTGATAATTCTACAAACACTTTTTCCCTCTTGAGTATGCATTGTGATTGTCTTCATGAATAATAAAATGTAACAAACTCTTTAGTCATATTATAAATTATCTGTCTTGATCCACATTGATTATACATGCATGGTTAAAGGAAAAGCATGTATTTTAGATAATTATTATCTAAATAATAATTTAGATAGCCTACAAGGCATTCTGTTTGGTTGTTCTCTCCAGCCCTACCAACTTTTTTGTTCTTTTTTACAGATTGGCAGATAGCTGTGAGGAATCCGTAAATGTTTTACCAGAATAGTTGATATTTTTTGCAGTGGTAGTGCTGTAGCTGCTTACTTTAGAGCCAAAGAACATTGTCGGAAGAAACCACACCTGTCAGCCACTAGCTCTTTTGATTGCTTAATAGGTGACTGCTGCACACTGTCACATCAACTTACATTGCTTTTGCTTTTTTTTTTTTTCTTTTGGGTTAAAAACAAAGCAAAACAAAGCAGAACATGCCCTTGGGGATCAGAAGTCAAACTGATTTCTCCTTAAAATCATTGCATTGTTTTGAAAAGTGTTGGGAGATTCAGTTGGTCAGTTACATTTAAGTCCTTATACATTGGTTATTAGAGATTCCTTTCTTGAATAGCCTCACTGTGGAGCTACGTGTACATAACTGTACAGAATCATTTTTGTGTAATTGAATGGAGCAGTTTACTTCTGCATGACTGCATAATGGAAGCCTTTTATATATCTTTATATTTTTTCAATATACTTAGATTTTACACTATTGGTCGCTCTAGTCATGCTATATTTGTTTTTTTAAAATAGAATTTATAAATATTTATGCTCAAAATACAGATCAACTAAATATTTTTGGTCTTGTTTACAAGATAATACTTTAAAGTGATACAGACCCCTCAAGTGTCTTAGGAAACAGTCATTGGTGCTATAAAACCTTTCAGTGTCATTGAATCTGTTGTCTAGTGTTTGCTAGTCTTTAATCTATTCCTGCTTACACTTTACTCTAGCTAGCAGCAAAATTATGAAGTGGTATGTGTTGAGTCGGGTTAAAAGCCCAACCCCATTAGAAAACACCTAATAATTAAAGAAACTGATGCATAATGACTGTATTCTTATTGTGCCCAGCTTCTCCCAAAAGAACATAGTTTATTTTGATAAGAAGAAGGCTATTAATTTGATTAGCATTTAAAAATGATATACTCAAGCATGTTTTTTTCTCATATTTGAAATGGAAAACTTTTCTAGTCCTAAAATAATTACGTAATTTCACTCTGCTTTAAATTCCCATCTGTCCTTTACTCAGTCGAAGGCAGAGTATTTCTTACAAATATTTACAGATTATTTGATGAATTATAAAGAAATGAGTTATTACATTGTACAAGTTTTCCATTGATGTGTATTTCTTGTTTTACCCCCAAGATTTTATTCCAGCACCTTACTGAATGTTTTTAAGATACAGTTAAGTATCAGCAGAGCATTCAGACATGTTTACTTTTGAGTCTCAGAATCCCAAACCTGTTTTGAGTATGAAAATACTTCAGAACATACTGTTTGCCATCAGATTTCCTTTAAGGGTTCCTTTACTGGTTTATTTTAACTCAGTTTCTATGGACTGTGGTTGAATATGAAAACACCAAAGTAGTCTTTTCTCATCTGAAGACTGGGTTGTTCCAGTGGTTAGTCCCTGTGCCCGTAACTATCCCATTTCACAAGTGCGTGTTGGCATGGGGGAGAATTCCCTGCTCTTTGAGTGGAGCGAAAGTAACTGGTTAAGCTGTAGCAGCTTCCTTGTTTGTTTTTAAAAGTGATGATAAAACTTGAACTGAAAAAGGTAAAACTTGAACTAGAAAACTACTCTTGTATGCACAGAATGTTTATAGTGACTGTGTTTGTGTGGGTTGTCAACACTTCTATTATTTATAGTTGAATTATGTTGTTTATTAAATATCCATGTTTATTATTTTTATATTTTGAAATTTTAAAAATAAAATAGTCTTAATAAAAACAGTTGTTAATGTTTTAAAATTATCCTATATCTTATAACAGTTATATTTGTATAAATAAGATTTGTATCCACCATGCATACACAGTTGAGACTTCTGAAATTGTTAATGAAGAAAAAGGCACATGTTTCCTCTTTCACTTGCTACCCTCACTTCTCATGTGAAATGTGTAAGGTCAAACCAGTTCCAGTGTGCTATTAGCACAGTGCTTCCTCCCACATAAACAGCTTTAACTACCATGTTTTCTTAGTTCCTGCTTCTATATCCTGAGTTTTCTCTTTATTTCATTTGCTGGCCAAAAAGTTCTTCCTTTGTTGAAGTGTAGAAACACTACAGTGATGACTAAGAGTGACTGCTGTACACTGGTGATCCACAAACTCAGAAAAATGTTTTTAGAAGTTCCCCTTGTAACCTAATGGTGATGTAGGTCCCTTCCCCCTCCTCATCTGATTTGGCTTCCTGTTCCCACATCCAGCATGTTTCTTTCAGAGTTACAAGAATTGCATACTTTTTTTGTGTTTCATTCTTAGCTGTGCATCTATCACCTATTTAAAAAAAACTTGATGAGGACCTGTCTACTTGTGATAGAGCTTGGAGATTAAAAAATACATCTTTATCTTAAAAGGCTTGATAATCTTTATAGAGGTTTAGTTTTTAAATAGTAAAATTTCTTAATAAAAATGGTTGTTGGTAAAATTAACATTTGTAGCTACATAGATGTAAACTCATACACATGCACACAAATATATAGCCATCTCTGTGAGTAATTATAGATTATGTTGTCAGTTTCTACTTTACCGAAGTATTTCTTTAAAAGAATGATTTTTTCCTCTTTTCATCTTTTTCTTTTTTTTTTCATCTTTTTCAAAATTACATGTAATTATGTATTGTAGAGAAAGAAGAAATTTGAAATTTGGATCATGTAATTTTTTTGTCATGTTTATAACAATTTAATCCCTCAATTATCAATTAGAATAAAGTAATTCTTGCTTGGGGTTCATAGTGTAGGCAGAACATCCTTGAGTATCTTTACCCTTTTGATTCTTTCTATATGACACATTCTCAAATATAGGTATACTAGTTTTTAACCTGGAGATACACTTTGCATTTGATCTTTCACAAAGTATAGACATGTATGTTCTTTAATAATTTAGATTTAGGAGTTAAAAGTATAGTTTTGTTTGCATTTCATTCAAACTCATCTAATTCATTTTTAGTATTCATGCTACATTAGTAACCACATTCTTTCTGTACCTGACTTCTGATGCAGGAGTTACAATATCAGTGATGTTTATAATTTATTTTTTAATTTATTACAATTTATTCATTTTGTATTCCAGCTGTAGCCCCTTCCCTCGTACCTTCATATTCCCTCCGTCTCTCCCTCTTTTCTTCCCATGCCCCTCCCCAAGTCCACTGATAAAGATGGTCCTCCTCCCCTACCCTGACCCTAGCCTATGAGGTCTCATCAGGACTGGCTGCATTGTCTTCCTCTGTGGCCTGGTAAGGCAGCTCCTCTCCCCACTCGGGGAGGTGATCAAACAGCCAGTTACTGAGTTTATGTCAGAGACAGCCCCTGTTCCCCTTACTAGGTTACCCACTTGGAGACTGAGTTGCCATGGGCTGCATCTGTGCAGGGGTTCTAGGTTATCTCCATGCATGGTCCCTGGTTGGAGTATCAGTCTCAGAAAAGACCCCTGTGCCCAGGCTTCTTGGTTCTGTTGCTCTCCTCTTGGTGCTCCTGTGCCCTCCAGGTCTTCATTAGATTCCCTCTACTCTGCCCAAAGTTTGGCTATGAGTCTCAGCATCTGCTTTGATTCCCTGCTGGGTAGAGTCTTTCAGAGGCCCTCAGTGGTAGACTCCTGTCCTGTCCTGTTCCCTGTTTTCTCCCTTTTCTGATGTCTATCACTCGTTCTGTAATTCTTATGACAGTATTAAACATTTTACTGACAGCTAAATGCTCATTTTTTTTTTGCTCTTCTCACAATTAGATTTTTTTCCAATTGTAATTTATTATTTATTACAATTTATTTACTTTGCATCCTGGCTGTGACCCCCTCCATCATCTCCCAACCCCACCCTCCCTCTCTCTTCTCTCCCTCAGACATCATTTGTAGTTCTTTACTAAATGCTCATTTTTATTCAAATAAGTGATAAAATCCAGGTTGGGATTTCTGTTTCTAAATGATGTTATCTTCAAGAATACATACACAAAGATCTGCCAAATAAAATTTTGTTAGTAAATTTTAAATACCATTTTTAATCTGCCATCCTGCTTTTCTCTAGAAAAAAATGTTATATATTTAATGAAGTCAATTGTGATACACAAAAAGCATGAAGTAGACAGTGAAAGAAGGAAATTTGCTAACAGTCTAGTTTTTGTTTTGTTATCCTTCTGTTATCAGATGAAAAGCTTGTTGTTTCTAGAGATGAAATCCAGGGTGTTGTTCATACTAGGCAAGTTCTCCACTACTGAGCTATATCTCCAACCCAAGAAAAAGCAATTTAAAATACCTACCTATATAATCTTATTTTTTTTAATCATGAATATTTTCCCCAGTTATCTAACTGATGGGGTATTTTTATTTGACTAGAAATGGGAAAACTTGAATGTATTGTTGTAGTTTTATGTTCCCCATTACTAATTCACAGTGTGCTTAAAATGTGCATTATTGGAATGTAATGTAATACATCTTTTATTTAGTGCTCCGAAAATCGTGATTCGTAGGAGTTGTGGGTAAGATGGGGACCACAGTCATGTATCCCGGTTTTTTTTCTCAGACTTGCTATGTTAACAGTGGGAAACAAGGGGCTGCACATCAAGCTCAGTGCCTATGCCTGCGAGAAAAGGGCACTACCAGTTGATCTGCATCCCAGTCTGTCTTGTTTTGGGGATTTAGGATATGGGGTTAATGAAGAAGTTGCTTAGAGGATAAAGTACAAGCCACCCCTTAAAAAATCATTCATTCATTACAGTTTATTCACTTTGTATCCCCCCCTGCAACACCCTCCCTCATCTCCTCCCAGTCCCACCTACCCTCCCTCTTCTCCCACAAATCAGTTTTTTTAAAAATTAAAGTTATAAAAGTCTTTAATATTTTAAAAAATCATTTAAAGTTCAGTTTCTTTTGACAGAAGAGGTTCACAGCTTTTTATCCTTCGATAATTTGAACAATATTGGCATCCTTACATTCCAGTGCTCTGTTTCCTGCAGACCCTTTGTCAGTCTTTTTCAGCATTATTTTTTTTTTTAAGTGAAAATGTAGTCTTACTGTCGTTAAGGAACTTGAGTTTGAAATATTCTCTGTTCTACTTTCTTCTGTTGATCATTTATTCCCATAACTCTGGACCCTTCCCCTCATCATGACCCTCTCCCAACTTTATTTCCTTCTCAACATGTTTGTTTTTTCGAGACAGGGTTTCTCTGTGTAATACCCCTCTCTGTCCTGGACTTACACTGCAAAGCAGGCTGGCCTCAAACTCAGAAATGCACCTGCCTCTGCCTGCCTTAGTGCTGGGATTAAAGTTGTGCACTACCACTGTTGGCTCAAAACATTTTTATTTATGCTTATTGTGTATGAGAGAGACAAAGAAGATAGGAATATGCCATGTGTGCTCACAGAATCATCGGATCTTTCATGGGGTTAGGAGTTACTGGCATTGTGATCCACCTGGTGAGGCTACAGGGAATGGAATTTGCGACCTCTGGAAGAGCAGCAAATGACACTGAATCTTCTCCAGCTTCTCTTTCTTACTCTTTTTTCTTATGTCTCAGGGGTTTTTTGGGGGGAGGGGGGTTGTTTTCTGTACTTTGGGCTTTATAAAAACCTATCACCATCCTTTCCTGTTGAGAATTTCATGCATGAGTACCATATTTACATAATTTTCATCTCTCCCCTCTGCAATTCCAGTCTCTCCCCCTCCATATTCCTGACAACTGTTGCCACACGCACATGCGCGCACACACACACAGTGCACTTGGGATTGGATAAACTATTAGGAGACTCATCCCTGAAGAATATTGTGTTCAGGGATTGAAAATTCTGAGTATTGCCAGGCACTTGGGAGGCAGAGGTAGGATCACTGAGTTTGAGACCAGCCTGGTCTACAAAGTGAGTCTAGGTCTATTACACAGAGAAACCCTGTCTCAAAAACCAACAAAACAGACATTCAGGGTATTGCTAGTTCACCTAGATTCATGTACATTACTGTAATTTCTATTGTAATCTCTACAAGATTATTCTTTGTAGGCACAAGACAATACGTATATGAATCACTAAACTAGAATCACTGAAAATAAATTTTGGAAAAACTAGAATTATGAAGCTCATTTACCAAGACTGTGGTCTTGGGAGGATCACTGCGATGGAGTGGTGGAGACAGGTCGGTTGGAAAGTTGAGAGGCATAAAAACGGTTTGAATGGAAAACAATCTTTTCTATAAGAATCGTACTGAAGAAATATGAACACAAATGTTCACCCTACATTCTACTCAACAACTAACATAGCTCTTGAGCTTAGGTATTAAGTTTGAACCTGTGGAATTAATAAAAGAAGAATAACAAACTTGGAATTTAGAGGTAGAAAAAAAATCTTAGATTTGATCCTTAAAAGTATCATAAATTGAATTTCATCAATGTTTTACAGACTTACTAAAGAACTTGTTAATGCATGAAAAAATTACTAGAAAGAATGTATTTACTAATAATGTCTAGTGGAATATTCACTCCTTCAATAAAGGTAAGAAGGCAAACTTTTTACTGAAGAATACTTACAAAGAACATATGTCCAACACCAGTTAGCATTCAGGGAATGCCATCTCAAACAAGATGACTACATACTAGAATTATTACAGGAAAAGTAACAACATCAGGGCTGCCACAGAACAAACGTGATCATGCGTATATTGCTTGTGGAGACAACATTACACAATACTGGAAAATCTTGGCAGGTTCCTAAATAGCCAAATGTCTGACTGCCTTATGAATGAGAAATGTTCTGGACATTTAGTACAAATGCCTGTGTACACATGTTCACTGGAACTTTATTCAGGACAGTTAGAGCCTGGGAATAAGGCATGTCTTCAGTGAGAAACTATATTTACTCCATGAGGTAATACTCAGCAGTATAAAGCCAACCCCTGATACAGGCTGAACAAGTGAATCTCCAGAGGCAGTGCCAAGTGAAGAAAGTCAATTATGGAAGATTATTGTGTAACTCCATGTATCTATAATTCTTGAAATGTGTAAGTGGTGAACCGATCTTTGCTGTAGGTTTTTGTGATGGTAAAATTGGGATGCTAGTAGATGTGATTAAAAGGGCCACAGGAGTCATCCTTTAATGATGGAACTTTGTCTTGTCTACCATTATCGGCATCCTGGTTGTGGTCTTGCATTACAGTTTTATGATCTAATATAGTTCGAGCAAATTTAGTTAAAAATATAATTTTTGTTGTTAGGGTCTGTAGCCATTGCTGATAGACTCGGGTCAGATGGAAGGGGAGGAGGACCTCCCTTAGCATTGGACTGGGGGAGGGGCATAGGAAAAGAAGAGGGAGGAAAAGTGGGATTAGGAGGGGGAGGGTGCTACAGCTGGGATACAAAGTGAATAAACTATTTTAATAAATCTGGGAGGCATTTTGATGTGTACAATATGCCCATTTAGCAAATGACAGTTGCTTCTGTACCACACACCATTCCATCTGTGGATTTACACATTTCCAGCACCAGACATGGATTCTCTCCTGTGGAGCAATCCCCAAATCCAGTAAGGGTTGGTTACCTCAGTAATTTCTGCCATTACTGCACTGGAGAGTACACAACTTGGTGGTGAAGCCTGCAGCATCCACTACTGAGTACAGCTGTTGGTAATTCTCACAGTATCCATAGCACCTTCTAGCACAAGTATATATATATTATATATATATATTATATATATATATTAAAAAGCTAGCTAGTAGGGAGCAAGCCTTTAGCTCAGTTCCAACTTGATCTCAGTTCTGCAGCAACAACAACTAAACAAAAATGTGCAATCAGTAGCAGTTTAGGGGGACTTGGGAACTTCTCTGACCAAAAATTCCTGTGTAGATAGCTCGTCCCTGACACTGAGGGATTTTAATAACCTATGGTTTCTGGGACAGGCTCTATTCACTCAGAAAATACATTCTTCATTTGTGAAAGACAGGGAACGTGCATTTGAAACACTGAAAGCCATTGTGACTATAGTGTAAACCAAGGTTCAGATAGAGTCATAATTTAACCAGTAAGGGGAGAGTTGGGAGCTACTGGTGAAAGGAGCTCTCCATTTCATCTAGGTAGTAGAGTATATGTGGAGAAGTAGTAGAGAAAAAAAAAATTAGCAGACAGAAAATATGTATTTTAAGGTGTTTTTGTTGGTTTTTAAATGAAGTCTTGCTGTGTTGCCCAGGCTGCCCTTGAACTTTGAGACACAAGTAATCCTTGTACTTGAACCTTCTACATAGCTAACACTACAGATGTGTACCATTGCAGATGTTTTTTAAGTTTACAAGAAATATATGAAAGTAATTTGCAAAGCAGGAGAAACAAAGGGAAGGCAGAGACTTCAATCAGTAGTAGTACAAGCATTGAAGGAAGCCATTCACCATGGCCCATGCCTTTAATCCCAAAACTTGGGAGGCAGAGGCAGGCAGATCTCTGAATTTGAGGTCAGTCTGGTCTACAAAGTGAGTCCAGGACAGCCAGAGCTGTTACACAGAGAAACCCTGTCTGGAAAAAACAAACCAAACCAACCAACCACTCTCTGATAGGAATTAAGGCCCACTCCATGAAATAGAATTCATGTCTGACACTGCTCAGGCAGCCAAGAACCCAAGACTGGATTGATAGGCTGTGGGTGTAGGGGGAAATCACAATCGATTTAAAGCAATGGTTCTCAACCCTCCTAATACTATAACCTTTTAATATAATTCTCATGTTGTGCTGACCCCAACCATAAAATTATTTTTGTTGCTACTTCATAACTAATTTTGCTATGAATTGTAATGTAAATATCCAATATGCAGGGTATCTGATAAGAAACCCTTGTTGGACCCCAAATTGGTCCTGACAACAGGTTGAGAATCACCATGCTAAAGGAACAGCAATGACTCCTAATGGCATTTGGCTCTTCCCGTAGATCTGTGCCATGCTCAGCCATCAACAGAGAACCACAAATGAATAATGTTCAGAGAGTGAGAGACTTTGGAACACTCTGTACTAAATGGGATTTTTATCAAACCCCTCTCAAGGTTCAGGGTCCCGTGTGGAAGAGGAAACTGAAAGCGAGTCAGAGGGGATCAGAGAGCCAGCCACCGCTCCCTTACTAGGGAACTCACTTGAAAACTGAATAACCTATGGGCTTCCTCTGAGCTAGGGGGTCTAGGTCCTCTGCATGTATGGTACTTTGTTGGTGTAGTCTCTGCAGGGTCCCCTGGGCCCAGATGTTTTGGCTCCTTTTCTCCTTGTGGAAATCCTTTCCCCTCCTGGCCTTTCAAACTCTCCCTTCTTCCATGCACTTCCTGTACTCTGCCCAAAGTTTGGCTATGAGTCTCAGCATTTTTTGATACCCTGATGGGTAGTCTTTCAGAGGCCTCCGCGGAAGGCTCCTGTCCTCTTCCCAGTCTTCTCCTACTTCCTGTCTTATAATGTTTGCCCTTCTCTTCCCTAGGGTCTTCCTTGTTGTTTAGCTTCTTTAGGATTAGAGATTTTAGTATGCTCATCCTGTATTATATAGCTAATATCCACTTATAAGTGGTGTAGCCTTGCCAGGCCACAGAGGAAGATGATGCAGCCAGCCCTGATGAGACTTGATAGGCTGGAGTCAGATAGAAGGAGAGGAGGTTCTTCCCTATCAGTGGACTAGGGAAGGGACATAGGGGAAGAAGAGAGAGGGTGGGTGGGACTGGGAAGAGATGAGGGGGAGGGCCTACAGCTGGGATACAAATAATAATTAATTTGGAATAAAAAATAAATTTTAAAAGTTAAAAAAAGTCAGCAGGGATGGATGACTCCAAAGTAACAGTGTACTCCAGACACAGGAGGACCGATGCACATGTGAACTCGGTTCCTGTGCAGCATGCACCTGCTCAGGTACAAATCAGAGGTGCCAGCAATGAGTGAGGGAGTGGACAGGGGACCCACCCTTGACCAAGTAAGCAATTGACAGCCACTGTTCTGGATAGTTTCATGTCAATTTGACACAAGCTGGAGTCATCTGAGAGGAGGGAAGCTCAATCAAGAAACTGCCTTATAAGATGGGGCTGTAGGCAAGTTTGCACAGCATTTTCTTAATAATACATGTGGAGAGGAAATAGACCATCATGGGTAGTGCCATCCCTGGGCTAGTGGTCATCAGACTGAGCAAGCCAGTAAGTGACACCCCTCCATGGCCTTTGCATCAGCTCCTACTTCCAGGTTCCTTCCCTGTTTGACTGTCCTGACTTTCTTCCATGATGAACAGTGATATGAAAGTGTGAGCCAAATAAAACCATTCCGCCCCAAATTTCTTTTGGGCTTTGTGTTTCATCATAGCAGTAGAAACCGTAACTAAGACACCCACTTGCAAAGGAGAAATCAGTTTTCTCCACTGGCAGTAGATGGCCAGCACAAAATGAATTCAGTGTTGCTTTTTTGTCTTGTATCATTTTGTTTGGGCTTTTTTTTTTAATTGTTCTTTTGCTTGTATTATGGTTTCTGAAGGGTTTTGTGTATGCATATCTTGTTTCTGTTGGGCTTGGGTTTTTTTTTGTTGTTGTTTACTTGGTTTTTGAAGTGAGAAAAACAAAGGGCATAGAGTTGAGTGGGTGAGGAGGATCTGGAGGGACTGGGAAAGGAAAAAAGCAGTATCAGAAAATATTGTCTGAAAAGTGTTTTTTAATAAAAAATGTTTGACAATTTTGTGTTTGTATAATATGCATTGTGGTAATTACACCCTCTTCCATAATCTCTGTTGACACCCCTTCCATAAAAGTCCTCTTCTCACATTCGTGACTTTCTTTTTTATTAGTAGGATGTATTTGCTCCACGGTCCCCTTCTATGGCCACTTCTATGACCTCTGGCCCCTCGAGCACACCTTTTCTTGCCTCTCCTAATTACTCTCCGAGCAGAAGAATGTCCAGTCTCTGTTGCTTTGTTTGGGCTTTTTCTTTTCGTTTTCTTTTTCTTTGCCCCCCCCCCCTTTTGGTCTCACTGATCTTTTGTGTGTCTAATGTGCTTTCAAATTTTGCATTTTTATGTTTTATGTGTGTGTGCACATGTTTCTGTGTTATTCTTTTAAGTTATTTTGTTTGTTTGCCTGTTTTCTGAAGAGACAGAAAGAACGGGGGTGGAGTTTGGAAGAGGGGCTGGGATCTGGGAGAACTTGTAAGAAGGGAAACTATGATCAGAATATATTGTATAAAAATGTTCATTAAAAAAGTAAAAGAATGTCCATTCTCGACTACATTCATCTTCTCTGAGTTTTCTATAGTAGACTCATCTGGATCCCTCATTTTGCACTCTCAATCTGACAAAGTCAGGGATCCATCCCTTAATTTCTTGGTGTGTTTCTGTGGCCCAGTGTACAGCAACTTTCAGAGCCAGTCTTGAACACTTCCTGTTTCCTATCTGACCTCAAACTAGAGAAGAGGCAACTGTTTCCTTAACCTTCCTGTTGTCCTTCTCTGCCTGACCCACTTTACCCCCCCCCCAATCTCTTATTTAAGGAAAATGAAGTTCCCATGAATATTCATGCAAATAAGCACTCAAAGGAGTAGCAAGGAACAGGAGATGATTAAAATGTGAAAGGTATAAAAGTAAGCAAAATAGGCAAGCAAAAGAAAGAGAAGACAGAGCAAACAGGAGCTTCAAAAGAAGTTTTAGTGTGTGATAAGAACTTTGAGTTTTATCTTGAGGTCTAGGGAGCCACTGGAAGCCTCTGGAACTTAGAATGGAATAGAATGGAAGGAGAACCTATATGAAGGTAGGGGAGTGAGGACTCTTTCTCTTTGCATCTAAAGCAAAATCATTGCAGTGGCAAGAAGGATGCAGCAGAAGCAGGGCATACATAGGCTATTTAGGAAAGTCTACAGCTCTGGGTTAAGGAATAGAGTCCAGAAATCTATCACGGAGCTGGAAGCCAACTTGCAGGACAGAAAAAGAAAAGTTGATTTAGTGTCTGAAATATATCTCTGTGGCCTTGTGGGATTTCCGCGTGGAAATAACTGGTGGATATGTCTAGGACAGTCTCTGAAGATAAAGGTCTGGTAACCCTATCTATGGGTAAGATCTTGCAAGGTGCACTTGTAGCACATATGGTAAATTCCACAACCTCTGGAGGACAAGGACAGATATGGGGAGTAGATGCAAGTGTTTCTAGCAGAAGCTAAGTGCAGTGGTTTCCACAAAAACAAGGCAGGAGGGAAGTTTGCAAGTGGTGGCTTGGTCAAGTAAGTTGTCAAATCTGATCAAGATGGCCAAGGCCTGTGGATCTGGAAATGTGTGCGTTCTGTAGAAGAAGAGTAACTGAGAGAAGGCAGGACTAAAAGTAGGAAATGATGTGCACAATGAAGAGAAAGCGTTTCATGCGGCTCAATGATGGGGGCAGGGATAAAAGGAAAGTAGTTTTTAGGATCATAGATAACAGTTGGATGGACGTTTGTGAGCATATTTTACAGACTGAAGGGAAAGAGATGGCAGGAACAGTGTTTACTGTGAATGGTTTTGTTTATAATTGGTAAATGGTTCATGTTGTACTATGAAAAGTGATGTCAGATAAGGGTTGTAAAAACAGCTATAGAAAAAATAGGTGGCCAAAGCCACATCTTTTAGGACATGTTCAGACATGATTGGGTGGTTTCTTGCTGCCTGGGTAATGACATTTTCCAGGTCAAGAATTCAGTTAACATGAACAAGTGGGCAGTCCTTGCATTAGGATATGCTGATGCATTTAACTATCAATTACCACAGTTCCAGGCCCTCCCCCATCATGTCATTCTAATTTTAAAGTCTGTTGGTTATTGATCACCAGCCCTCTCTATTCAATTTATATAATGTACACACACACACACACACACACACACCATAACATATAGTTGTGTTGCTCTCTTGTCTTCCAAAGATCAACTCCTGAAATATTTTACCAAAGTAGGTAATTTAAGCACTGTGACAGCTTGGAAATATAGCATGGGAATTGCTACTGTCTGGGGTTGGGGGTTGCTGGGAATAGATGTTGATCCTAGAAAAGGAACAACTGACACAGTAGATACTTGGACTTTCCAGGGACCACACATGGCTGTTTCTGAAAGTGGTAAAACATACTAGAGGGAGGCACTGAAGAGCTGTAAGTGGGAAAACCTTTCTCCTTTCCTTCATGGCCTCCACTTCACAGTCTACCATAGTCTTTTCAACTTGAAACCAGCTGCCAAGCCAGTCTGAGAAGGAGTTTTCAGTAGCCAGTGCTGTTACCTGCAGAAGCAAAGCTGATAAGGTTGGCCAGAGTCTGAGAAACAGGAGGTAAATATCTGCCACAGTCACTATCAGCATTTCTCCCTGTGATTGTTGGAAAATTAGGACCACTAATGTCTTAATTTGGAACCCCAACCTTAACCCTATGTTTGAAAAGGCACATCTGCAGGGCCACTGTCATAACAATGGCACATGTAAATCACAGTGATACAGATGGACATGTGGAGCCCAAGTGTCTTAGCTTGGGCTTTATTGCTGCGAAGATACACTATGACCCTGGAAACTCTTATAAAGGAAAATATTTAATTGAGGCTGGCTTACAGTTTCAGAGGTTTGGTCACTTACCATCATGGCAGAAAGCATGGTGGTGTGCAGACAGATGTAGTCCTGAGAGTTCTACATCTTGATCCAAAAGCAGCAGGAGACTGTGTGCCACGCTAGATATACATATAGCTTGAGCATAGGAAACCTCAAAACCCACCTCCACAGTGACACGCTTTCTCCAACAAGGCCACACCTCCTAATCGTGCTGCTTCCTGTGGCCAAGCATGCAAACACATGAGTCTCTGAGGGCCATGCCTATTCAAACCACCACACCAAGTTTTAACCAGACATCAACGACAGCTACCGAGTCACACACACACACACACACACACACACACACACACACATCAGTCATTTTCTTTCCAAAGCTGCTATTACTATTTTCTAAGAGTTTGTTTTATTTCCTTTCCTCAGGTGACTAACTTCTATGTCCAGGATCTTTGCCTTGTCCTCTTTTGTCTATTTGCAAGCAGGGGGATTGCTGTTTTTTTTTTTTTTTTAAACCTTTTGTCTCATTTGCCTTTTTATTTCTGGTAATGAGGTATCCTGGGTGTTAATTCTTGGAGAGTATTTTTTTTTTCTACTTCTCAAAGAAAAGAAGACTAAGGAATGTTATTTTATTTCAACTCCTGTGCTTTTTTCTCATTCCCTGTTGACTGACTTAGAAGAAACAAGTCTATTCCTCTGGAGAATTTTAAGCTTGTGCTGAAACACAAAACAGTAGAATATGATTACTTTTTGGTAATCTCGTTTTCGTTGGCATACATTCTTTTACATGTGCCTGTTTGTGTGTGGTAAAGACAGGCATCTATAGGATATGAATGCATTGAAATACCACTAAAGCTGTTGTCAGCCCCCAGCTCCTCCTCTTGCTAGGAAATCAGTGCTTCCTCAGTGAAAAATGAAACAATAAATTACTACCTCAAAAGCAAAGGACAGAACACACTTAACAACTTACTTATTTTAATTTTTATACCTATTTTCTCATCTGTATCTTAGTTATGCTAAGAAGATAAATAAGAAAAATGCAAATGGTTATACTAATCAAAGTTTTTTTTTGTCTTTTACTATTTTTTTAGGCCCTTACACATATGTAGACGGTGGGTAGCTTGGCCAACATGTAGATCCAGCAGAAAGGGGAGAGGGCCCTGACTCTGGCATTGACTTTGTTGCCTGCTTTTTGAGCACTTTCCCTTGGCAGGGCTGCTTCACCAGACTACAGGGGAAGAAGGTTTGCTAAGTCCTGATGTGAGCTGATGTGCCAGTCTGGGTTGACTCCCCTTATCTGAGGAGTAAGGGAGTGGGAATAGGGGGTAGAGGGAGGGAGGATGGGAACAGGAGGAGAGAAGGAAGGGCCTGTATTGGGATATAAAGTGAGTAAATAAATTTAAAATATTTTTGTTTTATGTGTATGAGTGTTTTGCCTCCATTTATTTATGTGCTCTACATCCATGTCTGGTACTTATGGAGGTCAAAAGGGCTTTAAATCCTCCAGAGTTACAGGCTGTTGTGAACCTCTGTGTGGATGCTAGGAACTGAACCTGGGTCTTTTTTAAGAGCAGCAAGTGCTCTTAGTACTGAACCATCTTTCCAGCCCATATTTTACTGTTTTTAATGGAACGCTTTCAGAAGTACTCTACTTTTAATTAAAAAAATAGAATATATAAAACAATACATGGATATACTATATAATAGAGTAGCATGTATACACCTGTATCAGTTATCTAGTTAAAATGGGCAAATTGTCATTGAAAATGTTAGTTTTGTGTAGTATATGCACATTTATATTTGTACAAGATCCACATTACTAACGAGCTATAGAATTAAAGTATATTCTAATAGGTATAGTGTAAAAAGAGGCTTAGGTCACCTGGGTTCTAGTTCGGGATCTCAATACTAGCTAGCTGTATGACTAAAAAAGTAACTGATTTTCCCAGAGACCCACTAAGTTTATCTGCAGCAAGGGAAAAGGAACTCAATCATTGGTGCTGTGTAGGATTCATCTTGAGAACCAACTCCTGAAAGTGGCCTGTAGAGTGCTAACCGGTAAACTCTAAGGCAGAGTCAAGACTTAGTGAGAAAGCACTGTGATCATTAGTGTTGCCTGCTCAGGGGCCAGGAGGTGAAGAACAGGCCAGTATGTGCCATATATTGTTGTTAGACTACATTGCCTTCAAGGCTACTTGTACTCTGCTATATAATTCAATTTGTTTATCTTCTAATTTCAAGTTTAAAAACATAAAACAAACCGTAAGAACAAATTTTAAAGTTTCTTGATGTGAGTATGGATTTTGGGAAAACACACTTTTCCTTAGAAGTGAGAATTTAAAAAGTAGTTTCTGCCAAAACTTTTTGGGAAGTATTTTAAGATAATGTAAATTTATCTTCCTTCACCCTTTCATTCTCTCATGAAATATTTATCAAGTGCTAACTTTGAAATTGACACAGTGCTGGGTATTGAATATTTGCTGAATTGAATTGAAATGGGGATTGAAAGGTGAATAAGATGCAGTTCTTGCACTGGTGGAGTTCACGGCCCAGCGGGGAGGGCGGCCATCCCGGAAGGTAATTATAATACAACATATTAAATGCTGTAATAGTCCTGTGAAGCTCAGACAGTGAAGTGACTAACTCGTCTCAAGGAATTTGTGGCAGATTCCTCGGAGGCAGTGACGTCTGAGCTCAAAATGAATAACAATGTGCCCCTTCAGAAGATAGCTTATGTGTTTTGACACTAAGGAAAATAGAATTTCTCCCTACAAATATTTGTATTTTGGGGAGGGTTATTTTTGGTAAAGATGGAGTCTGGAAAAATGGAAGCATCGTTGTTAGTAATTGTTTTGGTAATTGTTGAAGAATCTATGGCCAGATGATGTGGGCCTGGAAGTGAGATTTGTCAGATCACAGACTTTACCTGAGGGGTGAAGGATGAGAGGGTTCAGATAAACACTTAACTATCCCTGGGTGATGACTTTGGGAGAGCATTCAGAAGAGAGGTGACACAGGCAGGAACCAAAACTGAGGCTCAGAGTGAAGGGAAGACCATGGACTGGCTGAGAATGAAACGGTGACCAAAACAAAGGGCCTTTCAGAACACCAAGCTCCTCCAGGGATATGAAGATGAGGATGGCGTCATTCTCTGGAGCATGACAGTAAAGCTAAATCAGAGCGACATCAGCAGGAGTCTGTCTTGACAGAGGTGGAAGCCATGCACTGACCAGCAACTGAAAACATAAAAATTAATACTGTGAGAAAGATGACATAGAAAGGACTAAAATGCTGTGCGCTATGTTGATTGTATTGTGATCTCCAGAGAAGTGGGAAAATTCTTGGACCAGGGACCTTCTAAGAGGGAAGAAATTCATTGTCTGTCTTCTCCTTGTGAGCCAGTGGAAACTACAGAGACCAGAAGAATCCACTGTTCTGATCATCCCCGTATGCTGCTTTTGTCTGTTTTAGACTATCATATTGCACTTCTATGACTGAAAAGTGATATCCAATATGAATGGCTAACTATGTTAGGTAGACAGTTGACAATATGAAGTTGTTTGCCTGGCATGGTTCTTATTTTTCTTATTAAGAAGTTACAGTTATCAAGAACATAATATAATTAATACATACATTGTTCCTCACCAAGACTCTTGAGTTGGGAGCATGTGTTGGCCTGTAGATGACACTTAGCAACTGGATTTGCTTTGTATGTGGTCTACATCCATTTTGGCAACAGCCTGCACAGGGCCATGATGGCTTTGTGCAGTAGCCTTGTTCCTCTCTTGTCTGAGCAGACAGTCCATTAACCCACTTATGAGAGCACTGAAGGGTAGCAGTTTTTTTGCTTTGTTTTGTTTTGTTTTGCTTTCTGAAAAAAATTTTAGCTCATGTTCTCTGTTTATGAATATAGCCGCACAATACATAAAGGTAGGTACTGTTTTTGGTTTTGACTGATACGTTTGAGGTAGTCCCAGAAAATTGTGTGTGTGTGTGTTGATAAAGGAATAACGCTAGTCTGGTGAGATGGGCTAGAGCACTTGTTGCACAGGCATGAAGGCGTGAGTCCAGATACCCGAAACAAAACAAAAGGCTGAGTAGGGCAGAGACGGGAGACTTGCTGGGTGGCTTGCTAGCTGCCAAGTACCTCCAGACTTAGAAGACTCTGTCTGAAGGGAAGGCAGGAGTGATAGAGCAGAGCACCGAAGAGCCTCATTTGCCTTTTCGCCTTTTCAGCATGCGCACGCGTGCGCGCACACACACACACAGAGTGAGAGAGAGAGACACAGACACCACACCACCACCACCACCACCACACACACACACACACACACACACACAGAGTGAGAGAGAGAGACCCAGACACAGACACCACACCACCACACACACACACATAGAGCAAGAGAGAGAGCAGGATGGATGGATGGATGGATAGATAGATAGATAGATAGATAGATAGATAGATAGATAGATAGATAGATAGATAGATAGATAAAGACTCACACAGATTGTACTTGTAAGGTTGTGTTACAAAGAACTGAGAACAATGGTTCAGGTAACTTTCAGATTAGAGCTAACCCTTTAAGAAACTAAACATTTCAAACCATTCTACTAAGAACTTACAGGCACAGTGCAATCCCACGTTGTAGGGGAAGCACAAGAACAGCCTGTGATGTACTGCAATCATTTTACTTGACAATGAATACTAGAGTGAGGTGATGCTGAAGAACACTGGAAGATTCAGAGAAGTAATTCCTCAAGTTTTGTAGGCTGGTCCTCATGTGCTGAGGCTTAAAGAACAAAGGACACTTCTCATCTCCACCCCCTTTATGGTCTCTTTGTACAATGGAGCAAGGGTGCACATAAAGATAGCTGTCTGTGCCTGTTTCTGGAGGGACCCTGCCCTTCTAGAGATATAAGATGCCCCTGAATGCCTTCCTATTGTACTTCGCTTGCAAATTCCCAGCTTTCTTCCATTCCTAAGGCTGGTAGTTCTCAGGGCTCAGCTTTGCAATCTTAGGTACTTTCCAGTGCAGGATAAACATATTGGGTTTAACTAAATTATGAATTCTGATAATATCCATTTGGCATAATTTACATTTTTCTTTTATCTTTTTATTTTTGACAGTTTAGGCTGGGGCATAAAGCACAATTATATTCTTAGTGTCCTCCCTTAGAAGTTTTAAATCAGTTCATGAGGCTTCGAGTGCGGCTCCTGCCATTTATCCATCAGCATCCAGTCCATTTAATCCCGGACTCTCAGCCCAGCAGCCCTAGCCCCTGTTGTGAGTGATTGGCCTGCTCCACTGCTCCCAGCTTCTCCTGTCACATCGCATTTGCATAAAGGAGGACAGATAACCAAATTTGAGCACACAAATGAAAATGCTAAGCGCTAAACCTGTCACAGTTGTTGTTCAACTAATTGTGAAAAATTTGATTTGCTCACCTTTCACTGTTTGTCATGTGGACCCCCTTCTCAAATGCTCCTTGGCTCCAGCCTCTGCCTGTGTAGCCTTGAAACTGTGGAGCACAAGCAGCCCACCCTGGGGGTTACTTACCTCTCCTACCAGCTTTTAATGTTGCCTCATCTTCTGGACTAAATTAGGCCACCATGGCAAACAAACACATAATTAAAAAGGGAAGAAAGACAACTGCGCTTACACTTCTTAAATTGATTTCCATAATGCTAATGAACGCCTCCATGTGCCTCCATTTCAAAATGTTATTTCTTTGTATAACCTTTTGGTGGGAGAAATTTAAGGATGGGTGTTGTCGAAAGCTTTATGTGATTTTAAAACTTATGTGCTATTTTGTTTCTTATTTTGTGTTCCTTAAGTAACAAAAAGTGTATAATGGGCCCTAAAAAGCATATTCCTGTTCCTTAATACCTGACCTGACACAATAGTATACATTTTTAATCAAGGTTTAAAATGATTCTATTTGAAATAGTATTAGAAACAATGGATAAAATTCTTTTGCTGCCAACACTCAATCATAGGAGCGGTGTTTAAATGGTACATAATGTGAGTACTTTGAAAATTTGTACTTGTAATGCGCGCACTCTGTCTCGGTATTTGTTATAAAGATGGCTTAACTATTTTCCTTTTACAAGCGTTAGGTTGGTAATTTCTTGATGCCCATTAAAACAACACACGTGGTGTGTCGTCAATACTCATTTCTTCCAGAGTCACGCAAGAAAATATGTCCCTGTTGTTTAAAACAGCGCCCCTCCTTGCTCTGTTGCATTAGCTCGCTCCCAGTGTTTTAAGCATGTATGTTCAGGCATCAAGATGGCATTAACTCCAGTTGAAACGTTTCAGCGTTGCCTATACCTTAAATTGCCTTTGAGAATTGGAGGACAATAAGCTTGAGATTGGGTTAAAATGAAATGTGACATTATAGTGACAGTTGGCCTGCAAAACTTGAATGTGGCATTGTTTATTGCACCATTCCTTTGGGAATTTGTTTTTTAGTAGGCCGTAGGAAGTAGATTAATGGAAATAATATATATGCATATGTATGAAGAGTATCTAGTTACTGAACCGTTTTAATAACCCAAAGAAAACGACACACTGAACTTTTTGCCAGAGCTCCATGAACACTGCAAACCTGGGTGCCCACAATTATCTGAAAACATTATCTCAGTATATATCAAAGGAGCTGGACTATGGTATGAAGTCTTACTACTTAAAATATAAATGGCAAACTTTCAAGTTGAGTTTTTATTCCTTTTTTTTTGACAGCGCTAAGGGAATGGCTTTGTGCCTACATCACTGTTTTTGTCATTATGGTTTCTGATTATGATTGAAAATCTCATTTAATTTCTACGTACAAATTCAAGTGACTACACATGAACAACAATGGTGAATGTTACTTTGCAGATTGCCTTTTCATTTCCTTAACCCAAGTATCTGGGGGGGAAAAAAAAACCTCTCAAAAATAATTTGCTGTGCTACGGAAGATTGAATAAAGCATTACACAGCCTTAGACAATGACTAAACAAGTCTATTCCACCATTTTTCTGGCCTAACTCGTGTTGCTTCTCTGCCGTGAGACTTCATGTTCCTCATTCATGGTTTGATTTTGCATTCGTTGGATTGTGAATTACTTAACTACGGAGGCAGCATGATGCTGTGGGCAGCGGTTTGAATCTTGTGTCATGCTGCCGGCAGCTATGTGACCCTCAGCATCACTGTGAGTCTTTTCACTTGTCTACATAATGGAAGTGATAGCATTGGCCCTCATAGCATAGCTACTACTTTCATTTTTCAAAGATTTTATTTTATTTTTAATTGTGTGTATCATAAGTCTGTTCAGGTGTGAGTAGCTGTATATGAGTACTGGTATTCACAGGGCCAGAGGCATTGCATATCCTAGAGCTGGAGTTACAGGCAGCTGTGAGCCTCTGGAAATGGTGCCTTGAACCAAGCTCATATCCTCTGGGAGAGCAGTACTGGCTCTTAACCAGTGAGCCATCTCTCTAACATGTGGTGTTTTATATTAGAATTTTTTTTCAAAAAATAGTAGTTAGAGTGAATTTGGGATCTGTACAATACTTTGAAATATTTTGAAGCATGGTGTTTGAAGTTTTTATTTAAGCTACACCAAATTACATATATTTTTATACTATGTGATGCTTCAATGCATTCATGCTATGATGGCTAATCTTTTTTATTGCTGCATGTACACCTGCATGCCAGAAGAGGGCACCAGGTCTGTTATAGATGGTTGTGAGCCACCATGTGGTTGCTGGGAATTGAACTCAGGACCTCTGAGCCATCTCTCCAGTCCCATGATGGCTAATCTTTATTGGATCGTCAAACATGATTTCATTGATATTAGGTTAGTAAAACATATCTCTGGGTATATCTGTTAAAGCATTTCCACAGCAAATTAACTGAAGAAGAGTGACTCTCTCTGAATGAAGATGACAACATCTATTTTGATGGGGCTCCAGATCGAATAGAATGAGAAACAGGAAGGCTGCCAGCACAGGCATACCCTCTCTCTGCTTCCTGGTCACCAACAGATGAAATGCCATGTTCTGCCATCCACCTACTATGGTGGATTGAAATTTCAAACTGGAAGCTGAAATAAATCCTTAAGTTATTTGGCTTAAGCATTTTGTCCCAGCAATGAAAGCGGCGGGCACCGATATGCTGCTCAATGCTTGTGTCACATGGACATACCTGTCTCCTCAGTTACCTCATGGAAAAAAGTTACTACTTTTGCTTTGATCAGTCTAAGGTTTCTAAGGAGTGGCATTTAGCATTTATTCTTATTAGATGGTGCTTCATAGTTCCCCAAACATTCATATTAATATTTTTCCTTTTCCATTTGTGTGTGTGGGAGAGAAAGAGACAGAGACAGAGAGACACACACACACACACAGAGAGAGAGAGAGAGAGAGAGAGAGAGATGGATGCTGGGTATCAAACCCATAGCCTCAAACATGATATAAGTTTTCTACCACTGATCTAGATTCCCATCCCCTTTCTTTTAAAAATCTTTGTTCCTTTAGGCTCCCTTCTCACTCACCTCCACCTTTTGTAGTTGTCAAAGTTTCCTGAGCTTCCTGATGAATACTTTGTTTTAGTACATATTCTCCTTTTAAATTCTGGTTACATTTATTTATTGTGTGTATGTCTGTCTTTGGGAGGCACACGCAGAGCATGTATGGAAGTTGGAGGAAAACTTCTGAAAATGAGCTTTCTTTTCTCCTATGGGCCATGTAGATGGAATTCATATTGCCAGGCTTGGCAGGAAGTGGCTTTACCCAACTTAGATGGATTCTCCAATTCATTTTTTACCTTTCTAAGATTAGTTTATTATATTAGCACATAAGTAAAGGGTTTTCTGACAGCACTGTATACATCAATGTCTTTATATTTTCTCCTAGTCCATCTTCCGCATTTGCCCTCTTGCTCTACTCAAACGGTTCCATTTCTTACTCCAGATAGCCCTTTCTCCTGTTTGCTTTCATTTGCCTAGTATGTAAGACTGCTAAATGGTTGTCCTCAAAGAGAGAGTCACAACTCACTGTCAGTGGTGACCAAAGCCCACAATGTGTTGCCTTTCCAGCACTTCCTGCCTCTTTGTTCTCATTTCCTCTAGTGAGAATCCATCGAGAAGCCTTTTGACCTACTGCTGTGACCTTGCAGTTCCGAACCCAACAACTTCTTTCTTCTGTATTTCACAGTTGAATAGTTTATCTGTTGTATCTCTTATGACACCATTAGACTTATAATCCTATGGCTTGTTTTTTTTTTTTTTAATTTATTTCTTTTTATCTCAATCACAGGTTAGGTACTTTGAATCCCAGGCGTAGCCCCCTCCCCCATTCCCTCCTACCCTCCCACTCCCTCCCTCATCTCCCTCTTCCCCGCCCCC